>CM069910.1:96645479-97847479 GCA_036172215.1 Camellia granthamiana
TCGTGCCATGCACTAAATCAATAGAGAACTCAATCTCTCGGTGGAGTGGTAAGCTCATAAGATCCTTGGGAAAAACATCCAGGTATTCACAAACCATCCTTGGCAACTCAACTCGGACTTCATCACACTCAATACTCAAGAAGTTGCAAAGAAAGCAACGAAGCTCATTCCACCCACGCGGATCATACACCGATGATAAGACTCTATCAACCCGGTCCCCCCAAGAAATAAAAGCAATCAACGCTCAAGGTACATACAGTAACCCTCTGATAGTAGCAATCTATAATAGCCTAATATGATGACAACCAGTCTATATCCAAACACAAATGCAAAAGGAAGTCGGCGACCGATAACCTCTATGTCACAACCCCGACACCCCTGCTTCAAAACTACCTCACCACCAATAGGTGATTCTACACAGATATGAGATGCTAACTGGACTAACTCTAACCCCAAAACTGATGCAAATGCAGACGAGATAAATGAATGGGATGCACCTATATCAATCAACACATTAGTAACAAAATTGCAAAACAAGAAGGTACCTCTCACTACCAAAGGCGTTGGTACTAGATCTGGCGCAGTAACAGCATACACATGCCCTGTAGGTCTCTGCACAACCTGCTCACCCCTCGGAGCATAAGCTTGATACACTGAATGAGCCAAAGAGGCTCCTTGATTGGCCCTTGAGGCCTGTGCTGACTATGCAGGCTGGTGGCTCTGTGTTTGTCTTGAACCAGACGCACTCGGTGCGGCACCCAACTGAGGAAAAAATCTCTTCATGTGCCCTATCTGCCCACATTGATAACAAGTGAGCGGCTGCCCTCTCCCCTAACTCTGGCTCTGAGAACGAGCCAAAGACGATGCAGACCGCTGCCCTCTTCCTCTATACAGGAAAGTTGGAGACTTGTGGCCCAACTGGTCACACTTGTAACAAGTAAAATCTCCCTAACCACCTCTCCCAGAACCCGAACTCGGCACTGGAAAGGTAGACCTCGACTGTGCTCCCTAGGACTATTGTGGGGTAGGACCCCTCTGCCTCTTGATGTCCTCCTGAACATCCTGACTCCTCCTGGAGCCCCTCATCCTCTCCTCCTCCATCTGCATCACAGTCTCAAGGTGAGCCGCCGCCTCCACAAGGCGTCTATAATCTCTAATCATCGGCCCGGCCACTTTGAACATGAGCCCGATCCTCAACCTCTTCTCAAACTCCAAACAACGGCGCTTCTCTGTCGCCACTAACTCTGGTGCAAACCTAGAGAGGCTAGGAAATATGGCCTCAAACTTGGCCACCGGAGTGTTCAACTGCACCAACCTAGAGAATTGGTCTCTCAACTTCTCCCTAACCGTGGAAGGTAGAAACTTTTCCTGGAAGGCGCTGACAAAAGCCTCCCAAGTCATCCCAATGCACCCAAGTACATACTTCCACCACTGACTCGCATCTCCCTTCAGTTGGAAAGATGCCAAGGTCACTCGCAATTAATCGTCCTCGATGCCAAGCATCTTGAACGATTTCACTATCTACTCCAACCACTTATCTGCCTTCAGTGGCTCATTGGGATCACCCAAAAACTTTTCCGGATTTGGCCGGAAAAACTCCCGCTTCAAAAAAGACGGCCCTGCCTCAGCTACTTAGGCCTGGACTTGATTCTCAGCCCTGAGAATGTCCATAGACTCCTGTAATGCTCCGGCCATTTCGTTAGCTAAGGCACCCATAGCCTGTTAACCAACTGGTTCTGCCACATTAGCCTGACCAACCCCTTCTTCTTGTGCTAGAATTTCATCTAGTAAAGGCACCTCATGCCTCCTAGGCTTACCATGCCTACTACCACCATGTCCACATCCTGACATCCTAATGAAGGTAACAAAAGAAATTAGCACATTTAAGCTAACTCACTCACGTTCTAATGTGGTGGATAACAATAATTCACTCCACATAAGCACGTAGTCACATAAACATATATGAATTTCATTCCTGGATGATGACCGTCCAGCGGCGTTGTCAGAGTTCCAATTAGAAACGGCAGTGATCAAGTGCCTTTCTAATAGTACTCCTAGAAACCCATAGACTCGATCAACATCCTAGAAATTAGATTCCATACCCATATAATCACATAAACATGCTACCACATATCATTGCAAACGTATAAACATGTCTGTCAAACGAGATAAACCCATTGTGGTACTAATCACTTCCTATGTACCCAAAGTATTCAAATCCAGTACGCTTTAATACCAAGTTGTAACGCCTCAAAAATGATTACAATAATCCAACTTCAAACACCATTACAAAGTGATATAGATACAATAAGAAGCTTTCATTAATTAGAGTTAATATACAAAAGGTGACATACGATATACATTCATAAATTGTTCATCCTGAATCTATAGCACGTGTTACAAGACATAATAAGTAATGAAAGCTAAGCAGATATTCAAATGCCCTAATGGCTTACATCTTTCCAAGACTGGGCTTTACTACAACAAAATGAGTTAGAAGCTCAATACAAATAAAGCCCTAGGCTTATACAAAAGATAAATACAAAATGAACAAAAGTGAGCTTTCATCTCCACGGTCCTTCCAAGCTAAGCCCTTGGCAGAGGCATATCACCAACACCTGAAAATGATTTTCCCAATAAGGTGAGCCAAAGCCCAGTAGAAACAATCTAGCACAATGTATGAATCTAAATAAAGATATAAGTATGATGTGCATATACAATGCCGACGATAAAATCATTCATAATTTACAAGATCAAAGTATACCAAGTTTTATATCTCATTTCATTGTTCATATCCATTTCGTTCAATCACCCAATTCTGAGAATACAACTCATCGGGTCTCAAATCAATATAGTTATCACATAAACACATTCAATTGTCATTTTACGAAAATTTCGTCTGCGAGATCGGCACCCATGTATATAAGCAGTTTTCAGGAGTTTCACCATGCACACACAGGCCAACTTAATTCACTAGAGTCCATCCCCTTTCTCCTCCCAAACAGGGAGTACATCCATTTTCTCCTCGCAAACATCATACATATACAATGTATTAAAACACAGTCATACTCGATGACAACCAATAAGAGATTTGTTTTAATTCACCTAATCCTCATGCAATTTCTACAACAATCATAGCTATCCTCCACCGATAGCCCAAAACAAATATTTCTAAATAGATATACAATCTCCATAACAGATAAATTATCCAAATTTCCATAGGTGAGAGATAATACACATCCAACTCCACCATTGATATAAACATTCATCTAATTTCAGATTTCCAATACCAATTTCATTATTTATACAAAATGATTATTTTAAACATTTTAGGGCAAAATTCCATTCTCTCCCAAATCCAATCCACGTGTCAAAATCAACAAATTTAGCACAACACATCCTCATATCTATACCCATAACCATTTGCAATACCTTCATTTGAAAAACCCCCTTTTGATTTTAAAATAAAACCCTAGGTTTGTCTAAAATCCTCCAAAACCCAACATTTTTACACAATCAACAAATAACTAAGTTAAAAATCATAGGAGAGTGTAGAAAGTCCCTACCTCAAGCTTAGAAGACCAAGGAAGAAGTGGAGGAACTTCAAAGACGTTGAAATCAAGATCTATTCGGATCAAAACGGAGCTCTTGAGATGCTCTACATTTTTGCCCAAGACACTAGGCTAGGGAAACTAACGGATCTAGGTGATAATGTAGAGAGAGAGAGAGAGAGAAAGAGTGTGATTTTTAGAGAGAGAGGGTCCCGATCTAGGGTTTTAGAAGGAAAAGAGATGAAAAAGTAATATAGAAGGAGGCTGCTGTGAGCTAATATATGCACAGTTCGCTCAGGCGCAACAGTTGACGCTCGAGTATCAGACACAATAAGTTGTTTCGCTTGAGCGTAAGAAATGACGCTCGAGCGTAGAATGCATACTCCAATAGTTTTTCAAACAACAGACCAACGCTCGAGCGCAAGAAAGGCTGCTCGAGCCGTGCCCGCTCAAGCGTAGACTACATCCTTCCAGTAGTTTTGCAGACCTGCAAAATTACTGAGAGTTCACAAAACCCACTCGAGCGCAAGAAGTGCTGCTCGAGCGGAGGAGCAAAAATCTGGGCACTAAAAGTTTGGAAACCAAACAACCAACCTGTCCCAAACTAAACCACAACAACCCAATAGCCAAATTTAAAGAATTACAAGGAAAACAAGATATGACCAACAATATAAAACCATTAAACCCGAGTCCGGGATACAACAAGAGTCAGGTCAAAATTGGAATTGCTATAGAAATTAATTATTTTGGGTTTGATGTTGTAGTCTTGCATGAAATTAAGCCTCATTGTTACATGCATGAGCAAAATCTACAAGTTTAATACTCTAATTATACATGCATCATGGATTTTGAAGAATTTGAACTAATTCAATCTCATATTTTGAAGAGAAAAATAAAAAGCTTTGAAAATTAGGAATTTGTTTGATTTTGATTTTTTTTTTTTTTTAAATCCATGCATGTAATTTAATTTAAAAGTTTTATTCAATTTAAACACATTTTGGAACATTTATAATCATAAATTAAGTTTTTGGTTAAAAACTGAGTAAGTTGAAATTCTAAGAAATTGATTTTGTAATTCATTAGTTAGTTTGATTTTTGTTATTAATAATGAAATTGGGTTCTATTTTTACATACATCATGAAATTTTCAAGAGTTTTGAAATTTTAATTCATATTTTAAAATTTGTGGGTTTGATATAAAAAAAATGAATTAAATCTAAATTTGGAAATAAATTACAATTTATACTTGAGAATCAAAAATTAGTTTGATTTTGATTTTGATTTGAATTTCATATATATGCAAATATTTCTTTTAAAGAGCTTTATAGCCCTAATTTTATGTTTTATAACACAAAAGACAAAAAATGTTGAAATTATTATATTTATGAAATTATTGGTTTTAATCTTAATGATCAAAGTGATTTTTGTATTAGAAATTGAAAAATTAGTCATGAGTCATCTTTATTAATAAAATTACATGTTTAAATTTGTTCATGCAAGAGTCTAAGTTTTGAAAATGTGTTTGGAAATTATTTTTGTTGGTTTTCAAAAACACAAAAAATTTGCAAATTGCTCAAGCGGAAAAGTCACTGTTGGAGTGAGCATTGAGGCCATCCAATATTTTTACAGAGCTTTGTAGGCCGCTCGAGCGAACAAAGGTGCGCTCGAGCGAAGTCCCTGTTTTTAGCAATTTTTGACTAACTCTTCTAAGTACCTACTTGCATCCTCCTGACATTCTAAGTATCCTTAGGCACCAATTAGACTCACATAGTCATGGAATAAGCTAGAAACACATAAAGAGAGTTGAATGAAAATGAAATGAATATTGAATTGTGCTTCTATTGTGTCTTTGTAATGTGATTTGTATAGGTGAACGTCTAAGGCCTTATATCGACTTAACCCACTGTGAGTAATAACTTTATAAAGATATGTTCAGATTATATTTATTTTTGAAACCATTATTATTCTTGAAATCGATGCATTAATGATTGAATAGATTATCGAAACGTTACAATGATTGAAGGAATGGTTTATTGAAATGCTATTTTCCTTAATGAATGAAGTTCCATTTGAATTTGTAATCGTGGCATCCTTTAGTGAGGCCCTTACCTGGGGGAAATTAATGCCATGGATCAATTGTTCAATAGGCCCTTGCTTGGGGGACATTAATACCATGGCCCATCGGCCCTTACCTGGGAAAAACAATACCAAGGCCCATTGGATAATTGAAATACGGAGATCTCTGCTATTAGACCTTAATGGTCACATTGGATATGATATATTGATTGACCCATTATGGTCCAATTGATTGACCCTTGAGGTCCTATTGTTATTGATACATTGTTACTCTATTAGATGTACCACGTAAATTGTCATTGAATGAGTATTGCTATTGAGATAACATGGATCATTGAGAATTGAATTGAAATCAGAATTGTATTGGAAATGCTATCGAACAATGGTTTTTGTCATTGTAAAGGATTAATATAATGGCTAATCGAATTGTTTTGCATACTGAAATGGATTGTTTCGAAAATTGAAATATATGATTTGATATGGAAATGTTTTGTTTAAGTTTGATATAATATGGCAAATGCCTTACTTTGAAAATGATTTGAGATTCGTTTCGAAATCGTAAAACAGGTCTTTGTATTATCGTCGAACTTCATTCATTTAATCTCTTTATTCTGTTATTACTCGCTGAGCTTTAGCTCACTATTTATATATATATATGTAGGTGAGCAAACTGAGCAACAAGGATAGAGAAAGCCTTGGAGTCTACCCGTGTCAGCCTTTTTGAAGAGCTTCCGGAATGGAGTAAGTTAGGCTCGAGTAGAGCCAAGAAAATTAGCCCCTTAGCTTTGTTAGAGTTTTGTATTTTGCTAGGTCTTAAATGTATATGTGTGTGAGATATATAAGATTTGTATATGTATATAAATTATTATTGTGTTTAAATGTTTTAATTATTTTAGCCATTATTTATGCACAAGCTCAATAGACATTATTATTTTTGTTTTGCTTTTGCTTTAGGCCCCGATATTATTTAAATATTTTGAAATTTTGTCTTTGAGGCCGAAGGTAATCTAGGATTATTGGCCAGTCAAAACCTATAGGGGCAGGTTTGGGTCGTGACACTCTTACTCTCAAAATAACTTAAAATCAATTTCTCTCTCTCAAGATTTTTTTTAGCCAAAATTTTCTCCCTCTTTTTGAAACAAAATTTTCTTTCTTAAAATTTTTTCTATTTTTTTTCCCCTTTTTTCCAAACAACAAAATGAGGTTGTATTTATAGACTTCCAAAACACCCAAAACAAATGGCTAGCCATGTGATATTTCTAAAAACACATGACTTGCCATGTGGTATCTTTAAAAACAGATGGCATGCTATGTGATATGAGAGTCGATTTTTCAAAATTGCTAAATTTTACAGAAAAGAAAAAATTCAGAAAAATTATTTTGGAATAGGTTGAAAATAATTGTCCAAAATGGGTGTAAGGTTCAAATTAAAGCTTAAACCCGACTTTTCTGTTAAGAAATTTGTAAAATAGCACATTCCAATTTTCATTATTGAGTGTTTCGAGAAAAAAAAAAGGCCTAAGTCTTAGGACCAGTCAAAATGTGGTGTCTACAATTGCCCCTATTTGACAAAACTGAAAGTCGTTTTATGATGTGAATGAATGTCAAAGCCCGAAGACAACCCTTTTGACAAGGACGTAAGACTTGGGCAAACAAACAAGATGTAGATGCAGTTAGTTCAGCCCGAGTGTTGCCTACGTATCCCTTTGCAAGGAATCAAACTAGCGTAGTTTAGGGGTAGGATGCAAATGACATGCTCAAAATACAATTGAAAGTTGGACTTACACGCTTTACGAAGCCGATTTTTTTTTTTTTTCGAACATTCATGATTAGCAATGCAACACAATGGAACGGTGATAAAGATATGGAGGTGGCAACATAAGAGGCAAGTCTCGTGCAAATGATATGAAGCATAAAAGAGGGTGCATCGCATACAAATGTAACAAAGCACAAATGATAGAGATAATGCATCGCATACGAATGTGCCAAAGCACAAATGATAAAAGGGGGTGCATTGCATACAAATGTGCATACCGCACAAATGATAGAGAGGATGTAGAGCATACTAATATGCCACAGCACAAATGAAAGAGAGGGGTGCATCGCATATAAATGTACATACCGCACAAATGTTGGAGGATGCATCGTATACAAATGTGCATACCATACAAATGATAGAGGGTGGTGCATCGCATACAAATGTACATATCACACAAATGATAGAGGGGGGTGCATCACATACAAATGTGCATACCGCACGAATGATAGAAGGGGGTGCATCACATACAAATGTGCATACCGCACAAATAATAGAGGAGGGTGCATTGCATACAAATGTGCTACATACAAATGTGCTACAGCACAAATGATAGAGCGGGTGGATTGCACCAAATTTTGAAAAAGTTTTTTGGGAACTCAATGTATCAAGCCATTTTGTTTCGGGAAGCAACCTGTTATAGAAAATATCTCGGGAAGCGGTTTTCTAAACAAACACCTTATGGGGGAAAATATCGGGTTCCTAATTTCGGGTTTTTTATTTTTCTGATTTTCTGGGATTGTAATTAAGTGTGTGAACCCAAACACAAAGATATAAATTTTTTTCATTTTTGTTTGCATTTTTGAGAATGTTGAGGCCAATTCCTCTAAGCCTCGACAGAGTGCCCCTATCCCTACCCTTGTTCTCAACTTTCCTACACTGTTAGTTGAGCAAACAATGGCAATGCAATCTAATATTGATGCCAACCACTTCACTTTGAAGTCCTATGTGGAGATGGTGACCACGGTCTCCAATTTGTCCCACCAGCTACAGAATAGGACAAATGAGATACATTGGTTAAACACCCAACTCTCCTTGCTCTAGCATCTGTACAAGGATGCTCGAATGGAGATTAGTGATTTGAAAAGGCAAAACAAGGAGATGAAATGACAGGCCACTTCCGTGGCCCAATTCAGGGTTCCTTTGTACTCCTCATTTGATGGCCGACAAGGAGTAATTTCATTCCGAAGCTCTGCCAATGCCAAGGCAGGGAGACTTCAAAGGCTTCTTGAGAGTGAAGACGAAATGAGGTAGTTGACAGTAGAGACGAGAGACGAAGTTATCTACTGGAATTCGAGAAAAAGTCCCTCTCTTTTTATATATTCAATTTTTTTCTTTTTTCTCTTTTTTTGTTTCTATTTTTTCTTAGGAATGAGCACCAATGCTTCAGAATTTTCCCCTTTGTTGTTCGAAATTTTCTCAATTTTTTTCTTTTGTAATGCTGATCGGGGCTTCACCCTAAATTTCAAATAAAATGAGTTTCTATTTTTTGTATTTCATTGCGTGAATGGCACAACATTTGAGCTAGAAAATATTTTCCTTAAACATGAATATGAGAATGGTTGAATTTTTAATAAACTCTGAATTGGACATTGAACCCTCAACTAACCAAAAATCAAAGAAAGATTCAATTAAAGAAAAACAAAGCCAAAGCAATCCAAGCACACCTATTTACACCTGTTGAAATGAAAGACACTCAAAACACAACTTTGAACCCCAAACCTTTGAACCCACACAAATTCTATAGTTTTTTCCATTCTGGATTCAAAAATTGGTTGGCTAGCTAATTGATTGATCGACCGGCTGATTTGTTTGTCCAACCAGCTAAAAAATTAACGGGCTGGCTGAACTGCCCTACTGAATGAACTGACTAGAAAATTGGTCGGCCAGCTACACAAGAGGCCAGAAGTCAAAAAAAAAAAACTCAATGAATGAAAAACAAAGCAAAAACAATACAAACATATCTATTGACACTTGCCTGAATAGAAAGGACACAAAATTTTAAAGCGGGCACAATTAGAAACATCGTGGGCGTGACGATCGCAGGCGTAGTGTAGAATATCTCGAGCGTGACGAATGCCAACGCGGTTTAGAATATCGCAGGTGCGATACATTTCTGGAGACAACTATTACACACTTTCCTACGAGTGAGTTGACAATGGAGACTTTCGAGAATACGGGGAAAAGACAAAAAATCTGACTCGACTGTGACTCTAGTTCATCGCTTTGACTATTTTTTTTTTTGGGTTTTCTGCTAAAAGATTTTGACCAACATGAGAGTTAAATTAACATGCTTGTTCCACTTTCTGTTTTGAAATCATGTAAGTCAAGCTGTGAGCATTGAAAATTTTTCCTCTTTGGATCCAATGAATGGTCTGAGTTTTGTAAAAATGGAATAATTTTCGAGAAAATTAGTCAACTTCATTAAAAATCCTTAAAACTCGTTTTCGCAAATGGCCACTACCCAACCAATATGAAATCAATCCTTGAGATGTACAACTTCAAATCAAATAACTCGAGCATGATACACAGTATTACCAGTTGATCTGTCTTGCAACTGAATCTTCCATAAAGAAGAGATAGGATAATCGAATTGAATGAAGATAACCCGATTAAACATGGATAGGATAGCCGAGTTGAATAAGGATAAACCAATCAAACATGGACGAGACAAGCAAGTTGAAAATGATTAGGGCCGAACTTTAGGATGAAACTGCCTATGTACCTAAAGATAAGAATCGGGCCTTACGTAGTTCCTGAATAAGGCTCACTCAGGTATTAACACTTTCCTTTCATGCTCTAACTTTTGCCAAAGTTGTCCTTCTGGGTTTTTGACCTTGCGAGCTTTTCTTCAGTTTTTTATTTTTCATTTTTTCATTTTCTTTTTTATTTACGCTCTAACTTTTTCCTGGGTTGCCCTTCTGGGTTTTTAGCCCAGCGAGCCTCTCAAGGGTAGTACTTTTGTAGCTTGTCTATGTTGATTGGTTGTGAGATCTCTAGGCCATCTAAATCCATGAGAATGACTGTTCTTTTTGACCAAACAGACTTGATGATGTAGGGACCCATCCAATTAGCTCTGAATTTTTCCCTAGGGTCGTAGATAAGAACTTGATTATCCTTCAGCATTAAATATTCTTCTCTTGAATTATGAGATTTGGCTTTCTTTTCGATCTCCATTGGCTTAAAAAATGATCCAATGTGAATCTCTCATCACATCCAACCTATAGTACTACAACTACCTAGCAAACAGAAAATAAAACAAAAACAAGACCCCCAATCAGAATTCCGGCAGCACTTCGGCTCAATTCGCATAATTGATCACTGTATGCCCCATCAAAGAACTGAACTCAACCAGACAAACTGATACGCCTGAACCACTTATTTAAATTTGAGAACCTCTATACAGATTTCCATACATAACACATAGCAAGAAAGAGAACAAAAACCCTTATGAGGGATAGGGTTATCTTGTCCTAGCTTTGAAATGATCTAGAGCTTCACTATTCAAACAAGTGGTATCATACATCCTAGAAATGAGAGAGCATCATGCCCTAATTTTGGAAGGTACTATAGCTGTCACGACCCAAACCCGCCCCTATGGGTTTAGCACCGTAACCGGCCAGTAATCCGAGATTACCGAAGGCCTGCTTAACAGTAAGACAGTAAAACAGAGTACAGGGGCTGGCGGAAGCCAATACAGTAAATAAACAATGTCCAATGAGCTGTGACGGTCTGTATGCAAAAAGGCTTTTCACACATATATATATATACAGTCAGTGACAAAACAGTATGCACATCATTTAGTATTCATTCAGTACAGGGACCTAATCCCTATAAAACAGTATAGTAACAGTCTATCAGTCTATACAGTATTACAAATAGATACAGAGACAGACGGGGAAATTAAAACACCCCTAAGCCATAGCTTGAACAGGCTCGGAACCTCGCAGTGAGGCACAGTGGTTGGCTTGACAAAAAGGGAAATCTACCCCACGCTCCTAGCTCCGGTCTGGTGCCTGTACACCTACATATATATATGAGTAGTGAGCTAAAGCCCAGTAAATAACATAATGCGTAAAGAGGTTAAGAATGAATGTCCTTGCAGTAATGAAAACAGTTCATTGATTCAGTATATCAGTCATTCAGTCATATGTGGTATGTGGTACATCCCTTAGCATAGCAATACAGTAAACAGTAGGTCTTAAGAGACCGAACAGTAAGTGATGGCCATCAATCAGTGAACAGTAGTGGTTCTAACAAGGGAACCGACAGAGATCTCTGTAACAGTAACAGTCAGTAACAGTAGTTGCTAAGGATGCCACAATACAGTTCAGAATATAGGACATACATTCATTCAATTAACAGTTTCAGTTCAGAAAGCAGTTCAGGTAAACAGTCAGAAATATTCATAGTTGAACATATCTTTACACAATTGTTACTCACAGAGTTCTGGGCTACAGTAAGCTAGAGCGTCTCCTCGGAAAACCAACCCTACACAGTTTACAGAACGAACACACACTAAGCTATACAGTTGGGAAGGATAATAACTTAATCCCTAATTTCCCTCGGTGTGTTCTACATCTCTATTCTCTTTAAGATGCCTTAAATATGCCCTAGGAATGCCTAGGATGGAAAGAGGATGCAAAGATGCACTTAAAAGCATTTTCAGAATTTTCAGAAAACAGGGGTCCCGCTCGAGCGTAGGTTACTCCGCTCGAGGGGACATGCAGACAAAGGATCCGGCTCGAGCGTCACTTCCCCCGCTCGAGCGGTCTGCAAAACACGACAAAAGTACTGGATGCTCAAAAATCACGCTCGACGGGCGCTCGACACCCGCTCGAGCGTAAGACACAAGGTCACGCTCGAGCGTAAATTACCCCACTCGAGCGGACATCAAAACAGTGCAAAGTACTGGGAGCACAAATTTCACGCTCGAGCGCCAATAACCCCGCTCGAGCGTGAGTTCAAAATCTAGAATTCCCAGATTTGAACCTCAAGCTCAAAATCAAGTTTCAATGTACCAAATTCGATCCTTTTGGGCTAATTTTCTAGAAAACACCTCAAAACTCATAATATAAAATGTTTCAAAGATCAATTTGAGAAATCGAAGCCCAAAGGTAGTTCAATTAAACATGATTTCAAACTAAATTTCAAGAACATGATGAACATGCAATATCCATGAATTCAATCAACTTCAAAGCTTCAAACACTTGCTCAAATGAGCCTATTCTCCTTAAAACATGGTGAAATCATGGACTCGAACATAAACATGTACATGCATGCAAGATTTCTATGAAATCAAACCTCCAGACTCAACATTGTATACATGCATGCATGCTAGAAGCTACAATTCAACATTTTGAACCAAAGCTTGGCTTTAAACCTCAATATAACATGAATCATGTAAGAACTAACTTAAATGTAAGTTCAAGAAGATGGTTCCTCTACCTTATGCTTTCAATTTGAGGTATAAAGGCTCAAGTTTGCAATTCTTCTATGATTCTTCAAATCTCCAAGCAATTCAAGATGAAATGTTGATATCAATATTTCTCCTAATTCTCTCTCTCTCTCTCTAATCGGCTAGGAGCTCAAGAATGGGCTGATGAAATGTTATCTCTAGAGGCTCAACATGTTATAATGGAGCTCAAGTGATGTGTAAAGTAGGCCACTAACATGGCAAAGTTGTAATTAAGGCCAAAATCTTGTAATTACATTGTTTGGTCTAATTTAACCATACCAAATAACATTTTAATTAAATATACCATTAAATCATATAAATTCTAACTGGCATAAAACATTAATCGATTTCAGATTCGGCCGCCGATAAGGCCTTCAATTTGCAATTTAATGCATATAACATAAACAGATTATTTGGCAGTCAAACAGATAGACAATGCATTTAAACAGATACAGTCAGTCAGTCAGTTCTGGATTTCAGTCAGTCAGTCCAGTATTTCAATATGTTCAATTACCAATCATAATCAGTCTCAGTTTAGCAGTAATCAGCGGTTAATCAGTAATCAGTGACGAGGGTTGTTACAATAGCTCACTAGATGTACAAGGTCATCTCTATTCTAGGGGTTGAAGTCAAGGTGACGTTATGAAAAAGTCCTATGGATAATAACCAGTGAAGATCCAAGAAAGCCAGAAGAGTCAATATAGCCTCTTTTCGAAGTCCGAGAACCTTAGATAACAGAGCTACTTTTTTGACAGAGCTACTTTTTTGACAGATCTTGAAAGGTTATTAACACAAGGTCTCCAAAGTAATGTGAAGATAGGTATAGTGTCACAAAAAGCTTGTATGTGCTTCCACTAGTATTTAGGCAACACAATGACTTTAAGTGCACGATTGCATGCAATACAATGAACATATAATTGAAAATAAAAGTCATGTCATAGAGTTCGAGTCAAGATTTCATAAAATCCGCAACAGACTCGCTGGAAACTGTAACATGTCTGGGGGTACCTGCATGCGTTAAACAGTTTAGACTCTTGATTTCTTTGATCTAGTCTCATGAGTGCAATGTGAAGCGTAGATGAGAGTCCAGATTTGAAAACTTTACACAAAATCCATTTTATCACAAAAACATTTGCCAAAAATGGACTATGTCATCAGATCTCAGAGTCGCCACCTAATATTTTTGAAAAAATTAGGAAACTCGTGACTCGTGCCAAGGCCACTGTTCATCATAACCAAGCATGCTTGTCTCGAAACCTTAGGTATGAGAGGGGAAGGTCATTAATTAAGCATCCTTGCTCACCCGATCAAAAGATCGGCCTGTACAAAACCATGATATGAGTTTTATTTCCTTTACATGTTCACATTCCAATTATTTAATAAATCTTAAAATTTACTGTGTGAAGCAAACAAGTATAGAACATGCCATTCATTTTGGAGCAACTTGATTTCATATATTTTGAAAGAGTTTTGAAGGTGTACAACCCAAAGAAATTGAGTTTACAAACATAAAAATCAACATCATTCCAAATTGAGCGACACAACCTCTATCCACCGGCATTCATACAATTATATCAAGTAAGTAAGTAGCCACATGGTGGGATGCTTAAACATAGTAAGACGCAAGCAGGATGCTAAAGCATAAAAACTTACATATGTACCGACATCTCGCGAACAACTACAAAATAAAGTCAGAAAATATGCATGATTTTAGATGCAAAATCCTAATGCAATTCATTCATGAAATGTAACTAAAGATCCGGTTTCTAATATATGACATGTGAATCATCTGAAGAACATGAGGTAGCGTACATAATCACATAAGGATTGATTAAATCCATAAATGCAAATTTAGTCGAATCAAGATACATAAAACATGGATGCAAAGCATGGATATAATGAAAAGAAAAATATGATGCATATTTACAAACAAGGAAAGCAAGTAAAAGAACATGACAGAGAGAAGTGGGACAAGGAATTATTACAACACGGAATAATTACTTATCGAATGTGAGAGAGATGAAGAAAATATTATAACAAAATAAAACCTCACAAATCTCTCAAATTAAAAGAAAAACAAAAACTTCATAGGCATTGGAGATCATCCATTGAAAAAAAATTTGCTGCTCTATTTCACCTTTGAAAATCATTTGGGAATTCCTGTTTTTCATGCAGCGAAACCAAGATAAAACAAATAAAACATTTCCAAGAGATGCATATGTACAAAAGCTATTAAGTGGAAAATCTAACAAGTATGAAAATTGAAGCTAGGAAACACCAAACCAAAGAAATAGATAGAAATCTACATTAATCTCTTTGTGAATAACAGTAAATTAATACTCAAATCCATGCTATTAATTAGAGAGAGTAGATTGCCATCATTTCAAAGGGGAAGTCTTACAAAGCTTGTGAAAGCTCTATAGGACTTCTAAGAAAATAGGGAAGAAAGGGGGAAAAATACATATAACTCATCAAAAGTAGTTAAAGACTCAGCTTCTTACTTATGAAATATGTATGTCAAATCCATTTCTACATTCAAAATTGGTCGAGAATAGAGTTTTTAACACTTTTAAGGAGGAAGTCTTTATAACTTCAATTACGTATTTATATTACATATTTAATAAAGAAAAAATACAAGAAAATAAATGAGAAAAAATCTAAGGAACAACTTCCATAACCTAAGTATCACATATTTAATAAAGAAAATACAGGAAAATAAATGAGAAGAAATCTAAGGAACAATTTCCACAACATAACTATCACATATTTAATAAAGAAAATACAGGAAAATAAATGAGAAGAAATCTAAGGAACAACTTCCACAACATAACTATCATATATTTAATAAAGAAAATACAAGAAAATAAATAAGAAGAAATCTAAGGAACAGAGGCTCAGCATTCCACTTCCACTTCCACAACCTAAATATCAAATATTTAATACAAGAAAATAAATGAGAAGATTGTAAAAATTCACCTTTGGAGGAAATGATGAATTTTCTGATTAACAGACTTTCTTCTTTATACTCTCACGGTTATGGTGTATGCTTTAAAATTTCAGCGAGATGTTTCAAGTTCTAACTTTAATGGAATTTTGGATGGTTGAAAGGCTCTCTTGCTCTCAAAATAACTTAAAATCAATTTCCCTCTCAAGATTTTTGAAACAAAAATTCTCTTAACCAAAATTTTCTCTCTCTTTTTGAAACAAAATTTTCTTTTTCAAAATTTTTCTCCTTTTTTCCTTTTTTCCAAACAACAAAATGAGGTTGTATTTATAGACTTTGAAAACACCCAAAACACATGGCTAGCCATGTGATATTTTCAAAAACACATGGCCTGCCATGTGGTATCTCTAAAAACACATGGCTTACCATGTAGTATAAGAGCCGATTTTTCAAAACTGCTAAATTTTTTGGAAAATAAAAAATTTAGAAAAAAATATTTTTGAATAGGTCTAAAATAATTGGCCAAAACGGATGTAAGGTTGGAATTAAAACTTAAACCCGACTTTTTTGCTAAGAAATTCGTAAAATAACACATTTCAATTTTCATTATCGGGTGTTTGGAAAAAAAAGTGCCTAAGTCTTAGGGCCGGTCAAAATAGAGTGTTTACACTCACCTTGCAGTTGTTTCCTTTGAGCTAGAGCATTTGGTGCATAAACATTCACAAAGATACACTCAAAATTAGTAAGAAGAGTAACTTTTAGAAGAATGAAGTCAGAGTGCTCGATATAATCTACCATTATAAAAAGTTTCTTATCCCAAACACAAAGTATGTAACGCCTTGATATTTATACCACGATATGCTACCAACCCAATAAATGAACAATAAACAAAGGTATACAATTCAATAATTGGAATCTATCACATTCTCATAAATTTCTTGTCAAGCTCAAAGTAATAAAATAACAATACACGGTAATATAAAAATATCCATCTAAATTGCCACAAGGGCGTATACCTTTCAAGACTAAGAGCTTTGATTCAACAAATAAAATTCCTAACTCGACAAACAAGCTCAATGGCTGTAGGCGAACAACATCAAAGAAGCTTCGGCGCTTTACATTGAATTCCATTCGCTTTCGACACTATCATGGTACACCTTCAACACCTGGATTTTTAGGATATCCAGCCCATAAAAAGGGAGTGAGCTTTGATGCTCAGTAGGAAATAAACTTAACAACAAATAAGTATGCTCAAAGTGATTATGTTCATGCAATGTCATGCCATGCATACAACTTAACTTAATTAGAAAACCAATATGTAAAATGCTAAATTTGTATTCCAAGTTTGACCCAATTTGTTAACCATTGATTTAACCATGAACCTTCATTTTGTAACTAACTCCACATTACATGTCACAAACACTTCCCACATTTAGTGGCCACCAAGCATAGTAGGGCAAGTGGGCACCTCTTACTTTTAGAAAACCTCCACATTTACCGTCCAGCAAGCACGAAGGGCAATTGGACACCTATTTCATTCTTAAAACATCTCCACATTTTCCGGCCACTGAGCACAGATGGGTAATTGGACACCCAGCAATCATTGTAACTTTTCCCCCACATTTACCAGCCTACAAGCACAGAAGGGTAATTGGACACCTTTACCAACATACCGATAACATCCCCACATTTTCCGGCCTACAAGCATAGAAGGGCAATTGGGCACCTTAACACACACAACACATTTCAAAATAACCCATTTTTAATTAACTCTACACACTTGATCCCAAAGCCATGAAGATACAATGCAATGCAATGCAATTGGTTTGCCAATAACATAGTTTGCCTAAGGTTCAAATCATTACTACAAGAATAATTAACATGAAACATAAGGAAGGCAATCTCAACAATTTCCATAATCATCTAATATAGCAACATCAATCCCAAATTCTCCATCGTTCCCACATCATGTGAATATCAACTCAAAACGACTCCAATTCCACTTTTAAACATTACTTAGGTAAGTTATCTCATTTCTATTGAACTCCCAAGCTAAGGTTCCAAAATGATTTAATCCACAATCTCCATCCCTACACTAGTTTCATCAAATTATTAGGATTTACTCATTTCATAATCTCCATGTATTCCAATACCATATTAATGTCAATTTTAACATAAAATTATCAATTAGTTTCAAAATCCCCTTTTTACTCAACATTTCAAACCTAGGGTTTTAAAAAAAATTGGGGGTTTTCCTCTTTTCTTAGTTAAATACTCAAATCATCAATTATTATTTATCAATATGCTAAAACATTCAACACCCTTTAAAAATTTGAGCGAAAACCCACTTGTACTTAAACAACTAGCCATGAATATTTTTCTAACCCATAATCAACTCAAAATCCCAAAATGTCACCAAAATCACTTTGAATCATAAATATTTAAGGCTAAGAGAACTCCCTACCTCAAGATTGGAAGCTAAAGATGAAGACAACTTGAAACTCCAATGAATTCGCAAAACAATTGGTAGAAGTCTTGATTTATGCTTGCTCTTCAACCTTCTTGAAAGATTTTGGGGTGAATCTTAGGTAAAAAGAAGAGAAATCAAGAGTTTTGAGTGTTAGGGTTTCGGGTATGGAGGATAGGAAGAGAAGAGAAGAAGAAATAATAAAGTTTTTGGGCCAAAAAGTCATTTTATAATGCCTGTTAGCGACTAGGTCGCTTAAGCGAGGAAAGCTTGGCTCAAGCGTAGAAAAGAAGCTCCCAGAATCTCTGAAAATCGTGCAGTTTGCTCAAGCGAAGAAAAGCTCGCTCGAGCGAGCTTGCTTCCAACACAGAAACTCAAAATTCAAACAAACATAACTCTTTCGTTCATACTCCATTTTAGATCATTCTTGTATCCAAATTGAAGCTCCGGAAACAAGATTTCCAATTGTTCTAGTTTCACATTCAAATTCAAAGTGTGGAAAGAGAAAAAGGCAAAAGAGTGAAGGTTCATCAAAAATGAAAACTCAAATTTTGGGCTTTTGATCTAATCTTGCCTAAATACCTTGTTAAGGCTTCAATCAAGGTTCCAAACATCACCCAAGGGTCCTTAATTATAATATTCAAGGTTCACTTTGCCAACCCATCAATACCAAGAGTCCAACAATCATACAAGTTTTAAGGTGACAGACAACAATTTACACCAATCTGATACGTATTAGAATTCGATTCATTACAAAGTAAACCCCTAAAGAACCAGATGCATCAACTACAATGAAGTCAAAGCAGGAGCTTGGCCATAGTGAGTTAACCAGATGATTGTCAACTGAAGAGCACTTCGTTTCTTGCGAGAACATCATATCAATCTTTCTTTGACTAAGTAATCTCTTAATACCTTTTCTCTTTTTTTTTTTTCCCCTACCCCTCTGATATTCTAGGATAAGACTTTTATTTGGCACTAGTGGTGGAATGCTTTTATTGTGCCTCAAGATAAGGATATCATTCCCTATTTGCCCTTGATCCTTGACCAGTGTTTGCATCTTGATTTTGAATGTCAATAATCTTACTGATGACTTCTTCCTCTTGACCATCTGCTTTGATGCCCAAAAGCTTCCCAATTTCCCAAATTGCTTGGGCCTCAGTCAAAATAATACGATTTCTATATACAATGTCATTTTAGGATTGAGAGGGATATGGCTACAACCGCCAATCTCAGAGTTGCTGTTTTACTTCAATTTCTTCTTCCACCTCGTTTCACTTTTGCTTTTGTTTTTGCTTCCGGTGCAACTTCTCCCAAAATCTATTGGAGAAGTTTTCTTTTACCTTTCCTCTTAGATGATTCCATTAATGATTTTGCAACATTTTCAATTTCATCCTCAAATGGTAAAGGTGAAGCTGAGTCCTTAGCATTGGGGTCATCAGAATGGATTTCACTCTCAGATTGAACAGTTGAGGCTGTGTCTTCATCAACTGGATTATCGGAATTGGGAGATTCTGGAAACATGGATTGAGAAAGGCTCTCAAACGAGTCCACAGATAAATCTAAAGAGGGTAAAGGTTTATGAATTGAATGAGAGATTGGGCTTGAAGAGTTTAAGGGCAAGCCTGAGTTGGCTTTGTTTGGAAGGTTGGGTTGGGGTTTGTGGGTAAGGAAAGACCAGATAAGTAGTAGGCTGAAAGAATGATTATGGGCTTTGGAAATGATTTGTAGATGGATTATGGAGGTAAAAGACAGGGTAGGAAGAGGGGTGATATTGTGGTGTTTGAGGATTGTAATTGGGCTCAAAGATGGGATAAGGGCTCAGATGGCTTTTTTAACAGAAAGGCCCATCCTATTTGAATTGGTAATAAGATGGTTATCTGTTGTAAATGCGGCTGGCATGGTCTATTGCTTCAACTTCCTATGCAAAGGTAATGATTGGTTAACTGTAGGACTTCTGACATAAATGAGTTAATCTTTTCTAGGCCTCCTCGAAGTAACACCGTGGCTCTTATTTGCTAGTTGGGTGGCATCCATGTCATCGTTTGAATGCACCTCATTAGACACCTTACCTTCTTTTTCCTCTAGTTTCCTTCTATAAGAGTATTTACCAGGGGTTAAACTCACTACTTGTTCCTCTGCCACTCTAATGATGTATTCTTAACCTTTACATACCAACTGAATTGATTGATTAATAATATCAAAATGATTTGTGACTATTAAGATCTTACCACACTCAAAAGATAGATTGTTTAAGGTTGAATCCTCAATTGAAATGACTTCCCCCCAAACAAAGCCAATTCTATTGAATGTCCTGTAGCTCTATAGATTCAAGGGAACTCCATAACAGTTTATCCAAACTGTTCTCCTGTTAGTATTTAGATAATTAATTGAATCCCATTCCTTTACTTCCTCAAATCTATTGTTGAACCATTACATATCCATTTGAAGTTTGTTCCTCATCTCCTCTTTAGAATGGAAGGTTAGGATATAAGACTTTCCTCTCAAAGGTCGTACTTGGATTGTTTTAGCATCATCTTTAGAGAAGGATGCCACTATGGACTGATTTGCACATAGTAGACTAGCTAAGACCACCACACTTCTATGAAGCCAATCATTGCCAGCTTTTTCTATATGCACCCTTGTTTTGGGATCAATAGTCTTTATTGTACCTTTCACTACATCTGCATAAGGTGGTCTCTTCCCTACTGGTATGTGATGATCATATATCCCATTGACATCCCGAAATGATGGTTGAAGTGGTTTTGTAGGCTTTTTTGTTGCAGTGTTCTCTAATTGTCATGGAAGCCTTGTCGAAAAGGCTTATGAATTCTTGCTAGCTTTACCAAAAGTTTGAACTCATCATACCCAACACCATTAATCTTGCATACTGCTTCTTTCGCCGATTCTTGTCTTTCATATCTTATGAACCCAAATCTCAAGTTAAAATGCTTTGTTCTTCTATTAGGGATTGAGGCATGAATAACCTTACCAAATCTTTGAGAAATCCCTTTTATGATTCTACTGACATAGGATCTGGGATGTTGGCAATGAAGATGGTGAAGTACTTCCTTAAAATTTTTTGTTATCTTTCCACTTTCATCCATTGTTGGTCATTCCTATCTCTTCTTTCACCCTTGCCTTGGTCTTTCTCCATTGGTATGCTAAGGCCTTGTTTGTCATAACCTTAAAAAGTCAAAAAGTCACTATCCTATTTAAGTCACATCATTTTATTTAAGTCACATCATCTCTCTACCACATCACTTCAAACCCAACCCATATTTCATAAAAAATCAAAAAATGTACTTATTTAGATCATTCCAAACCATCCCTAAATTACTTATATAAAAGTGTCTTTTTATTAATTTGTTTGAGCAAAGTGAAGCAGCCTTGATGTTTCCACTGAATGTATGGGGTAACTTTCATCTATCTTGACCTTTCTTCAACCATCATAATTATTTTATTTTTTTCTTACAAATATCACATCCAATTAAAAATAAAAAATAAAAAATAATAATAATAATAATTCTATTTTCAAACACAACTATTTTATTGTCAAGCTAAAATAGTCAATTACTAAAATAGTCAACTTCTCTTACAGAGCCATTGTAGCATTGTGTTTGTGCCATCACATAAATAATATAGCTTCGTTTAGCTATCCTTGTTGGGACTGAAACAATACAAAAGATTAGATAGATCAAATAAGTTAATAAAATAAAATGTTACATTCAAATCATAATCATTTCATTTTTTTTCTTATAATAATAAAAAAATCATAAAAATTTTACCAAACGAACATTTTATTCCTAAATTAAAAAAATCTCAACTTTTAAAAAGCAAATAAATTTTTTTTTTTTGCCAAACAGCGACAATGCAATATGATGATGACTAACCCATGTTTACAAGGACACGGATCGTCGGTCGCCCTTTTCCTATAGCCTTCCCTGTCGCCCCCAAAACGACGTCGTTTTGGGGGCGAATTTTCAAAAAAAAACGCAGAGGCAGAGGGAGGGAGGGAGGGAGGAGAGGGAGGGAGGAAGGAGGGAGGAGGAAGGGAAGGGCCGGCCGGACTGGAGGGGGCCATAAATACAGGGGGAGGAGGAGGAGGAGGAGGCGGCGGCGGCGGAGGTGGACGCGACGAGGGACGGCGGAGGCGGAGGCGACGAGGGACGGCGGCTGCGACCTGCGGCTGAGACGGACTGGAGCTCCTGCGACGGCGGCTGAGACGGCGGCGAGGGACGAGGACGGCGACCGCGGCGAGGGACGAGGACGGCGACGCTCCTCCCTCCTTCCTCCCTCTCCCTCTTCCTCTCCTTCCTTCCTCCCTCATCTCTGCGTTTTTTTTTTTTTTTGAAAATTAGCCCCCAAAACGACGTCGTTTTGGGGGCTACAGGGGAAGGCTACAGGAAAGGGCTACGGGTGATCCGAATTCATGTTTACAAGGCCCACAAAAACAAAAGGTAAAAGGACACACAGTGGTATTATGGACCATCTGACCAAGTGTATAGGTGAATACGGTACATTTGGCTTCTGCAAAAGTCAAGATGCCAATTTCCTTGCCAGCAAAAATCTGGCAGCTAGCTGGCTAAGAGTACTCACTCACACTGCCATTAAAAAAAATGGAAAAAGTACCCCAAATTTTGACCACATTGCAAGGCAATGATCTCTCTCCCCCTTTCATCTCATGGCAGTGTTTGATTGCAATTTTTAAAAATTATTTTTAAATGAGTTTTCATTTATTTTTATTAAAAAAAATTTCATATTTTAATTAATTTTTTTATTTAGTAAATACATCTAAAAAGTAAAAAAAAAACTATAATATGAAAAAAATTAGTAAAAACGAACAAAATTCATAACAAAAATACATATAGATTTTTGTTCGAGTATTTTTCTGTTTTTAGTGAATTTTTTTTTAAATATTTTAACTGATTTATTTTATTTTATAAATATATCTTGATTAGGTCCATCTAAAAAGTATAAAGAATTAATTAAAATATAAAAATAAAATTACTAAAAATAAATGAAAACTCAACTGAAAATAATTAATAAAAAATCAAAGCAAACGAGTTTGCGAGGAAGCCAAATGAAACACCACGACGTCAACTTGATATTGCCCATATCTTGGATTGCAGTGAAGATGATGTAAAGGAAAGATGGTTACCTCCAACAGGAAATGACCATTTCCCTTACCTTTCTCCAAGATCAGTTGGAGTCTAATCTAATAATGGTAAATGCATCACACACCAAATACTTCTTCTAAACAGACTTTTCATGTAAGGTGCTAATTTTGCTTTTTTGATCACGTTTCAAGAGAATTGCTATAGTTAATCATCATCTCTTATTTTTTCTATTTTATTTTTTAATTTTATTTTTTATGAAAAGAAAGTGAAGAAAAGACTTTCATGGTTGTACGGGGGCGAAATATCATCTGCTTTCCGTACTCTTTGGACGTCAAGCTTCTCGTGACGGCGTCTATCTCTGCAACACAGAAATGGTGAGCTGCCCGGCGGTGGTGTGCCGGATAGACCCTCCGACGATCAAGTCAGATCACTAGAGGAAGAAGAAGGCTATCAGAGAGAGAGAGAGAGTGTTCGCGATAGAGTGAATGTGCATACATCTAACGTTCGTCTTCCTCCATATTTCTAGGCTGGCCATGCAGCCTCAAGATTGTGCGCGCACTACCTCTGCTGTCCTTCCCTGGACAGGTGGCAGTGCCCACCCCTCACCACCTTACGCGTGTAAAGGCTTAGTCCTTCCACCAGTACACGCAGAACTGCCAAACGGTATTGAGGCGTGCGTGGAGCAGATTTCCTCTCCCTCACGCCATTGACCCAGGTGGCACACTTAACTGGAGCACCACGACCGGTCGATGCCTTGCGAAGAACTGTCACTACATGCACTCGACCGAGCTATGTGCCGCCGACCTACCCCCTTGGCAAAGGGAACAAGGGGTGATGCTCACGGCCGGGCTAACATCGACCGGTTTATCGTGGCTTACCAGTCGCGAGACACGCCGGCTTCAGTTCGTCCCATCTTCACCCGAGATTATCTGGAATCTGCCCATCTCGGCCAACCGGTCAAAGGCATGCCGGCCTTTGCCTCGTCCACAGTTTAGCCCGGGCTACCCGTAGCCCGGTCTCGCCACTCGACTGCGTTCATTGCCAAATGTCTGCAAGTCATAGCTCGGCCAGGCTTAGCTCACGCCTGGGGCAGCCGTTCTCCTTGGCCGAGCAAAACAGATCCACCGGCATCTCAGTAGGGGAAGTAGCGCGGCGTCGCGAAGTCCGTCACGACCCGCACTACCTTAGCTCGGCCGTACTAACGGTGCAAATCTCCCCTCTCAATTGCCCCTTAAACCCATCCGAGCTATCGTGATTGGGTTTACCCCTATGACCGAGCTAACAGATGAGTTGCGCCATCACCAAGCCGAACACGATTGGGGACATGTCAGTCACCGAGCTATCCCATTTGGTCGGCCATTTCCTCCGCAGTCTCATCAAAGGTCGTACAGCCGTACTGACAGCCGCGTTCCAGTGCCATGTGGCTTCACACCATTGGGTCGTGCAGCCAGCTGTCCTGCACGCACAGAATTCAAACGGCGCAGCCGTTTGGGTTCCTTCCCCCCTCTTTTGTATTCCAACGAAGGGCCTAAACCCCTTCGCTTTTCACCTTCTCTTCCACACAAACCCTAAATCCTAGCTCTTCAACTCTCTTTGTTCTCTCTGCTGCTGCATCACCTCTCGTTCCCCCCTTGCTCATTCTCGCCATTTCTGACGCTGCATTCGAGCTCTCGAGGTCCACCTCACTTCTCATTCGTTTTTGGTAAGTTACATTACCCTTCCCTTGTATTTCCAGCTTCCATTTCCCTATTCTTCGAACTTGTTCTTCGTTTTTGTGCCCCTGTTCTTCACGTTTATGCTGGGGGCCATTAGTGTTGCTTTCCCGTGCTTAGATCTTGCACACCCTAGAGCAAACAAAAACGGTGGGAATGGATGGGGCTTTCGTGCCCCTTGTCTTTCCTGGGTTCGAACGAGTTCGTCCTATTTTTGGGATGAGTAGTTTGAATCTGGGTAGAACCGAGCTAAACGCTCATTTAGATCTATAAATGACACCTCGGCCGAGCAGAAAACTAGTTTGTGGCTTCTCGTAGAGGCTGTAGCCGAGCCGAACTACCAATTAGACCGTTAATAAGAATGAACCAGGCGAAAACTTGAGGTAATTGCTTGGCCTTGACTGAGCTAAAGGCAGAGAGTTAGAACTGAACTAGGAAATTGACCAAGTAGCCTAGCCGAGGTAGGGGTCGAACCGGCCAATCACTAGTAATCACTTCACTCAGACATATTCCCATAGGGGCCGCGCAATTTATGCCGTGCTAACCCTTGGAATTATTTTTTAACATGCAGAACAAATAGGACAGACCAAGCCAGTCCGGCACTATAATTGGTAGAGCTCAAAGTCCGAGCAAACACACCAACATTTTTGACCGAGTTACCAACTTAATTACCCAATAAAACCGAGGTAGATGGGGAAGTACCGTTTCATGGTGAGCTCGCCCGGTGTGATGGCCGAATTTCGTAGGGAGTACAACATTCCTGACGACGTCATCTTAGAGCTCGCCAAAAAGGGGGACACTCCTTGGGGAGATCTAGATCGGTGCCCCTTCACCATGGTATCAATAGTAGAGGGAGGGCTCCGCTTCCCGGTCCAACCCTTGATCTGCGAATTTTTGAGGCAGACAAGGCTTTGCCCGACCCAAGTCTCCAATAATACGTACAAGATAATAAACGGTGTCGCCAAGCTAAATCGGCGGCTCGGCATCAATCTCGGTCTGGCCAAAATTTTCCACCAATATAGCCTTAGTAGAAATAAGAGTGGGCTTTGCTGGTACCTCAAAGTCAAGAAGGGCCGAGCAAAACTCATTGAGGGCAACCCGGACAAGGAGACGAATGACGACGACTTCCCGTGGGTGTCCGGTCATTACGAAGACACCGAGGCACCCATACCGGGATGGTATATTAGGAAAGATTTTGGCAGTGCTGGTAAGTAGCCCGGCTGACCGCGCTATCTTCTTTCTACATTTCATTATTATTATTTTGCACCGGTCTAACACTTGGTCTTCTTTTTGCAGATAAACACCTAGCAGCGGACTACCACCAGGCCAACCAAGAGGCCATCAGAGTCCTGCTGCGCCATCCTGTCGAGGAGAGGGAAGCTTCGAAGCTGCTCAGTTTCGAACAGACCTATCACTACCAAGCACCGCGCAAGAGCAGAGTCACCAACTTCCTTCGTGCGCCTTCTCCAGACCCAGATCCAAACTTGCCACCGATCAGACTAGTTCCCCTCACGGCCGAGCAAGAAATGGCAAAAATCAGGGCCATCAAGTCCATGATAACCGGGGACGAAGGCGAGTCCCAACCACCAGAGGCAATCGGGGGGACATCCTCCACACCCGCCGGGCAAAAGGAGGGCGCGGTACTAGCGCTTGCCAGCGAACAACCGGCTGGCCGGTCAAAGAAGAGGCCAAGGAAGGAGAAAGCCGGACAAAGCCTCGTCGACGAAGACTCCGTCGAGCTGGCCTCCACCGAGCTGGGCGACCAGACCGAGCAGCCACAGGCCGACAAATCCAAGGGCAAGGGCCCAGCCACCCCCCCGGTCTGGATACCCGAGTTCACATACCAGGGCCGACCAGTTTCGGCTGAAGACTCGATCTATGCTGATAAGGATTATTCCCTTGGTTTCAACATGACCAAGGGGCTAATCTTTCCAGCCGACATGAAGAAACACGACGAACTATCCGATCTGAAAGTGCTTCGCTCGGCAGCAAAGTCGATCGTTCTGGTAAGTTGTTCACTTTTCTTTGCTTCAAACTATTTGCTCGGTTTATGCTCAGTTTCTGGAATACTCACGATCTCTCACTCGTTTTCAGGCCGCGCAAAAGAATTACTTGGCCCACGACCGGATGATCAAAGTGCGGCAGAGCCTTCGGGACGCCCTTACCGAAAACAAGGCTCAAAGGGCCGAGATAGAGAAACTCAAGGCCGCGCAAGAGGCTTTGGCGGCGAAGCGAGACAAATTGAGCCAAAAAGTCGACCGAGCCGAATCTGACAAACAAAGGGCCGTGAAGTCGACCAAAGCTCGGTACCTCGCCGAGCTGAGGAAGCTGCGGGATGCGCATAAAGCAGCGATGGACAAGGCGGTCGACGACGCCGAAGACCGGGGATACGCCCAGGGCGAAAAGACTTATGAGCGGCAGGTCCAAGCGACCAAGGACATCTTTTTCCAGTGCGGCTGGAAAGTTGCCGTGGAGAAAGTTGGTCTTGGTCAGGATTCTGACATGTTCATAAATCCACCTACGGCCTACATCCCGGTCTACATGCTGGCGTACTCCCAGGCCACTCAGAACCGGCTTATTGCAGAGGCAAGGAAAGAGGCTGAGGAAGAAGCCGTCGCCGCGCAGCAAACCGAGCAAACTTCTCCAGCGGCATCTCAAGATGCCGAAAATAAAGAGGTTATTGATCGGGAGGTTGTCACGGTGGAGGAAGCTGACGATGACGCCGAGGAAAACCTGCCCGAGCAGACAACTGTGACCGCCGAGCAGACGATGGAGGCAGCCGAACAAAACCTCGAACTGGATTGAAGATTTCCTTTTTCGTTTTCCTGCCCCTTTTTTTTTTTTTTTTTGAATGTAACCGGGCCTGGCCCCACCTCTTGTACTGAATCCTCTTCGATCAATGAAACTTTTGAACTTTTTGTTCGTATATTGTACTTTTGTTCGGTTGGCATCTGCATGAATGTCTTGATTCAAACGTTGGCAAAATCACCTAGGACGCTTTCGAACAGATCTGGCAGCTCGGTTCCCTGGACTTTCAATTGAGCTGGCATTTTAGCTCGGCCGAGCAAAATCTGCTCGACCTCGCCAGGTTTGCAGATTTTATAGTATTCCCCCACTTCAATGTGGCCGAGCAAAATCTGCTCGGCCTTGCCAAGTTTCCTCTTGCCTTTTTAGTTGGTTAAGCCGCCAACATTTCCTTTATGCCGAGCGAAGCCAGCTCGGCTTCTTAGCAGTTGGACAAAACACCAACATTGCGAATTCTGCCGAGCAAGATCCGCTCGTTTCTCATATTAGACAAGACACCAATATGCTAGCCGGGCCGAGCAAAATCAGCTCGGCCCTTACATTGGGCAAAACACCAATGTTTCAGTTGTGTTGGCCATGACGCCAACATTTCAACCGGGCGAGCAAAACCCGCTCGGCCCTAACGCGAATTGGTTCATACGCCAATTATATCACCGACTGTTTGTGCGGTCTGCTTCCATTCCGCCGAGAGGAAACCAGTTCGGTCCCCTTCAGGTCGGTCTCCTTGCCCCTGGCATCCACAATTGCCTTGTGTCCTTGCAATGTCATTGTACAAAGATGCAATTCCAAACAACAAGAAGGCTATTTTTCATTACAAGAGCATTGCTATTTTTTACATCAAGCGCCAAAAGGCTAAAGGTCTAGAAAAGCTAAACAACATAAGCGAATTACATCTTAAAAGTAAAAGACCTTAAGGTTGGCTGCATTCCACGGTCTGGGGACAGCCTTGCCATCTAAATCTTCCAAATGGTATGCCCCTTTGCCAGCAAGACCAATCACCTTGTATGGCCCTTCCCAATTTGCACCGAGCTTTCCTTCGCCAGGGACCACCGTGTTGCCAAGCACCTTCCTTAAAACCCAATCCCTAATCTTGAATAGCCTGGGGCGCACTGCCTTGTTGTATTTTTTGGAGAGTTCTTGCTGATAGGCCGCTATGTGGATCAGTGCGCGCTCTCTCCTTTCCTCAGCAAGATCCAGTTCCAATGCCACAGCTTCATTGTTCAGATCTGGTTGGAAACTTTCTGACCGGATGGTTGGCATGCCAATTTCTAATGGGATGACGGCTTCCATGCCATAGGCCAAAGCGAATGGTGTCTCTCCGGTCGATCGTCTTGGCGTAGTGCGGTATGCCCAGAGCACATTAGGGAGTTCTTCAGTCCACTTCCTCTTGGCTTTCTCAAGCCGCTTTTTCAGCCCGTCCAGAATGGTCTTGTTTGAGGACTCTGCTTGACCATTTGACTGAGGATAGGCCGGTGTCGAATTGTAGAACTCAATCTTCAACTCTTCGCAAAATCTGCGAAAGAGTTTCCCGTCGAATTGAGTGCCATTATCCGAGATAAGGGCCTTAGGTATACCGAAGCGAGTGATTACATTTTGCCAAACAAATTTCTTCACATCCTTTTCCTTTATGGTCGCTAGTGGCTCGGCCTCAACCCACTTGGTGAAATAGTCGGTGGCTGCAATGAAGAACTTGCGATTTCCCGGTGCAGCTGGGAGTGGCCCAATAATATCCAACCCCCAAAGCGCGAACGACCAAGGACTTGTGAGAGGGAGCAAATCTCTAGCAGGCTGGTGGATCTGGTGGGCGAACTTCTGACACTTCTCGCACCTGCGAACATATTTTTGCGCATCTGACTGCATGCACGGCCACCAATAACCCTGAGAAATTGCTCGGTAAGCCAAGGATCTGCCCCCAGTATGGCTGCCGCAGATGCCTTCATGGATCTCGTAGAGAAAAGCATCCACCTTGGCGGAGTGGACACACTTCAAATACGGCCCGATAAAGGACTTCTTATACAAGGCCTCGGACGGGGAGAGCCAAAATCGCTCTGACTTTGCCCGGATCTTGTGGGCCGCCTTCTTTTCTTCCGGTAGAATTCTATCCTTCAGGAAGGCGATGATAGGATCCATCCAAGAAGGACCTAAGTCGGCGCAGAGTACCTCGGTTACCTTTGGCTCCTCTATACTTGGCCGCGGTAAAAATTCGATCATCAAGGGATTGGGAAAGGTTGTCTGAGTAGAAGCGAGCCCAGCCAATTCATCAGCCGTGTTGTTTCCCTCGCGGTTGATCTGTTCTACTCTTATGGCATCGAACTTCCTAATTTCTGCACGTACCAGCGCCTGATACTTGGCCATTCTTTCATCCCTGGCCTCATACTCCCCTGAGACCTGATTGACCACCAGCTTGGAGTCGCTGAAGACCATAAGGGTTGTGGCTTTCATTCTCGACGCGCTTCTTAGTCCGGCAAGTAGAGCCTCATACTCGGCCTCGTTGTTGGAAGCTGGGAAGCCGAGCGTAATTGCTTGCTCGATTATCAGCCCATTCGGTGAAGTCAGCACAATTCCCAGCCCGGCCCCATGTCTGTTGGACGTCCCATCGACGAAGAGCTTCCACATCTCGCCAATGAACAGCTTCCAACAATCAGAGGGATTTTGGGAACTCCTCAAATCCAAGTCTCTGGTCGGCTCATTCTGGCCTCTTTCTTTGTCATAGTTGACTCCGCCCTCCAACGAGTCACTTGCCTTTGCTGGTTCGGTCGCTGTTTGCCCTTCCCCTTGCACACCGGCCCCTGCTTCTATTGTGTGAGCCCTGGGCTGTGCTAAGTCCGCACCAGCCAAATCAACCGGGCAAACTGGATGCGTTCCGGGGGCAAACTCCGCCACAAAGTCTGCAAGAGCTTGAGCTTTGATTGCAGTGCGCGGGCGAAACTTGATGTCGTACTGTCCCAGTTCCACGGCCCATTTCAGAATCCTCCCAGTGAAGTCGGCCTTTTCAAAGAGCACCTTAAGTGGAAACGCGGTCAGCACAACTATTGTATTGGCATGAAAATAGTGTGCCAGCTTCCTTGATGCCATCATCAGGGCCAGCGCCAATTTTTCCAGAGGAAGATATCGCGTCTCGGCTGGGAGCAAAGTCTTGCTTACATAGAAAATGGGCAAGTGTTGAATGCCTTCAGCGCGGACTAGAACGGCGCTCACCGCATGCTGAGAGACCGCCAAGTAGAGATACAACTCTTCCCCTGGCCGAGGTGTGACTAAGATAGGGGCTGAGGAGAGGTACACCTTTAAATCTACCAATGCACGGTCACACTCGTCATCCCAAAAGAACTTGGTCTTCAAAGTCTTGAAGAAGGGCCTACAACGATCCGAAGACCGGTTGATAAATCTGTTCAGCGTGGCTGCCATCCCGGCAAGATGTTGTACGTCCTTCGTGGAGTTCGGGCGCTCCAATTCCTGTATCGCCTTGATTTGGGATGGGTCGGCTTCGATTCCCCGGTTTGTGACCAGGAAACCCAGAAACTTTCCAGTGCCAACTCCGAAGGCACATTTGGAGGCGTTCAGACGAAGCTTGTGATGCTTAAGTATGGCAAACATTTCTGCTAGGTTGACGAGGTGTTGAGACTTCTCCTTACTCTTCACGACCATATCGTCGATATAGGCCTCCATTGTTCGGCCCAAGAGAGGAGCGAACATTTTCGTCACCATCCGTTGAAAGGTCGCCCCGGCGTTCTTCAGTCCGAACGGCATGACCTTGTAGCAATATAAGCCTCTGGGGGTGGTGAACGACGTGATCTCTCTGTCTGGTTTATACATGGCTATCTGGTGATAGCCGCGATATGCATCCAGGAAGCTAAACCTCTAATGGCCAGCGGTTAAGTCTACCAGCTGGTCAATTCGAGGGAGGAGGAAGCTATCCTTCGGGCAAGCTCGGTTGACGGTCTTGTAGTCAACGCAGACTCGCCACTTACCGTTCTTCTTAGGAACAACCACCGTGTTGGATATCCATCGAGGGTATTGCACCTCCTCTATAGCCCCAGCTTCCAACAAATTCTTCACTTCTTCTGCCACCACTTCAGCGTGGTGCAAGGCTGAGCGGCGCGTCCTTTGAATGACAGGCCGGGCATTGGGGAAGACATTCAACTGATGGCAAATGAAGCTCGGGTCGACGCCAGGCATATTGTAAGGCATCCACGCAAAAGCCTCCAAGTTGGAAACCAAGAAGTCGACATAGCCTGACCACTCGGCACTAGACAAAGATGATCCCAAGAGGAAGAACTTAGTCGGGTCGTTTTCATCGATGTGCACTTCCACCAATTCCTCGACTGATTTTTCATCAGCCTTCCTTCCTACATCTTCGAGGACTTCCTTCCTTTCGGGACCCTCAATCATTTGGACAAACCCTTTGGCTGCTCGGCTGCCATTTACCGCAACGAAGCATTGTTTTGCCATCACCTGGTCTCCCCAAACTTCCTCTATTTGCCCGCTCGGTGCCGGGAAGTGCATTACCTGGTGGAAGGTTGAAGCGACTGCTTGCATGGCATGTAGCCATCCCCTGCCCAAGATCAAGTTGTAAGTCGATGGAACTTTAAGCACCCAGAATTCCACTTGCTTTATGACCGAACCCGCTTTGACCGGCAAAATAATCTTTCCGATTGGCCATTCTGGCTACGAGTTGAAGCCGACCAAAGGAGATATTGCAGGGGCCAAGTCCTTGTCTTCTAACTTCATCTGCTTGAACGCGTCATAATACATGATTTCGACCGAACTTCCCTAGTCGATCAAAATTCTCTTGATATCAAAGTCTTTGACGCGAAGAGTCACCACTAAGGCATCATTGTGCGGCATCTGAACCCTTTCCAAGTCTTTGGTTGAGAACGAAAGGATGTCTCTCTCTTCGGTTTTTCCCTTTTTCACGGCGGGCTGGACAGAGAGCACTTCCCTCATGTGCTCGGCTTTCTTGATCATCCCTCTAAGCTCGCAGACCCTTGCTGGTTCAATGATGCCGTGGATGATGTTGATTACACCTTGCGAAGGCGCTTCTAGGGCGGCCAAGCTGTTAGGTTCAGTTTGTCCCGTTGGGGCGGCCTTGACTCCCCCGTCTATGTATTGGTCAAGATGCCCCGCCGCCACCAATTCCTCCAAGTGCTGTTTGAGCGGCAAGCAATCCTCTGTCCGGTGCCCCCGTTCTTCATGGAAGGTGCAGCGATATTTTGGATTGAAGCCTTGCTGCGCACTCCCTAACTTGGCCGGCCAGCGAACAAAAGGCTCACCTCGGATCTCGCTCAAAATGCGGTAGATGGGAATTTTGAAGACCGTGGTAATTCCTGTTCGCGCCTTTAGTTTTCTCTTGGCATCTTCCGCTGCGTCGCGGGGTGCATCAGCTCAGTCGTTTCTGCGACCCTTGTTTCGGTCATCGCGGTTTGGTCCACGGCGCTGATCTTTTGACCGATCGCTTGGGCGATTATCCTCCTGCCCAACCGAGTGAACTTTTCCTGCCACCTTTCTGTCCGCCGTGACCGGATTACCCTTCTCGGTCGCGGAGGCGGCATCATCCTCCACGCGAATGTGCTCATTGATCCGTTGCATTAGAGACTCCATGGTTGTGGGTTGGTGCATCGTAAGCGAATCTCGCAGCCTATGTCCGACTGGGAGACCCCGTTTGTACTGAGTGATCACCAGATTGGTAGGGCAGTCGAGGATCTCGTTGTAAGTTTCCCAGTACTTCGCGTTGTATGCCTTCAACGAACATCCAGACTCCATCTTGACGCCCAGGAGATGGTCGACCTCCTTCGGCGTTCGAGTGTTGGTTTTGAATCTGGTGACGAAGGCTTCCGCTAGTTGCTACCATCCCTCAATACTCCCCTCCGGGAGCCTTTCGAACCACTTCAAACCCAGCTCTCCCAAGCTTGCTGGGAATATGAGGCACATCAGGGCGTCGTTCCGCCGGTGGCCAACCATCACTTGCCGGTAATGACTCACATGCATGTATGGACCCGTCTTGCCGTCGTACAAAGTGAACTTTGGCTGGTGGAAGCCGGCGGGGAGTGGTGTGCTCTCAATCTCTAGGGACAGCGGTGTGGCTGTAAGTCGCGCCAGCTCTTTGTCCTCCAGCGCAGGGGCCATCACTCTGGGAGCTGGCATTGCCACTTCTTCACTACAACGAACTGGAGCGCTCAACCTCTGTAATGCTGGCACTCTCTGAGCCTCTCGACGGCGCGCCCTCTCCTCTAATACATCCCTCAAGTCCTTGGATCGTGTGGAGAAAGAGGATCGCGACGTCGGCGTAGGGCGTGAGGGGCGGTAAGTGCTGTCGCGAGAGAGGGATCTGCCTTCTCTTTGGTCGGAATCTCCAACCTCATAGTTCCTGGTGATGGAGATAGAGTGAGTCATCCTCTGGCGGCGACTGCTAGAACGAGGGGAGGGGGTGCGCTCACTGAGGTTGCCCTCTCCAACAACACCCTTCCCCTTAATCTGGCGCTTCAGCAGCTCCATCTCCGTCGCCATTTTGCGAATAAGGGCGTCTTGGTCTTTGAGTTTGTGCTCCAGGCGCTGCGCACGGGACTCCCCCCGCTGCCGACGGCCCTCTGACTCTTCGAACAGTCAGAGCTCCTCCCGCGTTTGTCTCGCGCACCTCGCGAAGAAGTTTCTAGGCCCGACATAGCCGGAACATCGGGGGGGCCATCTCTCCTTCGGACATACTCCGGAGAGACACCATCAACGACGGACAGCGGGATTTCGTCGTGGTTGGCCATGGAAAAGTGGTCGAAGAGGCTTGAAGAACAAGGGTTGAATTATCAAAGGTTCCCACAGACGGCGCCAATTGTACGGGGGCAAAATATCCTCTGTTTTCCGTACTCCTTGGACGTCAAGCTTCTCGTGACGGCGTCTATCTCTGCAACACAGAAATGGTGAGCTGCCCGGCGGTGGTGTGCCGGATAGACCCTCCGACGATCAAGTCAGATCACTAGAGGAAGAAGAAGGCTATCAGAGAGAGAGAGAGTGTTCGCGATAGAGTGAATGTGCATACATCTAACGTTCGTCTTCCTCCATATTTCTAGGCTGGACATGCAGCCTCAAGATTGTGCGCGCACTACCTCTGTTGTCCTTCCCTGGATAGGTGGCAGTGCCCACCCCTCACCACCTTACGCGTGTAAAGGCTTAGTCCTTCCACCAGTACACGCAGAACTGCCAAACGGTATTGAGGCGTGTGTGGAGCAGATTTCCTCTCCCTCACGCCATTGACCCATGTGGCACACTTAACTGGAGCACCACAACCGGCCTATGCCTTGCGAAGAACTGTCACTACATGCACTCGACCGAGCTATGTGCCACCGACCTGCCCCCTTGGCAAAGGGAACAAGGGGTGATGCTCACGGCTGGGCTGACATCGACCGGTTTATCGTGGCTGACCGGTCGCGAGACACGCCGGCTTCAGTCCGTCCCACCTTCACCCGAGATTATCTGGAATCTGCCCATCTCGGCCAACCAGTCAAAGGCATGCCGGCCTTTGCCTCGTCCACAGTTTAGCCCGGGCTACCCGTAGCCCGGTCTCGCCACTCGACTGCGTTCATTGCCAAATGTCTGCAAGTCATAGCTCGGCCAGGCTTAGCTCACGCCTGGGGCAGCCATTCTCCTCGGCCAAGCAAAACAGATCCACCGGCATCTCAGTAGGGGAAGTAGTGCGGCGCCGCGAAGTCCATCACGACCCGCACTACCTTAGCTCGGCCGTACTAACGGTGCAAATCTCCCCTCTCAATGGTCATTGTAGAACGTGCAAGAAATCATGTGTCCTATTACAACCAAAGGGATTTTTTTAGTTATAAAATAGTTACGTCCATTGACACAGTTAATGACAGAATAATAAAACCTTAATCTCGAATAAAAATTCAATGTCATGGTGATATCACATTATCACAAACAAATTTTATCACCAATCAATAACTATAAATAGAATGGTGAATGTCAATTGAAATATAACAAATCACTTCAACATAATTATATAACCACAACATATATATATATATATGATGGATTTTTATCGGATGAGGGGTCACTGCTGTGATCCCTCACTGCTGTTCTTGTTGTGTAGATAAAACGACAGTATTTTATGAGTTATTTTCTTTCTTTTTTTTGGTTTGGATAAACCAGGGCTCTTCTATTTCTTTTTTTTCTTTTTTTCTTTTTAGAATTAAACCCTAAACTCTAAACTGTAAACCTTAAACCATAAATCTTAAAATAAAAAATAATAATAAATTTTAAGAATTAAACCCTAAACCCTAAACCCTAAACCCTAAAATAAAAAAATAAATTAAATTTTTTTTAAGAATTAAACCCTAAACCCTAAAATAAATTTTAAGAATTAAATCCTAAACCCTAAACTTTAAAATAAAATTAAAAAAAAAAATAATTTAAGAATTAAACCCTAAATCTTAAATCTTAAAATAAAAAAATAAAAATAAAATAAGAAAGTGCAATTTATCACGTCAAAAGATATAGAGAGAATATGAAAGAAAAAAAAAAAAAAAAAAAAAAAAAAAAAAAAAAAAAAAAACGGCACAGTAGGAAACACTGTACAGTAGTGGCCCCGCTCCCATTTTTGCGTTGGGATCCTCTAGAGTGATTTGGTGAAGTGACCCTCTAGAGTGATCCTTCACGGCCCGACACCTGTCCCACTAATGAAGCCAATGGTTGAGATTAATCCCAAAAAAAAAATTCTTTGTTTTACAATTTGAACACAAGAGGAGGAAGGAGAGAGAGAGAGAGAGAGAGAAAGAAAGGGAGAAGGGGATGAGAAAAAACTTGAAGAACAGCTTCGTCAGTGTTGATGGCGGCGGCGGCGGCGACCACCTGGTTCCCCACCCTTGCTGACGATCGCCAGTTGCTCCCCAACCCTCCTCCGGCCAACCATCTTTTCCCCCATCCCTCCGCCTCCATCCATCACCGGATTGTTCCATTACCAAATCGAACTCAAAATCTATAACGAAAAAAAAAAAAAAAAAAAAAAAAATCACAAATCCTCAACAAATCTGGATCGAAGAGAGAAGATCAATTGAAAAAACTCATCAAAATTGGAAGATCAATTGATAGTTTACACATAATTTTGAAATTAATTTTATTTTTTTCCTTTGAATCTTGTTCCCAAATATATATATATATATATATATGTATACACATTTTGAAGCCTCTGTCCTTCTTTTTGTTCCATCACATAAATCTGAGTGTCACCGTAATTTTCCCAGTGTTTTGCAAGTGTTCAAACACAACCCAATTGCAGAACATAGCCAATTTTCTCATCAATTATGTTTTCCAGCCCTCTGATAACCTCACTTCCATTGCTTCAATGTTTGGCTCAACAACACAGTCAATAATTGATGTCAATGGTAATCATCAGATTCAACCCTTTGAAACATTTGTGGGATTTCGCTGGTTTTGGTTTGTGGGTTGTTTGGTTATAGAGAAAATACATGGAAGAAGAGGAAAGGGATGGTGGAATCTCCTGGAGAGGTTGTGGGTTGTTTGATGTCAAAATTTTTTCTTTTTATTATTTAAAATTACTAACCAAAACGACGTCATTTTGGTTAGTTTCGTTTTGAGCCATTGGATCACCCCACTTCAGAGATCACTTTAGGAAACAAACTCCAGAGGATCCTGATACCCCATTTTTACCATACTTATAATAGTTTGTTAATAGATAGTGATACACCCTTGACCTAATCTCACTCTCGGTTTAGTATAATGGAAGTACTCTAATGGCTTGGAAAGCATACACAACCAATAGTTATTCCGTTACCATACAAGTCCTTAGCTCACCAATAATCAAGATAGAAATTTTGTTGGCTTAGAAAAATACAAACCCAGTACAACAAAGATCTATTCCAGTAAATATTATATTATAATCAACATAGAAAATACTTTCGATTCCACAATGTCTAGGCTTTTCATGAACCAAAAGCTAAACTTGAGAGAAAAAAAGAGCTAGCAGGCCCCACTTTAAAAGGCATTGAATCCTAAACATTGAAACAAAATCCAATCACATCCCACCTTTACAAACCTTTTTTGATGGCCAACATGCAACACAGATGCATCAAATCACACCACCACTCCCCCAATTCCCCCATTCTCTGGAGTCCTCATTGCTCTCAAAGCTTTTTCAAAGTCAAGAAAGAAAGCCATCCCAAGCAAACCCATCATCAAAAGTTGTGGTTCCAAATGTATCTTATATTAGAAAAGTGAAGATTGAAAGAAACAAAAACAAATTGAACAAGTGAGCAAAACTAAGAATGATTGTTGTACAATCAGCTTTTCCTATCTTAGGGGCCTCCATTCCACTTTTGTGAGATTTTTTGAGTTTAAATTAGCTTTGCTTTTACTTCCCTTTTTACCTCCTCTGTTTCTCATTTCTTTCACATGTTTGCTGATGAGACAATCAACTCCAAAATCATATCCCAGAAATTTTAACACACTCATTACACCAATAATAATCACTTAATACACCACTGCCAAAGACGTAATCAAAATTCCTCTACCGGCATCCCTTCTCATTGGGTATGCTATATATTTTTATCAAAGTCATGGAATGTAAGCCTTTTTCTTTTGAGTTCCAATGGCAGAACTAACCAAAGAATTTTCAAAAACATCAATCTCTCTTGATCGGATCGGCGAGAGGTGTGAGGATATTTTAAACTTGGGTACTATTGTTACTTTCTCCATGTCTAATTCCTGCATTTGATTATAGCACGAAGACATGTCCTCCTGCAGCAAAAAATGCCACCAAATAAATATACAATACTCATTGATTAGAATCCACCTACATGTTCTATAGAAAAATAAATATTAGAAATTGACGTCAAGGGAAATGAGGATGAAAATCAGGACTCACAATTTCACTTGGAGAGAAAGCATTGATTGTATTCTCAAAAGCCTGTCTTGTTAGTTTTCGATTCAACGCCACCAATGTTGCAGCCCCAGCTATGACAGACGGTCGATGATCCATTAAATTTACATCTATAAACAAGATCAAAGACCAATGTAGAAATTAAATGCAAATCAATTCAATAAGATTTGAAGATAAATATGCTATAACATTACAATTTCAAGTCAGTAAAATCACAATTTTGACTTGCAGGACCTCTTTGCATATCCAGATTTTTACAATTACTGCTTGCACCAATTGGTATATCAATTAGTGTACCAACATATGCTATAACATTACAATTTCAAAATTATTTACCACACCCATTATACAAACTATAAAGACTCGAACTTCTAAAACTATGCTATATTTTCCGTTAGTACATCAATTGATATGGCAATTGGTGCGTATAGATTTATTCTTACCATTTTTTTTTTGGGTTTCAATTGATTTGCAATTTTGTCTAAAATTTACCTCTCATTATAGCCAAAATGAGGTGTACAGTTCTAGAAACCACATTCCTTGGTGGAGAGTGATGGTTCCCAAGGGTTCTGATGAAGTAATGAATGAAAGCAAAAGGAGTGACTGAACTCATTCTCCACTCCAATGTATTCAATACCAAAAGCTCCATTCTCTGAATAACTTTGCTCTCAAAGTTGTATTCCTCCAATTGAAACTCTGAGGGTGATGGTACTCTGTATTCCTCCATCTTCGCTGCCAAAGACAAGCACGCCAGTGATAACAATTGCATCGCCCACCACTTGTCACTCTGCTTTTAATTATAATAACCAACAATCAACCAAAAAACTTTAAAATTCATAATCAAAATTGAAATTGAAATCAAACTTACATCAATAGCTCGCCTCGAAAGAAACCGGTCAAAATAAGTCACTGCTAAGTAACCCGTTTGAAATCGGAATCCTAACAACGATCTTGTCTGGATTACAGTACACAAAACTGAGTCATATATAATGAAATTAATATTATAGTATAGAGAGATATAGAGAGAGAGATGGATGTGTAAATGAGAAAGTTTGGATTTGGAAATTGAAACTGACTTTGAGGATCCAAGCGATGGCGTCTATGCGAGCACATTTGATCCAGTTATCGATGACGATGTGTGAACAATTGTGGGTTTGGAACCCGACATTGATCTCTCTATCCAGCAACAATTTTATACATTCCTCTTCTTCTTCAGAATTCGAAACAGTGTAATCACTCAAATTAATCAAGGTGTCTTCATCTAAGTCTTCTTCGTCCAAGTGAGGCTCAGTTTCTTGACAGAGGAGCTCGCTAGAGAGAGAAGTTGTAGAGCGAGAATGAGAATCCCCCATTGCATTATTCTCTCTAACTTTCTCTCTCTTTTTCTCGGAAAAACAGAAGGGAATATAGTATACGTATTTATCAACCGCTAAATCCACGATTTGAAGAGAGAGAGAGTGAGGTTTATTTGACCACATTGAGGAGGAGGGGAGAGAGATGGTACCCTCCAATTCCAAATACAGTAATAATTTAGAGCTCTAAATAAATAGTTCTAAATCCATCACTAGTGGATCTAAAAAACAAAAACAAGGCACAATATATACTGTAGTGGGTGAAATTTACTGTCACATCATTAGAGTCACCACTAATTAGTGGTCTAAAGCATTCTTGTTCCAAATATATCGGAGTGTGATATAAATGAGGCAATTTTTAAGGAAAAATGTTATAGATTTTAAATAATTTATTAAATTTTTTATTAAATTTTTTATCAAATTTTTTATATGGGTGTGGGACTCATACAAATATACATGTGTGTGTGGATTCCACATCTATATCAGAGATCTAATAAAAAATTTGATAGATTATTTAGAGTTCTTAACAGCATTCATTTTTAAGTATGTAAGTGTATTAGGGCTGAGCAATGAATCCGTGAAATCCGTAATCCGATCCAGTTTAGTCCAATTCGATAGGTTTGGATTGGTTTTTTGAATCCATGGTTCAGTTCCGGATTGAAGAATTAAAAATCCGTAGTCTACGGATTGGTTCCGGATTGAACCTCACGGTTCCGGATTGGAACCGATCTGGACCGTATACAAATAGTCTATATTTTTATTATACATCTTCTCCCATAATATCTTCTCTTATTCTATATAAAACCTAAACTCAAACCTAAATTCGTATAATATATTCTTTTATTACTTTTGTTTGTTAGTTTTTAATTTTAATTTGTAATGATCTAAATACTTATGGTTGTTTAAATTCTAGAACAGTATGTCGTTATTATAGAAAAACATGTTAATATTGTAGAACTAATATAGTGCTATGTTTATGTTTTTAAGAAATTAAAGTGTTAAATATATATTTTTTTGTTATTTAATTATGTGAATCTGTGGTTTTAAACCGATCCAATCCGTGTTTGAATGGATTGGTTCGGATTGGTTCTATGCTTTAAACGGATTAGATTGGTTCCAATTTTTTAGGAACCGTAAATAACGGATTGGTCATGGTTTCACCCCAATCCGGTCAAATCCGGACTATGCTCACCCCTAAAGTGTATGTAATATGTATTTGTGTAATTTCTTATAAATAAATGTAAGTTATTTTATAAAATTGTATAAACTTTTATAAATATATGTAAGTTAATTTTAAAAAATTTTAAAAATCACAATTTATATACTCCATCCGTCTCAAAATAATGATTCTTTTTGGAAAATCTAACTTTTTTTTATAGTACAATAATTGTACTTTAAAAAAATAATATTTCAAAATTATTCATTACTAATATATTTTTTAGAGAATATCAATATTATAATTGTATTTTTATGTTGTTAATGAATTTAAAAGAAAGGCAAAATATAAAATTTATATTATTTTTATACTTAATTTTTGAAAAAAAAACTAATATTTTGAAATAATAAGAAATAAAATAAAAAATTAATATTTTAAGACGAAAAGAATATATATATAAAAATTTACGTAATTTTATAAATTAATTTATATATATTTAGGAGAATTTAAATAAATACATACTTTATACACTCAAATGTTTTTTTGATAGATGGATGGAGTTTTGTTGATTGATTTGATTGTAGCCAAACAAGTGTGGTGGTTGTGGGTTGAGACTGTGAGTCATGGTTTTGGAGCCTTGGTGGAAGGTAGTGATGATGGTGAGGTAAGGGAATCATGATTTCAATGACTCGTGAGGGTGCTGTTATTAAAGGTTGGTTTGAGATATTTTAAATTAATGTATTTTTTAATTTTTTATAAAAAAAGATATAAAAAATGGGAAAAGTAAATATAAAAATAAAAAAGAGATGGTAATTGATGTGACTTAAATAAATATATATATACAAAAAAAAATACTTTTTTAGTATACGCCAACCACCTATTAAGATTTTGACTTGTTTTGAAAAAATATGTTAAAAGTTAATTTTTTAATTTTTTATATTTTTTTTAAAAGAATATGTAAAAATATAAAGATGTGATTTGATTTTAAAAAATTTAAAAATTAAAAACATCACTTTTAGTTGAGTTGTCAAACCAAACCTTTATGAAATTGCCTTCCAACCAATTTTAGTCATTGAATTATTTTGTTTTTATATTTTAAAATACTCATTATTATTATTTTTATTTTTACACTGGACTCATAATTATTAATTAAACCCTATAACAGTAAACATTTTAAAATTTAATTTCACCAATTTGAATTTGTGAGTGTTTTAAGATAGAGGATTTGCACTCTCCTTTTCTTATTATATGATAAATAAGTGTTACACTTAATTCTAAAGGTTAGTTAAGCAGTAAAGATTAAAAAATAAGATTCAATGTCTCGAATTTGAGTTACTCTAAAAAAGCGCTAGAGGTCTACCTTAATGTAAATTACAGGGCCTCGGGATTAGTCCATGTGTGCAAAAACTGTCTCTAATATCCAATTATAAAAATTTAAAACAAAAATCAATACTATACCCATAATAAATTCGAGTTTATATGAGATGATAAATAATAATATTATGATGAATATCTATTAAAATTTATTTAATATATCATGTGTTATTATTGTATTGATTTAATGAGTCTAGAAAAATATTTGAAGAAAATGTAAGCTTCATAATATTGGGATAAGCTCCTCTCGTGGGCTCTAACTCACTCTATATTTGTCCATATTTTTCTTCTGTGTTCTAACCTAGACACACACAGATGATTCAAATCGTTTACTTTTGTAGGTCTTGTAATAAAATTTATTTAAGCAAAAAAATAATTTTATCTAACAACTATAAATATGGGACAAAATGTGATAATTTTTGTGTTTATAGATATCTGATAAAATTAATTTTTTTCATAGATGACTTTTATTAAAGAGCTTACGAGGTAAACGTCTTGAATTATTAATGTAGCTTCAAATTAGAGCTCACAAAAAAAGTATAGATAAATATGGAGAGAAGAAGATATAGAGGAGATCTCATCCCCATAATATTAGAAATAAAAAAAGATCCAGAAAATATCACACCTTTTATTTCAAATGATTTGGACAATTGGATACCAATTATTGATTCAATTAGGAATCAATCATAGAAGATGCGTGATTAAATTTAAATGTGATGTTTTAAGAATTTCTCTCTAATGAGTCATTTCACATATCAAAAATAAACATTAAATTATATCAAATTTCTTAGAATAGTGATAAGTTCAGGTATCGATCCACAAGGACAAACGAGAAATTAAATTAATTTAATTGTTAAATTCCTAAATTAATTTTGATAAAAAGATTGAGGGATATCATGACTAAACAAGAATTAAATGAAATTGAGAAATTGAATTGACAATTAAAAGTAGGGTTTGAGATATTGATTTTTGGGAAAATCCTAGGGCAAAAAATTCACCACTAACCACATAAATAAGACTTAACATCGGCCATCAATTGCAATCGGGTTTGAACTACCCAATATTTTACAACTACAAGTTTGAAACATTAATCAAAAGGATTGTTGCATTCAACGTACAAGCATGAATCATCTCAAGTAGCATGAGTCGTTACTCTAAACAATAGTAGCAACACGACCCGTCTCTCATAGTATGACTTGTTTCATACTTTGAACACAAATATAAAGAAAACTAATGTATGGAAAGTATTAAACAATCACAGAAAATAAAATACTTGAAGAGATGACAAAGAAAATTATTATAAACTTCTAAAACATCCATATATTTATTCAAACCATTTCACAATCAAAGCTAAAGAAAAATCTCTTACGTGGCTGGGGTTTCATCAAAACCCCAGAAATAGTAGCCTAGCCACCTATGGAAGGGTGTGAAGAGGTGGAGGAAGAAACAGCCACCATGGGAGACATTCTTCAAACTTCAAGTTCTTTTTTTCAAACTACAGCCTCTCTCTCCCTTTTCTCTGAAATATTTTCGAACCCCTTTTCAGCCTTTTTTCTTTTTTCTTTTTTTTAATTTTATTCCCAGCAGAAGAGCCTTAAATTTTCACGCATGCAACCCTATGTGGCCCGCTCAAGCGGTGGTGGACCGCACATGTGGTGGAGCTTGGTCGCATGTGTGGCGAGGTGGCAGGCTCAGACTTTTCACTACTCGCACAAAAAATCTTCTTTTGCGCTACTTTTTACTTGAATTTGTATGTTACCGGCCAAATCTGTACAAGTGCACAAAACACATCATCTTCACCAAATAAACAAAATTCAAAGACTATAAATATAACTTAAGCGGCCTCAATGTGGTACCTTTCGGCCTACATCACATCTCTCAATTTACATTTTCCTAGTCCTCAAGCAAAACAATAGGAATTAGAAAAAGAAAATACTTCAAGCCACTTTTGTAAGGATCACGATTGCATTTATCATATGCAACAAGCCTTTAAACCACAAGGTTACCCCAAATGGACGAGAATAATCTCGTGAGGGTTTCCAGAAATGATATCCACAAACATCAACATATTCACTTCTGTCCAACAACAATAAGTAATCACACTACTCTAACTATCAATTAACTTATGTGCCAACTACAATGTGATATTAAGACATGATGAGTCATTGAAAGCACAGTGGACAAACATGAAGGAATCTATTGAGCAAGAACCACAATTCAGTTAATACAAAAGTTAAGTCCCCTGTACTTGTGAATGCTAGCAAACATATCATCAGTGACCTTGGTGTAAAGTGCATTCCCCATAACTAGTTAACTGTCCACTATAATAGCCTAGTGTAATTTACAATAACACCAAACATATACAGAAAAACTAAACTTTTGCAATGAAGATTCTCATCATTTTTTTTTTTGAAAGATTGTGCAATGTCCTGATTCATTAAGCTTTCTAATCAACCTATGTAACAAGTATTGGGTCAATGACTCCCAAACCAAGCGATTTTAGGGCACTAGGTGTGAAAACACCCCTACGGACTTAATAACTCGAGCTGAAAAGACTACGAACCCGAGCAAGTCTTTGTTTTTTCTTAACTGTGCAATGTCTAGGTCCCTTAAGCTTTCTAATTAACCCATATAACAAGTATTTGGCTAATGGCTAACAAACCAGACAGTTTTAGGGCACTAGGTGTAGAGACACCCCTACGGGCTTAATAACTCGAGGTAAAGAGGCTACGAACCCCAACAAGTAAACCTTTTTTTTTTTTTTTATGAGAATCAAGGCTACTCATTTATTCTTTTCTGCAACAATAGCAATTATCAATGATATACACCAAGGGTTAGAATAGAGAGGTCACCGCTATGAAAGTGTGTTTATGTGAATTAAGGCATACTCATGACAAGTGTACTAATACCACAAATACAAACAACTCTCCTAGTACAAACATCACATGCGAGTATTTACCCAACAAACCCTTTTCATACAAGTCTACTATGTTCCCCAATTAACATATGCTTATATCACCACCATACTGGCAAAAAGTGAACATCAAGTAAAGTGGTGCAATCAAGTGTAGCAAGTATAAATATGAATTGTTTTTATGAATACCCTTACCCCCCCTCCCCCCAGCTAGAATACAACATTGTCCTCAATGTAAGCAACTGTAAAGTAGATAGTAAAATGAGAGAGAGAGGATCTTACTAAACAGCGTAGGCACATAACATACACATATACTTTTTTTTTTATGGGGATTGTACAGTATAAAAGGAAAAGAAAAATAAAATAAAACAAAACAAAGATAATGAAAGAAATAAAACAAAGCAAATAAAAATGGATATCACTGATTTGGATCCGGCGGTGGGGGAAAATGCTGCTTAAATAAGGCATACATCAACGTCCAAGTCTCGAATGCCTCATCATGAACCCTAGCGCCAAACTGATTAAACCGCAGTTGGCTCGACTCCCAGTATGCGTAGAAGTCAGTTTGCAAATATGCAACTGACTGTTGATACTCATCAAATGTCGTCTACAAGTAATCCCAATATGCTTGATAGTCTGCCCGGAGATTAATCATAGATTGCTGAATAGCGGCTTGATTATCCAAAATAGCCTGATATTGCATGCGCGTTATACGAAATGGCAGTGGCACTGGCGCTGGCGCGATGGCAGGCTCTGCCGAAACATCATTAGGAATGGTCCGCGAGCAGTGGTTTGGCGTCATTGGGTTTTACAATAAAGCGTTGGCGGCAGAAGCTGACCCTCAATGGGTTCGAGTGGGTAAGTCTCTTGGATTTCCTCCGGCGCCACCAACCCACTGCGTGAGTGTCCGACAACTTGAAGACCGGGCCTACTGGGCATCTACACCGTTACTGAACTGGCGTATCCTCGCATTGTATGAGTCTTTTATCAAAACATGTATATTAGTGACGAGGCCCCGGAAGCTTTTTTGTCCGTTGTTGATGGCGTGGAATTAGTGGTCACACCAGCTTCCATTACTGAGGTTCTCCATTATTCCATGGACACTACCAATGCAGAGCAGTTCCTGGTGTTCACTCGGGAACTCACAGTCCCGGCACTAATGACTGAATTCTATGAGGGGCGGTAGGATGATGACAACCACACTATCATCCGTCAGGCTAACTTACCGCGCTGCCTCCTCTCCCTTGATGTGGTTTTAAAAAAGAATGTCGTCCCTCTAGACCACAAGGAAGAGCAGCCAGGGGACTTCTCCGTGCCTTGCTCCAATTTGACTTCGGATTTTGGGTCGGCATCCCTATTTTGATCTTCAACTAGATGACCTATATCCTTAATGAAGTCAAGTTGAAATAAACAATAAACTATACCAAATTCCTTAGACTAACGGTAAGTCCAGGTATTGATCCACATGGACAAACAGGAGACTAAACTAATTTAATGGTAAAATTTCTCAATTAATTTTGATAAAAAAGATTGAGGGATATTATGACTATACGAAAATTAAATGAAATTGAGAAATTAAATTGACAATTAAACGTAGGGTTTGGGATATTGATTTTTGGAAAAATCCTAAGGCAAAGAATTCACCACTAACCACATAAAAAAGACTTAACATCAACTATCAATTGCAATCTGGTTTGAGCTATGCAATATTTCACAACTACAAGTTTGCAACATTGATCAAGAGGATTGTTGAATTCAACATAAAGGCACGAATCATCCGAAGTAGCACAAGTCGTTTGCTCTAAACTATAGTAGTAACACGACCTGTCTTTTGTAGCATGACTTGTCTCATACTTTGAACACAAACACAAAGAAAGTTAATGTATGGAAAACATTAAACAATCACAAAAAGTAAAATACTTGACAAGATGAAAAAGAAAATTATTATAAACTTCTAAAACATCAATACATTTATTCAAACCGTTTCACAATCAAAGCTTGAGAAAAATCTCTTTACATGGCTAGGGTTTCATCAAAATCCTAAAAATAGTAGCCTAGCCACTCATGGAGGAGTGGGAAGAGGTGGAGGAAGAAGAAGCCACCATGGGAAACATTCTTCAAACTTCAAGTTCTTTTTTTTTCAAACCCTAGCCTCTTTCTCCCTTTTCTCTAAAATATTTTCGAACCCCTTTTCAGCCTTTTTTTTTTCTTTTTATTCCTAGTAGAAGAGCCTTAAATTTTCACGCAAGCAACCCTAGGTGGGCTGCTCGAGCACCCATATGGGCCGCTCGAGCGGTGGTGGGCCACACATGCGGTGGAGCTTGGCCGCACGTGCGGTGAGGTGGCAGGCTCTGACTTTTCACTACTTGCATGGACAATCTGCTTTTGCGCCACTTTTTGTTTGAATTTCCATGTTGTCGGCCAAATTTGTACAAGTGTACAAAACACATCATCTCCACCAAATAAACAAAATTGAAAGACTATCAATGTAATTTACGCGGCGTCAATGTGGTACTTTTCGGCTCACATCACTCTCATTACTCTAATATCATGTTTGTTTTCACAAATATGGTCTTAGAATTGGATTAATTTAACAAAATGTATAATATGATGTTTCATTAAAAAACTAGGATCAAAACTAATAGTTCATCCAAATATAATATCTGCATACACGGTACCGGCTTTGGCCCAAAGCTGGTAAAGTCGCCGCTTTGGGCCTCCGAAAGTTGAGCAATAAAAAAGCTCTAAATATTTTTTAACTTATAATAGTCCATAAAAAAATTTCACCTGAATTTGAAAAGCCCAATAAAATCTAGTGAAAATTCAAAACTAACAGTAGGTTGGTATAGTGAATTATTTAAAATAAATGGGTGATGGTTTGATATGGTGAATTATTTTATATTAATGGATGGTTGTTTCTCAAATACATAAATTGCACATAAAACACGATTAATTATACCAGTTACAGTTGTTTCTGGGGAAATAAACTTTTTAAAATTAAGATTGATTAAATTTTTCTTCGGTCAACTATCTCATAAGAAAGATTGAATGTATTAGCAATTTAATTAATTAAAAAAGATTAGTTAATAAGTTGAATTATGTTTGATTAGCAATTTTGTAATTAAAAGTACGAAAAGGTTGATGTTCAAGTATACAGTTTGTTCACTTTTTATTTAGTATTTCAGCTTCAATTGTTTTAATTTTTTTTATTTATTGTAATTTTTTTATATATATAAATAATTATATATATGATCAAAATTTGAATACATAATCTTTTTTATTACATTTTTTAAAAAAAAAATACATGAGAGATCCTATATCAAGCGTTCGCTTTGAACTACCAAAATGTCAGAGCCATCCTTGTCTATTCATAAAGAAGACTAGTGAATCCTAAGAATCGAGGTGAGGTACAAAATAAATGAGTAAGAAGAGGTTTAAATTATGGAGATTTTTTTTTTAAGGTCCCTAGCATTAAGATTTTATAGCATAAAGAACATTTAATATTTTTACAGTGGTTGGGATCCCTCAACATTTTTTTAGAGAAATTCCGATTTAGAGAAATTTCAAAACATGAAATTTGTGTTTTGAAATTTTTCTAGTTTAAAATTTCTCTAATTTGCTATGTGTATATATATATATATTTGTAGAGAGGAGGAAGACAAGGAAGTTGATCTCAGATCTAACCAACGTGAGTCTCCACTCTCCTTCACCTTCACTTCAAGGGTAAAACTTCTAAAGAGAGTGAGAGAAAGAGAAGCATATTATTCTGTGCATTTTCTCAAAGGACTTCTTGAATTCAAATCCACCAACACCTCCATTGCTATAAAAAAAAACCTTCGAATCACTCGGTTCAATTATAATATCATCAACTTAGAATCTCTTGGTTCAATTACAATATCATCAACTTCGTGATTCACATCAACACTCAATCCATCGAAATCAGTATCGATTGACGATGCTTGTATTGAAAAGCTCAGTTTCGAACCAAAATTCACATTCTTCACAGAACTCTCAAACCCTAACGACGCTACTGAGGTTGTGGCTTCACCACATTCGGATTGTTCCGATCGCGCTTGATTTGGTTAGTGGTGAAGGACCTTAAGTTACAAAATAAAATATTGTGAATCTCTTCTACTATCAAAAGTTAAAGAGGGATGTTAAACTAATTTTTTCTTAAATCAATTAGTTAAATTATAAAATTAAAAAAAAAAAGATTTTGTAATCCCTCGCAATATTGAGTTAATTCGAACATAAAATAGGATATTCAATCTAAAATGATTGACAATCTCATGACCAACCATTCTATGAATGTTAAATATGACCTGAATACTATTGTGCTTAACTTGCCGTGCCATTGTTTATGAAAAAGGATGTGTACTTGATTTTTTGCCATGGTTCGATTTTATTCAATTTTGAAAAAAATCAAAATCAAATCATTATGTATGGTTCCATAAAATTAGGGACTAAACTAAATGAGGAAAATCTGAGAATCAAACAAAACCGGATCATGAAAACGGAGTTCAGTTAGATTTGGAACTATGATTTTCATGAACTTTGCTATCATTAATAATATAACCGCAACTTGCTCAAAGAACAAATAATATATCATTGTTTTACAAACAAAATTGCTTAAATGATTGTTTATAACTAATTCTACTATTATACGATAACACTTACAAATAAAGAGTTGATAACTTACCAACATATTTATAATAAATTATATATATCTAAATAGTTTGAATGTGCACCACAAATAATAAATTATATATATCTAAATAGTTCGATTCGATTCTAAATCAAAACTGTATCTATGAAATCTCGGATTGAATCATGAAATATGATTTAGCTATTTTAAAAATCAAGAGCAACTATGAGTCGAAAGAATCAAGCTAAACAATTTTATTTGATCTGAATCAGACTGATTTATATATTTGTTTTAAAAAATTTACTCAACCCTATTAATACGTGCCTAATAAAAAATTAAAATAATCTAGCATTTGCTATGTTATCGAAAACAGCAATGCTACATCCCATTAAAAGTATGCTCGAAAGTACCACTAATGAGTTGGCACTCATTTTAAAAAAAAAAAAAAAAAAAACACAAGGCACAAAAACATTGTGGCAGTGGGTCTCACCCACTACCACATCACTACCACATCATTAGTGATAGCACTAATTAATACTCCCACTCATTTTTCTATCGAAAAATGAAAACTTTGACAGTGGCGTGTGCAGAGCAAGGACCAATGAGAGATAGATATAGGGTTTGGCACACCACTGGTGGAGAGTGGCGTGGTAGCGCACTGGTATTGTGGTTGGACAGCGTTTGGGCCCACGAAAAAGCCCAACCAAAACCGATCTGATGAATTTTGCGATACTGACCAAAAAATTATAAGAAAAAAATGGTATTTTTGTGATGAAACAAAAAATTATCTAATAGCTCAGGAAAATCATGTCTCTATGTACGTCCAATGATATGTTGTACTTTATTTACCATCCCTTTATAATTAAAGTCATATTTTTATTTAATCCTCTACCATTAATTGAGCGCACAATCAATATAAATTTTCAATAAGATAATTATTCTTTCAAAATTTATTTTATTTTTCTTTTTTTAAAAAATAGAACATATTTTACAAAAATAAAAAGGATATTTTTAAAATTTAAAAATATTATTTCATCTTTAAAAAAAAGAAAAGAAAACAAAAATCATATAAATATAATTTTTAAAATATTTTCTCAATTTATTCATCAAACTAGTTTTAATTTAAAAAGACAAAACAAAACATAAATTAAAAACCAAACAAAACAAGGTGTTCTTTTTCAGAGGTGCAATTTAGGCAGATTCAAGCAGGTTAAGAGATTAGTCTAATACGAGTTGTGTTAAGAGTTGTCTAGGCCCTTCTCAGCCCTACTAGCAACCTGAAATTGTCTGTTTAGGCCCGACCTAAGTAGTGCTCGAATTGTTTGAGTTTCCCGAGTTGTACATAAATTTGAGGTTTTTTTTTTTTTTTTTTTTTTAAGTTGATTAATTTGTTAAAATTAGACTTTATCAACATTTTTTTGAGTAAAATCATTAATAATTATATTAAAACAAATAATTTATATAATGTGAAAGAGACGAGAGATAAGAATTGAAGAACCGATGTGCCATTGCAACACTCTTTGCAATATCTAAGTGAGAAAAGAAAAGGTAAAATTTTAACCAATTAAAAATTGTCACGTACTACAAAACCTTACAAAATAAGACATAATTATTGACAATTCAAATTTTGTCACTTGTCTAATTGGACACAAGTCAAAATTACATGTTGTCCAATCAAATATTTTAACATGTTAAAAAATGATGCAGTTTCATGATGATAAACCAGATTCAAGATGATAAGCCTTCAGCTAATCGGAGGTGAGGTCCCTGCTATGGACAACTCACAATCGTGCCTGCTTTGAGTTAAAACGCCACCGTTTTAACTTCTTTTATTTATTTTTTTTTATTTTTTTATATGTGAGGGTTCATTAATTCTTCTTTCATTATAACAAAGAAAACAATCAACCTAGCTGGGACGCTGTCGTCTTCTGGTCCCACAATCGTGTAAAGTTGAAAGGGTGAGTTTGTGCTAAAAAAAATTTATTTTATAAATAGAAAATATAATAAAATAAAAATAATTCATCGAACAAATCAATTTATCAAACTAAATTGTATTTTTTTTAAAAGATTTAATTTTAAAATTAAAATCAAACAAATCATACATGTTTTGACTTTTTCAAAACTGGCTTAAATGCTCAAAAGTGAAATTGAAAGGGAAAAAATTTGTATTTGAACAAATCAATTTATCAAACCATAAGCAAAAAAAATATAACTTTAAAAAAAAAAAAGTTGTATAAAAAATTAAAAAATTTAAAAAACCAACTTAAGGCCGAAATATATTGAATTCACATCCAACATCTGTATAAAAAAATAAAACAAAATTCTGAGGCATTCAAACTTCAAAATCTCTTGCCAAATATCCCAAAATCTGTCTCAACCATTCTAAATCATCCAAACAAAATTCTAAAAACCTTCAATTTCAATTCTCAAAACAAAAACTACAAAGTAGATCCCCGTGTCAATTTTGTGGAGCCGGTTGGGAATAAATTAGGGGTGTTCACGGGTCGGTTCGGCTCAGGTTTGCCCTTAGCGCGGCAGCTGAACCGACACCTTCGGGTTAAAGAATCAGTCACCCATCATCGACCGAACTAGGGTTCGAAATCGACTGAACCAAACAAATAAGTTTGACAAGCGGTTCGGTCGATTTCGTAGATCCGAAAAGAGTAGAAAAAATATTATGAAAAATGGAATTAAAATTTGAAAATAACAAACTTTACCCACATAAACATCCAATCTGAAACAACAAAAAAAACACTTGTATAAACATATACATATATTTCTTTCTTACAATTAGAACGAGACTTGAGGAGAGAAAATATATATAAAAAAAAAATGGCGAGGGATCGCCATTGTTTATCATCGTCACCGCCATTGCTCATCGCAGCCGCAGCCGCAACCACCACCACGACCATCGCTCATTATCGCCACCATCGTTATTTTTGCGCTCATCCACCACCACCGCCATAGCACCAATAGAAAGAGGGTAGGAAGAAAGGAGAAGTAGAGATGAGAGAGAGTAAGATAGATGGATCTATTTCGGAAGAAGAAGAAGAAGAAGAAAAAAAAAAGGGAAATCGAAATGAGGAAGGGTAAGAGATAGATGGATCTATTTTGAGAGAGAGATGAACTAATGGAGAAGTTTGAGAGAAATAGAGAGAGAGATAGTAAGAAAGATGAGATAGAGTCACAAATGGTGGGTGAGAAAGTAAAAGAGAGAGTGGTTTGACATAGAGAGAGAGAGAGAGAGAGATAGAGAGTGGAAAAGGCGCTAGAATTGAGGAGAGAGAAAGAGAGGACATGAAATGAGATGTTTGGGATCAGAGAGAAGGCGTCGGAATTGAAGAGATAAAAGAGTTAAAGTGAAGGGTCAATCAAATATTTGATTGGAAAATATATAAAGGTCTTGAAAATATAAGTCTACAGTTTGTACATTTCCAAGACAAAGGCAGACAGTGTGTTTGCTTTTGGTTAATCTCCCTAGGCAAGTAAGGTAATATAATAATAATAAAATATATATTCTTAATTCGGTCGGATCGGTTTAGCCGGATTTAATTATATTATACCCGACCTCCGACCGAAATTCATAGAAATTTTAAATTTTGCATCCACAGCCGACCGAGTTATTGGTCGAAACTGCCCGTATCGCATCCGGGTCGGGCGGGCTAGGTCGGTTTCATGGGTTGTTCGGATATTTGAACACCCCTAGAATAAATAGAAAAATCAAAAGAACTCTCATTTCTAAATTCGGTCTCCATTGGATTGTGCCCCACTAGATTAAGTGATATTCCCTATAAAAAAAAGAAAAAAAGAAAATTCATTAGAATAAATTTTATGGATTAAATTACATTACAAACATATATATATTACTTGAGAACTTTGTGGACTATGTGATGCTTGGAAAGACAGAGATTGTGATTGTGGATACCTTGGTGAGTATGAATTAGTATCACGTGTGAGAAGATTATACCTATAATTTATCAATTGTGGCTAATAGAGACTCCCAACATCCTACTTCATAAAACACTGTGAAAAGTAAATACACTAATACAATGTAGTCTAAAAAATAAACAAATAGCATAAAACAAGAGCTAGCCTGTGGTTGGTTTAAAGATGAATTTCGAACATTTGTGATATTGCTTGATTGACCAATAGTCTAAATAAGTTGCAAAATTTATCAATACATTACACAATTTATATATAAAAAATAATAATAAATAAATAACATAAAACAATAGCTAACCTGCGGTTGGCTTGAAGATGAATTTTGAACATTTATAGTGTTGCTTGATTGATCAATAGTCTAAAGAAGTTCAACAAGTTATCAATACTTTACACAATTTATAAAAATAAATGCATGTCATTTGAAATTTCAAAAGTATGTAGGTAATACCTTACTAAGGCGAGTAGGTTGTGAAATAACTTTTGTCTTCTTATTCGTCATCTCATGCGAAGGTTTGAATCTACCCCTCCCTTTGTGTCCAACATCTTTCTTCTTTATGCCCTTAACTTCTGCAAAGTTGGGATCATCCACACCTCTAATTCATTTGTACCAAAATTTCCAACTCCTTTCATCATATTATTTACTTTTACACACAATTCCTTGATTCCTTCATCAACCAACTGATAGGCAGGTTTGTGTATAGATGCTTGAGTTGCTAGTTTCACCATTCTTGGACAAAGATCTCTATAACGTGCTAATATTAACAATTTCGGATCATCCTCATCAACTATAACATTTTTCTCTTCAACTTCACAATCTTTTGCATCCAATCTCCATCGGCCTAATATATACCTTTTGGGAATTTTTATAACATTCATTCTATCAAGTGCTTTGATTGCATGACTACATAAAATTCCAAAGTTCTCAAATTTCTTACAAGTACAATGTATTTCTCGACAGCTTTTTTCTCCTCTTAGCCCAGTAATTTCCACCCTACCCTCCACAATATACTCTTCACCATTACCATACAAGCCAATCACACACTTAACTTCTCCTTCTAACTCATGGAATTGCTTCACTTGACAACAAAGGGACGTATCCAACTCACAATGAAATAAATCAAAGATAAGAAGGGTGTACAAACTCGCAACCTGGATTAAAATGGGAGACTTTTTCAATTTCATTCTTGGCAACTTTTGTCTAGAATCATATATTGCAGAAATTTCCTGATACCACTTATCTACAACAATCCGATTGAAGTAAGTAAAGAATTGAACAATGTTATGATCATCTTTCAAATATCCCCTTAATGTTCCATTTAGACTTTCACTAAGTTGTGTGCTTCGCATTCCTCCAGTAAATACCCATTTCATATACACATGCGCCCACTGCTCTCTTTTTCTCCAAGTTCTTTTCATCCACTCATTCTCTTGCAAGTTGTATTTATCAATCAAAGAATTCCAAGCTTCAATTAATTCATGCTCATTCACGTAGTTATAAGTGCAAGCTTTTAAATCGCTACTAAATTTTGAACCACTCTTGAACAAGTAACCTAAATGCTTCAAAGCATTTTGCATTAGGTGAAAAGTGCACAACCCATGAAAAACCTCAGTTATGATTTGTGAAATTGCCCTAGCCATTGCTTGATATTGGTCTGTGAAAAAACTAACAAGCTTTTTTCCTGACATTGCATCCAAAAAAGATTCAAATAACCATTCAAATGACTCTGCAGTTTCATCATACAATAATGCTGCACCAAAAATCACTGTCATTCTAAAGTGGTTAAAGCTAGAAAATAAAGCAAGTGGACGGTACTCCTTATTTGTTCGAAAAGTTGTGTCGAATGACACCGCATCACCGAAAAGCCCGTAATCTGTTATTATCTGATGATCAGCCCAAAAAATATTAGTAATCATCTTATCTACATCCAACTGAATGGCATAGTAAAAGTATGGATTTTCTACCACTTGTTGATGGAAATATCTTAACAAACTCCCTACTTCACCATACTGCAAGTTTCACTGTATTTTTGCACGTAAGTAGGTTTTCTGATCCTCCCGTGTGAACCCTACAAATTCGTCCCCTCTTGCTATAGCACTAATAACATCATGTAAAGCCTTAAGAGATATTCCAGTCTTATCAGCTATATCAATATTTATATCCTGAGCATCACATACCTTTCTTTGAGATGGCATCAAATGAGTACATTGAAGAAGATGCAAAGGGTGGTTGTGTTTGTTATCAAACTTTGACACAATCCACTTCGACAAGTCCCGCTTAAAAGATATATGCATGAATGCTTTACAATTTGTTCTTGTCTCACTTTGAGGATTTTTTATCATCGTGTACTGTTTATCTTTTTCCCTCTCTCTCTCTTTACAACAAACAAACTTTCTACTAGTCATAACACCATCTTTCTTGCTTTTGTTACAATAATCTTTTCTAATACTAAACCCCACAATTCTTCCATATTTATTATAAAACTCATATGCGGCTTCTTCTGATGGAAACTCTATACCAAGATATGGTGATTTATCCTTGGCCAACTCTCCCATTTCTTCGATGCATCCCTCAAGTCCACCGTCATCCATTATACTATCCTGCATTTCAACACTAACAAATATGAAAAAAAAAAAAATTAAACGAAACAAGAATCTGAGCAAAAAAGTTATTAATTAATTTTAAATGTTGAGTAATTAAACAATTCAATGAAATCTAATAAATCAATTAATAATGTAAATTAATTAAAAGGATAGGGGAGAGGAAAAAAAAGATGTGTAATTTGTATAGTAACATTGGAAATTTATTGTGCCTAAGTAGATTATAATATACAATTGCAAAATTATATTAGAATTAGTATATTATATAATATTGGGAATCTTTTAGCAGACACGCTTAAAGATGTGAATCATATGCCCTCTTATTATATAAATTTTTTATATATGTTTCGTATTTTTGTCACAAATGTTATGTCATTTTTTATTGAGTTATGACAATTTATAATTAAAAAATTAAATTCGCATTTTATAGTAAGGTTATAGATTTTTTTTATTGAAACTTTTTTTAGACCATAAAATGCATAATATTATTACAAAAATGCATAACATTGTTATAAAAATGTGTAATATTTCTACAAAAATATATAACATTGCTATAAAAAAAATTATGAATTACAAATTATCGTAACTCCTTAAAAAAATTATATAATATTTATACAAAAATACATAACATGTACAAAACAAATTACATAATAAAGAAATTTTCTTATAATATACAATTGTATTTCTCAATCCATTCACAAAAAACAAACCAAACCATTATACTTGTTGAACTTACTAACACACTGTACAAAATAAAATACAAAACATATATACATATATAATATATATATAGATACACATACTAGTTTGTTGAACAATAATGGTCTATAAATCCAGTAGAAGGATGGTGAAGCAAAGACAGAGAACACTATTCAATTTGTTTGAGAGAAGATCAAAATGTTTAAAAAAAAAAAAAAAAACTTTTCTACTCCATGTAAAGTAGAGACGTTTTGCTTATAGAGAAGACAGCGGCATCCCTGCTAGGTTGATTGTTTTCTTTATTATAATGAAAGAAGAATTAACGAAACCTTACACACACACACACACACACACATATATATATATATAAAGAAGTTAAAAAGGTGGCGTTTTAACTCACCGCAGGCACGGCTATGAGTTGTCCACAGCAGGGACCCCGCCTCCTAGCTAATCAAATAAAGTCACTTGTCACATTAATGTAGTCAAACCAATAAAATTATAGCACACCATTAAAGTGATATTTTAACATTTATCTTTAACTTAAAGATAATTGTCAAAGAAGTTAAGATTTGTTAAAACTTTCATCCACCCACTCTGATAAATAGGAGTGATCATACCATTCTACATACAAAAATCAAGTTGTAAAGACAAAAAATTGCATCAAGCAAGAGAAAGTTTTATTAGATTCATATTGGAAAAAATAGTTTTATAGTGACTTTAATGTGAAATTAAGGTAGGTCCCAACCACCGGTTGATGTAGGATCAAATGGGTTTAAATTCTTTATAACAAGATCTTTACACCACAAAAAGAATGACCAAAAACCATTAAGAATTGAATGAGAAATTGTCTCATAAAGTTGGCTTTATGAATAAGGTATTGGGAATAGTGTATCACCTATCCCACATTGATTGTAGAGGAAAGCATTGATGGATATTTAAATCTTAAGTTTTGAGGCATTCAAATTTTCTGAAGGAAGAGAGTTATGGATATTTCAAGGATGGGCTTGGGGCAAAACTATGGTCCAAGTTGGTTATGCAAAAATTGTCACAAGCTCGTGCGCTGCCTGCCTGGACCAAACCGGTCCGGGTCTCTGGTCTGTGATCCCTGAATCTTGGAACGGGATAGGTTTAGGTTGGGTCAGATTGGTGGTAATCTTTTTGGGCTAAGTCTATGTGGCGGTTGCAAATATACACACATGTCTATATTGTGTGTAACCTCTACAATTAAGATGTTGATTTACACCATCAATTTTGCAGAAATTGAATTTTACATTTGTTGTAGAAAGGCTCCTCCTCTCTCCTCCATTGTGTATAAAATGAGACCACCCTCTTTGGTTGGAGTACATAATTTTGGCTCTCATACTATACAGTCAATCTGCTCCTATAATCTTCTTCCTGTGTGAGAAAGGTTTGCCATTGTCAGTTTGCTGGAACTAAACAAAAAGTGTTTCTGCGTTAGCTGGTTCTAACCGTTGTATCTGAGAGATAGACACCGACATACCTCCAACACCCACGGTAGGGGGGTGAATCTGTTTTAAGCAGACTGTGGTATCACACAAGCTTCGGTTTGCTTCCTTTTACTATTTTATGTTGTTGAATATTTCTATTAATCAAGTTATATGATTAAATCCCATAATTTTTTATTCTGTAAATCAATTTAATTAAATATGAATATGTTTATTTTATTTAAATACATAATTTGAACACCAATTTTAAAACAAATTTATATGTTTCTCATAAAATTAGATAAATAAATTCATAGATATAATAGATTAATTCATTTCATCATCTTCATGATTTGCTTTTGTTAGTAAGATTCATAGGAATTTGTTTTCCCCTAGAATTGCATTCTACTGCTAGTATTCATTAAAGGGAAACAGAACCTGTTTGGTTTCCGAACCCGTAGAATTTGTAGTATACATAAGACCACTGTTACATGTATATGAAATTCATGATTAGATAGCCAATGTATTTATATAAATTGGTTGCAGTTCCAGTTTGTCTAAATGTTTAAAAACGTCTCTTGGAGTTTATACTTAGGAATGGCAACGAGGCGGGGCGGGGCCGAGGATCACACTCCTCGTCCCCGATCCCCGATGGTGAAAATTTCCCCGTCCCCGTCCCCGATTCCCGACGGGGAGCCTATCACCATCCCCACCCCCGCCCCCTAATGGGGATCGGGTTTCCCTAACCCCGAAAATTCCCCAATCCAAAAAAAAAAAAAAAAAAAAAAAAACAATAATACAGAAGTCTTGTGTATAACTTATAGATCAAATACATCAAATACAACATCAAATACAAAAAAAAAAAAAAAAAAAAAAAAAAAAAAAAAAAAATTGAGTGTGTTTCTGAGTGTGTTTAAGCTCCAATTCAATACATCAAATCATCAACAAAATCAATTTAATGGGTGTAATTTGTCCGGGCACAATGCAATCTGGCCCTGCTGCTTCCACTATAGCTTCGTTTCCCAACCCACTTCCAATTGGATTTGGGTGCTGCAAATTTCCATCCAAAACCCCCATAAATTCAAAAAGTTATCAAAACCCATTATAAAATTTATACAAATCCACACAAACATACTTACATATAGGTTCATATAGATAACAAGAGACAAATAAAACAATTATCATCCAAGACCTAGAAAACAAAACCATAAATAAGCTTATTTTGAGAGAGAGAGAGAGAGAGAGAGCTTCGTGATGGAAAGGGCGCAATTAGAATGAGGGGTTTGGGAGAGACGAAGAACAGGAGAGTGGTGGATTTTGGGGATGGGTTTTCCACCAGAGGGAGAAGCCCTCCATGGCACATCTTTATGGCACAATAGATCAACACAGATCTAAGGTCTTTCACTAGCCAACCTTCATTTTCTCTCTCATCCCATCTCCGTGATGCGATCCTTATAATCAACTCGTAAGATCTGCAAGAAATCAACAGCTCTCTCACCGAAGACAACGGAGGAGGAGGAGGGAGATCGACGGTGATGGGAGCACCTGCAGCAGATAGAAAGAGGGAGAGAGTTTGAAAGAAGATAAGTGTCTGAGTGGGAGAAACGAGAGAGACTGAAAATAAGACTCAAATAACCCTAAACATATAGATACATATATAAATGGGGAATATTAGGGAATATTCAGAGTGGGAGCTGGGCGGGGATCGGGGTCGGGGTCGGGTCGGGTCGGGTCAGGTCGGGAGCTAAAACATGTATCCCCGTCTCTGGCCCGAATATCATCGGGGATTCATTTTTTTAATACCATCCCCGGCCCGTCGGGAGTATTTTTTGGGAAATAACTGCTCAATTCGGGATCAGGGGATCGAGTCCCCGTCGGGCCGGGTCCCGAATGCCATCTCTATTTATACTAGAATTTCTAATATACATATATTTGAAGTAAATTAATATAGTTTTCATGCTGTCTGGCTCTGGTACTAATTGTATAAGTTTGTGTGTGATTTTCAGTTTAATAAGTTTATAACATAAACTGCATACTCAATACAAAAAATTAAGGTTTTAGAGACCAAAATTTAGGGACAAAATTATTTTTTAGGGACCAATGTTTTTGTTGCAAAAAATGTAGTCATTACATTTTTAGCAACAAAAATTGGATATTAATGAGAAATTATTATTTTGGGACCAAATTTTTTGTCTAAAAAAATAAACTATTTTTAGACCAAATTATTATGTCCCTAAAAGTCTATTTATTAGTGACATTTTCAAAATTTTGTCGCTAAAAGTCTTGTTTTTGACTTTTCAAGATGACCTTTTAGCAACTATCCTCACGACGATAGAAATTGGTCCCTATATGTCTTTTGCAACAAAATTTTTACTTTTAGAGACCAAAAAATTTGGTCTCTAAAACTCTTACTTGTTTTAGTGGCTCATTATTTGCTTCTAATATTACTTTCTAATATAGTTTAATTTTCAGAGTATGATTCCTAATTTCCTACTATAATTTGCATGTTTCTTTATTTTATAATTTTATGATATAATTTGCAAGCTCACGGAGTTTTAAATTTTTTAGTTAAAGATAACATGCTAAATGTGTTCTACTTTTTATTATAATATATTTGGTGGGTAAAAATCGAACCACTTAGGCTGCGACAGTGATGCGGCAGAGATAGCTTAATTTCTTACCTAAAAAACACTTAGATAAAGGTAAAAGAGGATAGCTGGAGCAGCATGGGGACCCTCCGATGCCTAAGTTAGTGGCAGAGATAGGTGAAGGTGCAAGATTATCTTAGTAGGGTTCAGTTAGAAGTGTTTTCATACCTCCATTGTGCTGATTACTTCCCCTTTTATATCTTGCTCCTACTAACCATTGTGGGCTATTAGGCTTTCCTCCACTCCTCACGTCAACCCCCTATAGACAACCCATTTTTGATCGCCCTTAAAACTTTGGCGCCTTAGGTTGAACACTCGATGATGAAATGTTACGCTGTGCAATTGTTCGAATCTTCAGCAAAAGACTTCGGCTTTTGAGCTTCTGATCCCAACCTTACACCCTATTTTGACCAAAACTATTTTAGACCTTAAAACCCTCTTTTTAAAACTATTTTTTCAAATGTTTCTATGATGTTCCGAGGCTTGCATTTCGTTTAAAATATTGCACTTTTTGGTAAACCGAGTAAGGACAAAGTGAAAATAAATGGAAGAGAGGTGAATTCTTTGAAAAATATTTAAAAACATCTTATTTATAGGTTTGAAGTTGAAAGAAATAAGAGGGGATGGAAGAAAACTAGTTTAGGCAAAGGTTTAGCAACAAACCGTTAAGAAAAAAATGAGCAGCCTTCACTAAATTTTGAATATCTCTTTGTACACTTAGAATTTAGATATGAGGCTACCATCATTGGAAAGTAGACTTCTGGGGCTTCAATGTAGACTCAAGAATCACCTAAAACCGAGTCCGGATGAGGGAGATATGCCTATTTAAAGTCGGGCTTGAAAACATATATATTTTTTTAAAGTAGCTGGCAGGCCAATTAAGTGGCCGACCGACCAATTGATGAGAAATCCGGCCATTTAGAGTGGCCGGCCGGCCATCTGTCCCTGCAGGAAGATATTTAGAGCTAGCTATCCCCCTCTATGTGCATACCTTGCACCAGTGGTCTCTATACATATATTTTCGATATGAGAAGTTGTTTTTCTATAAATACAAGCCCACCCCTCTTGATTTTATGTTAGAAAAATTTGCCAAAACTCAAAAACTTGCCAAACACTCTCCATCTCTATCTTGCAACATGCATACACTATACATACACTTCCTAAACCAAAAATTTGAGTCTCCTTGCTAAGATTATTGAGCTAAAATCTCAGCCCTTGAGAGTGAATATCTTGTGGTTTGTGAACAAAGGAGTATCTCCTCTTCAAGAGGTATAACTTTGGCCATCTTTACACTACTTCTTCTTTCTCTTTTCTTGCTATTTTGAAACTTGTGATTTAAAGCTACCAAAGGTGGAGGGGTTAACCACCCTTTCTTGAACCTTATTCCATAAGTTTTTATGCTTGTGTTTCCCACTTGTTACTCAACTTTTAGCTACTGATTTTCAGAGTTTTTTGAGGCTAAAACATGTGGTTTTAAAGTTGAAAAAGTGGAGGGGTTAGCCATCCCTCTTGCTTACTAGTTTTTGTTCTATTCCATTTTGCTTACTTTTTTAAGCTTTTCAAACTAATTTTTCAGCACTGTTTTATGAGTTTTGGGACTGTTTACTTCATTTATGCTTTGAATATTATGCTTGTGCTGTTGCAAGCCCTCATAGGTTTGGTGGTTTAGGCCTTAGACACTAATCTATTCGAGTTGATAGCTTTTATTTCATAGTTTTCATACATATGCCCACACTTGTAATAATTATCTCTGCAACCTCCCTCATTTCTTGGTTTTTGTTTTTGTTTTTTTAAATTTTTTTTAAAGAGTTGTTTCAAACAATTGATTGTTGTTTAAGGCATGAGAAAGAGACATTCCATACTTAATGGTTTAATCTATTCGGAGGTTCATTACCAAGGCATTACATTTCTCTCATGCTAAGAACAACTTCTTGTTTGACACTTTTCTTCATTAGTGGACATAACTCTCACTTTTGGACAAAATGAATAAAGAATGGAAAGGTAATGTTAAAAGTGGCTAATAAAAAAGAAGCTAAAAGTGGTAACATAGGTAATAAAATTGGTTTGGGTTCAATCAGACATTAATTGAACCTATTGCATCTCGAGTCATTACATACTCATTAGTAATGTTAATGATTCGAGAAGCGATGTCTACCACTTCCGTTAAGGTAACTCTATGATAGGGAGGAGGTTTTGTTCGTCTTTTATTTCCATTTATTGGACCTTTGTCCCGTCGATTCATATATCATCACATAAGGAGTTCGCGTTAATTGATGGTTTGTGAATCAAGTCTATTCCTCCCCTGATCAGTTTCATGATAGCGAGAGGCAGAAATGACAAACACCGCCTGAAAACACTCTATTTTTGCTCTATTTCATTTCTGTGGTAGTAGGGCAATACCAAAAAATAGTGACCGGCCGACCACTTTTCAAGGTTGGTCGGCCACCTCATTTTAGACAAGCAATGCCATTTTCATGGCAGAACAGAGTAGAGGCTGGGGTGAAAACTGATTAATTTTTTGATTGCAAAATAGAACAGTTCTGGCAACAAAACAAAGGAGTTTTTGGGCTGAAATTCTTTTTCATGCATGTGCGACTTTTCGATTCCCGTAGTCCTTTAAATAATGTTTTGATAGTAATATGTTGTACTTATTAGTAGCTCTATTCAAGCAGAGGCCGGGGTAAAAACATATTAATTTTCTAACTGCAAAATAGAACAGTTCTGACAACAAAACAGAGGAGTTTTTGGGTGAAATTCTTATTCATGCATGTGCGACTTTTCGATTCCCATAGTCCTTTAAATAATGTTTTAATAGTAATATGTTGTACTTATTAGTAGCTCTATTCAAAACTTGTAATAGCTAGTTAATTAATTAGTTAATTTGGCGTTATAATAATTAGTTTAAACATTCGGACATTCGAACCCTCTTGCATGAGGGCACACTTGTAATATTTATGTATGTCTTCCAACCCCGAATTCTTTCTCCCTTTTACTTACTTGCTTATGATGGTTACATATAACATCATATTTTGGTTGCATATCCTTGCTATGCTTAATATCCATTTTTGCATGTATTGGGTTTGGCTCATCACACTGGTCATTGTCATTTTCAAATTCCTTATTCAAATACATGCTTCATCGCATGCTTTGAATTGATTCACACGTCACAATTAGTAGCCAAACCAAATAGATGCATTCTTGTATGTGTTGCATTAGTCGTATCGTATTGTTAGAATCATGCATTTTTGCTAACTTTTTCTTTTCTTTTCTTTTTTTTTGGCTTGCCTCGGTTGAGTACTAGGTGAGTATTTTTTCCTTTAGCATCTTGCATGTATGTTAGTGTTGCCATATCAAGCATATTACTATGAGGCTAAGTGCTTATTTGATATACCTATTTGAATGCCTGTAGATGAAGGCTAATTTTCTTAAATTGGAATACATTTGATTAATGGACATATGAGCTCACTTTTTAAAAGTGGCACATATTCAAATCACTTTTCAAACAAAACATGAAATCAAAGCATTTCAAAGTGGGCGAATTAGTCTATACTTGTATGCCTTACGTAGTAATGTTTAGCATTAAAATGAGGACAAGAGCATATACTGTATATAAAAATCACATCATGATTAGTAGAGGTCGATCTTTGATCGAGTGAGTGGAGTGCTCAATTCATGACATTCCCCTCTCATACCTAAGTTCCCGAGGCGAGACACTTTGGTAGTGACGGACAAGTGACATTAGGCACGAGTCACAGGTTTCCTAAATTTCTCAAAAATATTTAGGTTGCGACTCTGAAATCTGGCAATGCAGTCCATTTTTGACATTTTCGATGATAAATGGATTTTTTTAAAGATTTTCCGGAGTTGGACTCATTTGTGTTTATCTGTTTCACATTGCATTTGTGAAACCAGATTCAAAGCCATGGGAGTCTGAAATGTAGGGCTATCATATCCGAAGAGACTAAACCCTTCCAAGGAGCACGAAAAGCTAGCTACAGTTTCTGGGGACTCTGCTGGGGATTTAGAGAACTTAACTTGAACTTCATGATGTGAAATTTTATCTACATATATATGTTCTTTTCACTGCATTTGCATTGGTACTTTTAAGTCACTGTGTGTTCCATCTTTTATTCTTCGACGGCTTATTGGAGGCTTGCCTAAAAGGCTTGCCAAAAGGCTGGCCAGTCGTGGGTTCTGCCATGTTGGAAACACAACCCTTGGATATAGATTATCGTTGTATCATTTAATCCTCTTTTCACTTCTCAGTGTTAGGTGTGAAAGGTATATTAGGTAATCTTACCGAGATACACCTTTTGACTAATCGACCTAGTGCATGTAGTGAGCTCTAGTGACCATTCAAACTAGGGCAAGATGCTCTCCTACTTTTTAGGATGTTGTGAAACCGTTTGTTTGAATAGTAAAGCTGTAGATCACTCCAAAGCTAACACAGGGAAACCCTAACCTCTTATAGGGGTGTTTTGAATGCTTTTGTGCAAAATGTGAAATCTTTGGAAATGTGTGATGCAATCCTAGGGGAGTCTTAATCTTTAGGCGATTTCTTTCAAAACTTGAGGTCATCTCAGAATCAGAATTTGGGTCGAAATCCAAGGGTTTGTGTTTGATATGGGTGAACTTTCAACAAGACCAGAACCAGGGCCAAAAATTGTATCTTGCTTTGCTTTGACTGACATACCCAGTATCCTAATCTGATGAGGCATTTGTTTTTACTGCTAGGTTGTCTGAGCCAAAGAAGGAGCAGTATCCAAATCAGCAAAGGCCAAGCCCAATCCGACCTAGAAAGCCTTAACCCATCACAGTTCATAAAACCCACTCGGCAAAGGTCTAGTCCATTTGATCCCCAAAGGCTAACTCAGAAAAGATCCATCCAATGTCAAATGACTGATTCTAAAAAGCCCAATCCAGTCAAACCCATCTAGGCTAATCCAGTTTGGATACATCAAGTATAATCAAGTCAAAATTGTTGTTAGTTAGCTCTTAGGTTACACCCATCCATTTCCTCATTTGCCAATTCAGCAGACCCGTGATGACACAAAGTCTAGAAAAAGTTGTGACCATGATAACGAACCTAAATCGGGAAATTGCCATGTAGGATGAGACCATTGCTGAAACACAATGCCCATCTAGGGCATTTACCACACATCCAGTCCTAGGCCCCCAGCCGAACTTTGACCCACCTCCACCAGCTGAAGATTTGCAAGGTCCCAAACAGATTCAAAATTGCTAACCTTGAGAAGCAATTCAAAAAGACACAGGGAATTGGCTCTATTCCCGACATTGAGGATGGGTACACCAAGGCTACTGTGAAGCTCCCAAACAGATTCAAAATACCACACATTGACCATTTTGACGGGTCTGGAGATCCTATGGTCCATATCCGGCTTTTCTTGGACGTCCTGAAACCGATGGGTCTAACTAAGTCTCAGAAACTCTCTCTATATGGAAGAACCTTGTCGGGTATAGCAGCCACTTAGTACGCCAAGTTAGAGGATAAAGTGAAGCAGAACTGGGAAGATTTGGCTGAGGCATTTGTCAATCAGTATTATTACAATACCCAAATTGAAATGACCGCCCAAGAGCTTGAAGTAACCCACCAGAATCCTAAAAATCTTTTTGTGGAATTTGTTGCAAGATGGAGAGCAAAGGCAGCACAAATAACATATCAACCTTCTGAGAGGGACCAAGTGCGGATAGTGGTGTAGAACCTTGAGCCTGATATGTTACACAAGTTAATAGTCGCTCCACTGTTCACTTTCAAAAATTTGCATAAATTAGGGATTCAGATTGAGAGCGCATTTAACAAAGGGATTATTCCCAGAACAAGCGAACCAACAAGGAGGTTGTTTTCCAGGAGTCCCAATGCTAGCTGTAGCACTATTTCCAAACCCACTGAAATCAATATCGTCGCCACTTCCAAAACTGTTAACCCTTTTGCCAATACCAACCCACAAACAGCCAACCTAACCTGAGCTCAAGGTAGAACTTTCACCCCCCGACATATGAGCCTAACTAGTGCACTAAAAGTCTTGATGGAAAGAGGGTATCTCAAACCCCTTTATCCCCAATCTCTTTCTAACCCACTTCCTGCTAGACATAACCCCACCAAATACTATGCATACCATCGACAGCGCGGCCATGGCACTGATCGTTGCTATCGCCTTTGTCATGAGGTTTTGAATCTCATCGACAACAAGACGATAGCTCCACTTCAAGAACCCAATGTTACCACCAACCCACTTCCCATCCGTGACCAAGTACCTCCTCCTCACCTTAATGTCATCCATACACTACCTCCTACCTTCGACCCTAGTACATATATCACCCTGGCCCATTTACGCAAGCCTAAGGTGTTCATTCCAGAAAGCATAAACTTGTGCATGATGGATGCACTTGAATCCTAATCATCTCAAACCCCAAAACTTAACAATAGCCCAATTCCAATCCAACCTATGCCAAGAGTCCAACCCAACCTGTTCATCAAGACCAAGTTGGGTCAAATGCACTATGGGCACCAATGGCCAAACCCGTTACTCCTGAGTTGTTGAATATGATTGAAGATCTTCAGAGAACTACAATAGATTTAGCTTTTGGGGTCTTGGCTCCATCATCGACTGCATCATATGCCAAAAGGTTCACGTCAAAAAGCTCCCTAATCTAAGGGCAAGTTGTAGTGGGAAAAGGCCAACCCGAAGGTATCTCAAGTCGGGGTAATAACATATCAACAACAAATGGGCCTCGCTTTGATATAGCCACCCAACCCTTGGCCAAGCTAAAGCAAGTGGAAAGAACAAGACCGGGACAAGTATTGATCCTTGTTTACATCTTCGGTGGGCTATTGAGACTTTGAAGGTCATAGGGTTGAACAAACAACAAGTGCTCACAGTTGTTGTAAAGACTGTGGATGAAACTTTTATCACTTAGGTTGAGAGCATTTTGAATCAGGGGGCAAATAATGAAAAGGGATGCTTTACCAGAAACACCTATCCTAATCCCAGTTCCAAGCCCATCAATACCCACCAACACCTGCCATTCCATTTGCCAATGTTTCTAACACTGATGCTTCCTCCTTTCAAAAACGAACCTTCGACCATCTCCACATGAGCCCAACCCTCGCCTTAAAGGTACTGATGGAGAAAGGGTATCTCAAACTACTCAATCCTTGATCTCCCACCTAAACATGACCCTACCCAGTATTGCACATTCCATCAATAGCACGGTCATCATACTGACCGTTGCTTTCGCCTTCGCCATGAAATTCAAGACCTGATTGACAAGAAGGTCATCACCCTACTTGAAAATCCAAAGCTGTCAATAAACCTCTTCATGACCATAATAGATTATCACCCCATAACATAAATCCCATCCATGGCTTGCCAATGAGCCCAAACCCATTGTGTTCATTCCTAAATCTTCCAATCTCTACCTCCTTAAAAGTTCTGAGAAAGAAAAGCAAAAGGAACAAATTCTTTGGAAATGTAAAAAATTTACTCAATCTTGAGCTTGATGATGTTGAAATAAAGTAGTGGGCTTCCTTAACTAATGCTAGCAATGATGGTTGGAATGATGAACCTCAGTCTCAGCCAGGGGAATTGTTGAAAGCATGTGAAAAAGGACCTTTTGAACTAGGAGCATGGTGTGAAAAAGAAATTGTTACGATCAACGAGGTGTGGGGACAACTGGGGTAATTATGAGGCTTAATCTGTGAGACTCAATTTGAAAGTTTGAAATTAGTCCTACTGGGTGTGGATGTTAGTATCGCTGAATTAAAGGCAGATCTAGACCCTCTTGTGGGCTACTTGAAGTTGTTTTTGAAATCTGCAAATGGATTTGGAGAGTGAAAACCCCTTTTTATCTCAAGGATGTTGATTTTGTTTTAAGTTATGTCTTGTAAATAGTTGAGTTGTGAGTTTTATTATTATTATTTTTTTGTCTTTTCTTGCGTCGTTACATCAATTGAGTCTTTTCCTTTGAGTCACTCTCGTATACCCTCAGGCCTTCGTTTTGTTGAATAAGAAAGCGGGAGTCAAGTTTTTGATCTTTTTATTGTGCCTACAGTAATGCATGTGTCACCCTTTTAAAATAGGAAAAGTTTTAAATTTGTCTTTGAATGAGATTCCGTTAATAAGCTCGAGTGTTGAGAAGGATCCCCCAAATGGTTTGAGGCGCAAAGTCCTTCATGATTTCAAAATTTTAAGTCATTTCTTTTGCAAATTTGCAAAGATAGGTTCAGAATTGTGCGTGGTATTTTACGTTGTCCTGGGGATTCTCTTCGCCGTTATGCGATCATTTTGGCGAACACAAGACGACTTTTAGCCCTCACCATCATAGAATTTCTCTTCTGGTGTTTTCATTATTTCACAAAGAAATGGATAAAAGAAACCAAAAGAAAAAATAAAAAAAGGAAGGAAAAAAAAAGGAAAAGAAAATAAAAGAGAAAAAAAAAAGGGAAAACAAGTCAACCATCAAGCCAGGGGTATCCATTGGGATGAAATCCAATCAACTGTGAAGAAAGGATTTTTGTCTGAATTCGGGGAAGCCAATGAGAGGAAGTACCACATTCCAAGAAAAACTAACTTTGAAAAATAGAGTGAAAGAAAGGAAGAAGACATGCATAAGAGAATGGAGAACCAAGCTCAAATCAAGGGGAATCCAGTTCCAGTATTAGGGCAAGGATGACTATTGATCAAATTCACCACAAATGTTGTGACGCTATCCTTGAGAGGCTTGCTAGGTCAAAAATCTGAAAGGGTGACCTAGGCAAAAGTTAGAGCATGAAAAATGAGAAATCATATAAATAGAGCTCGCAAGGTTGAAACCTTGAAAATGAGACTTTGGCAAAAGTTAGAGCGCAAAAGGAGAGTGTCAACACCCGAGTGAACCTCATCCATGAACTACGTTGACCTAATTCCTATTATTGGAATACGTAGGCAACTTCATCTTGAAGTTTGGTCTCAACCATTCATCTTATCCATTTCGACTTAATTATCTCACCTAATTCACGTCATCAGCTTCGCATCAATCCATGAGCTACACCGACTACTACACATACTTGTGTTAGGTAAGGAAGAACTAGCTTGAATCAACAAGTGGAGTAATTTTCAATACTTGAACTTATCAGTAGAATCTCTATCTTGAGCAAAAAAGGGAATCGAAACTCGAGTTTTGCAAAATTGAGTTCTAAGGGGAACATAGGTAATACTAGGGGCAATATGAATGATTAGTTATCTTGAGTCTTTTTTCTACTTTTGGGTCAGTTGTGAGTTTTGTTGTGTCGTTCCTAGTGTTTGTTTTAGTCTGTGCTATTCATCGAGTCATCATAACATGTCTGTCGCTCAAAAGCGCTCTTCATCGAGTCACCATAGCGTGTCTGTCGCTCAAGTTCAATAGAGTGGCATGGTCAAAATTCCATACATGAGCATTCGCTCCAAACTCAAAAACAAGTCCATGTGTGGAATTCATAAACAAATTGACAGTTCCCATATAAGGGGCATCACATTCATGATCATTGCAAAGTATATGTGAGGAATCCGTCACTACCTTGGAGAGGAGTGTAGTAGATTCTCAACATGCCGGGACAGAAGAGAAGCATGAGTCTAATTGGTTGGCAACCGTTCCAGGATCTAATGATCCCAATCACACGTGCTTGCATAATGTTAAAAAAGGTGGCTAGTGACTGGACACTAGGGGCAATTTTCAGTACATCTAATCGGGCCATCCATCGAACAAGGGGCATGAACCCAACCAGTGGCCAATAAGTGGATACTAGGGGCAATTTTCAGTACATCTGATCGCGTCATCATTTGAACAAGGGGCATGAACCTAACCTTTCTCTCAGTCCGCTCAAAGCCACTTGTTGGGCACTTTCCCTTGGGTTAGGGTAGCTCACCCCCATGATGATTCTAATATGATTCAGCTTTCGAAAGTTGTCTCCGGCCATTTCAAAACTCTCTTGGGATTGCCATCTTCCCTCTGATTAATACATGTGCTTTGGATTATGCATGCATGCTCATACACTCTGATTGATTTGAATTGCATGATTGGTTGCTCTTGCTTTTGACTTTGTTCTGTACTTAACAGAGTTTTGTTGAGTTATCACCCTTTGTGTTACATTTCAATAAGTTGTGGCAAGTTGTCCTACTCTCATTTCATAAGGTACATGATGCATTACTCTATGTATTGCCCATTTCCCTCTACATACCATACATCTTTCACCTTGTATCGCACTGTTTTGTGCACCTTACATCGCATTGTTTTGTGCATTCACCTTGTATCGTACTGTTTTGTGCACCTTGCATCGCATTGTTTTGTGCATTCACCTTGCATTGCACTGTTTTGTGCATTCACCTTGTATCGCATTGTCTTGTGCACCTACACAACACTATTGTGTATTCAACCTGTATAGCACTGTTTTGTGCATTCATTTGCATCGCACTATTTTGTGCACCCCCATCGCACAGTTTTGTGCATTCATCCAGCATAGCACTATTTTGTGAACCCTTCATTGCTCTGTTTTGTGCACCTGCATCGCACTGTTTTGTGCATTCACCTTGTATCGTACTGTCTTGTACACCCCCATCGTACAGTTTTGTGCATTCATCAGGCATAGCATTGTTTTGTGCACCCTTCATCACATTGTTTTGTGCACCTTGTATCACACTGTTTTGTGCATTCACCTTGTATCGCACTATTTTGTGCACCTATATCACAGTATCTTGTGCACTTGCATTGCACTGTTTTGTGCATTCATCCCATATAATACTGTTTTGTGTACCTCACCCGCACTGTCTTATGCACTCACAAGGTCTAGGAGACCTTAAATCCTCTAAAGGTGCAATTTCTTTGGTGTTTGTTGTGCTTGAACGACTTCAGGCGGTCTGGTACAGCCGTCTGATTGTGTTTATAGTGAGTTCCGAGGAGTTCAACTGAGATGGTGGAAACTAGAGTTTGAATGGCCAAGGCCTAGAACGTAAAGGTTCGAAATTTTCGAGACTAAAGTCTGGTTCAAATATCCAGGGGTGTATCATTGGCTTGAAATCTGTATGGCAGCCCCATAGGTTGAGGTAACTTGTATGCGCCTCAGTTCTAGATACTGAACCAACATAGTCTATCACCCTGTTAGAGAATAGGGAAAGTTACAAACATAGCCAGGGAGAAAGGTAGTACCTGTGGTTTGAAAGCGCAAGTTGAAGGAAGAAGTCTTGAAACTAAGAAGAGGAGGAAAATCCCCAGTAGCATAAGGTAAGTCATCATCAATTACCTCTGTAAGGTGCTTTCTAAGGCACCACTTCCTAGCTGCTACATCGCATCTATTATCTAGTACTTCTATCGCATTGCATATAACATCTATCACATGCATCTACTGCATTATCCATTACATCCATTACATCATGCCATTTTGTTGTCTGCATCCTTTCCATGTTGAGCTTAGTTTGGCATGTGATCATACCTTTCCCGCATTAAAGCATTGCTCTGCATGTGTAGGTGCCTATTCTATAAGAATTGCGGTCTGAGGGTTCCGACACCTTTTCTGTGTTAGACGTGGTTTGTTTTGTGTCCATACCTTTTCTAGATGAGATGTGGTTCGGCTTATGCCCCTTATTCACTACATCCATTGCATCGTACTTTGTCTTATTGCATTCAGCATTTAGGATCATTATCTTTCCCCAGTAGATCATTCCTTACTTATATCATACCACCCAATTACTTGTACCCTTTCTGTGAAATGCATAGTTCTGTATGTGTACGTGCCTATTCCGCAAGAATTGTGGTTTGAGGGTTCCGGTACCTTTTCTGTGTTAAACGCAGTTTGATTTGCATCTCCATTCCTTTATGGTATTCGTGTGTTTTGCACTGCTTGTGGTTTGGTTATTTCATTACATTGCGTATCATTTTGTATTCTACCCTGAACTATGCTGGTTTGGTTCCTTGTAACGGGTTACGTAGGCAACCCTCGAGTTCAACCAACTACATCTGCATTTTGTTTGTTTGCCCAAGTCTTACGGCCTTGTCAAAATGGGTCGTCTCCGGGTTTTGACATTTACTCACGTCATTTCATGACTTCGAGCTCTATCAAAGAGGGGCAACTGTAGACATCCCATTTTTGACCGCCTTAAGACTTGGGCGCCTTAGGTTAAACACTCGATGATGAAATGTTACGCTGTGCAATCGTTCGAATCTTCAGTAACAGGCTTCAGTTTTTGAGCTTCTGATCCTAACCTTACACCCCATTTTGACCAAAACTATTTTAGACCTTAAAACCCTCTTTTTCAAAATATTTTTCTAAATGTTCTATGATGTTTCGAGGCTCACATTTCCTTTAAAATATTGCGCTTTTTGGTAAACCGAGTAAGGACAAAGTGAAAATAAATGGAAGGGAGGTGCACTCCTTGAAAAATATTTAAAAACATCTTATTTATAGGTTTGGAGTTGAAGAAAATAGGAGGGGATGGAAAAAAACTAGTTTAGGAAAAGGTTGAGCATCAAACTGTTAAGAAAGAAATGAGCAGCCTTCACTAAATTAGATATATCTCTTTGTACACTATAGACACCCCATTTTTGACCAACCTTAAGACTCAGACGTCATCGTTTGTGCACGCGATGATCGCGCATGTTTGTGCTCGTTTTAAGTTTCTGGAGTTTTCGGCTGAGTGCCTTGCCTCCGGGCCTCTGAACTCTTTGTGTTTTGGCTTGGTTTGTGGACCATGCCTTGTTGCCCTTGCCTGGAGGGAGAGAGAGGCCTATAGGCCATTTTTTGTAGTCGTAGACTACTTTTTCCTCTTGTAGGCTAGTTTCTGGTTTCCGGAACCTTCGGCCGAGCGTCTTGTCTCGGGACCTCTTAACTTCCTCCTCTTGGCTTGGTTTTTAGACCATGCCTTGTTGCCTTTGCCTAGAGGGAAAAAGAGGTTTGTTGACCACTTTTTGTAGTCGTAGACTACCTTTCCCTCTCGTAGACCACTTTTTGCGCCCGTAGACTAGTTTTCGGGGCTTCCGGCTGAGTGCCTCGCCTTGCGGACTCTCGTCTTGCTTCCTTTTTGCTTTGGTTTTGAACCAAACCTTCTTATCCCTTGCCTGGAGAGTGGAACAAGGGTGTAGACCAGTTTCTCCCCCTGTAGACCACTTTTCTTCCCTGCCAGCCAGTTTTCTGGTCGGCTAGCTAGGGTGGGTGGTCTGTAGACCACCTAAAGTGGTCGGCAGCCATGCCACCACCTTCTTTTCTTTGTGCAGACCACCTTTCCCCCCTTGCCGACCACTTTTTCTCCCTGCAGACCACCTTTTCTAGTCGGTCGACTAGTGGGAGTGGTTGGTCGACCACTTTAGGTGGTCGGCAGCTTTCCTGTACTTTCTGCAGATATTTTCCATGCCAGCTGTGCCAGCTGTTGGGCACAGAAGGCATCCTCCATACACATATGGAGGGATTGCTTAAAGCCTTTAGCTTGTCTAACAAGCTTAAGGCATGGATTTCTATAAAAGGGAGCCTCCTCCCTCTTGTCTGAGGCTGAGAAATTCATATTAGGGCTATACATATCCCTCTATCTCTATACTTCTTCCTTTCTCTCTATATTTGTGCTTAAAAGTGCCATTTCTTCACACTTTTGCACACAAACACCTAATGAAACACCTTCGTTTTGGAGCTGAGGTTCCTTGGAGTTTGTTTTGAGGTTTTTGGATTGCTTGTGGTCCAAAATTGTTGCTGGAGTTCCTACCTTGTTCTTGTTCTTCAAGGGTAAGAAACTAGCCCCTTTAAGCTTTGTTTTTGATTAAGTCTTTGGCCCTATTTGCATGATGTTTTAGGCCTAACTTTAAACTGCAAAAAGTTCTAATTTTAAGTGCTTAAAGTGTTTGTTTGAGGCTTCTTTGGTGTTGGGGGTGGTCTACCCCCTTTTGTGCCTTTGTTTGCCTTGATTTGGACTATCTCTTTAGGCCTTTGAGATCATCTTCTCTTGGCCTTTTAACCACTGAATTCCAAAGGAATTTCAGTGGTGGGAATTGTGTTTTGAGGCCCCAAATAGGAGGGGGTCATCCCCTCTTCTTTGTGTTTTGGTTCCTTGTGTTGATGGCCTCATGTTTGAGCATGTTTGTCTAGCATGTGTTGGCTTGTTCTTAGCTTATTTTTGGCCTTATTTCAGCATGACATAACTCTATTTTGGCTTAGTTTAGGCTACCCTTGCATCCTTCATACACTTGTAGTGTAATCCTTGCAAACTAGCCTTGTATGCTTAAGGTTTTAGCTCACCTTTCTAGCATCTATTGGTTCCATTTCAGCATGTTTTTGGTCATTATTTAACATCCTTAACTCGGTTGGTAGAGTCACCTCTTGCTTGGTTTTTACACTTGTAGTGTAATCCTCTTTGTTGGCCTAGTATACTCCATGCTTCATGCCTCTAATCCTAGCTTGTGTTAGCTCTATCTCAGCATGTATTTGCTATTGTTTTTCCATGCTTAAGCTCTGTTTTGAGTGGTCTTGATCATTTGGACCTTGCTTTGTATAGCCATAGTTCAATCTTGCTCACAAGCTTTGTGCTTTGAGTCCACTAGCATGCATTGCTTGGGCTATTTGTATGATTTAGTATCATTTAATATGTGATTTCAGAGCATGTAGCATTGCCATGTTCTCACTTCTTTCACTCTTTGAATGCTTCTAAGAGTTATGCCTTTGTGCCTCGTTTATGGGCCAATGTGTATACATGCATGCCTGGGCTTTTGAGCTCCCATCCCATCATGTTTTGGTCTTTGTTTTGACTTAATTGAGCTTTGTCCATGGTTGGTTCAATCATTTATGCCATGTGTTGCATGCCTCTTCTGTAGTCCCCTTTAGTAGCCTTGTGCCTTAGGCCTTCTAACATGCTATGCTTGTGTTGTTTGGATGATTTGGCATCATTTCATACATGATTTTAGTGCATATAGTGTAGCTACACTCTCACATTTGTCACTTCTTAATCATGTTTGAGAGTTGTGCTCTTATACTTAGTTGATGAGCCAGTGCATGAGCATGCATTACCTTGCCTTTCATGCCTTCATTTCAGAGCATTTTGGCCATTATCTTGGCATGCATGAGGTCTATTTGGGGCTGGTTTAGTCCATTGTGCATTGCATTGCATAGCCCTTGTGTTGTATCCTTCACTAGCTTTTATGCTAAAGGACTTTAACTTGACATGCTCATGTTGTTTGCATATTGTTTGGAATGTTATTGCATTGTATTGTGTTTGGATTGAACATTAATCCAAACACGAGAAGCGAGGGACGTTTCATACTTGAAGTGATGAAACGTGCCTCATTTCTTGGTCGCCGACCCTCTTGATCAAGCATGATAGAGGTTAAGGCCCTTATGTGTTATTTGTGTATTCATTGACATTAAATTGTGCAAACTTGGCTTCTCGGACATCGTACATTGCGATGCATAGTTAGTGGCCCGAGAGTCGAGAACCATACTCCCTTGAGCTTGAGAAATGATAGGGAGGGTGGTTGTGCACACATACCTTGCAAATACACTGTTGTGCCCTTTCTTGTTCTTTGTTGCAGCAAATTGGAGCTTGGCATAAATTTCTAGTCGGCAGACCAGAAAAAGTAGCTGGCCGACAACTTTTTCTGGTCTGCAACAAGTTTAGGTGGTCTACAGGTGGTCTACAGCACTATTTTCTGGTCAGCAATGCACCAGAGGGTTCCCATGTTGGAGTAGAAGCTATCTGGAGGTTTATGCGGTGTTCTGAGATCAAATGCAAACAGAGGCAACTCGGGGCATAGTAATGGATTTTCGAACGAGGCGATCGAGCATGCATGCACTTCTCGCCCCGAGGCTCCTTTTAACTACTTTGCTTAGCTAGTTAACTATTTGGTTATGTACTTAAGTAGTTAATGCACTTAGCTATTCATTTGTGTTTGTAATTAGTTAACTTGTTAGTTAATTAGCTTCGTTTTGTAATAATTAGTTTAATTAGTTTAGATTAGCTAGTTCGCTTATTATTCGGACCCTCCGTTAAGAGGGAAAATTTTGTAATAAGTGTGCCTGTGTGTGTGAATGTCTTCCAACCCCACGTCTTTCTCCCTTTTACTTACCCACTTTTGATGGTTAGTTTTAGGGCATGTTTCAATTAGCATACTCATGTTTGCATGTGTGCATCATTCATCTATCCTGCATGCACCGGGCTCGGCGCATCATTCAAACTGCATTGTACTTTAATACACTTTCTTGAATATGTGTTTCAAAGCATGTTATCAAGTGTTGCATTCATATGCCATTCTAGATAGCCGAACCTATTTTAGTTGCATTTTTGCATGTGTTGCATTAGGCATCTTAACATAAGCTAGGATCGTGCATGATTTCTAATTAGCTTCCGTTTTGGCTTGGAGTACACTGTAAGTGTTTATGCTTTACCATCCTTGCATGCATGTAAGTGTTGCCGTGTTAGCATGCTTGCCATTAAGCTATTTGCTTAACTGCTATAATTGCATGAATGCCTGTGGATGAAGGCTTCATTGCTTGAATTCGAACAATTCATCAAAATGTGCGTTTTAAGCCCACTTGAGAGTGGCAAATCATGTTTTCTAAGCCCACTTGAGGGTGGCAAATCCACGTCTTAGCCTACTTGCGAGTAGCACCTTCAAACCATTTTCGAAAAACAAACATGAGATGTTTTGTTCCAAATTGAGTGATTTAGTCTATACTTGTATGCTCTGCGCATCATATAGTAAGGTTAGCTAATAAACCAGAATAAGAACACATGTGTTTTCAAAAACAACATATCATGTTAGTAGAGGCCGATCTTTGATCGGGCGAGCGGGAGTGCTCATTTCAGGACCTTCTCCTCTCGTACCCAAGTTCCCGAGCCGAGGCAACTTTGGTGATGACGGACACGTGGCCTTAGGCACGAGTTAGGGTTTCCTAAATTTCCCCAAAACAAAATATTTATGTGGCGACTCTGAAATCTAGCAAAGCAGTCCATGTTTGGCGCTTTTTGATTCAAAATTGATTTTTCAAAACCAATTGCCGGATTTGGACTCTTTGGTGATTTATCAGTCTTACATTGCACTTTGTGAGATTAGATTCAGAACCATGACAGGAGTCCGAACTGTAGTAGCTAGAACCACAATTTGCGCCATCACGCGCAGAGCAGAGTTTGGGCGGTCTACAGTTTCTGGCGACTCTGCTGGGGATTTAGAGAACTTGACTTGAACTCATGATATGTTGTTTTGACTACACTTGTGTGTTTCTTTGCATTGCATTTGCATTGGTGCGCCTAGGACACCATGTTTACCGTCTGCTATTCCTGAATGGCTTGCCGGAGGCTTGCTTGGAAAAGCGTATCATAAGGCTGACCGGTTACGGGCTCTGCCACAATGGGAACATAAACCTCGGTTGTTACTGAGGCACCCTTTTTGACCATTCGACCTAGTTGCATATCGGAAACTATAGTGACCATTCCAAACTAGGACAGGTTGCTTACCCGATTATAGGTTGTTTGAAACCGCTGCGTGCGTAGTGAAACCCTAGCTCCTGACAAAATAGAACAGGGAAATGCTACCCCATCATAGGGGTGTTTTGGCTCTTACTTGCTTTATATGTGCTATCAGAGTCTGTCTCTTCAGGTTGTATGTATCAGTTTGCAAGTCTGGGTATCAGGCCTGCGGTCATCAGTATTTGGGGAATCAGTTTTGCCTGAGGGTATCAGATTTGGGGCAGTGATTTTGGTACAGTGATCAGTATTGAGAACAGTGTGATTAGCTTACAATTGCCAACTGTGTGTTGTCTTTATTTTAAGCCGAAGTGCTGTCCATTTTTCTGCTTATTGTTTCCTTATTATGCTTTATTTATCTTTTTGCAAGGTAGTTTAGCATCATTGCTTCCAACTAGGCAGATACCTCCCGAGCACTCTGGACCAGAGGTCGAAGACTTCATCGATCTGAGGATCTAGTTGACGGACAAGTAGTGTTCTGTTCATTACCCCCGGTTACTAGACGGAGATCAGTTAGGCGCAGTTCATTAGTACAGCGGTTACCAGATCAGTGGTCCTTATCCACCCCACCAGTGAGTAGTCAGGCTAAGGTTTCCGTTTCTACCGCAGAGAGAGATATACCTGTTGTTCAGTTAGATCAACACCATGTGGCAAGTATGGAGAACATGATGCGTTAGCTCCAAGAGACTATGCAAGCTATGCAGCAGGATGCTGCCCGCCAGACGGAGTTTGCAGTGCATCAAGCAGAGGTTGTGGCTCAACAGACAAAGCTGATTGCCAGGCTTCAACAACAGCAACAACCACAACAACAGCAACAAGCACATCAAGCCGGAGCATCTACTTCGCATCCACCCCCAACCCCACTTAGAGTTCCAACACTCGGGGAAACTGCAAACGTCCAGGAGAATACGGGCGTCCCAACGAGGCCAGCTCCACCCCCAATCCTACCTCAGCTGTCCAAAGCACCGACTAATCTAGTGGATACACCGTTTGAATTTGAAGTGGATCCAACAGCGCTGAAAGTGAGCAAGTTAGAACAGCTGTTCAAAAAAGCTCAAGGCGTTAATTCCATTCTGGACATAGAGGATGGATACACCGATTCGGCGATGACTTTGCCGGACCGGTTCAAGATGCCGCATATAGATCGTTTTGATGGTTCTGGGGATCCCATGGTACATCTGCAATTGTTCTCAGATATCCTAAGGCCAATGGGCCTCTCCAGACTGCAAAAGCTTTCCCTTTTCGGCCGGACCCTTTCGGGTGTCGCGGCCATCTGGTATGCGAAGTTGGAAGAAACTATCAAGAGAAGATGGGAGGAGATGGCTGAGGCCTTTATAGCTCAATACTCCTACAACACGCAGATCGAGATCATAACTCGTGATCTCGAGACAACCAGACAGAAGTCGAAAGAGGGCTTCTCCGACTTTGTAACCTGTTGGAGAGCCAAAGCTTTTATGATGACCACCAGGCCAATCGAAAAGGATCAGATACAGATGGTTGTGCGCAACCCCAACCTAAGCTGATGCAAAAAATGATCGTCTTACCCCTTCCCACCTTTGTGGATTTACATAAGATTGGCGTATAGATTGAGGACGCCATGAAGCAGGATCTAATTGACCACGAGAGAGAGCAGCCCAAGAGGGCGTTTACACGCAGTTCGAATGTAGGCACGAGTAGTATTGCAGCTGCCAGAACTTCCGATGTGGGCATGGTCACCACCACCACACTAAAAACAACAACCCCATTCACCGGTGCGTCCGATACCAGCTCACAAACAGCCAAATACCCACCCCGAGGCTAGAGAACTTTTACTCCACTGTACATGTCTCTGTCGACGGCCCTAAGGGTCCTGATCAAGAAGGGGCATCTGAAGCCCCTGGAGCCGCGGCCACTACTAGACAAACTTCCTTCCTTCCATAACCCATCCAAATACTGTGCCTTTCACCAACAGCATGGTCACGACACTGACCAGTGCTATAGACTGCGTCATGAGATCCAGGATCTTATTGACAACAAGGTGATTGCGCCTCCAGAGAAGCCGAATGTCACCACCAACCCACTCCCATCACATAACCAAGCTCCATCACCCAAACACATCAACTTGATCCAAACCACGGCCATTCCATATGACCCAAGCATATACATCACACCCTCCCACCTATCCAAGCCTGAGGTGTTCATTCTAGACAGCACGGACTTGTGCATGTTGAGCATCTCCCAAACCCAACCTGAACTGGTGGTGGTGACTGTCGAAGATAGAACTGGGATGACTTTGGAGGCAGATGAGAATGTTGATTCAGGGCCTGAGGGGTCTGGGACCTTTGCATACAACCCGAGTGGTTATATCACATCAACAGACCAAGCTAAGCCGAAGATAGAGTTGCCGGTTGGGGCAAAGATCAGTGTGGTTCGGGAAGATGGACTGAGTTAGAGGCTAGATGACCTGGTAGAGCTGGATGAGGACATTGCAAATCTTCAGTTCTTTGAAGAGTAGGACTCAGGGGATGTGAACGTCAACTGGTTCGACTTGGATGAATCGGCAAAAAATACAGGATGGCTCAGTGACCAGCCAGATGTTGTTGAGGCACCTCAGCCAGAACAGGGACTGTCAGGAATGAGAACATCAGCAGTGGCCGGAATGGCTGAGAATCAGGAAGAATCGTTGGAAAGCACCGGTGCTAAGAATTTTGCTCGAGATCCGGGCAGTTTGAGTTGAAGCGGCTGGAGCAGGAAAAGATCAAGGATCTTGAGAGGGCTAGGAAAGCCAAAGCCCCTGCGGGGACGGAACGTGCTGTGAGCATAGAAACAGTTGTAACGGAATCGGACAGCTGTCTGTCGGTTGTCGACGGGATGTGGTGGGAAGACGACGACTTACGTCTTGCCCACACTGACGAAGATTGGGGGCAGAACCAACCGGATGACACCTGGTATGTGGAGGAGGTTGACCATATGACTAGGAGTGGGCGGTATTTCAAGCCCCCACACTTAGACCAACCAAAGGCATCCGGGAAGGACAAAGAAGCGGAGAGGCAGAAGGAAAAACTGCTCGAGGAGGAGGCTGTACTGAAACAGCTTAAGAAAATCCAAGTAGACATCTCCATCTAAGGACTGTTTATGGCCTCAAGAGTTCACAGACAAGCCATCATTTCTGCAATGGATAGGGCCAAGCTTTCAATCGATACAACTTCTGAGCAGTTGGTAGGACTGGTTTTCCTGGGAGGAGCTTCCCCAACCTTAACCTTCACTGACAAGGAACTGCCGCCTGAGGGCTCAAATCATAACAAACCACTCTATATCTCTGTCGAGTGTAGAGAGAAATGGATACCGATGGTCCTTGTTGACACGGGATCTGCTATCAATGTGTGTTCGTCGAGAACGGCATATGCTATCGGGTTAAAGCCCGTGAATTTCGTGCCTACTGCCTAGGTGATACGGGCCTATGATAATACTAGCCGAGAGATGATGAGGACTATACAGATTCGCACTCAGGTTGGTCCGGGGCAACAGGATATTGAGTTTCATGTCTTGGATGTCCCGGCCACCTTCAATCTACTCTTGGGGCGGCCGTGGCTGCACCAGGTAAAAGCCATCTCTTCCACCTTATACCAAATGCTGAAATACCCCCACGGAAAGGGGGTGGCAATTGTTTTTGGGAATTCTTCAATCCATCCACCGCCAGAGGTTTCTACACCAGTTCTGGAGATTGAGCATGGTGCGGAGGATGTGTTTTTGTCAGGATTTACCCTAGCCGAGGCCCGGGTTGTATAAGACATGCTAGCTATTGATGAGGGGCTATACGTCAGTGCACAGTCTGTCTACCTTATGAACAAGCTTTAGTACATCCCTGGAATAGGATTAGGGCGAAGTGGCCGGAAAGGCGTTGCAGCATCGGCCAAAGTGCCGCACAACCCATATACCTTTGGCCTAGGTTATTTGCCTACCAAAGAGGATTGGGTGAGGAAAGGAAAAGAGATGGCCAGAAGAGCCAGGGCAAAGCAGGCCGGGAAGCATTATGAGTTGATGCACCGACCTATCCAGAGGACCCTGAACGGACGCTTTGTCTGGGAGAGGGAAGATTTCCCGTTCTGCGGCTTTCCGGAGCCATGGCTAAATGCATAGAGGCAGCGCTTGCTGGGATTTGAGATTTTCTTTGACTTGCAATTGTCCGAGGATGAAGTTGCCGAAGAGCAAACAGACCCACCAGCTGAGGCTGAGCAGTGCAAGGAGGAGGATTCCAAGAGCACAGAAATTGAGATGGGGGTAGCATTGGCTTGTCTCCTTGCAGATCTTCAGATTGTACCGAAGTGCTTGGGGGATAACTTCTCAGTTTCCATGATCAGGGATGAAGCGGCTGTGGGCCCATCTTCAGGCATTCTTGATGCATCCATCGCACCATCCCTCATCAGGCAATATGATGAGGGCTTTTTATCGAGCAGCACCGGGTCAGTTAGTCAGCCAGAATCTGATTCCACTGAGTTTGTGGAGTCGGAATCAGGTTCCAGCTCGTTTGAGTCTGAGTCCGGTATTCTTGGGGGTGATAACCCGGATGCCACTGTCCTGTCCAGGTCGTCTTTTTCTTTTTCCTTTGAGTCTGTTGTAACAGAGGAATCAGGTGGACTGGATGTTATTAATGAGAATGGTACGGCTATGGTTTCCAAATACTTTTCTGTGCCTTTAATTTATTGCATTAATCAAGACTTTCAAAATTTTGATGAAAACGACGAGGAAGAAATTCCTCCGGTTTTACAACGTTTCATTGATCAAGAGCAGAAGAGGTTTGTAAAACCGTTGGTTGATGAAATCACCACAATTAATGTTGGTACTGAGAAGGACCCGTGGTTGGTCCAGATCGGGTCCACGTTGTCTTCGGAGGAGCGCGAGCACTTAGTCGCTTTATTAAAAGATTTCAAAGATGTTTTCGCGTGGTCCTATGAAGACATGCCTGGAATCGATTCTGAGATTGTACAGCACCGGATCCCTCTTGACCCGAGGCCCGACCTGTTAAGCAGAAGCTCTGAAGGATCCACTCGGACTGGTCTCTGAAGATCAAAGAAGAGGCCACCAAGCAGATTGACGCAGGGTTCCTGCTGGTATCTAAATACCCTACTTGGTTGGCCAATATAGTTCCGGTGCCAAAGAATGACAGCATAATTCGGGTATGTGTGGACTTTAGGGATTTGAACAAAGCCAGTCCGAAGGACGACTTTCCTCTGCCGCATATCGACGAATTAGTGGACTTCACTGCTGGGCATGCGCTGCTCTCGTTCATGGATGGGTTCTCAGGCTACAATCAGATTTTGATGGCACTCGAAGAGAAGGAGAAGACTGCTTTCACCACCCCATGGGGAACCTATTGTTATAGGGTGATGCCGTTTGGGTTGAAGAATGTTGGAGCTACATATCAACGGGCTGCGACCACAATTTTGCACGACATGATCCATAAAGAGATTCCAATAGGACGATCGATGCCAAGTTTCTTTCGAGCAGATCAAGCAATATTTGCAGAACCCACTTGTGTTGTCACCACCTGAGTCAGAGAAACCGTTGATTCTGTACCTATCAGTGACTGAAACGACAATAGGCTGCATGCTTGCACAGGAGTCTGAGGACAAAGTGGAGAAGGCTATCTACTACCTGAGCAAGAAAATGCTAGATTATGAGACCCGCTACACTCCGCTGGAGAAGGCTTGTTTGGCTTTGGTATGGGCTACCAGGAAGTTGAGGCACTACCTGTTAGCTTACTCTGTAATACTGGTTTCGAGATTAGATCCCATCAAATATCTTTTCAAGAAATCGACACTTACGAGTAGGCTAGCCCGTTGGTTGCTTTTGCTTTCTGAATTTGATCTGAAGTACATGATGCGCAAGTCAGTGAAAGGGAGAGCGGTAATGGAGTTCCTAGCTGACCACCCAGTTGAAGGGGATGAAGCAGTTGAGTATCTATTCCCAGACGAGGCCATTCTGCATGTCAAAGAAGAGACTTGGATGATGTACTTTGACGAAGTGTCAAACCAATGCGGGTATGGGATAGGGGTGTTGCTGATAGCACTCGACAATTCCCGTATACCTTTAGCATTCAAACTCCGGTTCAAACTGTCGAACAATGAGGCAGAGTATGAGGCATGTATTGCTGGACTAGAGGCCACCTTGGAACTAGGGGCAAAACGGTTGGATGTCATCGGGGACTCGAACCTTGTTGTATCTCGAGCTAAAGGAGATGTGAAAAAGAAGAAAAGATGAGAATCTATCACTAGACCTTGGACGTTCTGATTCCTCTGTTTGAGAAACTGAACTTCACTCATCTGTTAAGAGAGAACAACAGGTTCGCTGATTCATTAGCAACTCTATCTTTTATGATAGACATCCCTTTCGGAGTCCAGATGCATTCGATCATCATTGAATAGAAATTCGTGCCAACCTACGAGCTGATTGCTGCCATAGATGAGATCAAAACCCTTGGTATTACGACATCTGGAACTTCTTGGAAAATGAGGTGTATCCACCAGGGGCAAATGCCAAAGATAAGAGGGCAATTCGAAGACTAGCTGCTCAGTTCATCGTCTGTGGGGGTAAACTGTACAAGAGGGGTCATCTCGGGATGCATAAGCTATGCGTTGATGCTGAAGAATCCAAGTGCCTGATGGCGGCCATCCATGGAGGACAGTGCAGAGCACACATGAGCGAGGTGATGCTAGCCCGGAAGATCCTTAGACAGGGTTATTATTAGTCAACCATGGAGGAGGATTGTATTGGCTTTGTCTGGCGATGCCACAAATGTCAGATCCATGCAAACCGCATGAATATTCCGCTGTCGAAGCTGTACAACATGACTTCGCCATGGCCGTTTTCAGTTTGGGGGACTAATGTAATTGGGGCTGTCACTCCGAAGGGGTCCAACGGGCATGAGTATATTTTGGTAGCGATAGACTACTTCACGAAGTGGGTTGAGGCCCAATCTTACGTTGCGTTGAAGGCATCGCATGTTGCTAAGTTCATCAGGAACAACATCATCTGTCGCTACGGGGTCCCGAATGAGATTATTTCGAATAATGGTTCCCACTTCAAGAAGGAGGTGATCGACTTGTTGGAGAAGTACAATGTGGCTTTTCATAAGTCATCTACATATCGGCTACAAACCAACGGAGCAGTTGAAGCCGCCAACAAGAACATCAAGCATATTCTGCAGAAAATTGTGGAAACCTACAGGGATTGGCTAGATAAGTTGCCATTCGCTCTTTGGGGCTACCGGGCTTCAATTCGAACTTCTATTGGGGCAGCTCCGTATTCCTTGGTTTATGGGATGGAGGCTGTTCTGCCTATCGAAGTTGAGGTTCCGTCATTACGGGTATTGGCTGAGTGTCAGATAGCTGAGGTAGATGGGCAGCAAAGCAGGTTCGAAGAACTTATGCTCTTTGATGAAAAAAGGCTGAAAGCACTATATCACGTCCAGGGTTATCAACGAAGAATTGCCAGGGCTTTCAACAAGAAGGTTAAGTCCAAGAATTTGAAAGAGGGGGATCTAGTGCTCAAAGACAACTGAGCTCCCATCCACGACCCTAGAGGCAAGTTCAGACCCAATTGGACTGGTCCCTACATCAGCAAGTCTATCTGGTCGGGTGGAGTTGTCGTTCTGATGGACCTAGATGGCCTTGAATTCTCCCAACCGATCAACATGGACAAGTTGAAGAAATACTATCCCTGAGTGGCTCACTAGGCCGAAAACCCAAGAGGGCGACCTAGGCAAAAGTTAGAGCACAGAAAATTTGAAATAATAAAAACTGAGTTCGCAAGGTTGAAAACTCAGAAATTGTGGCCTTGGCAAAAGTTAGAGCGCAAAAGGAGAGTGTTAATACACGAGTGAACCTGAATCGAACTACGTAAGGCTTGATTCCCATCTTCGGGATACGTAGGCAACTTCATTCTGAAGTCCAACTATAAACACTTCCAAATCAACTTTGTCCATGTGATCCTATTGGTCATCTCTGTCTATTCTGCATTCAAGAGCTCGGTTGTGATCTCCAGTGCAGTGCTATTCAGACTAGGGGCAACTTTCCAGTTGCTGGATCTAGGGTTGTACATCTCAGTGACAGATCTCGAGCATGTCCAGTTGTGATCCATATCGAAAATGGTTTTGAAAAGTTTTAATAAAAGTTGATTTTGCTCAAATTAATCTTTTTACAACTTAGACCATTTTTGGACCAAACGGAAAATTTTCAGTACCCATAACCTTCAATTGCATTGATTTCAGTACAGAGTTCTCCTACTCTTGAATACAAATTGAAGTTGCTTTTTATTACATTCATAAAGAAAACTTGAAAGTACTGATTAAAGCAATAAATTCGGGGCATAGTCAGGTGTTCCTGCACCCCTCCCAGAGCTTGCGGAAGCCTCTTATGCCAAAGTAGGCCCAACTTGCGTCTCTTCATCAAGCCAAGCTATGCACTCATCAGAGAGGGTGCAATTGAAAGTCGGAACGGGGGCTAGGAGCTCTCTCGTCCTCCATGATGTGGCATACCGAGCTAGCTGTGCGCCTCGGACTGGAAATGCAACAGGGTACTCTATCCCCTCTTTCGGACAAGTCTGATCATGCCCAAATTGGCGCCGGATTCGAAATGGGAAGTAAAAGACACAATGGGTCAGGCCGATGTAGACGTCCCCGAACGCCCCGGGAGGATGACTCCCGTTCGGTTCGTCTGTGGGTCTACTACAGTTCAGACTCGAATTGTCACGGTTCTTAATCTGAACCAAAGAGTCCAAATCCGGCAAATCGTTTTGAGAAAACAGATTTTTAGAAAGAAGTGCCAAACATGGACTGCTTTGCCAGATACAGAGTCGCCACCTAAATATTTATTTTGGGGGAATTTAGGAAACCCTGACTCGTTTGCCTAAGGCCACGTGTCCGTCATCACCAAAGTTGCCTCAGCTCGGGAACTTGGGTACGATTGGGGAAGGTCAGCTATGAGCACCCCCGCTCGCCCGATCAAAGATCGGCCTCTATTAACCATGATATCTAGTTTTGAAAACATTATGCGCTCTTATTTCGGTTATTAGCCTAGATTTACTACGTGATGCACACAGCATACAAGTATAGACCGGATCGTCTGAGTTGGAACAAAACATTTCATATTTATTTTTGAAAGCAGTTTGCTACTCGCAAGTAGGCTAAAATGCAGATTTTGCCACCGTCAAGTGGGCTTAGAAAAACATGGTTTTGCCACTATTTAGTGGCTTAAAACTCACAGTCAATGCATTTTTCCAATTCAGATAATCCAACCTTCACCCACAGGCATTCAGGCAGATATAACACATAAGCACATAGCCTCATGGTAAGCATACTATCATGGCAACACTCACACACATGCAAGGATGCTAAAGCGTAAATGCTTACTGAGTACTCCAAGCCTAAAACAGAAACTAGTTAGTAATCATATGCATGATCCTAGTTCATGTTAAGTGGCTAATGCATCGCATACAAAATGTAACTAGAATAGGCTCGGCTAATCCTAGGATGGCATGTGAGATGCTACAACTAACACGTATTCAACTTGGAATTGAAATACAATGCAGTTAGTATGACGCGCCGAGCCCGGTGTATGCAAGACAAATGTATGGATGCACGTATGCATAGCATAAGGTATGCTAAAGTAAACATGTCCTAATACTAACCATTAAAGCAGGTAAGTAAAAGGGAGAAAGAAGTGGGGGTTGGAAGAAATGCACACATGCACCCACACTTATTACAAATTAGCCCTCACTCGGAGGGACCGAAAGAATAATACAATTAATTAACCTACAAGCTAATTAAAATATTACAGACAATTAACTAGTTAAGCAAATTAACTAAGCTAATTAAAACGAGAAACAGCCTCGGGAAGAGAGTTCGATGCAATGCACGCTCGGCTCCGCTCGGAAAGCTACTGCCATGCACAAGATGCCTCTGCTTTGACTGTTCTGCTCCTCTGAAGGCTGCACAAGTCCCAGGATATGTTCTCTGCACACTGTGGGACACCACCGGCTAGAAGGAATGGCCACCGGCCAAGGGGAATGGTCACCGGCCACTTATTGAGCTATCGGCCACTGATGGATGGCCGGTCGGCACTGAAAATGGCCAGCCGGCCAAAGCTTCCTGCAGAATCTATTTTTGACAGCAGCAGAGGGCAAAACATGGCATGGCAATGCATTTCAAGCAATGTTTGCACCAACCACACTCCTTATCATATTTATGACTCAAAGGAGCATGGTGCTCGATTCTCGGACCACCAATCGCGCATTTCAATGCGTGATGGCCCAAAGAAACCAAGTTGTGCATTTTGATTTCAAATGAAATGCACACAAACAAACACATAAAGCCCAATCTCTATCACTTGGTCAAGAGACAAGGCATGCATGCAAGATGCAATGCAACCTAGGCATGAAATTAAGCATACAATACGAACATGAGGGCAAGCATGCAAACATGAACATGGACAACACACAAACATGTAACAACATGATGAAATGGAGCGAGCATGCAACCATATACAAGACATGTGAGCAACAACATGTGAAGATGGTTTTACACTAACTTGGACAGCTCTCTACTAGGTCCAAAACAGTGGCCAACATGCTCAAGAATGGAAACCAAAACACATACAAATAGGCATGCATGCAAGGTCCAACACTTAGGCACATAGAGACAACTTTTAAGCACACTTAAAAGAGGAACAACATGGGCATATGGCATGCAATGTAAGCTCTGAAAAATCATGTTAATAATGGTGCCAAACCAAGCAAACAAGACAAGCATAGCATACAACAAATGGTCTAAAGCCTAAGGCTCACCAAAGAAGCATTGAACTACACTTAGTGCAACCACACATGGCATAAATTAAGTGACTAAAAACAGAGATGTGACATGCTAAAATGAGCCTCAAAACCCACCTAGATGGCATCTAAATGGCTTAAGTATGGAAGCATGCACAAGGGCCCAAACAAGGAGCATAAGACAATAACCTCTTAACGCATTAAAGGGGTATCAAATGCAAGCATATAGGCATGCCACAAGGACTGAAATAACATGACAAGTGGTTCCAAACCACTGAAATGATGCAAGGATGGCATGCTAGAGGGGTCAATGCTCAAGGCATACAAGAGAGTTTGCATGGTAGCTATACAAAGCAAAGCATGGATGACTCAAATGACCAAAAATAGTCCCTTAGCATACTAAAACAAGCATAAAAGCTTCACAAAGCTAGGCCAAAACACATGAGCATGGTAGTCTAAATGCTAGGCACATGTTAAGGCAAATCATGGCATTACAAGACATGTATGCATAGCAAGCATGGTGTGTCTAAACCAAGTTAAAACAGTGCTTTATCATGGAAAAATAAGCACAAATAGCACTTAAGACATGGCCAACATGAACTTAAAAATGGTGCTCACACATGAGGCTAAAATGGCACTTTTTGAAGACAATAAGGAGAGGGGGTGGCCCTCTCCTTCTTAGGACCTTAAACCACCATCCTCACCACTGAAATCCCTCAAGATTTCAGTGGTGAGGAGGCCCAAACAAGGTGGTCCTGGAGCTCACCAAAAACACACAAAAATGGGGCCAAACAAGGCCTAAGAGGGGGTAAACAACCTCAAACACAAAAGTGACCTTAATGAAGTATCTTAAACACAAAAAAATAGAACTTTTTTATGTTATACACGAAACTCAAATCAGCAAGAAAGACAGGCTAAAAATGTGTGCAAAAAATGGGGAATAAAGAGGGAAAAGGAGTTACCTTTGTAGTCAAAAGGGGACAGCAGCCTCTTGGTCCAAAAAAACAGTCCCTTAGCCTCTGAAAATGGCCTCCAAGCTCCTTAGGTTGATGATGGAGGTGTTGTGCTAGGAGGTGTAGTTCAAATGGCCAAGAACTAGACCCTTTTGCACCCTCTAACCAACACAAATATAGAGAGAGAGAAGGAGATATAGAGAGAGAGTGATATATATATGATATATATCAGATTTTCTAACCCTTGAAATGGGAGGAGAGGCCCTCTATTTATAGGCCAAGGCAAGGTGCCAAGCTTCTAAGAGAAGCTAACAAGGTGCAAGCTTCTTGGAGAAGCTAGAAAGGTGCAAGCTTCTTGGAGAAGCTAAAAAGGGTCAAAAGGTTCAAACCTCCTCAAGAAAAGGTCTCGACCAGAAAAAGTGGCCAATTGACCAAAATCAGTGGCCGACCGACCAAACACAATGTCGACCGGCCAACACTTTTGGCCAGTAGCAATAAAACAGGGCCGGTGGCGACATGCCAAGGCCGGTGAGGTGTGGGGATGTCCAATCAAGCCATTCCCTGCCCTCAGAAGCAAAAATAGAAGTCGAGAAGTCTTGAGGCAAGGCACGCGACCGAAACCTCCAAGAACTCAAGACGAACACAAATATAGATGATCACCGAGTGTTCAAACGGTGACATCCAAGTCTTGAGGACGGTCAAAAATGGGGTGTCTACAGCCGATCAACTGAATCCCGGGCTGGCGAGACATGCTATAGCTCATCGTCGGTAAATTAAGCCAGGGGTAACGCCAAGCAATGTTGACAGTGGACAGACTGCACATCCATTCGCACCACCATCCCTCATCAGGGGCGTCGACTAGACGTCGCTGGAAGAAATAGCCGCGAGCTGAATATGCTAGGCATGAGTCCACAACCTTCAACTTATCCATCAACCATATCTGGGGAGGGATGAAAAATGAGAAATTAAATAATAGAGAGGTGTGCGTGGAGAGAAAAGTGAGGAAAAGGGTTTTGAGAGAAAAATCAAGCCTGAGGGCCGAGTGATGTGAGAAATATATGTGAGATAGGGTGGGAAACATTTCCTACAGCAGTAGTGGACTCCCCGTGAATCTAGTTATCTCTCGGCGATGGAAGGCATCCAAACCTATCAATGTCTCAACTAGCGTCATGGCAATACAACTCTTGCCCTCTTTTAAACCTTGGGCAACCTCAATCAAACGGACACTAGACCCACCGGAGCCCGGGGCAAGCAAGAAATGAGACAACATGCATAAGCAAAGCGCATGTCGCCGAAAACCCTGCCAGTGATGGTCGCCACGGTCACCAGCATCAGAAAACCGACGAATCAGGCTCGGGATGTCTAGTTCTCCATCGCAAATCAATGACCGAGCGTCATGCAAAGTGAGCCCGCACGTCCATCCTAAGGCTTGAATGTGGCCGAAGCGGAATTAGGGCAAGATTTCTTCATCACGCTGACATTCCATCAAAGCTTAGAAGTCTTCGAAAGTGGGGCATATCTCTTGTCCGCCAAAGCTAAAAACATGAGTTACCGGATTCCAACACCTTGCCGCGGCATGAAGGAACGGAAAACGCAATGAGGTATGGCTCAGCGTGAATAGTGCATTTATTCCGAAGTCCCGGAAATTCAGCTTTTCCGAGCCATCCAAGTTAGCAATCCAATTTGTGAGATTTTGGACAAGAAATGCCTCCATTTGGTGCAAAAACTGAGTTAGAATGAGGGAATCACAAAGCTGGAACCTTTATGGAGGATAAGGCACTGTTTAGAGGACAAATGGCAAAAAATCTGGAGGTCCCCAGCCTCACTGGTCGGCCGACCACTTATTCTGGTGGACCAGCCACTTTTTCTGGTTGACCAGCCACATTTTCTGGTCTGCAGACCACAAAAGTGGTCGGCAATCTGTTTTGGTGGTCAGCAGTGAGCAAAACGTTGTCTGCAGCTGCTTCGTCTCTCCAGCAAAGAGTCCCTAGCCTTCCTATGTGCTGAGAATGCTGAAGGTCTGAGTTTATTTCTGCTTCGGATGCGTCTTGTCGCTTTGTTTATCCAATATGCATTTGCTTATCGAGTTGTTACTCTTTGATTATCGAGTTGTTGCTCTTTGATTATCGAGTTGTTACTCTTTGATTATTGAGTTGTTGCGATTTGTTTATCGAGTTGTTGCTCTTTTCTTATCGAGTTATTGTAATTCGTTTATCGAATTGTTCTTTAAGTTGCTTTGTTTGTTACGTTGGTTCACTACCTGACTTGGCAATGCATGAATGTTCAATTTCCATCAAATCTCATTTTTGTGTAAAATGATGCGATGCGATGCGATGCTTAGAATACAAATGCAACACCTTTTGAACAAAAAGCTGTTTTCATTCCATCATGGTTTCTTTTTACAACAGGGTACAAGTTTAAGTTTTAAAAGAAAATAAAACTGCCTAACGCTGTGCAATGTGCTATAACTACTAGCAAAAAGAAAACAAAGCAAAACATCTAGGTCGGTGCTATCTGACTCAGGATCGAGAGGCCCTTTTCACCCTTTCCAGCTGAGCAGCCTCTATACCACCGCCGTCGGCACCCCCGTCTGAACTAGAGCTGCCACACTCGGAATCCTCCTCAGCGTCGTCTCCGCTCTCAAAACCTGAACTGGTGTCATCACCTCTGCCCCCAGATGTCTCCGACTGAGGATGTGTTGCCTCCTCCTCCTCACTAGACTCGTCATCATGTCTGGCAGGTGCTCGACGTCTCCCCCGGCCGCGTGTCGGGATCCCTCTCCCTGCTACTTGAGAAGGTCTGGGTGGCCTGGGCTGTAGAGGTCTGACCTGAAAAGGCAATTTGAATACATTAACCAAGGTATGTATATTAGATGCAAGAATGGTACATAAAGTGAGTGCATGAAGATATAGTATGTGAATGTGATGTGTCGGGTGTGCTCTATACATACAGTGAATCAATGTAGTGAAATGTTCAGTTTCGATATGTCATCAAAAGTATGATAAATACAAGGAAATTGAAAAGTACTGGAATGCCGTGGGCGTACAACATCGTCTCCCTCTGCAAGACCATACCCTCAAGTGAGGCCATCGCCTCGAGCAACCCTTGAACATATCCTCTGGAAGGCTACAGATGCAAGTTCAACTCATCAGTGAATGAATGAATGTCTAAATATCTGAATGATAAATGAAAGCTGTGGAGCATACCGATGTTGAGTCAAGGGCACTGACATATCGATGATCTGGCAATGGAGGCTCCAGCGGAATCTGGTAAGGCGTCCCATATTGCCAGCCTGCCAGCTCGATCGGAGGATCTAGCCACCCAGCACACTGCCAAGTGGGGGGCATCCCCCTAGTCCTACCTCTCGATGTGCTGGCCCTGTTAGTCGAAGGTATGTCTGTAGCTCAGGCGCGACTCGATGAAGGAATAACAGCAGCTCTCCTAATGGGGGCACGAACACCTGTCAGCGGAGGCATCAGGTATGTGTGAAGGTATGTCGTGTACTCCCCTCCTCCAGGAAAAGGACTACGTCAGCACCCTGCATAAGGTCTCTAACCTCACGGGGAGTGAGACTCTCTGTGGTCCGCATGTCTGATGGAGGCGGTGAAGAGATCTCCTGAGCGGGATTACCCAATGTCTAGCGCATAAAACGCTCCCCGAGAAACCAGGCTCTGCCAACTGGTCCCTCAAACAAAATCCGGTATCGGGAGGCCCCCCATGCCCCAGCAAACTGGAATCGAGAAAACCCTGACATCGCCACCCAAGGCTGCCAGATGATCTGCGGATAGCAAGTGCATGAATTGATTAGTTGTCATAAATGTGCAAGATGAACTAAAGCTAAAAGCATGAAGAACTGAGAGTTCTGGATTACCTCGGTCGGCCGTACTGTGTCAAAGTACTGCCTGAGATATGGCAATGTCTCCCAGGGTCTGGGCTGGTATCGACCCTCAAATCTGCGGGAGCATGGCACCTTGAGTGATGCCTCGACCTCCGGATCTGGAGCGAGCGTCGGGAAGTAGGCGCATACCCACAGCTGTGAAAGGCAAGACAGTGGTGGTGAGAATACAGAATATACAGAAAATGCAGAATGCAGAATACAGAGTGCAGAGTGCAGAATGCAAAGTACAGAATGTAATGTATGCAATGTGTGGAGTGTGCAGTATACAAATAATGAAGAGCATAAATGTAAATCAATAGGGCAGAATGTACCTCCCAGGCTCTCCAATAGCCTCCTACTATGTTCCCGCGCCTGCAGGAGGTCACGCTCATATAGCAGTAAAGGGTAGCAAGGCTAGCGCCGCCCCAATCGAAGTGCCGAACCTGGGATAGGTCTACTAGAGCACTCAGAAGATATAGCCCGACCGTGCTTCCCCTGTCGGAGAACAATGTGGTCCCGAGAAGGAACATCAGAAATCCCTGGGTGTACTGCTCCGTGGCCTCAATAGTCTCGGGCACGATCCTTCGGTACTACTCTGTAAACCAGGTGTATCTGACCATGCCTGATGATCTGTAGATCGACGGATGGGCTCCGAGCAGATAAGTCCAGGGTACCTCCCACTCACCCATATACGAATCATATGGGATCAACCGACCTCCCACGTCGAGGCCCGTCAGCATAGAGAAGTCGTATGGGGTCATCGTCATGTCCCCGGTAGCAGAGGAATGGAAAAAGTTGGTGGTGTCCCACCATCTCTCTACCAGTGCACCCAGGAGGGTCCTGCTCGTCGCAAGATGCGATAGCCCCGTGCAAAATGCGCCGAACCCGGTCTCATCAACGATTTGTCGAACACCGTCTGGGAGCTCCATGTACCACTCCCTCGCGATAATCGATCCATATCCCCGGGTGAAATGGGAAGCTACCTGTGTGCAAAATGAACAGATGTATTTAGTTCCAAAATGAACAGATGTATTCAGTTTCAGAATGAACAGAATGCTGTGTGTGAGCTGTGTGCAGAATGAACAGATGTATTCAGTTTCAAAATGAACAAAATGCTATGTGTGAGCTGTGTGCAGAATGAACAGGTGTATTCAGTTTCAGAATGAACAGAATGCAGTATGTGAGTTATGTTCAGGATAAGCAGAAGTGTTGTATTTGTAAATGTGTTCAGAACGAGCAGATATAATACATAACGACAGCATGAAATATGTAAGAAATGCAAAATACGTCGCAGAAAATGTAAAAGTAAAGTACGCACCTCGCGCGCGTGATGAGACAGGTGGGACTCCAGCTCCCGTAGTAGCAAGTCTGCGGGTGCTCGTCGCGCAAAATCTGTGAAATGATAAAAAGCGCTCGGTGGTAGTACGTGCTCCTAAGGGTGGTACCTCTCTGGGACAAAAAGCCGAATCCTGGGCGGCAATGGCATGATGTCAAGCTCGTCCTCTACTGGTGGAGAACCCCCATCGTGTGGAATGTGGTCAGCCATCTAAAAAAAGGTGCAAAATGAGCAAAAATGAGCAAAATAAGCTAAAATTGCCAAAAATCAACAAAAGTCAACTCTCGGGAAGAGAAAAAGTCAAATAAAGTCAAAGCCTGGGAAAAGGTGCTAAATTTCGAGAGAAACATACCTCAAATGGTGAAAATGGAGAAAGAAGCTCCGAAAACAAATTCTGATCGGTTCAAAACGAAGAGAATCAAAAGTTTTTCGCAAATCAACTTCGCGTGGGGCGTTGGAAAACGCGAGCAAAGCCCGGATCTAAGAGGAAAAGGGTCTAGGGAGGAAGAGGAGTGAATTTCGGCCTTGCAGGTGTGAGCAAATGTGTTTTGGAGTTGTGTACTTAAAGGGCCGAACCTCAAAAGACCAAACTGCGCCAGTTTTACTAAACTGGTCGGCCGACCAGTTTTTCAGGCCGACCGACCACCTAAGTGGTCTGTAGGTGGTCTACAGCTAGTCTAGGTGGTCGGCAGCTCTCCTGGGGTGGTCTTCAAGGTCCCATTGTCCTCCCCGTGTGTTTTTATGCTGATTGGAGTCCTTGGCTCTCGAGAAAGTGCAAGAAAAGTTCACTATTTTCGACTCAAAATGTCCCCGCGGGAACTTCGATTCATGTCTTCGATGCACGGCTCATCATCATTCGTCAGGAGCAAGGTGTATCCTTTTTAAGTATGTTGTGACCCCTCCGAGAGGTAAATCGGAGGTTGTATTTGAATCGGTCTCGTTAAGGTGTGTATTTCCTTATTTGGCATTTTACTTCAACCATGCTATTAATGTTGCACTGAAAATGCGTTGTTGTTATGCATGGAATATGTGTGCTATGTTGCATTGCACTACACAAGTTCTTATGTCTCCACAGAGTATGCGCATCACATCGTATTGCATTTTGCATGCTTTTACGTTTGTGTAGGAATTGTCCATACCTGTTACATTGCATCGAACATGCACTCATTGCGTAGAATACGTATATCAGTTTTGCACAGACATGCAATTTTCTCTACGTGCATTGTTATGCACCCGCTACTTGCATTGTTATGCCCTCCGTTCCACTTGCATTGTTATGCACGCTCCGGTTGCATTGTTATGCACCTCTTCACTTGCGTTGTCACGCACGTTCCAGTTGCATTGTTATGCACCTTTTCACTTGCATTGTTATGCACGCTTCAGTCGCATTGTTATGCACCTCTTCATTTGCGTTGTCATGCACGTTCTAGTTGCATTGTTATGCACCTTCTCACTTGCATTGTTATGCACACTTCAGTTGCATTGTTATGCACCTCTTCACTTGCGTTGTCACGCACGTTCCAGTTGCATTGTTATGCATCTTTTTCACTTGCATTGTTATGCACCGTTCTACTTGCATTGTTATGTACCATTTCACTTGCATTGTTATGCACATCTCCCATGCATTGTTATTCACCTTTCCATTAACATCATATGTGCACGCGTTTATCTTGTATTGAAATTGTATCCTGATATAGCGCTAATCATGTGTTCCTATTACATTGTACTTGTCAAAATCTCTCTTTTGTGCTGGCACGATATTGTATGTACGGTTCATTCAAGAGAAGTTCAGGTTCAGTTTGACTGCTACCCTTCTCCACTCGCATTTGGCATGCGTTTGGACGTACCCTTCTCCACTCGCGTTTGGCATGCGTTTGGACGTACCTTTATCCTCTCGCGTTTGACACGCGTTTGGATGACTATGCTTTCTTGCACAGTCCTTCTCCTTTTGCGTTTGATACGCTAAAAGGTGTTTCGTTTGAGACTTTGGGTGTTCCCGATAGTCGACTTTAGCCTTTTCCGCATAAGACGCAGTGAGAATTGTATAATTTTCTTACATCCTTTTTGCATGAGATGTAGTTTCGTTTGCGTTTAGTTGCTTATGTACGAATTTGCTGTAGCATTTCTTTGCATAATATTCACTTAGAATGTTGTATTTATTTTGCATAAATGCTTCGTTACAGTCCTCTTTGCATGATCATAAGTTATCTTCGGCATTGTGCATGCCATTTGCATCTTGCCCCTGCCTACGGGCGCATCTCTTTGTTATCTTGCCTGTTTGTCTAAGTCTTCGGCCTTGTCAAAAATGGGTCGTCTCTGGGTTTTGACATTCACTCCCGTCACTTCTTGACTTCCGAGTTCTGTCATAGAGGGGCAACTGTAGACACCCCATTTTTTACCGACCTTAAGACTCAAACGTCATCGTTTGTGCATGCGATGATTGCGTATGTTTGTGCTCGTTTCGAGTTTCCGGAGTTTTCGGCTGAGTGTCTTGCCTCCGGGCCTCTGAACTCTTTGTGTTTTGGCTTGGTTTTTGGACCATGCCTTGTTGCCCTTGCTTGAAGGGAGAGAGAGGCCTGTAGGCCACTTTTCGTAGTCGTAGACAACTTTTTGTAGTCGTAGACTACCTTTCCCTCTCGTAGACCACTTTTTACGCCCGTAGACTAGTTTTCGAGGCTTTCGGCTGAGTGCCTCGCCTTGCGGACTCTCGTCTTGCTTCCTTTTTGCTTTGGTTTTGAACCAAACCTTCTTATCCCTTGCCTAGAGAGTGGAACAAGGGTGTAGACCAGTTTCTCCCCCTGTAGACCACTTTTCTTCCCTGCCAGCCAGTTTTCTGGTCGGCCAGCTAGGGTGGGTGGTCTGTAGACCACCTAAAGTGGTCAGCAGCCATGCCGCCACCTTCCTTTCTTTGTGCAGACCACCTTTCCCCCCTTGCCGACCACTTTTTCTCCCTGCAGACCACCTTTTCTGGTCGGTCGACTAATGGGAGTGGTCGGTTGACCACTTTAGGTGGTCGGCAGCTTTCCTGCACTTTTTGTAGATATTTTCCATGCCAGCTGTCCCAGTTGTTGGGCACATAAGGCATTCTCCATACACGTGTATGAAGGGATTGCTTGAAGCCTTTAGTTTATCTAACAAGCTTAAGGCATGGATTTCTATAAAAGGGAGCCTCCTCCCTCTTGTCTCAGGCTGAGAAATTCATATTAGGGCTATACATATCCCTCTATCTCTATACTTCTTCCTTTCTCTTTATATTTGTGCTTAAAAGTGCCATTTCTTCACACTTTTGCACACAAACACCTAGTGAAACACCTTCATTTTGGAGCTGAGGTTCCTTGGAGTTTGTTTTGAGGTTTTTGGATTGCTTTTGGTCCAAAATTGTTGCTGGAGTTGCTGCCTTGTTCTTGTTCTTCAAGGGTAAGAAACTAGCCCCTTTAAGCTTTGTTTTTGATTAAGTCTTTGGCCCTATTTGCATGATGTTTTAGGCCTCTTTGGTGTTGGGGGTGGTCTACTCCCTTTTGTGCCTTTGTTTGCCTTGATTTGGACTATCTCTTTAGGCCTTTGAGATCATCTTCTCTTGGCCTTTTAACCACTGAATTCTAGAGGAATTTCAGTGGTGGAAATTGTGTTTTGAGGCCCCAAATAGAAGGGGGTCATCTCCTCTCCTTGTGTCTTGGTTCCTTATGTTGATGGCCTCATGTTTGAGCATGTTTGTCTAGCATGTGTTGGCTTGTTCTTAGCTTATTTTTGGCCTTATTTCAGCATGGCATAACTCTGTTTTGGCTTACTTTAGGCTACCCTTGCATCCTTCATACACTTGTAGTGTAATCCTTGCAAACTAGCCTTGTATGCTTAAGGTTTTAGCTCACCTTTCTAGCATGTATTGGTTCCATTTCAGCATGTTTTTGGTCATTATTTAACATGCCTTAACTTCGATTTTGGTTGGTAGAGTCACCTCTTGCTTGGTTTTTACACTTGTAGTGTAATCCTCTTTGTTGGCCTAGTATACTCCATGCTTCATGCCTCTAATCCTAGCTTGTGTTAGCTCTATCTCAGCATGTAGTTGCTATTGTTTTGCCATGCTTAAGCTCTATTTTGAGTGGTCTTGATCATTTGGACCTTGCTTTGTATAGCCATAGTTCAATCTTGCTCACAAGCTTTGTGTTTTGAGTCCACTAGCATGCATTGCTTGGGCTATTTGCATGATTTAGTATCATTTGATATGTGATTTCAGAGCATATAGCATTGCCATGTTCTCACTTCTTTCACTCTTTGAATGCTTCTAAGAGTTGTGCCTTTGTGCCTGGTTTATGGGCCAATGTGTATGCATGCATGCCTAGGCTTTTGAGCTCCTATCCCAGCATGTTTTGGTCTTTGTTTTAACTTAATTGAGCTTTGTCCATGGTTGGTTCAATCATTTATGCCATGTGTTGCATGCCTCTTGTGTAGTCCCCTTTAGTAGCCTTGCGCCTTAGGCCTTCTAACATGCTATGCTTATGTTGTTTGGATGATTTGGCATCATTTCATACATGATTTTAGTGTATCTAGTGTAGCTACACTCTCACATTTGTCACTTCTTAATGATGTTTGAAAGTTGCGCTCTTATGCTTAGTTGATGAGCCGGTGCATGAGCATGCATTACCTTGCCTTTCATGCCTCATTTCAGAGCATTTTGGCCAATATCTTGGCATGCATGAGGTCTATTTGGGGCTAGTTTTGTCCATTGTGCATTGCGTTGCATAGCACTTGTGTTGTATCCTTCACTAGCTTTCATGCTAAAGAACTCCAACTTGACATCCTCATGTTGTTTGCATATTGTTTGGAATGCTGTTGCATTGCATTGTGTTTGGATTGAACATTAATCCAAACACGAGAAGCGAGGGACGTTTCATACTTGAAGTGATGAAACGTGCCTCATTTCTCAGTCGCCGACCCTCTTGATCAAGCATGATAGAGGTTAAGGCCCTTATGTGTTATTTGTGCATTCATTGACATTGAATTGTGCAAACCTGGCTTCTCGGCCATCGTGCATTGTGGTGCATAGTTGGTGGCCCGAGAGTCGAGAACCGCACTCCCTTGAGCTTGAAAAATGATAGGGAGGGTGGTTGTGCACACATACCTTGCAAATACACTGCTGTGCCCCTTCTTGTTCTCTGTTGCAGCAAATTGGAGCTTGGCAGAAATTTCTGGTGGGCAAACCAGAAAAAGTAGCTGGCCGACAACTTTTTCTGGTCTGCAGCAAGTTTAGGTGGTCTACAGGTGGTCTATAGCACTATTTTCTAGTCGGCAATGCACCAGAGGGTTCCCATGTTGGAGTAGAAGCTATCTGGAGGTTTGTGCGGTGTTCTGAGATCAAATGCAAACAGAGGCAACTCGGGGCATAGTAATGGATTTCCGAACGAGGCGATCGAGCATGCATGCACTTCTCGCCCTGAGGCTCCTTTCAACTGCTTTGCTTAGCTAGTTAACTATTTGGTTCTGTACTTAAGTAGTTAATGCACTTAGCTATTCATTTGTGTTTGTAATTAGTTAACTTGTTAGTTAATTAGCTTTGTTTTGTAATAATTAGTTTAATTAGCTTAGATTAGCTAGTTCGCTTATTATTCGGACCCTCCGTCGAGAGGGCAAATTTTGTAATAAGTGTGCGTGTATGTGTGAATGTCTTCCAACCCGACGTCTTTCTCTCTTTTACTTACTCGCTTTTGATGGTTAATTTTAGGGTATGTTTCAATTAACATACTTATGTTTGCATGTGTGCATCATTCATCTGTCTTGCATGCACCGGGCTCGGCGCATCATTCAAACTGCATTGTACTTTAATACACTTTCTTGAATACGTGTTTCAAAGCATGTTATCAAGTGTTGCATTCATATGCCATTCTAGATAGCTGAGACTATTTTAGTTGCATTTTTGCATGTGTTGCATTAGGCATCTTAACATAAGGTAGGATCATGTATGATTTCTAACTAGCTTCTGTTTTGGCTCGGAGTACACTGTAAGTGTTTATGCTTTAGCATCCTTGCATGCGTGTAAGTGTTGCCATGTTAGTATACTTGCCATGAGGCTATTTGCTTAACTGCTATAATTGCATGAATGCCTGTAGATGAAGGCTTCATTGCTTGAATTGGAACAATTCATCAAAATCTGTATTTTCAGCCCACTTGAGAGTGGCAAATCATGTTTTCTAAGCCCACTTGAGGGTGGCAAATCCACATCTTAGCCTACTTGCGAGTAGCACCTTCAAACCATTTTCGAAAAACAAATATGAGATGTTTTGTTCCAAATTGAGTGATTTAGTCTATACTTGTATGCTGCGTGCATCACATAGTAAGTTAGCTAATAAACCGGAATAAGAACACATGTGTTTTCAAAAACAACATATCATGTTAGTAGAGGCCGATCTTTGATCGGGCGAGCGGGGGTGCTCATTTCATGACATTCCCCTCTCGTACCTAAGTTCCCGAGCCGACGCAACTTTGGTGATGACGGATACATGGCCTTAGGCACGAGTCAGGGTTTTCTAAATTTCCCCAAAACAAAATATTTAGGTGGCGACTCTGAAATCTGGCAAAACAGTCCATGTTTGGCGCTTTTTGATTCAAAATTGATTTTTCAAAACCAATTGTCGGATTTGGACTCTCTGGTGATTTATCAGTCTTACATTGCACTTTGTGAGATTAGATTCAGAACCGTGACAGGAATCCGAACTGTAGTAGCTAGAACCACAATTCGTGCCCTCGAGCGCGGAGCGGAGTTCAGGTGTTCTACATACACTTAGAATTTAGATGTGCAGCTACCACAATTGGAAATTAGACTTCTGGGGTTTCAATTTAGAGTCAAGAATCACCTAAAATCGAGTCTAGATGAGGTAGATATGCCCATTTGAAGTCGGGTGTAAAAACATATTTTTTTTTTTTTTTTTTTTTTTTTTGCAAGTAGCTGGCTGGCCAATTAAGTGTCCGGCCGACCAATTGATGAGAAATCCAGTCATTTAGAGTGGCCGGCCGGCCATGTGTTCCGGCACTAAGATATTTACAACCAGCTGTCCCCCTTCATGTTAGATGACATGGTGGTCAAAAGCAAGGATGAGAAGGACCATCTCAGGGACCTAGATGAAATGTTTCAAATCTTGAAGTCCCACAAGTTGCGTCTAAACGCATCTAAGTACGCATTCAGCGTTGGATCAGGCAAATTCCTAGGCTTTCTAGTGACCAACCGGGGTATAGAAGCTAATCCCTCTTAGATCAAAGCCATCCAAGATCTTAAGAGGCCCAACACAGTCAAAGAGGTACAACATCTCACTGGCCTAGCAGCCGCACTTAATCGGTTCATAAGTCGGTCGTCAGACAGATGTCGACCATTCTTCCAAACACTGAAGGCCAAATTTGAGTGGGATAAGGAGTGTGACCGCGCCCTAAAAAGCTTGAAAGACTACATGACCTCTCATCCGCTGTTAGTAACCCCGGTACCAGAAGAAGAGCTCTTTTTGTACTTAGCAGTTTCACAGCATGCAGTCAGTGCAGTGTTGGTCAGAGCAGAAAGAATCTAACACTTGCTTATCTTTTATGTTAGCAAGACCTTACTGGGCGCTAAAATAAGGTACCTACCATTGGAAAAGTTGGCATTAGCTTTAATGATGGCTTCAAGAAAGTTGTCACACTATTTCCATGCCCACACCGTGATCGTCCTAATAACTTTCCCTTTAAAGGCCTTGTTTGAGAGGGCGGATTTTTCTGGACGAATCTTGAAATGGGTAGTGGAGTTGGGGCCGTTCGATATCAAGTTTCAACCTAGAACCGCAATAAAAGCCCAAGCTTTAGCAGACTTTGTGGCTAAGTTCACACTAGGAAGTCATCATGTCTGCCCGATCGTTTTGACCGACCCAATAGAAGTAAGGAAGGAAAGTGTCGCGGGAACTGAGCAGCCCCTAATGTAGGATGCCCAGCTACATTGCAAGCCATATAGGTTTGAGGACGGAAAGGAAGGAATAAACTATGCTATTCCCAGTGGGGACTCATCAAAGAGTAGAGACTTGAGGCAGTCAGACGGTGAAGATCAAACCCCAACAGCAGACATTGACCTGGAAGAAAATATCAGCAACACCCATGATCCTAAGACATCATCCAATCCATCTACTTGCTGGAAGCTATTCGTCGGAAAGATGTGGAAACTCTTCATGGATGAAGCATCCAACAGGCACAGTGCAGGACTTGGCATAGTCCTCATCTCACCGGATGGCCTAACACTCGAACAGGTAGTCAACCTTGGCTTCCCAGCATCCAGCAATGAGGCGGAGTATGAAGCACTGTTAGCAGGTTTAAAATCAGCACTTTTTATGAAAGCCATCGAACTGATGGTATATAGTGACTCACAGCTGGTAGTAAACCAGATTTCGGGTGACTACGAGGCAAAAGATGATAGGATGGCTAAGTACCAAGAGTTAGTCAAAAATTAGATCATGAAGTTCGAAGTAGTCCGGATAGAGCAAATTGGCCGAGAAGAAAATAGTAGAGCAGACGAGCTGGCAAGTTTTGCTTCAATGGCAGATATATCTATCCCACACCCATTACTGATCGACTTCTTACCTAGACCAAGTATTGAGGAACCCGAAACAGCCGAGGCATGTTGTGCCGAACTAGGCCCATCTTGGATGGATCCCATCATAGTATTTTTAAAAGATGGCATCTTGCCTGAAGAAAAGAAGGAAGCCAACAAAATTAGAGCAAAATCACAGCGATTTTGGCTCTCTCCATCATTGGCATTGTACAAAAAATCCTTCACAGGACCTTACCTAAAATGTGTCCATCTGAGTGAGGTCGAGGCATTTTTGTTCGAGATACACGAAGGCATATGAGGAAGCCACCAAGGGGGAAGATCATTGGCTTACAGAGCAATTTCACAAGGATATTGATCGCCATAGATGCAAGCAGATTCAGAGAAATATGTCAAGAGGTGCGAGAAATGTCAGAAGTTCGCACACCAAATACATCAACCAGCCAGAGAGTTTCTACCATTAACTAGCCCGTGGCCCTTCGCAATGTGGGGGCCTGGACATAGTGGGACCACTTCCAACTGCACCCGGCAACAGAAAGTTCTTTCTTACAGCAACAGACTACTTCACAAAGTGGGTGGACGCAGAAGCACTCGCATCAATAAAGGAGAAAGACGTTAAGAAGTTCGTCTGGCAGAACATCATAACTCGATTCGGCATATCCAAGGCTCTAATATCTGACAATGGCACTTAGTTCAATGGCAAAATTTCAGGGGCTTTTGCAAGGAATACAAGATAGAATTCTACAACTCTACACTAGCATACGCTCAAGCAAATGGCCAGGCAGAAGCTTCGAACAAAGTCGTCTTAGACAGTTTGAAGAAAATATTGGAGAGAGCAAAAGGGAAGTGGGATGAGGAGCTTCCTCATGTTTTATGGGCTTACCATACCACACCTCGGCGATCAACTGAAGAAACGCCTTTTTCCTTGGCCTATGGCATGGAGGCAGTAATCCTACTGGAAGTAGGTCTCCCCACTATTAGAAGTGAAAATTTTGACCCAAACTTGAATGAAGAAGCCATAATCTTGGAACTCGACCTTGCAGAAGAGAGAAGGGAAAGAGCACTAGTTCACATTGCCTCATACCAGTAAGAGTTATCCAAAAGATATAACAAATCAGTGCATCCGAGGCAATTCAAGATTGAAGATTGGGTACTGCGCAAAGTAATGGGCAACACTTTGGTACCTGGAGATGGCAAGTTAGGACCTAACTGGAAAGTATCATACAAAGTGGTCGGTTTAGCAGAAAAAGGGACATATCACTTAGAAGATGGAGACTGCAAAACTATTCCTAGGCCATGGAACACTGCCAATCTCAAACTATTTTATTTTTAGCTTTTCCTTAAAATACTTGTAATTTTTTCTTTCTTCAAATAAAACAAGTAGTTTTTTCAGCATAATTCTTTCTACTGTAAAAAGTTGTTCATAGTTATTGCCAACTAGGGGCAATGAAGAAGGTTGGCAGGTTTGACCAACACTCTTTTTGTTCTTCAGCCAAGATAAGGATCTAGGTTGAAAAAGGTTGGCAGGTTTGACCAACACTCTTTTTGTTCTTCAGCCGAGATAAAGATCTAGGCTGAAAAAGGTTGGTAGGTTTGACCAACACTCTTTTGTTCTTCAACCAAGATAAAGATCTAGGCTGAAGAAAGTTTGGCAGGTTTGACCAAACATCTTTTGTTCTTCAGCCGATATAAGGATCTAGGCTGAAGACAGTTGGCAGGTTTGACCAATACTCTTTTGTTCTTTAGCCGAGATAAGGATCTAGGCTGAAGAAAGTTTGGCAAGTTTGACCAAACATCTTTTGTTTTTCATCCGAGATAAGGATCTAGGCTGAAGAGGGTTGGCAGGTCTAACCAATACGTAAGTAAAATACCAAAAGTTGCTGTCTGACCGAGATGTTTATCCCGACCAAACAAGGTGGGCAGGATAAGGGAAAGTCGAGCTAAGTTAGGCCGACTAGGCTTATAAAAAATAAGTACAAGTAAAGGGGGAAAATGTATCAACCGAATAAAAAGATGAGCAAAATAGAGATTTCATTAATTGTGAAACAGTCAGCACATGAGGAAGGGCTGGTAGCCCAGCTACAATTTCATTGATAACAGAAAAGTAAACATCAAAAGAAAATCAAGCGAAAAGGTCCTTCAAGTCAGCATCCAAATCAACCCGGACTTCGCCTAAAGGTAGCTAGACTACGGCATCAGCCCCCTGGTTGGGCTCGGTCACAGGCACCTCGTTAATTGCCCCACGCAAGGGTGGGCTGGAATCCACTGGAGAAGGAGAGGAAGACTGGCAGCCGAGCTAAGTGTTTGAAGCATTTTGAGGGGTAGGGACCCCATCATCCCCCACCTCCTGAAGGAACTTTTGCTAGAGTGCGTTGGTATAGTCCGCCATATAGCCCGGTATGAAGTGGGGAGGGGGATTCAGGAAGACCTCGGAGTCGTGTCCATGACTGAGCTTTTTAGCAGCGGCTTTCCAACCGCACTTGAAGAAGATATCCTTGATGGCTTCACACTGTTGGACATAAGTCTCTTCTCCTTCCTTGAAGCCTCAGTCCTCTGCATCCTGCATTTTTTTTCTTTAAGTCCTCCAGCTCGGCGTTCTTCTTCCTCTCCAACTTGGCCAGCTCACGTAGGTAGCGGTCTTTTTTCTCGGTTAAGGCCTTCTGCTTGTTAGCCTCAGCCGAGCTGACTAGTCCAGCCAGCCTCGTGTTTTTGGCCTCCAGATCGGCCAACTTGGCCTGAGCTTCTTTAGCTCGGCTGCTTTGGATTCTGCTTCTGTGACGGCTGACGGTGCCATCTTCCGGAGCTCAAGTACTCGTTTATGAGCCACCTGGCTCTTTTGCAGGGCCTGCATAGTTCAGATCGGTTAGAGGGCAACCAATGCACTTGGATCGTAACAAGTGTTGTATGTTCAAATTTTTGGAGTTTTGGGGGCTTACCAGTATCATCGATTTAGAGGCTGAGCAAATGGCCTTCAGCTCGATCAAACCGTCATCCCACTCCATGTCGGCAGGCAGGCAAACACTCTTCGCTAAATTGAAGGCCAACAGGTGATCCTTCTCGGCGCTGACGAAGTCAGAAGCCATTATGGTGCGACCCCTGAGAGTGACAGAAGGTGCCCACACCGGCAGCGTGGGAGGATTTGAAGGGCTAGGTCGGTCGCGACCTTGGAAGTGAGTTGCTTCTTGAAGCCTGGTTTCGGATGGCTCAATATCATCCTCATCCCTCAGGCGTTGTGTGCGTGGCCGCTTGCTTGGCCGAGATGACAAAGCTCGAGTTGTAGGGAGGGCTACCACAGCCTCGTGCGTCTGACCGGCCTGTCATGCCTCGGTTTGAACTTCGACAGTTGGAGTTGTGGTTTGTTCGGTGATCAGGGCACGAACAGCACGGCGCTTAGCCATTTCTTGTTCTTCTGTGAGGGGAATAAGGTTGATTTGGGGCAAGTTTGGGTCTGGTTTAGGTGATGGTTCCAGGAGAAAGTCAGTTACACTGGTCTTCCTCCTTCCACTATACTGGTAGGTCGGTTCGAAGTTCAGCTGCTCGGCCCAACCTCGATGACGGTACCAGAGCGCGGCACGAAGAGCGTCTTGGTTGGCGTATGGGTATTGTGATTTTAGCTGGTTTAAGTCTGCACAAAGAGAAAGGCAATGGTTAGCACGGCGAAAAATTATAGCCTGAAACAGCAAAGCAAAAACAGAAAATTAAACCGAGGTATTCTTATCAGCAGTCCCTTTATTCCAGTTAACGTTGTAGCCCGGTATCTGGGCTTCCTGGTCTTCAAAATTACCAAAAACCCAGAAGAAGTCGTCGTCATTTATGTCTTTATTCAGTGTGTTTTTTATAATTTTCTCTCGGCCTCTTCTTACCCTTAAATAATACACCCAACCATCATCATTTTGGCCGAGCGAATATTGGTGGAATAGCTCGGCCAATCCGAGGTTGAGGCCGAGCTAGCAGTTTAGCTCAACAATGCCATTTATTAGCCTATAAGTATTTGTGGAGAGTTGGGTCGGGCAGAGTCTTGTTTGCCTAAAGAATTCACATATCAGAGGTTGAACGGGAAACTGAATGCCGGCTTCAACGATCGATATCACGGTAAACGGGACGAAGCTCGATTTGCCCCATGGTGTTGTTTCTAGTTCGGCTAGGGAGAGATGAATGTCGTCAGGAATTTGGTAGTCCCGTCGGAATTCTGCTATGGCCCCAATGGAGTCCACTAGAAACCGATATTTACCCATGTTAACTTAATATTTGTCAGAATTGTTCACAGTGGCCTAGCTTGGCGTGACTGAGGCTTTGGTTATCTCGGTTAAGCAAAGCCGTCTAAGGGCAAGGTGTAAAGGTGTGCCTGGCCAACCTAGTTGAGTCTGCAAAGTAACAATAAAGTGTTATGCCCAGATAACTGGGCTGGGCTAAGTAAACAGACAGAGCAAGATAAACCTAGCTCGGCTACATTTGGGTTATGGACTGTATTCAGTTCGGTCGTAAATTGGGACCGACTCAAGGTTTATGGCTCGATCACGAACAGACCTAGATATCGCTAACAAGTACCTAGTTCGGGGTCAGAGCGACTTTGGATCAAAAAGCATGTTTTTGAAAACTAGTTGATGAGCCTTTAAACTTGAGAGTATGGATTTTTCAGTTTATGGTGTTTGCTCAAACATTCTAAACACACATGTATGGAGTTTAAGCGATGAAGTTATAGAAATGGAATGGAGCATAAGAAAGAGGTATTAAACAAACTTACCAATTTGAGCGTAAATGATCCAACCAGCAATGGAGCAAGTGTTACGTAAAAGGCTGGAGCACAAGGGGACACAGGAGCAGGAGCAGGTTTCAGACGCACAGCAGTGAAGAAGACAAATAGTAAGGGTGTGATTCGAATAAAGGGTTTTGAATAAGCACAAAAATGGCGGGACTTTTCAAATGTTTTTTGATAAATGTGAGACGGCTGTCACAGTTTGAAAAATCAATAGACGTGTGCCACGTGTCACATACAGGACATGATGTGAGGTACGTGAAACAACGGGTTGTGATAGGCACAGTACTGAAGACCGATCTAGTCCAGCTCGGTAGCATTGAATATTTTATTCCCAGTGATGTTGCTTATTTTAGTTCGGTTGTCTTAGCCCGGTTGGCGAAAAATAATCCCAAATCATGCGCTGCAAATGGAATTAAAGGGGAATTGAGAGGGTAATTTGTGTGAAACTTGGGCCGAGCTAAGACCGATTGGAAAATGGGCCGAGCTATGGGCCGAGGTAATGGCTTGCATAGCTCGGTCCTTGATCCTATCAGTTTGGCCAGAGGTCTACCATTAGCCTGGTCTGGGTGCTCTGGACCGAGATATAGGGAAGGAAGAACCGAGCTAGAGAATGCCCAAGGTATCACCAAGCTAGTTGAGCGTGGTTAAAACTAGTGTAAGGCAAGGCAGTGCTAGCTCGGTTGTGTTATTATCAAGGTCATGGTTGGGCCATCTCACTTGGTTAAGCAGTGAGGAGGGGGTAAAAAGATAAGCATTATCTTAGTAACTCTTAGGAGGACTCTGCTAAAGAGAGTTGAAGTCTTACTAGGATTGTGCCAGGCAGAATCTATAAAAGCTTATAGTAGGACCTATGTACAGGTATCACAATTCTTACTCTAGAACACACAGAGCTTTTGTGTCTATTTGCTGACTTAGGCATCGGAGAGGTTTCCAGCACACACCTGCCGGCTAGCTCACGTTTGTATTTTCAGGTATAAAAGCGACGACGTTTGGAGGAGTGCAAACTTGATCAACAGGATTATACGAGAAGATTATTTCGTGCTCGTACACATACCTATTTATAGATATAATACAAACAATAAAAACAGAACACTTTGTGGACTTCTTCTCCTGAATCACATGACAGAGCGGTGGAAGAGGCAAGCGTGCTTCTTAGCTTGTGAATGACAACTATTTTGGACTTCCTTTCTTAATCTGTTGGAAGTTCTCTAGATCAAACAGTCAAAACAATGATCAAACTTACGCTCATAGTTCAAATCTTTGAGATATATCTGGGGTAAGATTGTCCAAGAAAAAAAAGAAAAAATATTAGTATGGCCTTCATGAAGAAAACATCTCCTGCTCATAGATTTAAAAAGTAAAATATTTTAAATTGTTCTTTATGAACATGTTGAGCCTAAGAAATTTTGACTAAATTTTTTAAAAATCTAAACAGAAGAGTCGAACCAGCCTTCAACTAGCGCTTAATAGGAAATTATTCAACAGATCAAGTACACCACATAATTATACTAATGTGATACGTCCAACCAATAAAACAAAACTGATACAGACCCCCATTTGGAGGTGACCCCCACCACCCCACATACACATGAGGGTCAAAGAGAGGACAAAAAAAAAAAAATTTAGACGAATCAATATGCACTTGGAGGTGATAAGAGTCACCTCAATGAGAGTCTCACTCATTTTTTACCAATAAAATTTTTTAAAAAAATGTAATAATTACCGACAAAATTACAATAATTACCCCATATATTATGATTTTTTTTTCTAGTATATTATTCTCACTGACGTAAAATTCCTAGCTCATGGAATAACCTCTCGGCGCTTGACCCACTATAAACACAATTATTCTTTGAAAAATAAGTGGAAGCACTAATTAGTGCTCCCACTAATTAGGTGGCAGTGGGTCTCACCAGTAATGATGTGATGTTTTGATTTTGGAGTTGTATTTTTTTTTACTTTTTTAATGCATTAGTGCTATTAGTGGTGGTATTTTTAGTGGGATGAATCATTGTTGTTATTCTTTTGTTCAAAAAAAAAAAAAAAAACGGTTACCCCAATGCCACGTGGCCAGTATGCGCCGAATGGTACAAACCACCCAATTTGAATGAATGATATTCCTGTGTTTCCCTAACCCCACCCCCCACCCCCTTTTTCAATTCCTCTCTCTCTCTCTCTCTCTCTCTCTCTCCGCCTTCCCAATAATATGTAAACTTTTTCCCGTCTTTCTCTTTCCAAATTCCGTTTTTTTTCTCCCTAAATCTATACGACCTTAAATCTAGAGACCGAGAAAGAAAAAGATCTGTTTCCGTACCTCCCAAAATTTTAATGGAAACATGGTCCTTGTATTCGACTCAATTTCGCTGGCTTCTTTCAATTCAATCTCACCCCTCCGATCTCTTCTTCCGCAAATCTTTTCACCCTCTGATTCCTACTCATCCACCTACTTTCATTTGATCTACGCAACCTCACCAATGGGAAAGCGTAAGTTCTGTATTTTTTATTTATTGATTCTTCTAGCTAGGGTTTCTCTATTTGATTTATTCAGGTTTTCTCTTCGATGTCATGTTCAATCAAATCGTTGTTATGCTATTAAGTTAGGCCAGGTTGTTTGGGCGGACTGGATTAGGTTGGATAAACATTCCCATCACTAATAGTCCTAGTACTATGAATCACTTTCAATTGTGTATCATATCCTTTGGATTGAGTTAGGATTATAAAATTTGGATTGAGTTAGGATTATAAAAAGGGACTAATAGTTCAATCCTTCAATTTATATCTTACCACAATTGAATAGTCACCGTGAGATTGAATATACCATATCCGGATGAATTGTTAGTCCGTACTTCAATTGTTTAACCAAACATCGGATTAATAATTTTAGTGGACTATTAGTCCAATCCAAGCTCATGTCTACCCAAACACACGGGATCTTAATGTTATATATTAATGTTTAACAACAAATAGACTCTGCAAAACCCTAATACAGCATTCGCTATTCTGCTTAACACTCTGTTTGGATGGGTTGATTTTTTAGTGACAAATGAGCCTTTTTTTGTGTGTGTGTTTTAATGGGGATGGAATTGAGGGGTGTCTGGGTATTGGTTTTGCTGTATTTTGCAGGTAGGTCTCAACGTAAGAATGCTGCGATGTTGGATACCGAAGATAGTGATGGTGTGGGTTCGTGGTCGAGTGGCCAATCAAATAACATGGAGATGTTCGGCACTGAAGTGGTGCAGCTGGTTAAAGAGAGTTTACTTGATCAATGCTTAGATGCCTTATACGAGAAAAGGTGCTTACTTTTAGTTAAGTTTATTATGTTTGCGTCCGTGAATTGTGCTATAAATGGTAACAGAGCCTTAACTATGTGAAATTTGCCGTCTTTTAACCCTACCAATGCAATGCTGACAATTAATTGACAAGTTTTGACTTCTCTCCTTATACCTCAATGTTAATGTTGTCTCTTTTTCTTTTTGTTTTTTTTGGATGAAGGGGGTCAACAAGAGAGAAGGCTTTGGTAGCAATTATAGAGGCTTTTAATAGCAACTTGCAGCACGAGTTTGTCGAAAAGAAGTAAGGATTTTTATTGCATTTCCTTTTCAAATTTTATTGTCTTTTTCTTTTTTTAAATGTTTTGTTAAGGATTTTTATTGTGTGTCTTTTTCATTTTTTAAATTAGAAAAATATCAAATACAGGAGTTGTGATTCCCTTTGTTTCAGTTGTTTGTGTTCATCATGAATTTCAGGTCACTGTTAGTTTATATATTTTTTAGAAGGTTCAGCAGAGGATGAACATCAATCTTTGTTTTGATGCACTACAATGACCGTTTTTCTATTTTTTTATTATCCTATTTCAAGTAGTATGCATTTGCATGCATTGGAGTTTGCGCGATTTAATCACCACGATTGATTTCATGCTCCCAGGCTGAATATGTTGTTCTATTTTTTTTGTTTCTTAATCCCCACTCATTGATTTTCATGTTGTTGGTTGTGAAGTGAAAATCAGGGAACAAAAGAGAGAACCACCCCCCCCCCCCCCCCCCCCCCCCCCCCAAAAAAAAAAAAAAAGTTATACCTTTACTGCCTATAGCTATGAGTGTTATAAAATTGTCTGTGTTGCACTGTTCCTATCGTATCCATATATTTATGGATTCGTATGGTGTTTTGCATTTAGGTTTGTTACTTTACTGCATCAGTGTCTGAATTCAATAAAGCGGGGGTCTGTGAATGAGATATCTTTAGCATCTCGTGTCATTGGTAAGTCTTTAACCCATCATTTACTCTCTTTTGTTTCATTTTGAGTATTTTTAAATAAGTTTGCCATGGTAGGATTGTTGGCTCTGACCACTGGTCCTGGGGACAAAGCACAAGAAATATTGGAAGATTCAGTCCCCGCTATTTCACAGGCTCTCAAATCTGGGTCTGTAGCATCCAAGACATCATCGGTATGTTTGTTATTTGTATTTTGACTAGGTGATATCATTTAGTTCTTTATTCCTGCAACTTCTCTGAAACCTTTTGGTTAACTGAAAATATGGATTTTTTTTTTTTGTAGTTACTGGAGTGTTTGGCTATTGTTACCTTTGTCGGTGGAACTGAGCCAGAGGAAACAGAAAAAGCAATGCAAATAATGTGGCAAGTGGTTCATCCAAAACAGGGCTCCAATGTATGTATGTAAATTTCTCTTATTGGAAATCTATAAAGCATGGATACGGGTACGAGTACTGGTACTCGTACGGTACAGGTATGTCGATACGGTAAAATCTAAAAAAAGTAGGGTACGGGTACGGCTTGGTACGTTTGTAAAAAAATATTTATTTTTAATCTGGAGTAATGCAAAAATTAATTAAATAGTTTAATTTGTTGAGATCCAACCTACAATTAACATTAATGTCAAAAGTAAAGGTATAAATCAAAATTAAATGTCAATATATTAAATAACTTACAAATCATAGCTTAATTTTAAAATCATGCTAAGCATAACTAAAAATAAAAAAGAAGTCTAGTGAAAGGAATTTTATCTTTGTAGTAGAAGAAAATATTGTTTTAACTGAGGTATGATATGGCTTGGATATATACTAGGTATGTCTAGGTACACCAAAAATTAAAAAGAAAAAATTTAGGTACGTGTTACGTGTACGCAGTATGTATGCAGAAATACCATACGAAATACCATACGCCGTTAAGTACCCGTTAGAGGTACGACATGTTTTTCGAAATACTCATGCTTCATAGTTGGAAATGCATCTAATCATGTCAAGTGGCATGTTTATGTTTGTATCCTGGTGTGCAAATGTACTTTTTGGACACTTGATCATGCCATGTTATTCAAGCTTATATTTATTTCCTTTTTGCCTATTATTGCTATAGACATTTTGATTTTGTTGGCTTTGTTTGTAAATTGTAGCCAGTATAAATTTATGAAAATGCTCTTCACGTCAACTTAGTATGCGTTGACATGTAATGTTGTAGGTCTTGGTTGTTGATCTATTAGATGGTAGTTGTATTTAATATGTTTTGGAAAACTAATGGTACTTCTCTACTCAGGTAGTTGCCACTAAACCTTCATCATCTGTAATAATGACAATGGTGTCTGCTTGGTCATTTCTGCTTACAACTATGGATGGTTGGACACTTGATCCTAAAAACTGGCAAGAGTGAGTAAATCTGGCTTTTAGCTTCACTGATCTGTGTGTGTGTGTGTGTGTGTGTGTGTGTGTACATAGGTCACTACTGTACGCACAGTACATTTCTGTTTCTTGCCTTCTTAGGATTTGTTTACTATGCTGGGACAGTTATAGGATCTAGACCTCATAACCTTCCAAAAGGGTTGAATATATAACAGTGAACTGCAAGGTCAATTGCTGCTGTTAAGAAAATTTAATTAGAAATGAATTTACTATTCTGATAATGATGCAGGTCGATTTCTTATTTTTCTACTCTGCTAGAAAAGGATGATAGATCTATACGCATTACAGCTGGTGAAGCACTTGCTTTAATTTTTGAGATAGGAGATTTGGAGAAGCTCTCTGGTGAAGCCAAAGCATTTAGTGACAGCTCCATTCATGAAAGGAATGTTTCTCGGATGTTTGCCAATATACAGGGATTGCGGGGGAAAATCCTAAATCAAGTAAGAAACCTTTCCATGGAGGCAGGTGGTAAAGGATCTAATAAGAAAGATCTTAACAGTCAGCGGAACTTGTTCCGGGACATTCTTCATTTTCTTGAGGTATTACCTAATTTGTTTTCCATATATTTTTTGATTCCTATGTTAGCTGTTATAATGATCTTACTGCACAAAAAAAACAGTCTGGCTATCCTCCGGAAACCTCAATGAAGATTGGAGGTGTCCCACTTAACACAACGTTGTGGTCTCAATTGATACAGGTTCCTCCCCTACTCTTCAATCTTGCTTTTGATTGTGAGTGCCTATACTAATTGACCAATGCTACATCTACTTAAAATCTTACTAAAAATATATATGTCTAAACATCATTGGATGTCTAAACATCATCGGATGTTTAAATGTCATTGTTGTTTTGACAACCAATCACATTTGGCATCTTATATTTTTAGTAAGATTGTTAGTATGTGTAGAATTTTCTTACTAATTTTGTGTTTTCCAATCTCAATTTTCCCCCTCAGTGTTTCTTATTTCCTTTTAACAGCTAAACTTTTTAAAGCGTCTTATTGGGGGAGGTTTCATAAAACACATGCAGGTTTTTTTTTCCCTCAACCATTCCTTGGTATTGTTCTCTTCTTTTTGGATTTGTCAATGATTCCTGATTTTCCTCTTTCCTATTACCTCTTTTTCCTTGGGTTTAAACAGGAAAATGAATTTCTCTACAATTTATTTGGGTTTACACCACAGAGAACGCAGCTTTTAGGAAATGAACATCATATGTCTAGTTTTGACAAGGTTAGTTCATATCATTTGCTCTGCAATTTTATTTTGTCTATATACTTTTAGGCATTATGCTTTACCATTGCCAATTTGGCTTCTCTATGTACAAGGCATGAAGAAAAGTCTATTCATGACAACGTAGGGACCTTAACACTGTACATGAAAAGTTTTACTCTGTAGGATCAATAAGCATTGTTTCTGTTGATTGTTTTTGGCTGATTGATTTATATTTTTTCTTTCTTCATATTTGCTTCCTGGTGTTTTTTTTTTTTTTTCTTTTTTATATTTTATTAGTTTCCTTCTAATCTGATTTACTCTTTCATACAGAGGTTCTACAAGTCACCTAACTCAGTCGTGAACAAGGCAAGGACTCAAATTAGGAACAAGCAACGAATTTTATCCCAGGTAATCTATTTTCAACCAAGATTAAATTCTGCATGTCTTTCACCTGCGGTTTTATAGTAATTATTTACCTTTTCAATGTATGAACGGAAGTATCTATATCAATTAAATGTGGTTTCTCTATAAAATGTTACAGTTTGTCATATCATGCTATACAAGACTTTTTGACAAATGGTTAACTTTTTCATAAATTTCTGTCAATGATACGAGTTCCCATCAATTTGACCTCATTTTTATGGTGTTTGGAACCCTGTTTTTGTGGGCTGGTTATTTTTTAGCCTATTTGCTAGTTCAAGGTGGCTTGATTATCAACCGAGCTGCCCATTGGCTGGCTTCTGCTCAATTCAAGGGAGTTTTACCTTTAGATTGGGTTCGGAATCCCCCTGCCTATCTTAAGGACTCGTTACTTTTTTATTTTCCTTTGTAGCCTGAGGGCATTAACTAATTCCAAAAAAAAAAAAAGTGGCTTGATTGGTTGAAATCTTCACGTCAACAATTTTTGGAGTAAAAGAAATAGCAACCAAAAAAAAAAAAAAAAAATGCTTCCATTCTCTGCAACACTTACTACTGCTATTGAATGCTGTTGATTCCCATGTATTAAATCCGTGTAATGTGTTGGTTTTCTCATGCAGGGTAGGAACACTGGACACTATACAGTTGGTTTAGTTGAAGAGTTGGTCTTTTAGATCATATAACAGCCACATCCGAAGCTTTTTGAAATTTCACCTTTCCCAGACAATCATCAGATAGGAAGCATTTTTCAATTAGTGACAGTGTTGAGCGCACAAATTTTTTCAGTTGTAATTTGTCAAAATTATATTCTTTATACATCTGAAGTGTTATTTTGAGCATTAATAAAATAACTTTGAATTTGGTTTGGTTTGGTTTGGTTTGCATCATTTGGTATGGTGGTGTAACATTTTTTTTGGGGGATTGTGTTTCTGGGGCATTGTTTCAATGCCTGAGAAACCACACAATTGTAGCTCCTAGAGGTATTGGGTCAATGCCCAGAGCATACTATATCATCCATGTTGGCAATTGAGAGATATCAGTTATTCTAACACTCTGTTTGTTTGGATGAAAAAAAAGGAAAACATTTTTTATAGAAAACTTTTATTTTTTCAGAAAATGTTTTTCTATATTTGGTAATGGTGGTGGTGAAAGGAAGGTGGAGATGGTGGCATGGCGGTGATGGCAATGGTGATCATTGCGGTGGCCATGGTGATGGTCGTGTGGTGGTGGAGGTTAGAGGTGGTGGTGGTGTGGTGATATTAGTAAAATTTAAATCGGAAAATGTTTTTTGCTTTTAAGAATGGAAAACATTTTCTATTGACCATGAAAAATGTTTTCTATTGACTTTCGTTTTCCATTGTACTAAATATTAGACAATACAGAAAATATTTTTTTTCTGCCCAAACGGAGTACAAACGAAAGAGGAGAAGAAAAAAAATGGTGTTCCTGGTGCATTGTAGGGGTGCAACTTGGGCGGGTTCGGGCGGGTTGGGGGTCTGCCCAAGCCCGACCCGAATTGCCCAGAGCAGTGTCCAAGCCCGCCCAAGCCCGAACATGAACCCGAGCTCTGCTGCCCAAGCCTGGCTCAAGCTTTGTATTTTGAACTCGGGTTAGCCCAAATTGCCCGAATTGCCCAGAAACTTGTAGGTAGATTTGTTTTGAAACCTGTAGGTAGAATTGATAATTAACAAAGAATTGAGAATTATTCAAAGTTATTTTCTGATCACCAAAAAATAAAAATTAAAAATTAAGACTAACTCTTTTACTTAATTTATATATATTATATAATTTATTAAATTATATATATATTATATATTATATATTATATAATTTATATAATATATTAAATTTAATTCAGGTTCGGGTTGCTCGGGTTGGCCATTGGTTCTGCCCAAGCCCGACCCGAATTACAATTTGGGCATCAAAAATCTGCCCAGGCCCGTCCAGATTACAAGATATAGTTGCCCAAGCCCTAAAAAAACTCGGGCTGGGCTCGGGTTGCTCGGGTTGAACCCGCCCGAGTTGCACCCCTAGTGCATTGTCCCAATACCTGAGAAAATTGTGTAGCTGCTCTAGGGGTATTGGATCAATTAAAATTGGATAAATTTCTTTTGACCATGACCCATTTTCCCCTTAATATTTAAAAGGGATTTTTGGTGAAATCCTCTTTTTTGGGCCTTTTTTTAAGATAAAGGACAACTCAATGAATTCTCCTTCAAAAGGTATCTGAGTAAGAGAAGCCCAGCTCAATAAGGACATTCTACAATTTGTTTTTTTTTTTTTGACCATATTGCCCTCATATATATATATATCATATATTTAAACAATCTCAACTCATGCATACACCGATCTTGAAGACGATCTGCAAAGTGAAGATAATCTGCAAAATCCATGAAGACGATCTCAAAGTCTGAAGATCTCACCACCGACGATCTCACCATTGGTCAACAATACACAATCTCGCCATCTAAGATCAACACTCTCAATTAAATGAGAGATTACGTTGCAAAGCTGTATAAATCTGTTGTTATTTTTTATTTGTTTTTGTTGATTTGCCGAGTTCAATCAGGTGTGTGCTCTATTTTTGTTTGACATGATGAAAGTAAAATTTTACTCTGGTTTGTGCTCTGTTTTTGTTTGACAGAATGAGAGTAAAATTTTACTCCGGTTTGTACTTTGTTTTTGTTTGACAGAATGAGAGTAAAATTTTACTCTGGTATGTGCTCTGTTTTTGTTTGATAAAATGAGAGTAAAAATTTACTCTGGTGTTATCTGTTATGTTTTCTTAACATGCAAGTAAAATTTTACTTTATTTCAGAGTAAAATTTTAATGTGTTGTTAAATGTTTGTCTATGTAGTTTCTGATTTGTTTTCTGGTAAAATTTACTCTGAATCTTCAGAGTAAAATTTTACTGTATTTCAGAGTAAAATTTACTTTGAATTGAAAGTAACATTTTGCTGTGTTGTTGAATGTTTGTCTATGCAGTTTCTAATTTGTTTTCTAGTAAATTTTACTGTATTTCAGAGTAAAATTTACTCTGAATCTTAAAGTAAAATTTTACTGTGTTGTTGAATGTTTGTCTATGCATAAGAGAATAAACTTTATTTTTCATTAACCAGAATAAAATTTTACTGTTGCGAAAACAGAGTACATACTAGATAAATGAATTATAGTCGAATTTTACTTTAGGTCTATGAACAAACAAACAAAAAACTCTTGATTTTTTATTGTAATATATCAATTTATCATTTTTTTTTTACATATATAAGGTCATTTTATCTCAAATCTGAAATTATTGATCTCAAACATGAGTTCATAGGCATCAAATCTGAGATGGTGATGGATTTCAATGGACGATTTCAAGATTACGATTTTGTGAGATGGATCAAAAATGGAGATCAAGAAGGTTTAGAGCTTAGAAAGAGAGAAAATAAAGGGAAGAGAGAGGATACCAGTAATGTAGAGATAGAAAAAAAGAGAAATGGTTCAGCGAGGGTTTTGGATTATATGGAATGGCATTTCAGCCTTTTCATCATATTTTCTTATTTGAGGGACTTTTGAAACTATTATTTTATTTGGTGAGTTTCACACAAAAAAATCCCATAGAAGGGCTTTTCACCAAAAATCTCTATTTAAAACTCGATAGGGTTTAATTAGGAATGGGGAGCTTCTATTTGCACACATTCTATACACATATTTTTCAAAAAATAATTGGTTTGGGAAGTAGCATTCCGAAAATAAACAACTTGTTCGGAAGTAGAATTCCAAATTTTTTTCATTTTTTCGACATTCAACTTCCGAATGTGTTTATTTAAATTGTGTATGATGTCCATAATAGTAATTTCATTTGAAAATAAAATTATAATAAAAATAATTATCATTACATATGTGCAAAGAGGAGAATGGGAATGTGCAAATAGAAGCTCCCTTAGGAATGTCATTGGCACCGTTAACGGAAAACATTAATTTACATTTTTACTATTTAATTACTACTTTATCATCATATTCCTCATCACTTGCCCATTTTCTTTTACAACAAGTCACCACCTGCTTAACTGCACCACGTCTCGCCACTTTCCTTTACTCGGCCACCACCTCCCCTTGTCCCCACCTGTTTTGTTGTCTGCAAGTTCATGAAAGTGAGCTTTTTTTTGTCTATTATTTAATATTTTCATCATACAAACATAATTCGAATTGGTAAAAACAAATAAAAGTAGTTTCATCTTAAAAATGCAATTAATATGTCATGTGTTGTTCATGATATGTTTCCGTCAACTACCCTAATGACCTATTTGGTTTATTGGAATGAGATGTGATTGTACTCAACTCAGATTGTGGTGCCAAATGAGATAATACTGGTTGAGCATGTAACATTGGTCAAACTCCAATCAAAGTATAACTCCTAGGTGGTGAAATCCCAATAAGAATGTGACTCTTAAGTTGGGTGAGAATGGGGATCTTGAGGAGATTAAACCTAACCCAATTAGGAAAAGAAATTTTAAATAATGAATACTTACAAGGCAAGTAGAGTCCTACATGGAAAAGAAAACCTAGGATGAGAAAGGACAGTCATATATAAGAGCACAACCTCATGTGTTGAGGTACACATTATGCATGTTCTAGTAATTGATTACACCTTTCAGTATTTGAGTTATTGATTATTCTCTAGTTCTAGACGGAGAGAGAGAGAAAGTTTTAGCATCGGAGTGCCCATTTGAAAAAAAGTCGAACAAGGTACTAACAGTTCTTGTCTTGCAAATTCATTTAGAAGATCATCTTCATTCCCAGATTTCCAAGAGGGAAAAGATCTTATTGATCGTGTGTGGTCAGTCAAATTTTAGCACACAATAATGATCATTCCTCAGGCTTTTCTATGGAATGATCATTCCCTAACAATTTGAGCGATGATTCCATTTCAAATGTTTTTCACTTTTTTTGTCAATCAAACATTGAAATAAACATTTTGATGAAATGATCATTCATTTCAATCCATTCCAGTAAACCAAAAACTACATAACAGATTACTACCGAAAGAGATTTATTGTCACATGTTAAAAGTTGAAGGGAGTTAATTGTTGAATTTTAAACATTAGGGGCAACTAAACAATGAGTCATAATTAAGGAGGGTTTGGTGAATATCTTTGAAAATGAGGAAGAAAGGGGAAAATGAAAGAAAAAGCAAAAACCTCAAATTCATAAATTGACGAGCATAATTGGTGAGCTGGAGTAGGTCAGATGATTAGAGCACGTGGACCACAAGGTTGAAGCTTCAAGCCAATCTTCTAGCCTTCAAATTTTAGGTATGCATTTTTTTTTTCCCCTTCAATTGTTACTAGTTACATACAACCTTTATAGTGTGGGAGGAATAAGTACCACAAAAAATTCAAACTCCTCTCTATAGATATACAACTATTAGGCCAAATGCCCTTTGTGCATGCAATTTGAGTTTTGTATGCATGTTTTATTAATCATTTTGTTCTTATTTTTTGAACTTCTTAGAAACAAAAATAATGAAAAGTTTACTACACAACTATTAGGCCAAATACCATTGTTTTATGCAATTTGGGTTTTGCAACTCTCTTTTCCACGCTTTAAAAGGCAACTAAAACTACAAATAGATGTGTGGGGACATATTTTTACAATTGTCCACGTGGCTGAGGTCGTTAGCCGAGGTGCCATATGGATGGACCAAGTTGTCAAGATATGGTGCGATCATATCGGAGTTCAAGATATTCAGATAGAAGACAGTAATCCTAGATAGTTTCAGGCTCTCTGTTTGGATATAGATGAGACTCTATGTCATGACCCGAACCTGTCCCTAGATGTTTGGATCATAATCGGCCAGTAAATATGAGATTACCTACAGCCTCAGACAGAATACAAACATATATAATAATAAGGGGGCCTGAAGCGGAAGCAGACAATAAATTTTGTCCAATGAGCTTGTACATAAATGGCATGAACATAAACTTCTTATATATTAATAACTCACACTCATACAAGTATAATAAAATTTCATATATCCAAGATCTTCCATACATCATTGTCATTAACATACAAACACCAAACTTATATATAGAAGCAGTCAAGCTTGACTGACTAAAGGAAATAGAAAATTAAAAGACAAAAGAAACAAAATCCTCGTTCGTGAGGTGCTCATAACAGACATCACAAAACTCGGTATTCTTCACAGGTTCACTAAGGATGGGGCTGGACATCCCGCTACTTACATACATATAAATATCGAGTAAGCGAAAGCCCAGTGAATAATATCAGAGTAAAGGGGTATGTGAATGAGATCTAGTAATTGACATAAGTATTTCTATATCATGAGCAATACGTAACAGAACAACCTCGAGTCCAGCAGAAAGCAGAATGACCTCGGGTCCAATGTATAATAGTAGTATAGAATGGAATTGATCATATCATAATAGAGCGACCTCGGGTCCAATCATTTACAGTTGTATAATGACCATTCGGTCTATTCATAATAGATAATCAGACTTATCAGATGTTCAGAACAACCTGGGGTCCATTTTATCAAATGTACAGAATGACCTTGGATCCAATTCAAATATATAGAACGACCTTAGGTCCATCATATACTTTCATGACACATCAATCATACTTACAGATATCATATTGATCAGACAAATAAAAACTCATTCACGCTTGCAAAATCACAGTTTCAGGAAAGCTTACGACATAAGGACATTCAGAAAATAAAGTAAGTAAGAAAATATCTTTACTATGATATTACTCACAGTGATTCAGTTGTTGACTTGTCCTTGCGAATGATCCTACACAATACATCAACATTCACATGTTGAATTACATTGCTTAACCAGATTGTTCTGTAACTTATTCAATTTTCTTAGGCTTCATTCTAACCCTTTAATTCATTTAGGATGTTCAATTCATGCCTAAGAATGCTCATAAAGGAATGAGAATGCACATTTGATCAGAATATATCTCTTCAAAATTTGATGAAACAGAACACTTCGCTCGAGCACAACATTGGTCACTCGAGCAAACCACTTGGTCTGGAAAAGTACTAGATGGTCTGAATCTAGGCTTGATGTTCGCTCGAGCCAAGGTGTAAAATAAAAGGCGGTCGTTCGAGCGGTGACTTAGTCACTCAAGCCAACTACAATTGTCTGCAAAAATACTGGATGTATGCAATATGTGCTCGAGCAACAGATTATTCGCTCGAACGGTGAGGCAGAATTCTAGAAATTCCAGAACAAAGTTGAGCTTCAAACACATGTTCAAAGTATGGATTGAAACCAAAACTCCCATGCAAGCATCAATTATTTCCACACTCTTTTCCAAAGCTTCCAAATCATGCAATTCACTTTCAAAACTTTGTGAACCATGTATGCATGTACAATTCATCTTCTAAATTCAACATGGAAGTTAAAATCATGCCCATAAATGATGAAATTCAACAAAACTATGCATGCATGCATGAATTGACTCTAAAGTCATTATCTCAAGCTCAATTTTTACATCTAAACACATAATCTTCTAGAATTCACACATTAAATAACTTAAACTCATAAATTGGGGTTCAAAAGCTTACCTAGGGTCTTCAATTGAACTCAATTTAGCAAGTTCTTGAGCTTCTACAACACAAATTCACAAGCCTCTTAGCAAATTCTTCAGGTTCAAGCTCTTCTCTCTCTACAAATTGAGCTCTCTCTCTCTAGCTCTCTCTCTCTCTCTCTCTAATGCTCTCTATCTCAGAATTTTTGAACTCAAATTACGATCAAGGGCTTCAAGCTCTTAATTAAAACATATATATCTATATACTTGAGGATTAGATTAGGGTGTTAATCAAGGCTTAAGATTAACTAATTACACTTAGTTCTAATTAATTTAATCTAATTAATTTAGATTGAATCAAATTTTAATCAAAGTTTCTTTAACTACACAATTTCCAACTCAGCAGAATTGCTCAAAATCTGGTTCATGATCCATGAGAAGATGATATTTGTCTAATTTTAAAAGATGATATGAGGAAGAGGAGTCAGCAAACTGTAAAAATGTAGTTAAAAGAAGCCGTACCACAATCTCACCTTGGCTCGTCAGCTGCTTCTTTTCTTCTTCTTTTTTATACAATAAAATGTTAGTAGGTTAGTAAATTTTATTCCAACGGAAGGGCTGCAGTCTGTTGGCTACTTATCTACACAAATATTTGATTTTGCTTAATAAAGTCATTTAATTTTTTTCCCCTCTTTCTCAATGTAAGAATTTGTGAGGGGAAAGTAAAAAAGAAGAAATTTGTGAATAAAATATAAGGTATTGTTAAAAAAAAACTCCCTTTCTTTTTTGTCTAATTTATAAATGGACTTTACAAAATCAAAATCCAAACACATTTTATGTAGAATTAAAATAAGGGGTGGTTCAATAACATATATATAAACAGCCATTGTGTACGGTACTTGGTTGAATTAGACGCATGGTTGAGTAATTGAAGAAACTTTTTGATAGAATAATCTAGAAAAAAACTATAGTAATTAGTTTGGGCCATTTCCGGAGCGATCTGTGGTAACTTCTAGGGAGTTCTAGAACCACTACTCACTCATTTTCATCAGATCGCGTCTCTCTTCGAGAAGGTGGAGTTGCAAAGGGATGATACACAATGCCGCGTAATGATAGTGAAGGGTACTTCTTGACAAACTGTTCCTGGTATGTATCTTTCTAATATTTTTTGAGCAATTTTCACAATATTTCGTATTATGGCATCCATGTGGTTTTTTAAGATATCTTCTAAGGAGATTGTCAGTAACCAGGTTTGCTTTTGTGCATATAAACCATTTCTCATAAATTGCGATGAATTTTCATCACATTGAACCTTGATTTTTCTTGTCTTTGCAACAATCATGTGGCATGCAATTGTGTTGTGTTGAGTGATTGAGTCATGAATGTGCTATTGTGCTTTTATGATCCAGTGGTGTAGTTGTGCTTCATTGTTCTGATATATTGCAACCAAAGTTGTGCTAACATCTGTGCATTTTAAATTATTTTCCATTTGTTGTTGATAAAAAAACATCATTTATTAGATCATAGAAGAGATCAATACAAGAAGTTAGAATATGTAGCGATCCCAGTTTTGCCACTTCGCTGAGTATGTCAGGGATCGACCTGCCCGGTTAGCTCGCGGGAGTCCAGGGGGCAGCGCCGCTTGGCGTATCCTAGGGCAGCGCCCTGGCGGGGTTGAGGGGCAACGCCCTCGAAGCAAAAATACAAAATACATTAGAAGTTGCTTATCCGCTCGAGTGGCCGTTTATGCGCTCGAGCGGAGAATATTTGGTTTCAGAAGTTTGACCTGTCTGCAAAAGTACTAGGAAAATGTATTTGATGCTCGAGTGGGGCTTTCCACACTCGAGCAGACCATGTTATATCAGTTCGTGAATCTAATATTTCAAATCACTTTTGTATATCTCTTTCTCTTAAAACCCTTTCCTCTTCCTTCTCTCTATATTTGCCTACGCCAAATTGGATCAAAACTTTGATTTCTCAAGATCCATTAGAGTTCTACCCTAGGTTCTTCATCAAAGTTGGTTAACTTCTCGAGGGCTTCGTTGTGTGCGGTGAAGATCGAGTTTTCGACACCGTTGATTTTGGGGGTTTCATCTCATTTGTTCTTCAAAACTTGAGGTAAGGATTTTCTTAGAGTTATATATATATGTTTGCAAGATCTATATGATTTTTGAAATCATCTTTCGATAGCTTTGAAAATTGATTGTTGATTCAAGAAGCCAGGCGATTTTGAAGGTGGGTTTGTCTCTTGTTCTTTTAAAATGATCTTATGGGTTTTGATCTTCGTTGATTGAAGAAAAGATGATTCTGGAAAGTTTTCTTACAAAAGATTTGAGTTGTATAGTTTTGGTGAGAAAACCTAGAATTTGGGGATTTTTTTTAAAGGGAGACTGAAAATCCATGAATGATATTGTTATACTTATTTTGTGTGTCAAAATAAACGGATGTTTGAAAACTTTCTTATTTATATTTATATAAATGATGAATTTCAAGGAATATGAGAATTGTTGTTCATTTTGGAAATTATTGTTCAAAACGTTGAGATAGTCTTGAAATAACTAATTGTTGAGAATACTTGAGAAGAGGGAATTGTGTTATTCTTTGGATAATGAATTGGAATAAAAGTATTTATATTCATATTGTGAAATTGGCATATCAATTCATTTGATTACATTAAAATTTGAAAGTTGATTTGAAAACTTGCATTAAGAAAAGAATGTTGAGAAACAAGTTTTCATGGAATGGTTTTGGAGTAAATACATTGGTAAGTCTTGATAGGTGGTGTAGATGATATTGAATAAGTTGGCCTAAGAGGCTAGGGTGAAAGACCAAAAACCCACGCGGATAGGTGCCGAGCCTTCCGGTTAATACCGGTGAAAATGACAATTTGGTAGTACTTGTATAGTTTACTTGCAGACACCGACCTAAGGATTATCAAAGTCGTATTTACCGCCCTTGAAATAAATTGTTAAGTTTTGAACAATTGAAATTGCATGATATCATTGAGCATGATGGTTTTCAAAAGATGAAAATGTGATTTATCTTCAAAAATGGTATAGCATGTCATGTGCATTTCATCTCTTGAGACTTGTATAAAATGTATATACTTTGTTAAGAATTTCCTACTGGGCTTTATGCTCACCCTACAGGATTTTTGTGCAGAAAAAGATGTGGTGATCCCACCCAACTAGGGCGTGGAAGTATGTGTGTTGGGAGTACAATGCTCTCATTTTGCTGTACTCTATATATAAGCCAAGGGCTGTGTTTGTGTGGATTTGAATAACCGTTTTGTGTAACCAAGCTCAAGCCTTGGAAACTTGTAAACCCTTGGGGGTATTTATTTGTTTATTTACTTGTTGTTGGATTAATGTATTATTGCATGAGGAACTATTGTATCCTGTAATATAAGTTTGGAGATTTATATTCAGTTTTCCTTGAAAGAGCCATCATTATTGTATTATCATTTGGACTAAAAATTTGGGACGTTATAGAATCTGCATGAGAAGCTTATAAGAAAAATAAAAAGGCTGAAATAAGCATACCCATCCTCAGAAGTCAGCCGTCTAAGTTAGATTGGTCATCTATATTATAGAACATAGATGGCAACTCCGTTATTAACCAAATACCCACTCTCGAGGCACAGAGGAGAAAAAGAAAGCTTTTGTGTTCGCCAATGGGTGCGGTCATGACTATTTTTTCGAAGTACCTATGATTCATGGATGCTTAGCCATATTGCAATCTTGAAAATGGGCTTTCATTAAATGGTAAGATTAACCATTAACTCCCCATCTAAAGATGAAAGAAATTACCTCCAATCTGGAAAACCTCTGGTAGATACAAAGTCCGAGTTCACAAACAAACCCATTGCGGAAAATAATTCCATTCTTGATTAAGCAAGCAAATCTTGTACCACTAATGCATTCATTGTGAGTTGTCGGATTATAGACTTATTGATGCCATGAATCTCATTATCTTGTCGAACTAGAATCTTTTGAGCATCACAAACTTGCCACCATAGTCCTTTTCTGCAACTATCTCCCCTTCCCCCCCCCCCCTCCCCCTAAGCATCGTCGCCTCACGGATATTCTTCTCCTACACAAAGACATAGCCAACAAAAGAGGCTTGACCTTGTGAATATAAGCCTCTTAAGCATCCTTTCAACGATTAGTTATATTCTACCCAAGGTGTTCACATCATTTGGTATTAGAGCCAGCCACCATGTCGAGTATGGGATCAAATGCACTTATACGAGGATGAGATTGGACGGGTGTGGCTTTGCTATTTGCGCCACGTAGAAGGTGACGTATAGGCTAGATTAACATATCTATTTTGAGTTGTTGAATGCTAATAGGTGATTCAACCCGCCTGGAAGTGAAATGGCTCAATGTTGATAGAGTGGGACAGCCATGGACATTGGCTGCTAAGCGTGGTGGAATGTTATGATCCCACTTCTGAATAAAAGAGTCTTGACCTTGTGAATATAAGTTTCTTGGGCATCCTTTCATTATAAGTTCGTTTTCAAGGGTGAGTTTACTCAAGGGTTTGTATCATCCTCTTATTTGAAGATTCATGGAAATCCCTTTGGTGACAGTACTTGCATGAAGTACTTGAGAACACAACTCTCCTTTTCATTAAGCAAACACCAACCTTGTTTAGCTAACAAGTCCTTATTAAAATGATGAAATTAAAAAACCAAAACCCCCTTTACATTTCAATGTTGTGTAAATCACAACACTAAGCCCTCTTATTGGTGTGGTGATTTACAAAACTAAGAGAGGTGAACTTACTTTGCATTGTTTTGTGTTTTAGGCCCGTTTCTTTATCTTGGAAGAGCATGTTCTTTTAAGATGAGTAAACATTGGGAAAGAAAAAATCCATTTGCATTTGGATGACTGCCATGTTTTCTCTACATGAGTACAATTAGATGATCTATTTTAAATTCAATCTATGAGATGGATTTCTCCTTGTTTTAAAATGGTTATGCAGCTTTAGTTGACATCCTTGGCAGATATTTTCATTTAAAAATAAAATTCAAAATGATCCAACAATATGAAGAATTTTTTATCTAAATCAAATTTGATATTTATTGGATTTTTGGTTTGCTAATATATTTTGAATATTCTGACAATAAAAATTATAAATTGTTGAAATTTTAAAATTCAAATGTTTTAAATGCTATTTATTTATCCAAAAAAAAGGTTTTAAATGCTATTTAAGTACATATGTCTTGAACTATTTACCTATTTAAAAGCAAGGTTCATTATAATCTTACAACAAAAAAAAAAAAAAGCAAGGTTCATTGTATAGAAATATAGTGGAACGGATAAAGATTTACAACAAAAAATAAAAAAATTATGCAAGGTTCATTATACTCTTACAAAAATGTGATCCTTCTCTTTTCTATCACATGCCTTCTTTCTCTAAAGAATGACTCAGGAACCTTGTGCATCCTGATTCTTAACCTAACTCCAGGACTAAGCAGTTCACTATCACTTTTGCCATGGATTAAAGATGAGGTGAAACAATTCCAGGTAAGTCACATACCTCTCCCTTTCTAGATCACTTTAGAAATTTAGTCATTAGATTTCATGTGGTTTTGATAATTGTCATTGAAACGTAAGTGTAGAACTTGTATTTTGGAAAACTTATTTTTTAGATTGTTACTTGGGCTGCTTTATTGATCACCAATTCCTTCTACTATAGTGGTATACTATTACTGTAATTAATTTCTGGTGAGATAGTTTTTATATATGAAAAATATTATGTAAAATTAATATACTATTACTAGTAGTTATATATATATAATATTATGTAAAATTAGTGTTATATATATGAAAAATATTATGTAAATTGATTTTATATATTTATGCAAATGCTTGATAATTTGTTAGAATATTTTCCAATTCGTTAATCCGCCCAAAATGCAATTTACCGATCTGCTCATCCGTTTTTCAGTTTATAATTTTATTCTTAAACTGTCCGAATTGCCCCGCGCACACATCTACTAGAGAGAGAAAAGAATAGAGAAAGAAACAAGGGAAAATAAAAAGAATAGAAAGGTAAAAAGTAATTTGACATAATCCATTAATTTTGTTAAGATCATAATTTTTGGGGGGAGTGTGTCTAATTATGCTAAAACTATTGAATTAATTATCAACTTTTTAAATTTTAATAATTCAATATAATTTATCATAAATTAAAATTGTATGGTGCTTACAAAGTCATATTAAAAGGTCTATTTTAGTATCGCTTTTAAATTTTTTATCTTCGTCTTTCATATTTTTATGAACAAAAATAATGAAAAGTTGGAATATACTTATCGTTTTTCATTTTTGTGCTGAAGTGAGTACATCCCAAAATCAAGGTGTTTTAAAATAAAATAAAATAAAAAAATCAAGAATAGATTTCAAAAACAGTTCATCAATTAAATTTTGTGTATCAATTTCTGTCTTTTTTGTATTTTCAAAAACAGAAAACGAAAACCATATCCAACACACATTTGTAGACTTGGTTGCATCTTATTGCTGCTTAAATGAAAACATTTTTCTTTTTCTTCAAAAGGGTCTGAATTTTAGCCAAATAAAGTTTCAGGTTATGCACTTTCCAGCAATTAATGATATGCAAGTTTGCAAGCAAATCCAATATAACTAATGGGCTGGTTTCTATTGGGGTGAATATTTGATAATTTATTTGAAATTCTTAATATTACTCATTGTGATTTTGTGTCAGTTCATTTGGTACTAGTTTGTAAGTTAAACTGTTTTTAATTCCTTTTTGTTAATAATTGTCAAATATTGTCCTTTTAATGTCCATTTATATTACACAATGTTTAAAATAAAAATAACAATTTAAAAAAACCATTATTCAAAAAGTCTATAATAGTTGGTTTGTTACCGATATTTTCCCCATTTTAAAAATAAAATAAAATAGAATCTTCTATTCTAAGGCCAAGTTTGGGAATACCTCAAAAAGCCAAAAAGTTAAAAAGTTACTCAAAAAGTTAAAAAGTTATCACTATTCACCAAAAGTCAACAATTACGGCTGCACAACTCCCAATTCAAATTTTCCTCTAAAAATCAATTTTTACAATTTTTTATTACACATTTTTCCATAAAAAGTCAAAAAGTTAACCCAAACATCCATATTTTCAACCTCAATTTTTTTGTCCAAAAAGACAAAAAGTGCACTTATTTAGTCTTCCCAAACAAGGCCTAAATAGGCTTTAAAAAGTAATATATTTTAACTAAAAATTTAAAAAAAAAATTAAAGACAAACATAAACTAAAAAAAAATACAACTTATATGTTGGATACATGTAATAACTAGATTTATGTGTTTCCTTCCAAAAAAAATTTGGGTAAATTACACTGACCTCCCTGAGATGTAGAGAAAATATAATAAACTTTATAGTTTTAACATAATTATATTGACTTTCCTCAAGGTTTTAATTCACATAATACTTAACCTCATTTTTGTCAATAATTTGTTAGTCTTACGGATGAAAATTTGATATTGTCATCTCATTTATACTAAAATATTTTATTTCCTTTTTGTTTTTACATTATCTACATTAGTTTTAAGCACTTTACTTTACTAAAAGAAAGGTTAGTGTAATTATACTAAAATTGTAGTACTACTATATTTTTTTCCAACCTCAAGGGAGGTTAGTGCAATTTGCCTAACAAATAATAATAAATTGGACCTGGCTTCCCTTCAGTTATGATATGGACTAGGGAACATGAAGGTGTTGTTCGGGTCCGTGGGACTTACTGCGAGTCCCATTTCGATGATCCAAGCTAATTATTTTATTAGACCTTCGTGTATATCATCTACAAAAAAAATATATAAAATAAAAAATAAATCGATTCGATAATCGTAATATATTTTCAAAAATAAATTTTGAAAACTCAACAAAATAGAGCTGTGGTTTTTCCTATTCAAATACTTATATGTGCACAAAAACATATTCTGATAAATAATATATGTTAAGATTAACTCTTGTATGGTGAAATACACATCTTAACATTCACCTAAAAGAACTCAAACTTTTGGGTTAGAAATTTTATAACATTCACCTAAAAGAAAGGTGGAATGGTCATCACTGCTCCATTTTTTCCATTGAAGATCATAATTTTTGTTGAAGGTAGCTAGTTCAAAACTGTTATTTTTAAAATAATAGTACTCTTTTTTTTGGAAGAAGCCATATGCACTAAAAGCCATATACTCATTGAAACGTAAGTATAGAACTTATATTTTGGAAAACTTATTTTTTAGATTGTTATTTGGGCTGCTTTATTGATCACCAATTCCTTCTACCATAGTGGTATACTATTACTGTAATTAATTTCTGGTGAGATAGTTTTTATATATGAAAAATATTATGTAAAATTAATACTATTACTAGTAGTTATATATATATATAATATTATGTAAAATTAGTGTGTTATATATATAAAAAATATTATGTAAATTGATTTTATATATTTATGCAAAATCTTGATAATTTGTTAGAATATTTTCCAATTCGTTAATCCACCCAAAATGCAATGTACCGATCTGCTCATCCGTTTTTCAGTTTATAATTTTACTCTTAAATTGTCCGAATTGCACCGCGCACACCCCTACTAGAGAGAGAAAAGAATAGAGAAAGAAACAAGGGAAAATAAAAAGAATAGAAAGGTAAAAAGTAATTTGACATAACCCATTAATTTTGTTAAGATCATAATTGTTGGGGGGAGTGTGTCTAATTATGCTAAAATTATTGAATTAATTATCAACTTTTTAAATTTTAATAATTCAATATAATTTATCATAAATTAAAATTGTACGGTGCTTACAAACTCATATTAAAAGGTCTATTTTAGTATCGCTTTTAAATTTTTTATCTTCGTCTTTCATATTTTTATGAACAAAAATAATGAAAAGTTGGAATATACTTATCATTTTTCATTTTTGTGCTGAAGTGAGTGCATCCCAAAATCAAGGTATTTTAGAAAAAATAATTTCAAGAATAGATTTCAAAAACAGTTCATCAATTAAATTTTGTGTATCAATTTCTGTCTTTTTTGTATTTCACATTTGTAGACTTGGTTGCATCTTATTGTTGCTTAAATGAAAACATTTTTCTTTTTCTTCAAAAGGGTCTGAATTTTAGCCAAATAAAGTTTCAGGTTATGCACTTTCCAGCAATTAATGATATGCAAGTTTGCAAGCAAATCCAATATAACTAATGGGCTGGTTTCTATTGGGGTGAATATTTGATAATTTATTTGAAATTCTTAATATCACTCATTGTGATTTTGTGTCAGTTCATTTGGTACTAGTTTGTAAGTTAAACTGTTTTTAATTCCTTTTTGTTAATAATTGTCAAATATTGTCCTTTTAATGTCCATTTATATTACACAATGTTTAAAATAAAAATAACAATTTAAAAAAACCATTATTCAAAAAGTCTATAATAGTTGGTTTGTTAGCGATATTTTCCCCATTTTAAAAATAAAATAAAATAGAATCTTCTATTCTAAATAGGCTTTAAAAAGTAATATATTTTAACTAAAAATTTAAAAAAAAAAATTAAAGACAAACATAAACTAAAAAAAATCACAACTTATGTGTTGGATACATTTAATAACTAGATTTATGTGTTTCCTTTCAAAAAAAATTTGGGTAAATTACACGGACCTCCCTGAGATGTAGAGAAAATATAATAAACTTTATAGTTTTAACATAATTATATTGACTTTCCTCAAGGTTTTAATTCACATAATACTTAACCTCATTTTTGTCAATAATTTGTTAGTCTTACGGATGAAAATTTGATATTGTCATCTCATTTATACTAAAATATTTTATTTCCTTTTTGTTTTTACATTATCTACATTAGTTTTAAGCACTGCACTTTACTAAAAGAAAGGTTAGTGTAATTATACTAAAATTGTAGTACTACTATATTTTTTTCCAACCTCAAGGGAGGTTAGTGCAATTTGCCTAACAAATAATAATAAATTGGACCTGGCTTCCCTTCAGTTTATGATATGGACTAGGGAACATGAAGGTGTTGTTCGGGTCCGTGGGACTTACTGCGAGTCCCATTTCGATGATCCAAGCTAATTATTTTATTAGACCTTCGTGTATATCATCTACAAAAAAAATATATAAAATAAAAAATAAATCGATTCGATAATCGTAATATATTTTCAAAAATAAATTTTGAAAACTCAACAAAATAGAGCTGTGGTTTTTCCTATTCAAATACTTATATGTGCACAAAAACATATTCTGATAAATAATATATGTTAAGATTAACTCTTGTATGGTGAAATACACATCTTAACATTCACCTAAAAGAACTCAAACTTTTGGGTTAGAAATTTTATAACATTCACCTAAAAGAAAGGTGGAATGGTCATCACTGCTCCATTTTTTCCATTGAAGATCATAATTTTTGTTGAAGGTAGCTAGTTCAAAACTGTTATTTTTAAAATAATAGTACTCTTTTTTTTGGAAGAAGCCATATGCACTAAAAGCCATATACTCAGTCGAAGCCCATACCCAACGAGCTGGCCCAACTAAAATAAGACTTAGATTGGGTTGGCCCTAGTTGCTGAAGTAGGTTCAAAAAAAATAAGAAAAAAGTGTCCAAAAGTAGGTTCGAAACTCAATTTGTTGGGCTTAGCCTACGGGCTGACTTGTTAGTCATTTGGGCCAATCCCATTGGTGAGGGCTTGGGATTACAGTCTTTTGCCTAGCTACCCGACCCAGCCTATCAAAAAAAATCTGTTGGGCTTAGCCCATAGGTGGACTTGGGCACCATTTTCCCGGTTTAGCAAAACATTTTGTCTAAACTTTTGAGAATAGACTATTTTAATGACTTTTTAACTTATTGACTAAAATATTAGTTGAAAAAATTAGTATATTTGAAATTTTTTTTGACTTTTTACGAAAAAACGTGTAAAAAAAAGTAAAGAATAAAGGAAATTTTTGACTTTTTTTGTATAGTTATTTAACTTCTTTTTTTCTTTTTTTGTGGCATTAATAACAAAAATTTTGGAAAAAAAAAAGATTGTACGAAATTTGGAGCATGTTCAGGAAGAAGAAATAAGTCAAATACTGTAAATAAGTTGGCTGGCATTATTGTCTTTTGATAAAATCAATGGAATATGCCGATAAAAATCTCATACAGAATATTTATGAATAAATAAGATTATTTTAGAAATAGACTGCATTAATAAATTTATAAAATCTTATTCATTCATATATATATATATTGTTATTTATATATTTAATTTTTATATTCATAATAGACCTGAAATCAATTTAAAAACGCGAATGAAAAAAGAAAAAAAGAAAAAAAAGAAGCTTGTTAAACTTTTTCTTGTAGAAAATTACCAACACCACCCACACTTGTAATCTTTTTGAGTTTGGTTGGAAGCTTTTTTGTTTGTTTTGGTCCTCACATAATTAGTTCAGTAAAATAAGAACTAAGACAAATTGCAGCTACACCTTCCCAAAAGAATAATAATTTTTAAAAAAATATTAAGAAGCTAAAAGTGAGAGATTCTTCTAAGCTTTTGGAGTTACAAGTTGTTCAAAACCTTTGCCAAAAATCCTTTCATTTTTACTTATGAGCCATTTTCACGTCGTATCCTATGAGCATTGACTAGATTATTGTCAATAACTTAATATTACTGTTACACTGGTTTTGTTTAGAAAAAAAATAATTTGAAGAGGCCTAAGAGCATATTCAAGCAAAATGTCATTTAACAATATATTATATCTCTAAACACTTCAACCAAGTTTTCATTTGCCAAAGTAACATTTAAGTAGTGGAGTGAATGATTATTTGGTAATGTTGGAATATTGTTTCACATCATTTATCACCTGTCAACTTATCCTCAAAATTCTAATAAAAAGTATTGAATCTCACAACTTCACATCACTTATTACATGACACTTGTCAACTTGTCCTTCAAAATTCTAATAAAAAGTATAGAAATGATTTAGAGCTCTAAATAATGAGCTCTAAATCCACCACTAGTGAGGTGGAAAATTTAAAAAAAAAAAAAAAAAAGGCACAATACACACTGTGGCAGTGGGTCATTTGTGATAGCTCTAATTAGTGGTCTCAAGTATTATTGTAAAAAGTATTGGATCTCACAATTTTAATAAATAAATTTCACATTGGAGCAACATGTGAATTTGTCCCAAGAACACTACATAATTTTTCTTGGTAGTATTGTCCTACCCATATTAAATTTGACATATGGAGGAAGAAAGGTTCAAATTTTTTTTTTAATAAATATTATGTAGAAGTTACATTAAGGCTTGGTTTGGCATGTCTTAAATAATACAAAAAGTCAAAAAGTCACTATATTATTTAAGTCATATCATCTTATTTAAATCACATCACCTCTTTAACACATCACATCAAATCCAACCCATATAAGCCAATAAGTCAAAAAGTGCACTTTTTTAAAACATCCCAAACCAACCCTTATAAGTAAAAAAAAAATTGGATAACGGTAATATCATATTATTATTAACACTTGATATCATTATTTAGTAATAAAAAATAATTAGACATTTTAAATCATTCTAACCAAGCATAATATAATAATGCCTACTCATTTTATCTAATTATCCCATCCTAACTAAATATAACACAATAGTATATATCCACTTATTTATTTCATCTAATTCTTTATCTCATCCATATAAATTCTTGCCCTATGACACAATTCAAAATTATGTTTGATTTACTGGAATGACATTAAATAGAATGGTTATTCCTTAGTCTTTCTATGGAATAATTATTTTTTTAATGATGAATATTAATTTTATTTATAATGTATTTTTTAATCATTTTTTACTCAATTAACACAATAGTAGCCCGTGTCTTGCACGGACATTTTCTACTAGTATATATATACATACAAAAGGGCCTTAAAAATTTAAATTTGTAAATCAATTGGTTTTGGATATTTCCCACATTATACTAAATTAGATCTATATCAATTATTTAAAATTTGGACATTTTTTTTTATTGTAGTTCATTTTAAGATTTAAATCCTCTTCATTATATGGATAGAAATTAGAATGAAAGAGGTGTACCAGATCATTCAAATTCAAAATCAACACGCTATATTTAAATTTGAAATATAGATATATCGATGTGATTTTCTCATAATTATTGATAATGAAATAGAACATTTTTTTCTTTTTGTATCTGCATCTGCATTTGTGTACATACTTTTAGCAAAATGTTAGGTCCCGTTTGGTTGAGTTTTGAAATTGTAGTTCTAATAAAAAAATTTCAAAACTCATAACGAAACACACAACTCAAAACTCAAATTAAAAAATATTTTCAAAACTTTTTTTTTTAAAAACAAAAAAAATTTCAAAAAATATTTTTTATTTTGTTTCTTAAAATTATTTTTAGAATTATAATTTGAGTGTAAAGTTGTGTTTTAAGTTATGAGTTATGAGTTAAGTTTTGAAAATAGAAAATTTATTTAGTTTTGAGTTGTATTTTTTTTAATTTGCACTGTATTTCATAAAATTGTGTGCTGTATTTTTTAAAATATTTGAGTTGTATTTTTTTAAATATTTTTAATTTTTTATTTTAAATATCTATTTTTTATTTTTTATTTTAAATATTTTATTTTATTTTATAAACATATTTTTAAATATATTTAATTTTTTTAAATATTTATTTTTTAAAAAATTTTGGATCGCCATATATAGCTAAATCATAACAAAATTATTTGGCCAATACTTAAAAAAATAACAAAAATTCTTCTTTTAAAAATAAAAAAATATTTTGAATTTTTTTTTCAAAAAATATAAAATAAAAAATAATTTTAAACAATTTTGTTAATAGAATTTTAAAAAGAGTTTTTGAATTATGTTTTTGGTTATAAATTTTGAAAAGAGTTTTGAATTAAATTTTATATTATGTGTTTAGTTATGACTTGAGTGTGAAGTTATGTTTTGAGTTTAAAATATTTAAGAAATAAAATAAAATATTTAAAATTAAAAAATTAAAAAATATTTAAAATAAAAATTATATATTTAAAATAAAAAATAAAATTTTCTTAAACATTTTTAAATTTCTAACAAAAACTAAATTCAAAAAATTTCAAAATACAATTTAAAATTCAAAAGAGTGTCATTTTGTAATTACATCAGAAAAAATCATTAAGACAAATCACAAAATGACAATTTTTTTTAGAAAATACCATATGCACCTTATAATTAAACAACAAAATGATATAATTTTATACTTTTTGAGTCATAACTTTAAAAAAAAATATCATAATCAAACACAATATGAAGTATAACTATTTAATGTGTGATAACTAAAATAATATCATAACTAAATAAGAAAACTAGTCCTAACCAAAGAAAAAATTGATATAACTAGAGATGCATATGGTATATCTCTTTTAAGAATGTGTATATTATTGTTAATCATGTGATTTCATTTTGATGATATCTAAAATATTATTGTATAAATTGTGATTTTTTAATATACATATTTTATATTCTTTGACACAAAATATTATTTGTTTAAAATGTATGTTATTTGATGTATTTATTATAAATATTATTTAAATCAAAATTACTGTGTGAGATCTGATTTTACAAAAAATATATATATATATATAATTTACTATTTACGTTTTAGAAAATATGGTTGGTCACTATTCATCTTTTGACAAATTTGATATTGATTAGTTGTATTTTTTGGACAAATGTGATATTGGTGAGTTGTTTTCCTTTGACAAAATTTGATATACTCACACGGGATGGTTGGTTATTTTTATTAGAGTATATCTAAAATCTTTACAATAATTGAAAAGATTTTAAAAAAAGGTATATATAAATGTTATTTAAAGAGATTTTACTATGCATACAAGTATTTTAATACAAAAGTCACTATGCATTCAAATATTTTATTAGAAAAATTACTATGCAATGCACTCGTTTTTTTTTAATGAGAAATAGTTGAAAAAAATTGAATTACTATTTATCGAAAGCGACCGTTGTCTATATTTTCAATCCCCGCTTACCATATTTGAAAATGATTGGTGCCCATGCTCCACATGTGTCTCCTCCAATAGATATGAGCCAACGGATATAATTTTATGATATAGTGAGGAAGTAAAAAAAGAGAAAAATCTATGATATTAAAATACTCTCAAATATTATATTGTACTTTATTGAGTTGTATTTTTTGTGAGAAAATTTGTTGAGAGTTTGAGCAAAATTGCATAAGGGTTTTTTTTTTTTTTTTTTTTTTATCCCTTATTCATTTTATACTTGTAAAAAGAGAGTTTTTGTGAATGATTTCTTGGAATAAAATCTCTTAGATTAGGTGTGACTAGGCACCGGATTCTAAACTAGTCGGAGTGATCGGGATTGGTCACTTATTGTAAAAGTTTACTAACACCTATGAAACTAGTGGTGTAATACTATTTGAAGAATAGTGGAGAAATTTCGAGGAGGATACTTGGAGAGTGGACGTAAATCCAGCGTGTCGAACCATTATAAATTGTTGTATTTGATTTATCTTTCCTTTACTCATTTTATTTTATTACTCTATTTTATATTGTTGAGCATATTTATTTATTTATTATTCGGGTTATTAATTTTTTAATATTGTGAAATTATTTTTAATAATTCAATTCACTCACTCTTTGGTTGCCTCCTTGAAATAACAATTATAATATTTTTTTGTACAAAAAAATATAACAAAAATTACAATATTGATAACATAACCATAAAAAATTACAAGTAAGAGCTGCTTAGATATTCTCATTTAGATCTCATTTGAGAAGTGATTTATAAGTTAGTTTATTAAATTTTTAATTTATTTAAATTATATTATTTTTTTATTTTTTATCCATCTTCTCATAATAAATAAAAAATAAATTTATTTAACCCTTTTCAAAACAAGGCACGGTGCACCCGACTGACAACATTCTCATATAGTGCGCGCCACTGGCACCAGAGAGCCATTAACAACGTTCTGATATAGGGATCCGGGGGTACTGCTGTGAGGCCCTCACAGCAGTAACTGCTGCGAGACAAAACAACGCCGTTTTGTCTCTTAGATGCATATTCAAGTTCCAAAAAAAAAAAAAAAAAAAAATTAGCCGGGGAGAGGGCTCGAACCCAGAGCACGTGAAGGAGAAAAACATCTTCAACCACTGCACTACTTAGACTACCATTGAATACCACGGGGATATATTTTATTTATTACTTCAATATTTTGGACATATATTTTATTTATTTCTTTATGAAAATATCTTTCAAACCAACATAATTGTTATTTATTTATATATATGTTTATATACCTAAGTTAAGAATAAATATGCATATACCAATTATTTTAAATGGTGTCATTAATAAAAAAATTTATATGTACATAAATCAAACTAGGTGGATGTCAACTAGGTGGGCACTATTTTTTTTCTCACTATAAAATTAAGAATAACATAGTAAAATGATATTAAATGACATTTACCTAATTTGATTTATGTACATATAATTTTTTTCAATATTTTTTTTTCTCACTATAAAATTAAGAATTACATGGTAAAATAATATTAAATGACATCCACCTAGTTTGATTTATGTACATATAATTTTTTGCAATATTTTTTTTTCTCACTATAAAATTAAGAATTACATGGTAAAATGATATTAAATGACATCCACCTAGTTTGATTTATGTACATATAATTTTTTTTATTAATGACACCATTTAAAATAATTAATATACGTAATATTTATTCTTAACTTAGGTACTTAAACATATATATATATATAATTTTAAGGGTAAATTACAAATACACCCCCTGAGATTTACTTAAATTACATTATGCCCCTAAAGTTTCTAATTTCATAACAAATAGGTCATTTTATTAATAAATCATCAAGTTAATTAATCGTTTTTAATAATATTAAAATCTTATTTCAATTAATAATTCAAATAATTTTATTATTGTATGGATGAACAGTTAGAAATTTCACTTTTTCAATTAATTCTGTTAAATAAAAAAATTCTGACAGTTAGGTATTTGTAATTTTTTAACTACAGAGGGTAATTCATATTTTAAGTAAACATCAAGGGGTGTATTTTTAATTTATGCTAATTTTAACTAGGTGGACACTATTTTTTTTTCTCATTATAAAATTAAGAATTACATGGTAAAATGATAATAAATGACATCCACCTAGTTTGATTTATGTACATATAATTTTTTTTTATTAATGACACCATTTAAAATAATTGGTATACGTAATATTTATTCTTAACTTGGGCTATTTTGGGAAGATGGTTATAATCAGCTTTTTGGTGAAAAGCTGCTTATAAGCAACTTTTTTGTGAGAGAGAAAGTTAGTAATAATCAACTTCCCAAAATAGACCTTAGGTACATAAACATATATATAAATAATTTTTTTCATTAAAAACAATTATGTTGGTTTGAAAGATATTTTCATAAAGTAATAAATAAAATATATGTCCGAAATATTAAAGTAATAAATAAAATATATCCGCACACCATTCAGTGGTAGGCTAAAGCAGTGCAGTGGTTGAAGCCGTATCTTTTCTTCACGTGCTCCGGGTTCGAGCCCTCTCACCGGCTAATATTTTTTTTTTGGAACTTGAATATGCATCTAAGAGACAAAACGGCGTCGTTTTGTCTCGCAGCAGTTACTGCTGTGAGGGACTCACAGCAGTACCCCCGGATCCCTGATATAGTAGTGTTTGGAGAAGTTAATAAAAAATTAATTTTTAAAATTTTTTTAATTTATTTTATCTTTTTATAAATAAAAAATATAAAAAATAATATGACTCAAAATAAATAAAAAAATTAAAAATTGACCTTCTTTTTTACTTTCCAAAAGACCCCATAATGCACACCACTGGCACTAGAGAGCCCAAGTAGATGCAGGTTTTGTTGTCTATCAAATCAATGGGCATATCCCAACCCCCTCATAATAATTTGAATCATTCATGTGCGCAGGGACGGAACTAAGATTTGATTATCGGAGGGGCTAAAAGAAAAATAATTTTTTTTCATCATATACACAAAACATACATGTATGTATGTATGATATATAAATTATATATACATTAAAAAAAAAAAAAACTAAATACCATAGAAGCAATTTCAAATAGGATGAATACGTTTTTTTAATGTAAAATAGAAATAGAATTCAAAATGGAAGAAAAATAACATCTTTTTTATACTGGGGGCATTTTATATATAAAATAATATGTATATATATTTAAAGTTCTATGACAAACAATAATGTTCACAGAAACAGGGGGGCCATGGCCCCCCATAGTCTTCTCCTAGTTCCGTCCCTGCATGTGCGGGTGCCTCATTGATGTTATTTTAATAATTTTTTAATTTTTATAAAAAAATACATAAAAGAATAAAAGGAATGATATAATAATTTATAGTAATATTTTGATTTTTTTGATTAAAATTGAAAGTTTCCCAGCGAGGGATTGGATTGTCTCGAGTTGGACAGTTTAATTGGATCGTCCAGTCTAATTCATTAAGGGTCTATTTTGGGCCTGTTTTGATGGTCCGAACAGTTTAATATGCAGAATTCGTCAAATATTTCATTCTTGCAAAAAATCATATTAATCAGATATCGATAGTCACTTAATCAATTTACATTTTTGTCAACAAATATTTTAAAAATTATATTTACCATTGACAGAAATGTGAACTGATCAAGTGGATATTGATATTTGATCAATATAATTTTTTTTTTTTGCAAGAATAAAATACTTGACGAGTTCTACATATTTAACGGTTTGGATTATCGATTTGGACTTCATGGTGAGCCCACAAAAACCTAACAACACAATCTAATTCGATTAAGATTGGAGACAAACTTAAGTCATATAAAAAATTAAATTAATTAAATATCTGTAATAACATATCTAAAGTTCCGTGATCATAATATATTTTTTTAAATGGTATTATTTATTCTTACTTCTTTTTCTTAGGATTCTCCCACATCTTTCTTTTTTTCTTTTTTTTTTTTACTTCTAATTTTGTTTAAATATAAACTTTCATTTTTTTAAAGACAAATATAATGATTAATTTTTTTCATAAATAATCTATTTAACAAATTTTAAAAAATAAATGAATTAAATCAACTTGGGAGACCGAGTGTTGTATTCACGCCTTAAAGTGCAGTGAGTGAAATATTTGTAGTTTGAGCTGATGGATTAGCGACAATCTCTTTAAGTTGTAACTTAATTTTACTAACATATACTAACCTCCTATCTTTGATAATAAAATAAAATAAACTTGGGAGATCAGAGAAGGCCTAATGAAGGGAAACGGGGATACTGTTGTGCTTTTCACACAACAGTTACTGTTGTGCTCTTTGTGAAAGGTCATCCCGAGTGTTTTTGATGATCTGAACCGTTCATATTGTAGGGTTCGTCAAGAATATTATTCATGTAAAAAACCAAGTTAATCGGATATTTATAACCCCATGATTAAGTCCTAATTATTTTTTAAAATTTATGAAAGTTATGTTAACCGTTAATTTTTATAAAAATAAATGTGCTTTGGTTATAGGGCTACAGATGTCCAATAAACTTAATTTTTTGTATGGATGATTTACTCGACGAACCCTACAATTGAACAGTTCAGATTATCAAAAAATATTTAGAACGACCTTTCACAAAAAGTACAACAATAACTACTGTGCCTTAGGCACGACAGTATCCCCTCTCCCCAAGGAAGAAGACTGCACCCGTAGCAGGCACGGGCACCCTGTGCTCGAACATTACTACCCTTGCCTAAGGCCTCATTTGGCATGCGAGAGTTTTAGCCTAAAAATTAAAAAAAAAAATTACTAAAAAAATCAAAAAATCTATAACCTATACAAAAAAGAAAAAGATTTCATTTTCTCTCTGTTTTTTGCATATCTTTTTATAAAAAATCAAAAAATCATTCTAAACATGTTTTTTTTTTTTTACCTCATATTTTAGCCAAAAAATTAAAAAGTTGCTACAATAGTCTCTTCCCAAACGAGGCCTAAATTGGTTAGAGTTTTACGTAAAAAAAAACTGACCATTGACTTTGCCTAAAAAAAAAAAGGCCATTATTGGAGGAATTATTTATCCTTCGTTTGGTTTAGTTTTAGAATTAGAATTTGAGTGTAGAGTTGTGATTTAAGTATGAAATTATGAATTGAGTTTTGGAAAAAAAAAATTTGTTTGGTTATAAGTTTTGAAAAGAATTCTAAAAAATGTTTTTGAATTTTGAATTTTGAAAAGAATTTTGAATTTTATTTTGTAAGAAAATCTATTGACATTAGTTGTGAGAAATCAATCTTTTTATTTTTTTAATATTTTGTTGAAATTGTTAAATTTTATACTTTAAACTCTATGTTTCATAGATCAAAAGGTATAGGTCATGTATAGCGATCCTGGTTTTTATCCGACTCTTGTGATGTTTCGGGCTCGGGTTTAATGCTTTCATATTGTTGTCTATCTCTTTCTTCCATTGTATACCTTTGAAATTGGTCTTTGGGTTGTTATGGTTGTATTTGGAACAGGTTGGTTACTTAGTTTTCAAACTTTGTGTTGTCTAGATTTTTGGTCTTACGCTCGAGCATCCATTCTTGCCCTTGAGCGAGAGTTGCAAACTCTCAGTACTCTGCACTTTTGCAAAAGTACTGGAGGAATATTTTTCATGCTCGAGCGGCGTTTCTTACGCTCGAACGGATGGGCACTCGAGCGTCTCTTCTTGAGCTCGAGCGGTTGGTCTGTCGTCTGCAAGAGTTCTGGAGGTGTGTATTTTGCGCTCGAGTGGGCCTCTTCTTGTGCTTGAGTGGAACAAATCTTTGTGTCTGACGCTCAAGCGTGAAACCCTCCGCTCGAGTGGATTGCGCGTATATCAGATCGCGAAAAGCACTTTTTATATCACTTTTTCATATCTTTTCAACCAAAACCCTAAAGTTGAGAGCCTCTCTCTCTAAAATACTCTCTCTCTCTCTCTCTCTACATTTTGGCCTAGATCCTTTGATCTCTCCGCCCTACTCCCTTTGATAAAAAGGTGGAGCTTCTCAAGATCTTCTCTTTGAACCGATTAGAGTTGGATTTCGGTACTTTTGGCGTTTCTCTCTTGCTTGGCTCGTCTTCTCTCTTTGAGTTAGGAATATTCTATACTTTAGTATGAGTTTTAACCTAGTTAATTGTGGTTATGTATAAATGGTGAAAATCTTGGGAGTTGTTGGGTAAACTTAGGGCTTGTTCTCAAATTGAAAGAGGGGTTTCTATATTGTGATCCATAGATGATTATGGGGTTTTAAATATGAGGATATCTTGTGTTAAAATGATGAATTTTAGCCTTTGGGTTAATATTTGAATAAGGAGAAGATTTATCGTAAATGTGTTTTGAATATTATTTTGTATAAATAATAAAATTGATGTGATAAATGTGAAATTGGGAGAAAGTGCAAATGAATGGTGTAGTTAGATTTGTTAATCACTCATTCATAGAAATTTGATAAATTATCTATTATAAAGGTTGTATATCTGTTTAGAAATATCTGTATTGGGCTATCAGTGGAGGATAGCTATGATTGTTGTAAAAATTGCATGATGATTAGATGAATTGAAACTAATTATTTAAGTTTGTCATTGAATATGACGGTATGACTAAGGCATTGAATATGTATTACGGATAGTCATTGTATATGTATAATGTTTTGGGAGAATAAAGGGGATGTACTCCATTGTTTGGGAGGAGATAGGGGATAGAATCCATGGAGAATTAAGTTAGCCAGAGTGGCTAAGGTGAAAGTCCCGAAATCTTGTGTATACATGGGTGCCGATCTCGCAGACGAAATTTCCGTAAAATAGCAAGGTTGAAGTGTTTGTATGATGGTTATGTGGATAGTGAACCACTGAGTTGTAGTCTCAATTAGATCATTTGGAAAATTTTGTATATTTTGTTGGGATATATCTCCTTATTGGAGTATGGAACCCAATTGGTTTATTCAAAGAGTTTAATTTTGTTTGGTATTAGTTATAATATATTTTTATATATTATATCTAATTTTTAGAGACCTAATTCAGTTTGGTAACAACTAGGATTTTGATAAAAACAAATCCAAGATTTGTTTTATATATTGGGATTGTTTTGTGTTTTTTAAGAAAAAACAAGAACAAGCAGCTTTTTTCTTAGTGTAGCAGCCGTGATACATCTTCAATGGGTTTTGTGGTTGAATTGCAAGCTTGGTGGCTGATTGATTCTTGATTGCATATTCAAGTGCACTATTTTTGTGTGTAATCAAGTTGGTGCTTATTCGGCTGCTTTGGTGAAGTTAATTTGGGTCTATTATTTTGGGTCTTCTACAATTCTAGTTCTGAAGATTTTGGTTCATCTATTTGGTGAGGTCTTTCCTCTTTGTTTATTTGTGATTATTTGGAATTCACCTAAGGGTGGTTTTGTGAGACCATTCGTGTCTCGTTTGTAATCGTTTGGAAACTCTTTGGTTGATAGTGGAATCAGATTTCGATCCCGTGGACGTACCTCACATTGAGGGAACCACGTAAAATTCTTATGTTGCTTTTGATTTAATTTTTCCGTATTAGTTTTTATTCCCATTAATTGATTTACTTGTGGGGAATCATATATTTTCCCTAACAACTGGTATCAGAGTTTATGGTTTATTGGGGTTTATTTATTTGTGTAAATCAATGGAGGGGAATGTGGGTCGTATGTCTAGCTTCAATGGAAGCAATTGGGTAACTTGGAAAACTAAAATGGATGACCTATTATTTTGTAAAGATTTGTATGGGCCAATTGAGGGTCATAGTGGCAAACCTGATGATATGAAAAACGATTAATGGAAGAGGCTTAATCGAAAAGCCGTTGGTGTTATCCGTCAATGGATTGATGACAGTGTGTTTCATCATATTGCTACTGAAACTTCAGCAAATGATTTATGGAAAAAATTAGAAGGCCTTTATGATAGGAAATTAGCCACAAATAAAGTGTTTCTGTTTCGTAAGTTAGTTAATTTAAAATATGAAGAGGGCATCCCTATTCCGAAACATCTAAATGAAATAAAGAGTATTATTAACCAACTTGCTTCTATGAAAATTATTTTTGATGATGAGTTGCAGGCTTTGATGCTACTTGGTTCTTTGCCTGAAAGTTGGGAGACTTTGGTTGTGACAGTTAGTAATTCGGCGCCCGATGGAGTTGTCACAATGGACCAAGTCACTAGTAGCTTGTTGAATGAAGAAACTAGAAGAAAATCAGCGGGTTCCTCTCATTTGGAAGCATTCGTTGTGAGAGGCCGAAGCAAAATAAGAGGGAGGAGTAAGACTCCTCATGGTCGTGATCAAAGCCGTGACAAATCAAAAGATGGTTCTTTTTCAAAGAAAGACATTGAGTGCTATTATTGCCATGAGAAAGGGCACATGAAGCGAGAATGCCAAAAGCTCAAGAACAAGGAGAAAAGGCGTGACAAAAGTGTGGATAAGAAGTAAGAAAACACAATAGCAGTTACTACCGATAATCTCATGGTCGTTTGTGAAGATGATTATATCAATTTTGTGGGCCAAGAGAGCAATTGGGTGATTGATTCTAGCGCTTCTTTTCATATGACTTCTCGAGTTGATTTCTTCACTACCTACACCAAAGGAGATTATGGCTCTGTTTGAATGGGTAATAAAGGTTTGTCCAAGATTATTGGCATGGGTGATGTTTGTTTGGAAACAAATTTGGGCTGCAAGTTGTTACTTAAAGATGTGAGGCATGTTCCCGACATTCGCCTCAATTTGATCTCTACTGGGAAGCTAGATGATGAAGGCTTCAATAACAAATTTAGTGATGGAATATGGAAGCTCACAAAGGGTTCTTTGGTGGTGGCTAAGTGTAAGAAGACTCATACACTTTATTCGATGCAAGGAAAAATTTGTAAAGGTGTTGTCAATACACTTGAAGATGATACTTCTACCGAATTGTGGCACAAGCGGCTTGGCCATATGAGTGAAAAGGGGCTACAAGTTTTGTTCAAGAAAGAGCTTCTACCTGGTTTAAAAGGTACACATCTTAAAACTTGTATTCATTGTTTGGCGGGTAAACAACATAGAGTTTCTTTTCATAAAAATGTTGCTTCTAGAAAAGAAAATGTGTTGGAGTTGATTCATTCGGATTTTTGTGGTCCTTTAAAAGTTAGAACACATAGTGGTGCACTTTATTTTGTTACTTTCATTGATGATTATTCAAGGAAAGTTTGGGCTTTTCTACTAAAAACTAAAGATCAAGTTCTAGAAGTATTTAAGCATTTTTAGGCCATGGTTGAAAGAGAAATAGGACAGAAATTGAAGTGCATCCGATCAGACAATGGTGGTGAATACATTGGGCCATTTGATGAGTATTGTCGCAGCCAAGGTATTTGGCACCAAAAGACAGTTAAGAAGACTCCTCAACAAAATGGCGTTGCCGAGAGGATGAACCGCACTATTGCGGAAAGAACAAGGTGTTTGCTTTCACAAGCTAAATTGCCAAGATCCTTTTGGGGTGAGGCAATGAAGACAGCGGTCGACGTGATCAATTTGTCTCCTTCCTATCCTTTGAATGGTGATATTCCTGAAAGAGTTTGGACCGGCAAAGATGTGTCTTATGAGCACTTGAGAGTGTTTGGTTGCCGAGCTTTTGTTCACATTCCAAATGATGAGAGGTCCAAGCTTAATAGCAAGTCAAGACAATATATTTTTCTTGGCTATGGACGTGATGAGTTTGGTTATAGATTGTGGGATTCAGTCGACAAGAAAGTTATTCGAAGCCGTGATGTTGTGTTTCTTGAAGACCAAACAATTGAAGACTTTGGCAAAGGTAATCAACCGGAGCCAAAAACTAGTGATCTCATTGACATGGATCCATCTCCTTCATCTTCAGTTGATGATGAAAATGGGGGAGATGTGCAACCACCTATTGAAGATGTGGAGGATGATGCTAATCCTAATGAAGTTGAGCTAGAAATTGAGGAAGAGTATCCAACTCAAGAACCGCCACCACAACTTGAGTTAAGAAAATCTACAAGGGACTGACAACCTTCAAGAAAGTATCCTCCCAATGAATTTGTGTTGATTTCCGATCAATGGAAGCCCGAGAGCTACCAAGAAGCAATTGAGCATGCAAAGAAAGGTGATTGGAAAAAGGTCATGGATGAGGAGATGAATTCCTTGCTTGAAAACTAGACTTATGATTTAGTGAAGTTGCGTAAAGGGAGGAAAATTCTGAAAAATAAGTGAGTTTTCAAATTGAAGAATGCTGGCAAGAATCTGAGGTATAAGGCACGTCTTGTTATGAAAGGCTTTGGGCAAAAGAAAGGTATTGACTTTAATGAGATTTTCTCACCGGTTGTGAAGATGTCTTCTATTCGAGTTGTACTTGGCATGACTGCAAGTATGAACCTTGAAGTTGAACAACTTGATGTGAAGACCGCATTTCTTCACGGTGATCTTGAAGAAGAAATTTACATGGAGCAACCAGAAGGTTTTGTAGAAAAAGGGAAAGAGAAATTTGTTTGCAAATTGAAGAAAAGTTTGTATGGTCTCAAGCAAGCTCCACGGCAATGGTACAAAAAATTTGATTCTTTCATGATGAATAATGGTTTTTTTAAAACCACTTCAGACCATTGTGTGTTTGTGAAAAATTTTCCGGATGGTAAATTTATTATTCTTTTGCTTTATGTTGATGACATGTTAATTGTGGGTCAAGATTCTACCATGATTAACAAGTTGAAGTTAGAGTTGAGTAAATCTTTTGCTATGAAAGATTTGGGACCGACAAAGCAAATACTTGGTATGAAAATTGTTCATGATCGCAAAGAGGGGCTGATTTGGTTGTCTCAAGAAAGCTATATTGAGAAGGTTCTTGAGAGATTCAACATGGATAAAGCAAAGCCGGTTAGTTGTCCACTTGCGGGTCACTTCAAGCTTAGTTCGAATCAATGTCCTACAAGTGAGAAAGACAAGGAAGAGATGCAGAAAATTCCTTATGTTTCAGCAGTTGGTTCTTTGATGTACGCCATGGTTTGTACAAGGCCAGATATTGCTCACGCAGTTGGTGTGGTGAGTCGTTTTCTCTCTAATCCGAGTAAAGAACATTGGGCAGCGGTAAAATGGATTTTAAGGTATCTTCGAGGGACTTCGAAGGTGTGTTTGTGTTTTGGGGATGGTAAATCGATGCTTGATGGATTCACGGATTCTGACATGGCCGGTGATGTTGATTCTAGGAAATCTACTTCGGGGTATTTGATGACTTTTGTAGGGGGAGCTGTGGCATGGCAATCTAAATTACGAAAATGTGTTGCTCTCTCAACTACAGAAGCTGAATTTATTGCCATTACGGAAGCTTGTAAAGAAGAGTTATGGTTGAAGAAATTTTTGCAAGAGTTGGGTTTGAAGCAAGAAAAGTATGTGCTTTATTGTGATAGTCAAAGTGCTATTCACTTGAGTAAAAATCTTACTTTTCATTCGAGATCGAAACACATTGATGTGAGATACCATTGGATTCGTGATGTGTTAGATTCGAAATTGTTGCAACTTGAAAAGGTTCACACAGATGATAATATTTCAGATATGTTGACAAAAACTTTGTCGAGGAACAAACATTTGAAGTGTCGAACTTTAGCGGGTATGGTTGATATTTCCACCTAAGTCGATAGGGGGAGAATTGTTGGGATATATCTCCTTATTGGAGTATGGAACCCAATTGGTTTATTCAAAGAGTTTAATTTTGTTTGGTATTAGTTATAATATATTTTTATATATTATATCTAATTTTTAGAGACCTAATTCAGTTTGGTAACAACTAGGATTTTGATAAAACAAATCCAAGATTTGTTTTATATATTGGGATTGTTTTGTGTTTTTCAAGAAAAAACAAGAACAAGCAGCTTTTTTCTTGGTGTAGCAGCCGTGATACATCTTCAATGGGTTTTGTGGTTGAATTACAAGCTTGGTGGCTGATTGATTCTTGATTGCATATTCAAGTGCACTATTTTTGTGTGTAATCAAGTTGGTGCTTATTCGGCTGCTTTGGTGAAGTTAATTTGGGTCTATTATTTTGGGTTTTCTACAATTCTAGTTTTGAAGATTTTGGTTTATCTATTTGGTGAGGTCTTTCCTCTTTGTTTATTTGTGATTATTTGGAATTCACCTAAGGGTGGTTTTGTGAGACCATTCGTGTCTCGTTTGTAATCGTTTGGAAACTCTTTGGTTGATAGTGGAATCGGATTTCGATCCCGTGGACGTACCTTACATTGAGGGAACCACATAAAATTCTTATGTTGCTTTTGATTTAATTTTTCCGCATTAGTTTTTATTCCCATTAATTGATTTACTTGTGGAGAATCATATATTTTCCCTAACATATTTACCACATGACTTGGAATGAAATGAATTAACTCGAAATGAATAAATGAGAATGAATATCAGAATTGAATGGTTATGGAAAGAATGTAAGTTGATCATGAATATTGAACATTTATCTGGCACTTATATCTTAGTTAAACTTCATACATTGTATTAGATTGTTTCTATTGGGCTATGACTCACCCTACTTGGGAAACCATTTTTAAGTACCGGTGACATACTTCCTCCAAGGACATAGCTTGGGAAGACCTAGAAGCTTGAGGCTCTATTTTGTTGTTTTGTATTTAAACGTTTATTTAAGCTGAGGGCTTAACATGTATAGAGCTTAGGACTCTCTTTTATTGTAACCAAGTGATATCTTGGAAATATGTAAGTCCGTATGGCATTTATTTTGTTGATTATTAACTAATGTTACATGCTATAAATTCAGGATGAACATTTATGAACGTATAATGCATGTAATATCTTTTATAATATAAACTCTAATGAATGAAAGGATATTGATTTTATTATGTTCACTTCTCTTATGAATTGGTTTATTTGTAATATTTTGAGGGCATGACATCGTGCAATCACTTAATTTTTCTTTTTTTAATTAGAGGGAGAGAATCTATATAATTTGAAAATAATTAATAGTTAATAATCAGGCACTCTCTTCCACTGTATCAAAAGATATAGCTACTAGCTAGTAATAAGTGTACAATTTTATTTTGTTAAAAGTACAACACCAAGGTCACAGTTATTATGACTCGGCCTAAACTCGAGTCTTTACCATGGTAGGATGCTTTTTTTTGGGTGAATATTGGGTAGGATGCTGGCTCAAACTTAGGCCAACATATCATATGAAGGAGTTTTTTTAAATCGTAAGTGAGATCACCCTCTCTTGCCTTTTGTGAGGGGGGGGGGGGGGGGGGGGGGGGGGATTTTCTCAGTGATGCCAAAATTTTGTTTGAGGTACATAATGTCAAAATTTAAATTGTTCATCCAAGTATAAAATATATAAATTTGTAAGAAAACTAAATTTTCATCCTAAAATGGTTGGTTTTCAAAAATCATTTTGTTACGAATAGTCCAAAACTGGCAAATATAGATTATGAATTTAAATAGAAATTTGTAAAGGAAAAGAAAAGCAGGGGTGAAATGTGTGGTCACACAGCCTTTTCAAATTATTATTATTTTTAGATAGGAGCCTCTTCATATTTGTAAAACAACAAATGGTGAAAAAGGTGCTGGTTCTGTGTATTGCTCCTAACCCATACAAGGCATAAGAAAGGGAATCACCGATATATAGCTCACTTCAACTGCTAATGAACCTAGCTGATAACACAGAACACCAAGAACAAAATCTTTGCGTTCACCAAAACAAAATACTGATTTCTTCAACATTTACCCCATAACCGATCGCAGATCATGAAATGCCAGCAACAAAAAACTGGCTTTACAGTTGTTCATAGCTCTATACAAATAAACGGTAATTTGATTTCAATATATTCATCTTTTGATAAAATTTTATGGGCAAAAAAGAACAAGAAAAAAAAAAGTTATCATTCTCTCCTCTGTATGCCTAATTACCAGTCAATCCAGTGAAGTGCTTCTTCAAGGCCCGGTCTTTCCTGTAATGATTTCTTCCCCCTCCCCCTCCCCTCCTTCCTCTACCCCTAGAATTCCCACGTCCCCCAACCTCAGTGCCATCAGCCTCACCTTCCTGCTCCTCATTTGATTCTGTCAGCCTCTTAACCGCACCCAAAGGAAGGTTACCACCACGTCCAAGACCATGGATTAATTCTCTCTGGGCTTGATTAACTAGCGTCGCTTCATCGAAATTCGAAACCGCAACTGAATCTGCCACTTTGTAGCTGTAGTTCTTACCATCCTTGACAAAGAACTGAGGCTTCTTTCGTGAGTTCCATTTAGAATTGGCAGCACTCGGAGCAGAACTTCCAGCCTCTGTCTCCCATGATTTTCCCCGATTTGAATTTATTTTCTCTCCCAGTATCTCAGTTTCCTCCACCCCTGAATCAGCAACACTGAGACCTAAATCATCAAAAGAGTCATCATACTCATCTTCATACTCAAGTTGGAGTTGCGATATTAGGCCAGTGGTCTTTGCCAAAACCTTTTCATCTCTGGAATCTAGGGCTGCAGAATCAGATGAGTTGACTTTAGACTTCCTGACAAATCTCCCAACTGAAGACGACGATGATGACAATGATGGGCCCACAGTTCGTCGATCCGTGATTGTAGGTGCCACATTGGTAGAGGGTGGGGGGGGCATAGGTTCGAATAGTTTCCCTTTCCCTTTATCATTGCTGCTCACAGAAGTGGACTTGGGAGGTGGAATAATTTCTAGTGACGTGTCCAGTGACTGTAAATCTTCATGGAGGGTTCCTTCCAAAATCCTCTGGATCACCTCTTCTGGATTCTGGTTATAGACTTCAAGACAAGCAGATAAGAAGCCCTTGCCGTAGTCGGGGAAAAGGTCTCTTATTTGACTGATTTTGGACTCGACAATTGCAGTGTCTTCATCCACCTGCAACTTCTTGTTTGCCAGAGAGGTTGGTACATGAGGCATCTCCTTAGTATTGGCTTCCAAAGGATGCTTCATGATTCCAGAAAGATATTGGAATTGTTCATCATCCATTAAAACCCATCCTGCATGATAACATTGGAAGTAATGATTTCACAAGCAAGGATTGATTCAAAAGATAAGTTTGCAAAATAATAACGAGCATATAGCGTACAAGAATGAACATTCAATAATCTGTGGTGATGGTTCTCTCTCCAAGACATACTCTATTATACAGTAGTTGTTCTCAATCCCCAAGCATATTGAATAATCACAATCAGTTTTGTAGCAAACTGTACATGCTTAGCGCATGTTACATAAAAATACTCATTTTTTTATATGCATGATGCGGAATGCTTTAATAAATACTAAAAAAGTTCTGACAAGTTGGTAAACGCTATGTCCGTGCAGAAAGCCCCGAAGCTTTCATATCAAATTAGCAAATGTTTTATGAGATAATCATACCAGTCTTAGCAAGAATAGCAGGTATAAGCATATAGTTTTCCATGCTGCCCAAATAAACAAACACAAAAAATACGATGATTGGCCACTTTTTTCCATGATATATTAGATACATTCACATAACTACATACCACTTTCTCAAGCCATTGACAAAAACACAATCAACTTTAGAGGAGGGAATTTGTTTATGTAGTGTTTTGCAACATAAGATATTTGTGTACCTCCTCTCCTTGTCTGTATATTTTTTACCTCAACTTGATGCATTTATATCCTGAATCAGTTGCTTCCCCGATGTAGGACATATTAGGAAACTAAAGCTGAAGGCTGCCTACAATATGAATTATGGTGGGTTTTGGATATGGAAAGCTTAGAGTGAGAAAAGCTTGACATTTAGCTTGTTTTTATAAGTTGGATTGCAAGATTTCTGGAATTAGTCGTAGCAATTCACTGGACAGTCATCGTTTAGGAGTTTTCAGTTGTTAATTCAAAGGTTAGAGTTTTGGGAGTGAAGAATAAACTACTTTTTTAATGCAATAGTAACCCAAGAATAATAACTTAGTTGGTTTCCTACATAGAGCTCCTTAGAAATAACTCCATAAGATGAAGTTGCTCAAAGCATAACACAAAGCCTTTAAAACTCAACTCTAATGAAATAGTAACCCAAGATTCGTGGAAGAAGAATCTTAGTTTCCTACTTAGAGCTCCTTAGAAGTAACTCTACAATATAAAGTTGCAAAAAATATCACAGAAAGCCTCTAAAACTCAACTCTAAGGTGAGGTTGCATAAAGCATCAATTAAAGCCTCTGAACTCAACTCTACGTAATAGAAGAATTAAATATTTCTGCTAGTTCCGCTAATTATTCTGTTTTTTTTTTTTTTTGTGTGCGCGCGCGCAGAAGATCTCTTGTTCTCTTTGTACATTCTCGCTTTTCTTTATAATTAATAAAGGACAAATTACACTAACCTCCATTGAGGTTTTGAGAAAATATGACAAATCTCATAGATTTGGCATAACTACATTGGCTCCCTTATGATTTTAATTCACATAACACTTGGCCCCTATTTCATTAATAACTCATTGGTTATTCAAATGAAAAAATGATGTTATCATCTCTTTTACACTGAAATATATATTTTTCTTTATTTATCCTTATGTTTTCACACTATTTGCATTAGTTTTGGTCTACGTTACACGGACTCGGGTGCGGATATCAGGTGTGGGTGCGTATCTAGGGATCGGACACTTCAAAACTAAAAATTGACGATATGTGGATATGAAGATGAGTTAAAAAAAAAGTTAAGAAATAATAGATTCTATTAAAAAAATAAATAACAAATAAAAATTATATTAGGCATAAAATAAATTATATTACATATATAATTTAATATGGTATATTATATAAATTACATTGTATAAAATAAATTATATTAAAAAGGAGAGAGAGAGAGAGAGAGAGAGAGAGAGAGAGAGAGAAGAAAATAGAGCGGAGAGACGAAGACATCGAAAGTAAGAGAGGATAGAGAAGAAGAGAACGATCAAGAGTGAAAGAAGAGAGAGACGAAGAGAATGATCGAGAGAGACGAAGAGAGAGATGACAGATCGAGAGATAGAGAACAAAGAACAAAGTCGAGTGAGAGAAAGAGAGGGAGATCGAAGAAGATGAAGATCGCACCTGAGATGAAGATCGCACCTGAGATGAAGATCGAAGCCCTAATCTCCATTTTCATAGTCCTAATTGCAGGTATGCCATTTTTCTTCTTCATATGCCGTATCCACTTTCTCCATGTCGTATCCGGGCCGGATTCCATACCCGTACCCGTGCCGTGACGTGTCGTGTTGTGTCGGCATGAGTACTTCGTCAAAATTGAGGAGTCCATGTAACATGGTTCCTTTAACCTTACTAAAAGGAAGATTGGTGTAATTATGCCAAAATAACAAAGCTAATTGTATTTTCTCCCATCCTCAAGGAGGGTTAATGTAATTTACACATTAATTATTAATAAATCCTCTTTGTTGCTGAAAAAATTATAACTTGGGGATAATAAAACTCTGACTTTGATTATTCTAGATCAAATAAAAAATTACATATACCCCAAAACATAACTTGAGTCCATAAGATGGCATATGAATAAACACTAAAAGCCATGTCCAATAATTTGTAAAATTACCAAAAGACCCCAGACACCTAAACCATGATTAGAAATATAACCATCAACAATCTAACACAAAAAATACAGGGAAAAAAACTTCAATTCAACCAAAATAAGTTAATAAAATATCCAGAGCACGCTCCGTGTGAAATTTTAGATTATCCTTTTTTCCCCTTTACATGCTTGCCAATCATTCCAAATAGTCATCATTAACAAACTTTTGAGTAAGGCCAAGTGAACAGCAGCCCAAAAAATTGAAAATATATGAATATTGGATCTCTCCATGAAAACAAAAACACAAATAAAACTTCAATACAACTAATTCAATAGATAACTGTTCTTGACATTGTTTCAATTATGCTTACAGAATGAAGAAAAAAAATGGTATTACCTGCCTATGTCATTTGTTACCATGTTTCCACTTCTTCAACTTTAATTTTAAATATTTTACAAAATATAGAAAAATAAAGAATCCAAAGGCTTAGGCCTTTTGAAGCAAGAAGTGGAATACATTGCCTAAACCTTTTGTCTTTTTAAATTTTAAGTACTCTTCACACTCACTGTCTCAGCACTTAACACACCAATAAGAAGAAAAAAGGCTTACTGTGTTGGTAGAGTAACTAGAGTTGAGCAAAATCTCTTCAAAACCAGCTTTTTTTAATAAGAATACATACCTGTACTCTGCAAAAACTCAACTCTCTCCATTATCTTGTGCTTTTTTTCAACATTTTGGAAAAATGTTCCCCAGCTCCAGCCCTCTTGAACATATGAATATCCTCCACTGATTTCCCTAAAAGTCTGAACCAAAATGTCTGCCCTTATGACAGGATCCTCCACTTTTGCTGGGAACATCTTCGTGACAACTGGAAGGGGGAAGCTGCCTTCAAACACTTCATCACTAAGATAGCAAACATCCAGTAAATTCCAGCCAAATTTCACTATCCTCATTGATAACATCTTCAAACTCAGAGTGATATTAGAAAGCATATCACCATTTGTTCCCTGAAGTCCATCTTCTCCTGTAGCAAAGATAATTCGAAATCCCCTCTGTAAAGATGGAAGCAATGAATCATGTAATCTTGCTAGGGTACTGAGCAATTCCTCATTTCCAAAACTGCATTTACAAAAGATTTAGTTGGATGGTGCTTCACAAGCAATTCAAAGTGCTGATAAAATGGCAAGGAATTGGACTTATAATTAAAGATATTGGCAAGTTAGCTTGGTACTGTCTAATATGTATAGTTGTCTACATTCAGAATAAAATACAACCATAACAACTAGAAAATGTAAACATAAATAGCTTCAGAACCCTCATTTCCCACTTTTTCACATTATTGACTTAGACAACCCGGATAACTAATCTTCACTTCCCATCTTATGCATTTTCTGTGTCCTTGCATATAAAGATGTGGAGAACTTTCCATTTTACCTAGTACCATAATGTCGCTAAGATGTGCTCATGTGCACTTGTTGCTTATGCTATTTCACATTACATTGGTCCTATTTGGTGTAGCTGTTAAAACAGATTATAGATTATAGCTTAACAGATTATAAATTATGACTTTAATCAGAAGCTGTTAATCTATTTGGTATAGCTGTTGGATTATAGATTTAAATTGCTAAGTAGTGTTTGTTAAATAAGCTGTGAAGTAGTTTTTTTAATTAATTTTTATTTTTTATTATTCACTATTTGTCTACATTTCTCGTAAAAAATAATAATAATATTTTATAGTCTATTTGGGTCTTTTTCTATTTTTAAAAAAATAAAAAATAAAAAAATCTAAGAGTATAACCGTCAATTAACATGTCCATAGCAGAAGCTGATAATCAGAAGCAAGGGTGAGCAGCTTCTCAGAATCAGTTTTTTTGACTTAAAATAAGTTGTTAGAATCAGAAGCTGTTTGAAATAAGTTTAATCAAACAGTCCAAAATAACTTTTTAAAAGCCATAAGCCATAAGTTGGCTTAAAAAAGCCCCACCAAACACCCCCATTATATGAATCTATTCCCCACCCCCTCCTCTTTCTTGTTTCAGAATACAGAAAATTATCCAACCTTGAGCATACCAAGAATTAGTGATGCCACCCATTTACATAGCTACAAAACAAAGGAAAACACCCAACTCCTATTAAAAGAACCTGTGCACTCCTTACAACTCAAATGGTTCAATGAAGTCCAAAAATTGTTCCATGTTAGGATTCTTCCTCCCCAAGGTTCAACTACTTTGTTACATAGACTCTCCTAAATAAGTGAAGTACTCATGCTGAACACTTTACACAGGTAAAGGTATGAGATGTGTCCAGCATGTGTAGTTGGACATTTACCCAAATGTTTAGTATATCCCCCCAAAAAAGGCTCTATGTCACCTTGTAAACACCATTTAATTCCAAAAAATAAAAGAATATTAAAAAATATAATTATTTTGCTATGTACCTATGTCAATAGACTAAAAAACACAAACACTTCTAAGAAGATGCATGTCCATATCCAACACCAACACTCATTGGATAGTTCCCAACATGTATCAAACACATATCCAAACGTGTCATATTATTTTTAAAAATTTTAGACTCAAACATGCTTCAAACATTTAGGGACATGCATGAAATAAATTATAAACAAAATAATTTAGAGCTTTGTTATCGAAATCTTTTGATTCACAATTCAATTCATGATTCGATTCGCATTTTTTGTAAAATCGATACGAATCTATGGATGAATCTATTTTGGAAGTGAATCTCTAGTGAATCGCACGATTCACAATCGATTCACGATTCGATACACTTTTTACGATTCACGCAATTCTTAAAACTATCGTGTCCGAAATATTTTCAACTCCTTTTTTCTCCATTTTTTTAGTAAAAATGAGATAATGCAACTTCTAATAGCATTTATTGCCAAAATAACCAATATATATGATTTTTTGTTATTTTAGTGATTATGATCATTGAGTTTTTAATAAGATCCAATCAGATTCAGTCAAACACAACGGGTGTGTTTGGTTTATGTTTCGACATAAATTTTTAAAAAATATTTTGGGAAAAGAGTTTAGAAATTTTTTTGGTTTTTTGGTTGTATATTTTAAAAATAGTTTGAGAGTTTGGGATGATTTGATGTTTTGTTGTACTGGAGTAGATGTAAGTAAGAGAAAAAGTGATTGAGAAGGAGAGAGAAGAGAGAAAAAGTGATTGATTGATGTGTAGGAGAAAAAAAAGTGATTTTGAAAAAAAAATTCAAAAAATTTGAACCAAACAAAATTTTGAAATTTTTTTTCAAAAATTATATCTTGAGATACAAACTAAACAAGCCCAACATGTTTTTCTTCTCATTTTTTTCCTTTAAAAAACAAAATTATAATATATTTTCTAAAGATGTTTAAGATTAAAATAACTTACACCATGAATTATCTATTGTTATTTTATTAAATTAAATATAGTTAAATATTACATGGATGAGGTCAGTTATATCTTTTAAAATATTTTAGGCTTTAAAATAAAAGATCCTAAATATTTTTTCTTATTATTTGGTCATTGTTACTTAAAAAAGTATGTATGTTTATTGTCTACATATCAATATCATTGTTAAATTATTGTTACTTTAGAAATTGAAAGTTTATCTTTGTTTACTGTCTTTATTAAGAATGGTTGATAAGAAATATCTAAAAAAGAAAAAAAAGTAAAATGATGATCTTACATAGGAACCGTTGTTAATTTCTTACCTATTAAACTATGTGATCATCATTCAAAACAACATTTTCATTGATTTAAGTCTAAATATTTCATATTCATAAGATATATTTAACATCCAAGTGTGTAGATATATTTTTCTAAATAATTTAGAAAAAATGACTGAATCTTTACAATTCACAATTTGATTCGATTCGATTCACGATTCGGTACGAGGCCATTTCGATTCATAATTCGAATCCTGATTTGACAACTATGATTTAGAGGATACAATGATGAAAGAAAATTAAGGTAAATATATATCTATTAATCTCTCCTTTAAACTTCAGGAATAGTGTTTGTTGCATTTTGAATATTCATAGATATGACATATAATAAACATATAAAACTACATATTTTGTATGCATCCTTCATGTGTCATGTTGTGGGTCCTTGTTGTGCCCATGCTTCTTAGTCCTTAGACATGAGAATAACATGAATTTGAATTTGATGCTTAAACACATTAACACCCATACCTAAGTCCATGTAACATAGACCAATATACAAAATGACCAAAAACGAACTCTTCAACCTATGCAAAGGTTGTTTTACACCCTTACGTGTCCTCATATGACATTCTCACCCCAAAAAAATCCACATTATGCATGGGGGAACCAACAATTAAGCTTTCCTCTGACATTTTCCATTGATCCCCCTCTCCAACAATGCAAAGCATCAAGCAATACTCTGAATTTCCTAGGCATCCCAAACATCACCAAAATCAATTCCCACAACTCCCTCATGACCTCAGTGAATCAGAAAATGGGACACATATTCCCCACCTTGTTTGCATAAGCAACACCAATTAACAAGGTAATATGTTACTGTGTTCTGACAGTATCGGTATAGGTACATTATCTTAAATAGACACAGCCTATCTAGAAAAAGAACCATCCAAAAAGACCTAATAGGTTACTGTGTTCATCCTCAAATTGATCATTGACTCATTGAACCGGTTACATTACAAAAACTAAAGCCATGATTTTATATTCATTCATTAGAATGATCATTGAGTTGTATTTTATAATAGGTAACCATAATGCTCCTCAGATGTGCATTTGTGGTTGTTTCTGATGTTTGGAATTTTTGGAAAAAAAATATACCAGCCAATTGTTCAATATCAAGCAGGGCAAGAATAACCAATTTCATAGGAGCCTGCCAATACCATGGCCAAAATTTATAAACCATGCAACAAGTAGAAGGTTCCGCTTCAAGAATTCTCAGTTCATAAATTAACATGTTTCTGATGGTATGGCTACATGATCTCAAATAGTAACCAACAGATCTAGCAAACAACCCATTCATAAAAACCAAATGTCTGACCTTTCATTCATTAGATTAATTATTGATTCAATGAATCCAATATGTTACAAAAACTAAACCCAAAACCGTGGATGATTGCATATCAATTCATATGGTAAAAACAAGTTTTAAATATCTGTCGTTAAGTAGTGGGACTTTAGCTTTACGATACTATTATTCACTCAGTTATCGACCGATATATGACCATATCACCAATACAATACATACCCCGTTATTTAAAAACCAGCTCCATTCTTAAGAGATAAATGTCAAATTTCCATCATAAGTTCGATACCTCATTTCAACAGGGCATGAGAAAAAGACGGCTGCAGGCTTGTATGCACTTACAAAAGCATCCATGGATACAATAGCATCATTTATGAAGTCCATTACCTGGGGAGAAAACCAGAAAAGTTCATAATCACTGAAATATAAGGTCATGCATCTGTACTAAAAAGTAAGAGAAAGAGGTGAAGAGACACTTTGTTTTCTCTGGAGATTATTTCCAAACAAAATTCTTCTTTCACTGGCTTGCATAATTAAAGAAAAATAATTTTTGCCTGCATGGTGCCTGTATAAGAAATTTATGTTTAATACTAATTTAGAGAAACTTTTTCCTCCAATATTTTAGTGTAATCATTTGAAACTAGTCTCTAGGACAAAAAAAAAGGGTTTAGACCATAGAACAATCACGTTATGTAGTTTCTCCAAGGAAATAATCTCCACCGCAACAAACAAACAGGGACCAAAAAAATTATTTATGCATGAGCTATAACCTCCAAATAGTCTGCACAAAGCTGACTGGATCCTTGATCTTCATGGCCATGAGAAGAAAATAGAACCTGTATAAAAATCCAGGGAAGAAATTTCTAGAATGATTTACAGATGTATGAACTCTTTAGTTGTAATGCAGCTCTTTGGAGAAGGCCAAAGAAGAAACTTAAGCAAAGATAGAACATCAAAATAAGCTAATAAATTCTGAAACATATATGTAGGGTAAATACAATAATACTACTCTCAAATTCCCAGTTTATATTCTATTATTCGCTGTTTGCAAACTTCAGCTTACACAGGGACACAATGATCTCAACATTATGTTACATGGACTCGAGTGTGTGTGTCAGGTCTAGGTATGTCTCAAAGCATCACGTTTATCTAATCCTTCAATTTAAGGACATGAATGCACAACTAAACATTCATATTTTGTTCAATAAAAACTTAATTTATTTTCTAACATTGAATAGTACCTTTATGTAACATAAGAGCGTTTAGCAATGCTACTTTACTCATATTGAAGCAACCATGCAATAGACAACATTGTTAGGGCAGTACATGTACAACAATACCAGAAACTTCAATTAATTGACATGCTTTTGGGTATATGCCAAAATCAAACATGGTAGACATATTAATACCTAGCCATCAATGTGTCCAGCACAGGTACTTCAAACACTTTGAAGAATCCATGTAACATGGTCCAGAAAGGAGTTAAACTTCCCAAAAGATCTGACTATGGATAGGCAAAAGAACACAAAAATAAATTCAATAGCCTTAAAGGTCATCAAAAAAAAGAGGACGAAGGTAATGTAGGTGCTATTTTCTATTCAGTAAGTGCATAAACTGTACTCTCCTTCAGAAATCCCACTAGTAATCAAATTCATCCCAAACAACTTTTGACCTCCTCATTAAACCAAATTTTACACATTCGAATCCCTATTTACATAAAATTCACCATCACAAGACGTTTTTTTTCACTTAACACAGTTGACACTTTGTCATATATTTTCATAGCCTTTCAACACCTGAGATACCTAGGATGATTTCATCACCAAATCCACAAAAAGATAGGTTTTGATGAAAAATGTAGTTAACGACCGCTCAAAAATTAGTAATTGAGCTACTTAAGATCTCGATACAGAAGTTCATCAAGGACATAAATCACATGGAAAAGAAAAAAAAAAAAAAGAATAAAATGATAGGGCATCATTCAATGAGATAAAGATATAGATAGAAGTAATATGCAGAAAATAGACACCAATCTAGTAAGAAAAAAGGTAATAGAATACCAAATTCCACCTTGAACTTGCAAGGGGGATAAAAGTGGCCTCCAAATTTTTTTATTTTTATTTTTTAAAGAGTTTCCAACCAAAATCCAACTCTAACGTTCTAGACAAATATACCATCTCTGGATCTCCCCAATAAAATCACTAAAGCCACTCGAAAAAATACCAACTTAGAATTTGACAAGCATATCACATACTTGATGAGAATTAAAAATGCTAAAATATTCATATTTTAGGTATTCAAAATCTTCATCCAAAAACATTTTGGCCATAAATACTATGAATTCAGATGAAAACCAAATCAACTAATGATTTTTAACTAGAAATGTCAAGTCAATAGCATACACTAAACAAAACCGTGGGTGAGTCAGACAAAAATCTAAACTCAACATTCAGATTTCAGAGACATAATACTGATATAAATCTAAAACACCAGCTATACAAAAAAAAAAAAGATTCCTTCCATGATCAGTAAGACAAAAAGTTCATTGCGAAAGTATACCTCTAGAGACGCACTGCAACGTTGATGCATTGTGTGGACAATTTTCAGGAAATGCGACAATGCAGCAATAAAACTATCATGGATACTAGGCTGGGCCTTCAAAGCATTCACAACCTGCAAAACATACTACATGTGTGAGAGAGAGAGAGAGTGAATGAGAGAGAGGGGGGGGATCTTTGCACCCACAATTGGATTCAAAGTTTAAAACAATCCAAACTCCAAAGTAGCTGCTACACGGAGCAGGAGCAACAGCAGAAATTGGCACTACATCAGTTGACAAAATGTTGTGTTTCCTCCCAACAAGCCTGATCGATCAAGAAGTGAGAGGCTTCAAACAAACAAACAACAAAATTTAAGGTTTTGTTTGGATCATGGATTTGTCAAGGGGGGAAAAATAAATATAAGTTAATTTCTTTTTCTTTTTTCCTTCCACAAGTCCAAGATCTAAACACAACATAAAATGCTCCATATCAAGGTAGTATGGTGTTAGCAACATCCTAGCACCATGATGTGGCATAAAACATGTGATAACTCGTCGTCAGGAATTCAAAGGGGTATCTAGAGTCTCCATAAGAATAAGAAATGATAAGGAATGCATGCATTGTTCAGAAAATGCCAATTGGCCATAGGGATGGAACGGTTGAAGTAAATGAATTCAAGAAGGATGTCTCTATGTCTGTGCCGCATCATGTTCATATCCGTACTTCTTAGGTAGGTAGTTATCGTACTAAGATAAGGGAAGGAGGATCAGAAATGACAACGAATGCATGCATTGTTGAGAAAAGGCCAATTGCCCAAAAGGATGGAAAAATTGAAGTAAATGAATTCAAGAAGGATGTCGATGTGTCTATGTTCGGGTCGTGTTCATGTTCGTATCCATACTTCTTCGGTAGTTAGTTATTGTACTAAGGATATGGAAAGAGCAAGGACAAAACAGAACATATGGCATACCATCAAACCAAATGTCATCCTTGCTTTGAAACAAATATAGCTTTAATAAAGCCAGATTTTAGAATAAGTTTATGCAGGTGATCCAAAATAGTTGGGATGAAACTCGATTAAACTCTGTTAGCGAAGGCATCATAAGGATGTGATTTTGAAGAGCCAAGATTTTGTTAATTTATGTTAGCAATGGCATTGTGATTTTAAAGAACCATTGATCAAGTAACTGTAGGAGGCATTTGTTTCATTTTCGAAAACAGTTTTCTGTTATTGTTTTAAAAAATCAAATCAAAAACTTGTTTTTTGTTTTATGAACTATCCACTTTAGCACCTTCTGGTATGGTCCAATAGCACTTTACCCCCTATGTTTTAAAAATAGCCACATACCTCCCACATGGTTTTGGACCTAAGAAGCACGGACACGGACACGGACACGGACACGTGACACGACACGGATACGTGGACACGTAAATTTTCAAAAAAATGTAACACACGACACGTTAGGGACACGTTCAAAACATATATTTTTATTATATGTATATTTTTAAATATTTAATTTGTATTCTATATCAAATATTTAATTTTACCAAATTTATCAAATTTAGGTATGCTATTTTAGTAAAAAAATTAAAAATTATAATTTTTTTTGAAAAAAATAGTGTCCTCAACATGTCCCAACGTGTTCGCAGCGTGCCTAAAGTGTTCCAACGTGTCCAACTCTTTCCAGCGTGTCTGACACGTGTCCGAAGCGTGTCCGACACCTATACGCGACCTCCAGAGAGGTGTCTGTGCTTCATAATTTTGGACTAAATTGCTAGTTACATTTTCCGTCCAAATAGGTAGAAATTGGGCCACACACAAAAGTTCAGAGTAGGATAAAAAATTCTATCAAAATCAAATTTGAATATGTAAAAGACCAAATTACCCTTCATTTCATATTCGTCCTTCAAAACTTAACAAAAACCCTAACCCTACCCTCCCACCACCACCCACTCCAGCCTCTTCCACCACTAGCTCTCTACCACCACACGCCACTGCTCCTTGCCTTTCCCACCTCCCCATCCCTCCCTATACTCCCTCGCCAATGCCTCCCTCCTTGCGATTACAACAACTCAATCCAAAGCTTCGGAACAGGCACACAAACATGGTAGAGCAGGTTTAGCCTTTCCTTACATGTTAATTTGTGGTTCTGGGTCTAATTTGTGTCCTCCAATCTATCTCATTAGTCTCTTGTAATGTCCTGAAGGTTAGGATTCAAATCCTAACAATTTGCAATCTTAATATATACATATATATAAATGTGCATGCATATGAACTTGCTACCAAGTTCATATATATATATATGAAAAAATTTATCGTTTAATTGTTATTAAATTAGTAATTACGTTAAAATTTAGTAATTAGGTTAAAAATTAAGAAAATCAAATTTCTTAATTGCTATTTGATTTAGAAATTTTCTTTTTAATTTTTTTATTTTACAAAAATAATGAGATATAGAGAAAGAGAACAAAGGGTATAATCATCTACTACACTTAGTGAGCTAGAACATGGCCAGGGCAAGCCCTTCATTATTATTAGTAGGATGGGGCAGAGGGATAAGCCTAGAGACGAGAGAAAAGAATGGCAAGCAAATGCTAATCAAGTTAGTGTTGCAATGCAATCCAAAACCACATGAGAGGTATGTGTTTATTTTTAAAACCCAGAGGATAAAGTTCTCCAAGCCTATACCACATGAGGGGTAAAACTGATTTTACCCTCTTTGTTTTTTCAGAACACCCCATTTTTAAGGGAAACAACCTTACATTGTTTTCTAAATTATCAAAAACTACTTTTAAACGAAAATAAAAAAAATATGAAACAATGTCATTTTTTAACTTCTCATATAAAAGAAAATCCAACAAAGCGGAGCGCAACACTGGGCATATGAAGTATGACCTTCTCAATATTTTTGTTTTCAAAAACAACCACGGTTTTCAAACAAGATAGAGAATGCCAATAAAGCATCTATTAGCTCTATTATCAACTCTAAGGGATGCAAGAGATGTCCTATTTTCACCACCAAACAATATCAATAAAGTTGAATCATCATCTTGTGGATGACATATATTTGGCTTGTCATCTACTGTTAGCACCTTGATATTTGGGAGCTGACGGCTTGACACTTGGTGGCACCATGCACCTATGTTAGGCTTGGACCGCGCCATGAGGGAGGCATGCCAATACAATAAGGTGGGCAATCAAATGTGTCGTTCGGTGGTGGCACCCAACCCTTGGCCAAAGTATGGGCAACATGGCACGTGCATGGCATTAATATGACCTTAATGCTATGCTGCAGCATACATGGGGGTTTGACACAATCAGATGGCATGATAGCAAGGCGTGGTGCACAATTTGGTTAATTAGCAAGGCAGTTAGGCTTGACCAAGACCAACAAATGGCACTCCGGGCTCTATTTGGCTAGTGGCTTGAGAAAAAAGGGAGCAGTTGGTGACAGTTATTTCTGTAAGTTTGTTTCAAATCTGTGTTAACCCATTAGCGGTTGGGGGTATCACTTGCCATGCCAGGTGGCATGTGTCCCCTATGTTTTGTAGCTTGTTTGAATTTCAAATGTTCTGATTGTAGCCTATATATAGGCATGGCCATGCAAACTCGAATTCATCAAGCGTTTGAGAGTTTGGCATTTGGCTTTCCTTTGTAATTGTTGGTGCAATAATCAAGGTGGGTTTTCTCGTAATTTTTGTGTTGCTTATCTTGTATGCTTGACGAAATTTAATTTGTGTGTGTGAGTTGCATACATTGTCTGTGTTGCTTATCTTGTATGCTTGACAAAATTTAATTTGTGTGTGTGAGTTGCATACATTGTCTGAGACCAAGAGTTGGGACTTAGTGCCATCGCAGGAAAATTTTTATATACTGAAAATTAGTCCTGTGACATCTACCGTGGTGGACTTGACATAGGGTTCACCAATTAACTAATTGTGAGGCCAATTCATTCCCGTAAAGAGAGGCATGATGACAAAGTTAACACCTCCCAAGGTGGGCAAAAGCTTGAAACTTAATGTCATAATTGTCTAGCAAAGTTTTCTTCTGTAACCTTTTAAAAATCTTCTAAGGATTTATTATCCCTCTGCCAACTTCTCTTTTCTAATAGATAATCTCATTGGTTGCCAAGAAATAAATAAACAAACTCCAAGAATATATATTTAACTTAAGGTCAAGCATTGTTACAATTTACAAAGCTTCCAACTTTCTGCTCAATACGGCAAAATAGGATTTAGATAACCAAAAAAAGAGGATAGATTTAACAATCTCAACTCAAAAAGAGCATTGCTTAAAATACCTAATCATTTACAATTACAAATAAGGTAGAAATGTGCATGTTTACCAATGATCTGGTCAAATCTTCATTTTCATGACCATATATAGCACATATATCCAACAACTTAGGCATGTCAAGTAACATCTTTTCCTGCAAGAGGGCTACATGTGGAATTTGTTAATAGTGTCTTGATAATAAAGATGAATATCATAACAAGAACAAAATTTCATGTTTTCATAGTTTCAATGATCATAATTTTCCTAGGCAATGTAAGATGATAATTACTGGCTAAATTTTAAAATTTAAAGTAAATAATAAATGAGTAGGATAACAAAATGCGCCAAAATGAAAAATGAAAGAACAAACAACAAACTTGAGAGTTTTTATGGAATGATCAAATAATATTCGATTTTCGCATCTAATCTGATGACTAATGTTGATATTGAACACAAATTGGAAACAATAAATGCTCCACCCTAGACATTACCGTAAAATTTGGCATATTTATGAAGACAACATCATATTCTCAAAATCTGATACACATGAATAAGATGGGGACATAAAATCGTGCACATTTATGAAGACGACATCATATTCTCAAAAGCCAATGCACATGAATAACATGGGAACATAAAAATATGATAAGAAATGCTCCTAGACAATATTAATCGTCTGCATTCAACTCTTGAATCTAAATTTGAAAATATGCAGTCACTAAAAAGAAAGACACAGATTTGTCATAAAGAAGTATAAATAAACCATATTCAAGCTATTTGCATTAGGTTGCACCATGGTTCTAAATAATAGTATCAGAATACGTATCAGTATCTATGATGCGGTCATATATTGGTTGACATTGGACATATCGGCTGATATATCAGTGAATAACAGTATCGTAAGTCCAAAAGCCCGTTACATATTGGCTAATACGATACATTAAAATAAATAAAACCAATATTTAAAACCCTAGGTTGCACTAATACAGTTATGACCAACATCCAGTACACCCCAGTCTTCCAACCAGGTTTAAACTTCCCAAGTTAAATTCCTAAGAGTGTCACTTAGAAGTTCCTTAATTATGCAGAAGTCATAGTGAAAAAAGACAACACACCTGTGTGGTCTTTTGGACTGAGACTATCAGCAGCCCTAGCACCAGGATCTCGATTGGAAGATCTGCAACAGGAGATTCCAAATCATGAACAACTGAAGGAGTGGCACAACTGCGGGGAAAAAAAAAAAAAATTGCAAAACATTGATACACTGAGAAACTAAAAGTTACTGGTGAAACTTACATGCGGTATAAGACCATGAAAAGACGCCTGCTGAGCTCAAATTCCCCTACAATGACCCCTGCAACTATTCCTTTTACTCCACGATATGGAAAATCATACCACCTACTCCTAAACTGTAGGAAGCTCTCCAAAAAGTTGTGCAAGGAATGATCGCTTGCCACTAAGAAGCACCACAAGAACAAGGATAAGTATAATAAGAACGAAAGCATCCGCATAAATAAAGATAATTATTAGGGGGACTTACGTGTAATTCCTAGTATGTGGACTTATTATCGAATAGGTCTTATGATAATAATGGCATTTTTCATCAAACATTATTAAAATACGTTACTAATTGTTAATTTTCAGCGACAGTTTGAAAATTGTCACAAAAAAATCACTAATTATAAGTTTTAGTGACAATTTAAAAAAATCATCGTAAAAAAGTTCACTAATTTTTAACTTTCAGAGACAATTTGAAAATTTTGTTGTAGAAAAATGTCACTAAATGTAAGTTTTAGTGACAATTTATAAAAATCATGACCAAAAAAGTCACCAATTGTCAATTTTTAGCAACATATGCAAAAAATTGTCACCAAAAATTATTTTTAGCAACGATTTTACTAGAACTTATTTTCAATAGGACTTGATGGGAATTAAGTCAATCTATTACCACCTATTGGTAGTTTACCCTAATTATTACTAAGAATTTGAAAATAATTTAGTAATTAATCTAAGCGCACTCTTAGCATATCTACAATTTCTTGGTTGTAGGCTTGGTGGCATCCCCATCTCCATCTCCATCTCCACAAATGTGCCAACCATGCCACAATTTCATTCAACACAATGGGAGTGGATGGACAAACAAAACCTCACGTGGGCATGGACACGCAAGCATATATTGTATGCAAAGTTTGCTTGGGAGAAGCCCAGTTTAATGCCTCAAATGAGAGCAGGTAGTTCCAATGTCAGTGATATAACAATATTTAGTAATGGGAGGAAGGAAGGAACAACCCCCCATGAGAAAGCTGTTTTGGGATGGAGTTCTAATCATGACTCTACACTCATATTTGAGTGTGGTATTTGAATACAACTTTTAAAAATTAATTCCACACCTATTTTTGAAAACTCATTCCAAGCGGAATTTTGAATTTTGAAATTTAGCATATCCGGTCGTCCTCCCGAACGTCCGGCCGGTCGTCCAGAACAGTACTATCTTTTCATTTTTTTGGACAATTGACACCTGTTATTCTTTATATTTTAAATAAAAAATATTTTCAAAATTTAAAAAAAAAAATTTATGAATTTTGAATAGAATTTTGGGTTGTGTGTTTAGTTATGAATGGTAAGTTTTTAATCAAATATCATATGTCACATCAAAAATTCTAAATTCAATTCAAAACTTTTTTTAAAACTCATCTAAACAACTTTTTCATACTTAAATTATAATTCCAAAACTCACAAACTTAAAATACAACTTTATTATCAAATAATAATTCTAAAACTTTATCCAACGCTACCTAAACAAAACTAAATTCATTTATCATTACTAGTATTATGTCAAAACACAACAGTGCAATAAGACAGATAGGTCATGCTTGATTCACAAGACTAATAGTGAGGTATTAATAATTCTATCAAATTAGTATAGTATTCACTGTCCAACCCTACCCCATTACTATTAATCCTACAAATTTATTGGATTAATTATGCATTAGATTAATAATCCTAAATCAAAATGTCAAAACAAACATAGGATAATTGGACCCACGGATTAATAATCTCAATCTCATACTCTAATCCTTTCAATAAAACATGCCCATAGTGTGCAATTATATGATTCAAAAAAAGAAAAAAGAAAAAAGAAAATTAGAAATGGAAAAGGAAGTAAATAGAAACACTAACACAAACACTAACCTTGTGTCCAGAAATCTCTAGGGCTCAATCGGAGCAAGCGAGACAAGTGTGTGTTGAGATGATCGACAACTCGCTGAGACTCGACGGGATCCAATCCGCCTTTGTCAGGGGGGAGACCGGCCGCAACTGCCTCATCTTGGGGCAAGTAATTCACGAAATTGCCACCGGAAACCAAGTTCCTGGTCGATGCATAATCTGATTGTCTGAGAGAATTGGAGAGTGTTGTTGGCTCTGTTTGGGGGGTTTTGGAATTGGGCGTATTCGTAGTCCTAGTACTACTCTTTGCTACAAATTTCTTTTGCTGCTGCTTTCCATCATACCTGTTTTGGGCGTAACGATTTGACATTTTAGACAGAGAGAGAGAGAGGGAGAGAGAGAAAAGCGTCCGTCTGAGTTCTGATGATGGAACGAGGATTTTGGAAGGGGACTATGGCGCGGCGCCTTGGCAGCGATGAGCGTCGCTGAAATAATTGCAAATCCAGTGACTATTTTGATTGAGGGCGGCTATTAGCAATCTGACCCCTCAATTCCCACTTACTTTTTCTTTTTTTTATTTATTTCTTTTAATTTTTTATTTTTTTGTGTGTTTTTTTGTCTCGAATTACACTTAGTGATCGGTTTAGATCATATTTCAATTGTGGTATATTTAATTTTAAATTTTAAATCTCATTTCAAATAAGAATAATTAAAAGTATAATTATTTCATTTGAGAGATAAAGTTGTCATAATTTATTTTTTATTAATTAATTTATATATTATTTGAGATATAATGATTTTTTTTTAATGAATAATATTATAACTTTTTTAGTTATAAAATTCTATTTAGTTTGGTTTTCACAATTTATTTTTAGAAAATTTTTCTAAGAAATTAAAAATTAAATTGGTGAAAAAAAATTTAAAACACATTCTTTTTAAATAATTTTATCTTTTGAGAGAGTAGAAATAATTTTTTTATATTTATTTTCATTAAATTAGTTTTTATTTTTTTAAAAGTCAAATATGGTGACAACTTTTATATCATTATTAAATCAATCTATTAAATCAAAAAATCTAAAACTAAAAATATTTCATTTATTAAACATATCGATTATATATCAAAAGCCTAATAACTATCCATTACATGATAACCATCTAAAAATATATGTTAACAACAAATACAACTATCTATTACATAATAATCATTTAAAAACATCAACAAAAACAACCACCCATTACATGACCATTATCCAAACACATATTAAAAATAAATTTGGTAAAAAAATAAAAAAATAAAAAATTTATCATTTTTATATAATTTTATCTTTGGTGAGTAGAAATAATTTTTAAGAATTTAAAAATAATTTGTTAACATTTATTTTTCTCAAACTAGTTTATATTTTATCAAATTGACGACTTTGCCCTTGAAATAGAATAATAATGTCTTCAATTGTTCTTTTTTGAAACCAAATTTAAAATTCAGGATTAAATGTATCACAATTGAAAGATCAGGAACTAAAGTAACACAAGTCTCAAATTATAAGAACCATTAGTGTAATTTCCCCCCCTCCCTTTTTTTTTTATAAATAAAATTACACCTTGAAGTAAATTATATTAGAGGACAATCTTTAATAGAATATCCATTTACCAAATAAAAACAACTCTATAATGTTGTACACCTACCTTCCCCACCTAAACATATTTCGCACTCACATAAACCTAACGTATTCATCTTCATTAGTGTTCCTCTTCATTATATCATCATTAAATCCAACATTCCTTTTCATCATCTTAAATCCAACGTATTCCTCTCCATCACCATCCTAAACCATAAAAGTATTCTTTTTCATCATGATCATAAACCCTAAACCAGGAATCAGTGGCTAAATTGAAATGGATGTCTGTTATTTTGTTTGTTATATTGAATTGGAATGGAAAATAGTGAATTGAATGTTGAACAAATAGTTTCTGTTCGGCAACACAGTGCTCTCAAAATTGTTTACGTTCGACAACATAGTACTGAACCAACCCTTGGGCAGTCGACGGATCGGATGATCGGGTGGTCGATCGGTAGTGTGATTTTGGCTCAGTTTTACAATAATGATGCAATGGTTTTGATAAAAATGGACACTGTTGTTCACTGATTTCGAATCAATTAAAGAGAGTGATCGTTGTTATCGTCGTTCTTCAACAGAAGAGAGAATAAGAAGGACTGTCTTGAACCATGATGAAGAGGGTGTGCAAAATTAAGTTGGTGTGCACTTGGGTGTGATGATATTGTGAATAGGGATAAAGTTGATACCAAGTGGGGTGTTAAAAGAAATATTATTGAAATTTAGGGTTTAGGGTGAGAGTTCAAAAAAATAGGTGGTCCAAAGAATTAAGGTAGGTGCTAATAATAGCCCTCTTTTGATTTTATATAGGAGTGTAAAAATGCCCGCGGCCCGAAGCCCAGAATGGGCTAAGCCCTTGGGCCTAGGTCCAAGCCCCTAGGCCAGGGCCTGGGCCATCGTTTTGATGCCCGACCCACTTGGCCCGGCCCATGTGGCCTGGCCCATCGGCCTGCTTAAGGCCTACTTAGGGCTCGGCTTGCGCCAAGGCCCAGTGTATTTTTTAATGGAAAATAATAAAATTTTGGTAGAAAAAATTTTAAAAAACAAAAAAAAAATGGTCAGGCCCGCCCAAGGCCTGAATACCCCTGGGCTTAATTTTTTGGTCCGTGGGCTGGCCCGGCCTAGCCCGAATTTCGGCGGGAGCCCGCAAGGCACAACATGGGCCGGGCTGAGCCAGATTTACACCTCTAATTTTATAGTACGATTAAACACCTCTTATATATATATATATTAATAATGTTACATCCCCAATTTCATCCTTAATGATGTGGCTAAGACCCATACGAAGCGATTTTACACTCCTCTCATTTCATCTTATCTTTAGCCTTTTCTAATTCAACATTATTGTGGTGAAATTAAGAGAGCAAAATTAGGGAAACTCAGATGTTCGTTTCGAAAAAGAATTTAGTTCGTTCGAGGTTAAATTGATATTTATAATTTGAAATTTTATTTTATCCTTATATATTTGTACACTATCTAGTTATATATTCACGTGTTATTTATCTATTTATTTGTCATTTCACTTTTTATTCATGTCTCACCTATTTGATCACCTATATCTTTATATCATCACCACCGCCACAAACGTTGCTAGCCGCCACTATCAATGACATTTCTAGGAAACTTTTCGACATTGGAGGTCATTCAAAAAAATAATTTGTTTTTTTCACCAAACAATTTAATTAAACATATCATTATAGCTGTGGAGGGGTAAAATATTGGCCCAAGCCCAAAGTAATTAGGCAAAGCAGCCTAAAGGAAAGAGAATACCTAGATAAATTTTCTAAGGAGCCCATTAGAGACAGTTGGTAGTACAATGGCACGTGGCTAAGAGCATGAGGAGCATCGTATTCATCTTCATGCAATGGTGGAAACATCAATACAGCAAATACATGAGTATAGGTCAAGCCTACTTGACAGTAAGTGCATTCGATTAACCTGATCTGATCAACACAACGCTTGGCAAGTTGGCCACTAGCATCTAATATTATGATAACCCCATCACGTATTATGCTTTTAAACCTTTAATTTTGCATGTGCGCATGTGCTCTACATGAATTTGAAAGCTAGTTATGTGTTTAATATGATTTTTTGATTCATATCTATTAATCATAGGAATATCTATTGTAATTTCTATTATAATTTGAAATTGAAGGCCTTAATGGCGTCAGAAACCGAAATTGATTAGCTTAATGTGAATGGCGTAATTTTTAGAGCCTAATGAAAAGTTTGATTAAAATTTGATCATATTAAATTAATTAGAATTTAGTGGGATTAATTAACCCTGAGCATGCTTAATTAGTCTAAGTCAATTAAGTCTATTTATATATGTTGAGAAGGTGATTAAACTTATTTTACACTCAAAAATTCAGAAATACATTCTAGAGAGAGAGGGATAGTTCATTTAGAGAGAGAGGGTTTGATCTTGAAGTTTTGACTTGGAGATTGAAGAATTGACTAGAAAAGCTCAAGAATTGGCTAATACAACTGTAATTGAAGACTCTAGGTATGTGTTTGAACCTTAATTTGTGAATTGAAGCCAGCAATATGTGTAATCAACAAGATAATGAACTAAAATACAAGAAATGAGCTAAGAATGAAGAATTTAGTGTTAATTCATACATGCATGCATAACTTTGGTTAGCTTCATCATTTTTAGCATGATTCATGTCATCTAAGCTTGAATTGAAGGTTATATCATCCATGCATCCACGATTCATGAAGTTTTGATGTTGAATTCCATGTTTTGAGAGTTTTGGAAAAGAATTTGAAGTTAATTGGGTCATGCATGGTGAATTCAAGAAGTTTTGAGCTTTGATTTTGCAAATTGGTTTTGATTTGAAGATACATGTTTTGAAGTTCAAAATCAGTTCTAAAAAAACCCAAAATTCGACCACATCGCTTGAGCAAACAAATTGTTGCTTGAGCGCATATCTCATGCATCTAGTAGTTTTGCAGACATTTGTAATTGGCTCAAGCGACCGAGTTACCGCTCAAGCGATCGCCTTTTTATTTTGCACCTTGGCTCGAGCGATCATCGAGCCTAGATTCGGACCAACCAGTACTTTTGTAGACCATGTGGTCCGCTCGAGCGAAGTAACCTATTTCAACATATTTTGAAAAGTCATATTATGTTCATAATTCCGTTCTCATTCCATTCTGAGCACTCTTTGGCATGCTATGAGCACCCTAAATAAATTAAAGAGTTAGAGCATCTCCAACGCTTCATCACTTTTTATATCAAATCTGAGTAAAAAAAAGGCCACTTCCTCAATCTGATACCCGCTGCTCCAACGGTTGCACTTTAACTTGCATCAAAAGAGCAGGGACGTCCGGCAGGACGACCGGCCGGTCGACCGGACAAGCACTAAATTTTTTTTTCCCTCCATTTCTTTTTCCCTTCATTAAATATTTTTCTTTTTTTTTTGCCTCCAATAATCATTTCCTTCCAAAACCTGATATAAACATATTCATTTATGTACCATATACCAAACAATAGGTACATTTTACATCTATAACCAATCATAATTGAAAGTGGAGCATAATGAGTATCTCAAATTCTTATATGTTCACGTCATTTTCATCCTCTTTTTCTTCCTTATCCTCTGATGATGAGTCTGATGATGAAAAAATGCTCACATTTTTTGGGGTTTATGATATAAATAATGCTAGTATGATTCATATTCTGCAATCAACTGATGAATCAAAGAAAAAAGGTCGTTCTGTTGTAGGACATAATTACATACGTTGCGATAGATAGAAGGGTCATGAGCGATTGTTCGCAGACTATTTTGCGACAAATCCAATTTATTCACCTACAATATTTCAGAGACATTTTCGAATGCGTCGTCTTCTGTATCTACGAATTTTGAATTCCATTGAAGCACACGATTCATATTTTGTTCAAAAACAAGATGCAGTTCATATCCTTGGATTGTCTCCCCTACAAAAGATGACTTCAGTAATGAGAATATTGTCATATGGAGTGATAGCAGATGCAGTTGATGATTATATTTGTATTGGGGAAAGCACTGATGTAACAACCCCGACCCATGATTAATTGTTAAACCATGATTAGCTAGAATTAATCTTGCCTAATGAGTAATTAAGATAAAATTCTGAATTAATTGCATGTGTGTTGCATTATTTGAGTTTCTATCTATTCATGGTAAGAATATTTGTCTGTATTTCCACTTTGTTTTGCCAATAGAAGGCCTTATCGGCATCCGATTGGGAAATTGACTTGATATATGTGTTATTCGGAAATTTTGGGAAATTATGGTAGGTTTAATTGAAATTCGATTTGGAATGAATTAATTAGTATTCAATTATGTGGATTAGTGAACTTAAGCCTAGCATAATTAGATGCCACTAACCAAGCCTATATAAGGCTTATTTGACTCAACACACACAAGTTACACACTCTCATCCCTTCCTATTTGAGCTCATAAACGTGAGAGAGAGAGAGAGAGGGACTTGGGAAATTAAGTTCATACACTTGGATGTTGTAGAGACTTGGAAGAGTTGGCTTAGAGACTCAACAATTAGTTAACTAGAGCTCAACTAGACATCTAAGGTATGAAATCAAGCTTCTAACTTTGAAATTTAGTTGGTTAATGCATGGAATTAGGTGAGACAAGCGAATTAACTTGAAAATTTAGGTAGAATTGGAGAAATGAACTCAAATCATGCATGCATGCATATTTCATAGCATTTTGAAGTTGTTTTCTGAAGAATTTCCTTATGCATGTTACTAATTCACTTTAGTTTTCGGAATTCATCAAGTTTCATGTCATTTTGTGTCATTAGATCATGTTTTGAAATTTTTGAAGTCAAGGCAAAACTTACATGTTATGTTTTCTATGAATTGAGTTGAGTTTTAAGCAATCGGCAAGTTTTTGGGCTTTGATTTTGCGAAATGATTTAGAATTCCCAATGTTTTCCAAGTTCATACATGTATCTCTAAGTTTTTGGCCCAAAAAGATGAGTTTTGATGCATTGAATTCGAGTTTTGCAGCTTGAAAGCGAATCTGGAAATTCAAGAATTTGACCCATTCGCTCGAGCGGCAGATCCTGCGCTCGAGGGATTACTTTGTGATCTTGCACTTCCGCTCGAGCGACCAGAAGTTTGCTCAAGGTGAAATGCAAGCTCCCAGAAGTTTATATGTTTTGCAGACCGCTTGAGCGACAAGAATTGCGCTCGAGCGAAGACCTCAGTCTCACGCTTGAGCGACCGTCGAGTGTGCATCGAGCGAAAAAAATCAAGCAACTAGTACTTTTGCAGAGTTTGTAGGTCGCCGCTCGAGCGACAGAAGTTGCGCTCGAGCGAACACTTATATTTTGTATGTCTGCTCGAGCGAAGTAAGTTACGTTCGAGTGGGACACCTATTTTCAGCAAATCTTGTTAAGTGTTTCCAAGTACATTTTAGCATTCTCATTGCATCCTAGGCATTCCTAGGCTAAGATTAATACATAATAATATGGATAAAGGCTAGAAACACACTAAGAACGAAATGAGATAAGTCATGTATGATTCAAGCGTGTGTTTCAGTATATGTATATGTATTTGTTATGTTGGTGTTGGTCACGCGCCTTAAGCTGTTGATCTATTAGTTGGCTATCGAGCTGTACAACAATCTATGTGTAATAACTTAGTAAAGTTGCGTTTGATATGAAATACCTTTTGAATATTATGGTATGATGTGAAATGCTTCTAAAAAGGCTATTTTGTGAATCCATGAATTATGATCCATGTTTTTGAATAGTATTTGTGGTATCCTTAGCAGAGGCCCTCGCCTAGGGGAAATAGTATTGTGGCTTATGGTCATGAGGCCCTCGCCCGGGGGAATAATATCATGGCCCAGGCCCTCGTCCAGGGGAATAATACCGTGGCCCAGGCCTGAGGAAATAATATTGTGGCCCATGAACGAGATATGTTACCCTGTACGAGAGGTTCCATTATGGAACTTGATATGCTTGACCAAAGAGATATGTTAATGCTAATGGATGTACTACGCATGAATTGAATATGAACATGAATATGACTCTATTTCTAATACAAACATGACTATGTTCTGATGTGATTAGAGATTTGAAATCTGTTCTGGACATTGTTTACTAAAACCTTTATTTTGTTATTATTCACTAGGCTTTGCTCACTTTATATATATATATGTATGTAGATGAGTAGGCGCATGACCAGGCCTAAACTGCTGTCTGGAGTTTTAGGTTAGCCAGCCACTATGCCTCCTGGGGAGGTTCCCTTTTGAGATGTCAAGTTTTGTAACTTTGCTACAGATGTTTTTGTTTTGTTATGCTTATCTGTACATTAGGTTAAGTCCCATTTTGCCTTTAACTATGTAAATGGGTGACGTAAGACTAGTGTAATTATGACGTCACATGTATATATATAAGTGTGTTTGACAGTTTCTGTCTCATATACGTCAATATAGCTCTATGGACAATGTATTTTTATTTATTTGCTTCCGCGGCCCCTCATATTTCATAATAATCAGGTTAGAGGCCTTCGGTAATCCAAGGATTACTGGCCGGTTACGACGCTAAACTTATAGGGGTAGGTTTGGGTCATGATAGAGTGGTTAGGATGTCCTAGAAAATAATTAGAGACGTTTCATTTGCATGTGTGAGTGTGTGATAATCTTTATAAATGTGGAAACTGAATTTGAACCTGAATAAATGAAATTGAAAGAAATGAACAAGATTATTCCTATGTTTATTACTGCCTTGTCTCTCTATAGCGTCATGTAAAATGCAAAAAGTAATGATACAAGTGAACCCTCGGAGACTCGTATGAGTCATATGGAACAAATACTTCCAGCTCTGACAGAAGCAGTGATGCAACAACAGAGGCAACAACCTTTGCCCTTACCGCCTCCACCGGTACAAAATGAGCCAGACAACAATGATATAATTAACTTGACTTAGAAATTCATGAATATAAAGCCGCCAACTTTCCTAGGACGTATTGAACCATTAAAGGCTGAAACATGGTTGTTAGAAATACAGAAATTATTCGAAGTGTTTCCCTATTCTGAGATTCAGAAAGTTTTTTTGGCCACCTACACTCTGAAAGATGAAGCCCGGAGATGGTGGTTATTGATCCGAAATAGTAATGGGAACATGACATGGAAACAATTCAACGAGATTTTCTACAATAAATACTTTCCTCAGTGTTTTCGAAACCGAAAAGTTTCTGAATTCCAAGAACTTAAGCAAGGGAAGATGTCCGTAGTCGAGTATGAGGCTAAGTTCACCGAGTTGGCCAGATTTGCTCCTCATATGGTTGACACAGATTGCAAAAAGGCTTGGAAATTTGAAGGGGGATTAGACTTAGAAGTGTTTGACCGAGTAGGTGTACTGAAATTACCTACATATATGGAAGTACTTGATAGAGCGCTGATGGCAGAGGCTATTCTGGCGGCAAAGAAACAAGCTATAACTCTAACAATTGAATGGAGAGGCAAAAGGGCTGGATTCAATTTCAAGAAGGGCCGATCATTTTTGAAGAAGCAAAACATAGGATCCTCTAGTAGCGCTGGTCAAAGTAGTGGATCTATTCCAAACTGTCCAGATTATGGAAGGAAACATAAAGGAGTGTGCTACCATGCATCTGGTGCCTATTATCGGTGTGGCAAACCTGGCCATATAATGAAGGATTGTCCACTTGGGTCCGAGAATGCCAATCGCCCCGCAGCAAGTTCAGCTGGATCGGTGTAGACACCCAATTTTTGACCGTCCTCAAGACTTGGACGTCATCACTTGTGCATATGGTAATTATGATTACATGTGTTTGTTTTGAGTGCTCGAAGTCCTCGGCGGAGTGCCTTGCCTTTGAGACTTGAAACCTTATCTGTTTTGTGCCTTATTTTGGACCAAAGCCTTGATATTTCTTGCCTGGAACTTTTGGTGACCTGTCGGCCACCACCATAGGCTGTCAGCCATGGATAATGGTTGTTGGCCAGGGGTGTGGTCGGTCGGCTACCAGTGGTGGCCGACGGCCACCAATGCTTTTTTCCAGATATTTGTTGACAACTGTGCCAGCTATTAGCACAATGAGCTACATCTCCCTACACGTGTATGGTGGGATGTTTCTAAGCTCAAAGAGTGTTTTTCTACAAATAGGGGGGTTCCTCTCCCATTTTGGGAGGTTAGCAATTTTGGAACAAAATTCTCTCTCTCTAGATTTCTCTCTCTCTCTCTCTCTCTCTCTCTCTTAAAATTTTGTGCTTTGTAGCTAGTTTTCTCTACACTTTTACATACACTACCTTGATCAAAATTACTTCTCTTTGAGCTAAGGTTCATTGAGACTTGTTTTGAGCTCTAGCAAGTGGTTGTAGCTTGGATTTGTGCCTAGAGTTGCTCTTTGCTTCAAGAGGTAGTTTATTTTCTTTGTTCACTTGTTTAGTATACTTGTTTTCTTATCTTTTTAAACTGTTTTGAGGCTGGTTTTGAACAAAAAAAAAAACCTCTATTTTATGACCTAAAAATGTTGGTTTGAGGCCATTTTTGAGTGGGGGGTGGTTCACCCTTCTTGCTTACTAGTTTGCTAAGCTTTTGTACCTTTATTCATCACTTTCAAATCAACTTTTTTGGCCCTTTTAACCACTGAATTTCATAGGGATTTTAGTGGTAAAAATCTCATTTTGAAGTAAAAAATTGAAGGGGTTAGCCTTCCCTCCTCATGTCTTGTTTGCATGCCTAGTTAGCTTCACATGTTAGCATGTTTTTTTAGCTTAACTTAGCTCAAGTCCAGTATGTTTTAGTCTCTGAAATAACCTATTTTAGCTCTGTTTTGGGTTGATTAGTTTGTTTGAGTCTTGTTTTGCATAGTTGTAGTGTTAATTCCTTCACTAGTTTGCTGTTTTAAGGCTTTAACCATCATTGGTGTGAGTTGGTTACATGTTTTAGTGCTTTTATCACTCAATTTCAGCACATACAATCTCTACAATCTCCCTCATTTCTTCACTTTTTCATTTGTTTTGAGGGTTGTTTCAACCTTAGGGTTGTTTAAGCTTGAGGTTGAGGCTCATGCTTAATGGTTTAATCCTCCTTTCAGGGTTCATTACCAATGGCATGAAGCTTCTCTCATGCCTTAAACTACCCAGTGGTTGACACTTCTTTCACTTTAGAAGACACTCACCAAGGGACTAATGGATTAATGAATGTTTTGGTAATTAAAATGAGTAAACAAAATTGACAAATAAAAGTGTGTAAGATAAGCATTCTTTTTGTTGCATTGCATGTGTTCAAATCGGACGTTAATTTGAACACAAGGAAAATGGGACATTTCATACTCAAAGTGATGAAATGTGTCATTTTCCTAGGTCACCATTACCCTTGATCATGCATGATAAGGTGGTGGTTATTTTGGTCTTGTTTGTACATTTATTGAACTTGTACAAACTTGGTCCCTTAGCCATCATGCATGGAAATTGCTTGATTGATGGTTAGAGGCCAAGAGTTTCTCTCATTTGAGCTTGTGTGATGATAAGGAGGTTAAACAGTACAAACAACCTGTGAGAATACACTGTTTTGCTGTGTTTTGCTCTCTGTTGCAACATGGAAGTGTAAACCAGCAGTGGCCGACAGTCACCACCAGTGGCCGACCAGCCACCAATGGTAGCCGACCGGCCCCTTGTCCCTCTTGTCGGCCATCAGTGATTTTTGCATAATGTGATGGTAAGATGAAGCAGAGGTGTTTTGGAAGTTGGCAGAATTTTCAGTGATCAAATGTGCAAACAGATGCTTGCAGCAGCAATGCAGTGGCTTTTCGGGTGTAGAATTGAGCATGCGCATGCATATACATCACTTCCCGGGGCTAAGTAGTTGATTACTTAGTTTACTTGCAATTGACTTGTAATCCATTAATTAGCTAAGTAGTTAATTAGATGTGATGTAATTATTTAATTAGTTAGCTAGAATAGTTAATTAGTTTCGGTTTGTAATAGTTAGCTTAATTAGCGTAGCTAGCTAGTTAGCTTTTATTCATTCGGACCCTCCTTCGCGAGGGCGTAATGTTGTAATAAGTGTGCGTGTGTGTGTATGTCTTCCAATCCCACGTCTTTCTCCTTTTTATTTAATCACTTTCGATGGTTAGATTAGGGACATGTTTCAATTAGCATATCGCATGCTTGTATCATTCATTCGTATTGCATGCACCGAGGCTCGACACATCATTCAAACTGCATTGCCATTTCAATACTTCTTTGAATACGTGTTCAAATCACATGCAGTTCAAATTGCTTCATATGCCATATTAGTAGCCGAGCCTATTAATTGCATTATTGTATGTGTTGCATTAGAAATCTTGTATAGTTAGGATCATGCATCTTTCTAACTAGTTTCTGTTTTGGCTCGGAATACTAGGTGAGTTTTTATGCTTTAGTATACTTGCATAAGTGTAAATGTTGTCATGATTAGCATGCTTGCCATGAGGCTATGTGCTTAAATGCTAAACTGCTTGAATGCCTGTGGATGAAGGCTTATTGTTTGAATGGGAACAATTCAACAAATGTGCGTTGTAAGCCCACTTTGTTGAGTGGCAAATCATGTTTTAAGCCCACTATGTTTGGTGGCAAATCTGCATCTTTAAGCCCACTTGAGGTGGCAAATTCAAACCATTTTTGCAAACAACCATGAGTTAAATTGTTCCAAATTGAGTAAACTAGTCTATATTTGCTTATGCACATCACATAGTAAAGCTAGTTTAATAACCGGAATAAGAACACATAATGTTTATAAAAACTCATATCATGATTAGTAGAGGCCGATCTTTTGATCAGGCAAGCGGGGGTGCTCAATTCATGACTTTCCCCCCTTCGTACCTAAGTTCCCGAGCCGAGGGAACTTTGGTGATGACGGACACGTGGCCTTCGGCACGAGTCAGGGTTTCCTAAATTTTCCCAAAATAAAAAATATTTAGGTGGCAACTCTGTATCTGGCAAAGCAGTCCAATTTTAGCATTATTTGATTTAAAATCGATTTTCCAAAAAAGATTTGCCAAATTTGGATTCTTTGGTGATTATCAGTTTCACATTGCACTTGTGAGATTAGATTCAGAACCACGGGAGTCCGAACTGTGAGGCCATTTTTTTAAACCTTCTGAAAAGGGGCACGGAAAAAAGGCGAGTCCACAATCGACTTCTGTAACAAGGTCAAATGTCAGAACTAATGCCAGGGGTAACATCGGGAATGAAACGCTAAGACAAGGGAGAGTGTTTGCCTTAGTGCCTGGAGATGTACAAAACACCGAATCTGTGGTGTTAGGTATAATCTCTATATGTGCTCAGAATGCCTATGTGTTGATTGATTCTGGTTCCACATATTCATCTGTATCGCATGCTTTTTCTCGAAAATTAACTAGCCTGTTAGAGCCTATGAATTGTTTACTATATGTATCAACACCATCTGGAGGTTCAATGATATGTGCTTATGTTTATCCGGCATGTGATGTTGTGATTGGGGACGTGACATTGTATGTTGATTTGTTACCATTGGGTATAGATCATTTTGACTGCATACTTGGTATAGATTGGTTAACGAAATATTGTGCCACCATTGATTGTGTGAATAAAACCGTCATGTTTAGACCACCTGGTTTGTCTAAGTTTGTTTTTACTGGAAATGGGGTGGTTCCTCCGCTATACTTGATTTCATTTATGAAAGGTAGGAAATTGTTAAGAAAAGGGTATCGGGGCTACTTGTGTTGTGTGTTGACTGAGTTTTCGGATAGTGCTAATGTGGAAACGATTCCTGTGGTTTGTGAATTTTCTGATGTATTTCCTACTGACCTACCTGGGGAGTTAATTGATAGGAAAATTGAGTTTACTATTGACGTAGAACCCGGGATATAACCAATTTCCAAGACCCCTTATAGAATGTCAACTTTCAAACTGAAAGAGTTGAAAATCCAACTCCAAGAACTCTTACACAAGAAATTCATCCATCCGAGCATCTCACCTTGGGGAGCTCCAGTGTTGTTTGTCAAAAAGAAAGACGGGTCTTTAAGGTTGTGTATTGACTGCCATGAGTTGAACAAAGTAATCGTGCAAAACAAATACCCATTGCCTCGAATAGAATCTATTTGACCAACTTCATGGGGCACATGTGTTCTCCAAGATAGATCTTAGATCCAGGTATCACCAGTTAAAGGTCAAGGTAGAAGATGTGGAGAAAACTGCATTCAAAACTAGATACGGACACTATGAATTTTTGGTAATGCCGTTCAGAGTAACTAATGCACCTACAGTATTCATGGACTTAATGAATAGAGTGTTCAAACAATTCCTTGATGAGTTTATTGTTGTGTTCATTGATGATATATTAATTTATTCTAAAAGCAGGGAAGAACATGAAAACCAGCTAAGAATGGCTCTACAGATCCTAAGGGAAAAGAAGTTATATGCAAAATTTTCCAAATGCGAATTTTGGCTTGACAGTGTGGCATTTCTAGGGCATGTAATCAACAAGGATGGTATCTCTGTTGACCCACAGAAAATTGAAGCTATTGTAGACTAGCCTAGGTCGACTAATGTGTCAGAAGTTAGGAGCTTTTTGGGACTTGCTGGCTACTATAGAAGATTTGTGAAAGATTTCTCGAAATTTGCTCTGCCATTGACACAATTGACACAGAAAAATGTACCATTTGGCTAGAGTGATCAACGGGAGTCAGCCTTTCAAGAATTGAAAACTAGATTGGTAACTGCACCAATTCTGACTTTACTTAACAGAATTGATGGGTTTCAGGTTTACAGTGATGACTCCTACAAAGGTTTGGGTTGTGTGTTGATGCAAAATAGGAAGGTAATTGCTTACACCTCTCAGCAACGTCGTCCTCATGAAAAGAATTACCCAACTCAAGATCTTGAATTGGCAGTTGTGGTGTTTGCTTTGAAAATTTGGCTCCATTATCTATGCGGAGTAACTTGGAAGTGTATATTGACCATAAAAGCTTGAAATATTTCTTTACCCAAAAAGAACTGAACATGAGATAGAGAAGATGGTTAGAGTTGATCACAGGCTATGATTTGCAGATTTTGTACCATCCAAGGAAAGCTAATACAGTGGCAAATGCTTTGAGCCGAAAGTCAATAGGAAATTTGTCATGTTTGCTCACCGGTCAGAAAGAATTGCTATATGACTTGGAAAAGAATGAGATTGAAGTTGTATTGCATGAACAAGGTGGAATCTTAGTTGTTATCTTTGCCCAGCCTGCAATCATTGAAGAAATTAGAGAAAAACAACTGCAAGATAAATTCTTGAAAAAGATTGTGGATGAATTTGAATCAAAACCAGGCCCGGGTTTGTACTTGAGAACAATGTGTTGAAATTTCAAGGTGGCCTTTGTGTGCTGGATTTTTTTGACTTGAGGAAACGCATCATGACTGAAGCTCACAATTCGAAATTTGCCATGCATTTGGGAAACACAAAGATGTATCATGACTTGAAACAAAATTTCTGGTGGCCAGGAATGAAAAAGTGTATTGCAGATTTTGTGGCTAGATGTTTACACTGCCAGCAAGTTAAAGCCGAACGTCAACGACCTGTTGGTTTGTTACAACTGCTTCCAATACCAGAATGGAAGTGGGAGCACATTACTATGAACATCATTGTAGGATTGCCTCGCTTCTCTCGAGGTATGGATTCTATTTGGGTCATTGTTGATCGCTTAACTAAATCTGCCCACTTTTTTCCTGTCAAATCCTTGTACAATGCGGATAAATTGGCTAATTTGTATGTCAATGAGATTATGAAATTGCATGGAGTTCTAGTTTCCATAGTGTCTAACAGGGACCCTAAGTTCACTTCAAGATTCTGGCAGAGTCTATAGTAAGCTTTGGAAGCTGAGTTAAGATTAAGCAGCGCTTACCACCCACAGACAGACAACCAATTAGACAGAACAATACAGACGTTTGAGGATATGCTCAGAATGTGTGCCCTAGATTTCCAAGGCAATTGGGAGACCTACTTACCATTGGCTGAATTTGTGTATAATAATAGCTATCACTCAAGTATTGGGATGGCTTCTTATGAAGCTCTATATGGAAAGAAATGCCGTTCTCCGATCTGTTGGGCCGAGGTAGGTGACAGCCCTTTGTTGGGATCGAAACTTGTGCAAGAAACGACCAAAAACGTGAAATTGATTCAACAAAGACTGAAAACTGCACAAAGCCACCAAAAGAGTTATGTAGATGTCCAAAGGTGAGATAGAGAATACGAAGTCAGTTCATAAAAGTGACTCCAATGAAAGGGCAAACTCGTTTTGGTGTGAAAGCAAAATTAGCACTGAGGTATGTCGGGCCATATGAAGTGCTTGAGAAAATCAACTCGGTAATGTATTGGGTAGCCTTATCGCCGGTCATGGAGCATATGCATAACGTTTTTCATGTTTCGATGCTTTAGGAATATTTATGAGATCCACTCCATGTGATTGAGCCGACTTATGTGCTTTTGAAAGATGACTATACATATGAAGAAATGCCAATTCAAATTGTGAATCGAAGAATCAAAAGATTGAGGAACAAAGAAATTTCATTGGTGAAAGTAGATTGGCAAAATCACAGAGGGATATATGCAACATGGGAGACAGAAGAGGATATGATAAAGAGATACCCAGATTTGTTCCCTCTGGACCCGATATTTTTCCAAAACGAAGGTAATCAGAGTTTGGAGGACCAAACTCTATAAGGGGGAAAGACCGTAACAACCCCGACTCATGATTAACTGTTAAACCATGATTAACCATAATTAATCTTGCCTAATGAGTAATTAAGATAAAATTCTGAATTAATTGCATATGTGTTGCATTATTTGAGTTTCTATCTGTTCATGGTAGGAATATATGTCTGTATTTCCATTTTGTTTTGCCAATCGAAGGCCTTATTGGCATCCGATTGCGAAATTGACTTGATATATGTGTTTTTTGAAAATTTTGGGAAATTATGGTAGGTTTAATTGAAATTCGATTGGGAATGAATTAATTGGTATTCAATCATGTGGATTAGTGAACTTAAGCCTAGCTTAATTAGATGCCACTAACCAAGCCTATATAAGGCTTATTTGACTCAACATACACAAGTTACACACTCTCATCCCTTCCTATTTGAGCTCATAAACGTGAGAGAGAGAGAGAGAGAGAGAGAGAGAGAGAGAGGGACTTGGGAAATTAAGTTTAAACACTTGGATGTTGTAGAGACTTGGAAGAGTTGGCTTAGAGACTCAACAATAACCTAACTAGAGCTTAACTAGACATCTAAGGTATGAAATCAAGCTTCTAACTTTGAAATTTAGTTGGTTAATGCATGGAATCAGGTGAGATAAGTGAATGAACTTGAAAATTTAGATAGAATTGGAGAAATGAACTTAAATCATGCATGCATGCATATTTCATAGCATTTTGAAGTTGTTTTCCCAAGACTTTCCTTATGCATGTTACTAATTCACTTTAGTTTTGGGAATTCATCAAGTTTCATGTCGTTTTGTGTCATTAGATCATGTTTTGGAGGTTTTGAAGTCAAAGCAATACTTACATGTTATGTTTGCTATGAATTGAGTTGAGTTTTAAGCAATCGGCAAGCTTTTAGGCTTTGATTTTGCGAAATGATTTAGAATTCCCAATGTTTTCCAAGTTCATACATGTATCTTTAAGTTTTTGGCCCAAAAAGATGAGCTTTGATGCATTGAATTCGAGTTTTGCAGCTTGGAGGCGAATTTGGAAATTCCAGAATTCGACACCTCTGCTCGAGTGGTAGATCCTGCGCTCGAGAGATCACTCTGTGATCTTGCATTTTCGCTCGAGCAACCAGGAGTTCGTTCGAGCGTGAAATGCAAGCTCCCAGAAGTTTATATGTTTTGCAGACCGGTTAAGCGATCGTCGAGCGGAAAAATCAATCAACCAGTACTTTTGCAGAGTTTACAGGCCACTCGAGCGACAGAAGTTGCGCTCGAGCGACCACTCACATTTTGTATGTCCGCTCGAGCAAAGTAAGTTACGCTCAAGCAGGACCCTAATTTTCAGCAAATCTTGTTAAGTGTTTACAAGTACATTTTAGCATCCTCATTGCATCCTAGGCATTCCTAGGCTAAGATTAAGACATAATAATGAGGATAAAGGCTAGAAACACACTAAGAACGAAATGAGATAAGTCATATACGATTCAAGTGTGTGTTTCAATATATGTATCTATTATGTTAGTGTAGGTCACGTGCCGTAAGCTGTTGATCCATTGGTTGGCTATCGAGCTGTACAACAATCTGTAAGTAATAACTTAGCAAAGCTACGTTTGATATGCAATATGTCATGACCCAAACCCGCCCCTATGGGTTAAGGGCATAACCGGCCAGTAATCCTGAGATTACCTACGGCCTCAAACCAAAACAGACGTAACTCAACAGAGTAAAGGGGCCAGACGGAAGCAATAATTAAAAACTTTGTCCATAGAGCCGTGCTTATATGCCCTTCAAGACAAACCACACTCATATACGTTAATAACCCACGTCAAAAGTACAGTGCCATAAAATCTTTTACAGACAGGATCATTCATACTGAGTCAACCTATATCAAAACTATACACAGATGCACACAAAGTCCTTGCCGACAAGACAACTATAAATACATAACAGACTGGCAAGAATGGGTCTTGTGCGTGAGACACAAGGCTGACTCTTCAAAAACTCATGTTGTTCCTAGCAGACTTCACTGGGGCTGGGTTTGGACTTCTCTTGGCTCACCTACAAACACATGAATGAGCGTAAACGATAGCCCAATGAATAATATCAAATACAGAAATTACATAACAATGTAGGACAACATGTTCCAGACGGCCTTGGGCCCAATTCATGTTTCTATTTAACAGATATATAACTATACGAAATTCAAATCAAGTGACTGTAGTTCTAAACATCCTGGCCTTTGGCCCATTCAGATTTCCATTTATGTCAAAACGGCCTTCGGCCCATTCATTTACGTCAAAACGGCCTTCGGCCCATTCATTTACGTCAAAACGGCCTTTGGCCCATACATTTTTGTCAAAATGGCCTTCGGCCCATTCGTTTATGTCAAAATGGCCTTCGGCCCATACATTTGTATCAAAACGGCCTTCGGCCCACTCATTCATGTCAAAACGACCTTAGGTCTATTCATATATGTCAAAACGACCTTCGGTCCGTTCAGTTATATCAAAACGACCTTCGGTCCATTTATGTTTATCAAAACGACCTTTGGTCTGTTTATGTTTATCAAAACGACCTTTGGTCCATTCATGTTTATCAAAACGACCTGTGGTCCATTCATGTTTATCAAAACGACCTTTGGTCCATTTATGTTTATCAAAACGACCTTTGGTCCATTCATGTTTATCAAAACGACCTGTGGTCCATTCATGTTTATCCATGTCAGACTTTTGTCCACAATCCCAATTAGCAACTCATAAAGCTTATAAGGTAATAACAATTGGACATTCACAAGCATTCAAATATCTATATTACTCACAGTGATCGGCTTGTGGATTTGCCCTGGAACTTGACCCTACATATTTCATGAACACAAAAGGGTCACTAACAGTTCAATCCGTTCTTTAATTCACATATTCCTCTTTAGGCTTTATTCTTATCTCATTAACTCATTTACAATGCTTAACATATGCCTAAGAGTGCTTACAAGTGAAAGAGAACAGAAAAATATAACACAGAATGCATTTTCAGAATTTCAGAAAACAGGGTCCTCGCTCGAGCGGACCCTTAAGCCTGCAAAAGTGTTGGTTACCTCAAATTCCCGCTCGAGCGTGAACTAGGCCGCTTGAGCGGATTGCCTGTCTACATAGCTTCCCGCTCGAGCGTAAACTTCCTCGCTTGAGCGGGAACCATGTCTGTCAAAACTGCTGGGAGCTCGAATTCTCCGCTCGAGTGGAACTTCCTCCGCTCGAGCGGACGTAAAAAATTCTGGGCTTTCCAGAACACTCCCTTGAGTTCAAACTCGACATTCAACCAATTTTTCTTGCATACTAAGGCTCCAATCTCACATATATTTGTACTAACATACCATAGACACTAAAACACATCACAATGGAGCTCAATTTCTTGTATTACTTACATGCATGTCTCAAATTAATCCAAATTCATCACCAACACATCACATTCAAACATGCAAAGCTTACACTTACATGATTCATTCTTGCATGTGAGAGATATGCCTTCATATCAACTTAATTGGTGGAGAGAGGTCCCAATACATGGGTTTTAAACAATATTCAACACAAATCATACACATTGTGCTCAAACATGGAGATTCATGGCCATTTCTTACATGCATGTACATATTAGGCTTCAATTCAACAAATACAACCCAATTTCATTTCAATCTTACTCTTGATCACCAAATTAGCTTGAACACACAAAATTGCAAACTATAATCCAAGAATTACTCACCTAGAAGCTTTGATCTTCTAAGCTCCATTCAATTCTTGAGCTAAACCTCCAAAATTTCCAAGCTTTAAGCCAAATCACCCAATTCTCGCCCTCTCTCTCTATATGGCCGGCCCTCTCTCTCATTTTGAGTCCAAATCAGCCAAATGAGGTTATAAGGAAAGAATAGAAGGTGTAATGCTTTAAGGCAACAAACCCCACTAACAAAATATTTTAATATAAAATATTTGGGTACTTAATTCATCAATTTAATCAGTTTAATCTGACCAGAATCAATTTTCAATTAAATTTCACCGTAGGCTCTAAAAATTACGCTATTCACAAAGGCGTAACCAATTCCGGGTTCAGTGGCCGATAAGGCCTCCAATTTAATTTCCAAGACAAATTATTCAAACAGATATTCCTATGGTGAACAGATAGGACCTCAAAATCACATAATGACACATAAAATCATGCTAAACACATCATCATACTCAAATTAAGGACCAATTAGCATACTACGGAACAGGGGTATCACAAAATACCTTCTGAATATTATGGTATAATGTGAAATGCTTCTAAAAAGGCTATTTTGTGAATCCATGAATGATGATCCATGTTTTTGAATAGTATTTGTGGTATCCTTAGCAAAGGCCCTCGTCCAGGGGAAATAGCAATATGGCTTATGGTCATAAGGCCCTCGCCCGAAGGAATAATACCGTGGCCCATGAATGAGATATGTTACCCAGTACCAGAGGTTCCATTATGGAACTTGATATGCTTGACCAAAGAGATATGTTAATGCTAATGGATGTACCAAACATGAATTGAATATGAACATGAATATGACTCTGTTTCTGGTACAAACATGACTATGCTCCGATGTGATTAGAGATTTGAAATTTGTTCCGGACATCGTTCACTAAAACCTTTATTTTGTTATTATTCACTAGGCTTCGCTCACTTTATATATATATATATATATGTATGTAGGTGAGCAGGCACGTGACCAGGCCTAAGCTGCTGCCTGGAGTTTTGGGTCAACCAGCCACTGTGCCTCCCGGGGAGGTTCCCTTTTGAGATGTCAAGTTTTGTAACTTTGCTACAGATGTTTTTGTTTTGTTATGCTTATCTGTACATTGGGTTAAGTCCCCTTTTGCCTTTAACTGTGTAAATGGGTGACGTAAGACTAATGTAATTATGACGTCACATGTATATATATAAGTGTGTTTGACAATTTCTGTCTCATACATGTCAATACAACTCTATGGAGAATGTATTTTTATATATTTACTTCCGTGGCCCCTCGTATTTCATAATAATCAGTTCAGAGGCCTTTGGTAATCTAAGGATTACTGGCCAGTTACGACGCTAAACCTACAGGGGCGAGTTTGGGTCGTGACAACTGCAATTGTAAGTTTACAACACTTTTGCAATTCAGTAATTGAAATCTTTGGACCAGAATACCTGAGATCTCCAACAACAACAGACATTGCTAGATTACTTGCTATTGGGAAGTTTAGATTGTATGCATTGGGAGTGGAAAAATTGTCCAAAGGCATGGCAAGATCAATACGTAGGCCATCAGAAAAAGCCAACCATCATTCTTGAAGTAGTATCTTCTTATGACTTGTGGATTTGGCACACATTTTTTGGAATTCCTGGATCACACAATGACTTGAATGTGTTGGATCGATCACCCTTATTTTCTGCCCCAGGGAAAGCTCCCCCTGTCCATTACACTATTAATGGACACAGTTATAATGTGGGTTATTACCTTGCTGATGGTATATACCCTCAATGGGCAACACTGGTTCAAATAATCTTTTCTCCCCAAGGAGCAAAGAAGCAACATTTTGCAATGATGCAAGAGTCCGCAAGGAAGGATGTTGAATGCGCATTTGGAGTGCTCCAAGCCCGATTTGCAATTATAGGTGGTGCCGTACGTTTTTTTGGGATTCGAAAATGCTTGGAAACATAATGAAGACTTGTGTTATATTACATAATATGATTGTTGAAGATGAGAGAGAGGAGCATCTTGATTTTGATTATGAGATTTCATCAATTAACTCACCAGTAATACTTTCGTGTAGTACTAACAATGATTTCCAATCATTTCTATCTCGCCATATAGGTATTAGAGATAAAAATGCATATCATGCCCCCCGTAGTGATTTAATAGAACATATGTGGCATATTCACGGTGAAAACTAAATTCACCACGTGGACGCGAACTTGAACTTTTGTTTAATTTTTGGAATGGGAGGTGATGAAGGCAAGGAAAGCCGTGTTTGTTTGTTGTTAGTGCTCTTCACAATGTACACATCAGTTTTTGCTAGTATTTTTGGTTACCAATATATTGATGTCATAATTTACTGACATTTTGCTTTCTGATATGGCTTTAGACTACTGATTGTTATATATATTTACATATATTAAATTACAAATGAATGCAGCATATTTGAACATGAATAAATTACAAATGAATGCAGCACACTGAACAAATGATTTAAAAAAATTAACGTAGTATTAAAATTAACAAGTGATAATTCAATAGTACAAATCACCTATGTACCTTATTTAACAAGTGATAATTCAATATTACAAATAACAACTAATATATGTCACATGTATTACAAATCACCTCTGTACCTCATTTATTGAAAATGCATTTATTAACAATTCAATCCCTCATGGAAATTCAATACCTCATAAATTTTTAGTTGAATATCTCTGTACCATCCAAGTAGTTGACGATTCAAAAATTTGACCATTCAATACCATGTTCAATCCAAACTTGACAATTCAATACCTATCAGAATGTACATACGATTGTTAGTTAGGTGAAAGCCTCATGAAACACACACCACTATCGAACTACTTTATATAAGCAATTTATCCACCTCATTACTTCCCTCGCCACCTACCTCATTTATTGACACTCTATATACACTCAATATTGGACACTGAAAGAATACAAGTTCTACTCCAAAGCAGCAAGCCAATTTGTGCTCCCAAAACACTCTATATTCAATCTATATCCACTCAATATTGGAAGTGTGTATTGAAAGAATCAGCAAGGCAAAGCAACAGAAGCAGCAACACGAACTTCAGCACAAACCGAATATAAAGTGTTCCACAACCGGTCAACCGGTGGGTTGACTAGCCGGTCATCTGGCCCTGTGCCTTTTTTTTCCCCCCCTGTGTGCACATCCTTATCTTCCTTATCTGTTATACTTTTACACAGGACACTTCACACCATTTGGTCACCTCACATTGAATTTGAGCTCCTCTGTAATCCACTATTCATATTTAACACATTTTTAATTAAATTGAACAGATATTGACATCATGCCTAGAACGAAAAAAGCAAGACCGGAATATGGTGAAAGCTCCAACCCTCCACCACGCCAACAGCTGCATGAACATGGTTATTCTACAAATAATTTTCTCAGTCAGCCTTTCAAAGCTTCTCCAGCCTACTTGTTGTAACTGGAAGAAGGGTTAATCTTCCACCTCAATATGGTCCACTGTTAGTTAGCAAACTTGAAGCAATGGGGTAGGGAAATTTAATTAATTTACCACAAAAGGTATATCCACGTCTTATGTCTTTATTTTATCTTCAAATGAGAGGTACAATTGAAGATGATGGAAACTTTACTCTTCCATCTTATGTTAAAGGTAAGGGTATTGAGTTTGATATCCCCACTTTATCACGAATTCTTGGAGTTGAGGAAGGGGATATGCATATCCATTTTCAGAATGAGACTGACTTACTTGATATTGTTGGCAATGTTAGTGTATATATTGCTATTTGTGAGAGGAGATTTATTGGGAGTAATTTATAAGAAAAACATTTGAAACCCCACCTCCGGATTCTCCATCGGTTTATAGTAGAAAATGTCACTCCGAAAAAAGGACATTTTGATGCTGTCCCGTATGATAATGCTTATTTGCTATACTGTTTTGAACTTGGCTAGAAATTGGATTTGTGCTACATAATAATGAAAGAAATGATGGTCGCAAATCTTGGTCAAATCATTGGCTGATCACTACTTTTTGGGGCTCTTCTCACAAAAATTTTCAAAACTTTTAAGATCGGACTTGTAGGTGAAGCGGAGATTAAAATTGCATCGACCATTTTGGAGTACACACTAACCTGTACTGGTGGAGCTGAAAATTTAAAGGGAAGTTGTAGACACCCCATTTTTGACCGCCCTTACGACTTGGGCGCCACCGATTGCGCACCCAATGATGAATTCGTATGCTTGTCAAATGCTCGAAGTCCTCAGCAGAATGCCCATCTTTGAGCCTCAAAACCCTATGAACTTCTTGCTTTGTTTTTGGACCAAAATAGCAGTTTTTCAAGCTTAAACATCTTGCGACCTGTAGACCTACTTGTGTGGACTGCCGGCCAGTAATATGGCCTGCCGTCCACTATTAGTGGCCTGCCGGCTACTATTAGTGGGTTACCGGCCACTTGTGTGTTTTTTCAGATATTTTTGCCAACTGTGCCAGCTGTTTCCACAGGTGCATGCATCAGTCCATACGTGTCTGTATGGATATTTCTAAGGGAGTCGCATGTTTTTATATATATAGAGGACCTCCCCTCTTGTTTTAGAGGTTAGAAAATTTTAGAGCAAAAACTTTTCTCTCTCTCTACAATTCTCTCTATCTCTCTCTCTTGCAAGTTCTTCACTCTTTGCCTATACAATCTAAACCAAACTTTGTGGTATTTGGGCTGACGTATTTTTGAGCTTGCATTTAGCTCTTGAGGATGTGTAATTGTTGGTTTGCAACTCAAAAAGAGTATCACTCTTCAAGAGGTATAATTCTTAGCTTGTTTCCCTTCTTTATTTGCCATCTTTTCTACTATTCTTGGACTGTTTTTATATTGAATTTTTGGGTTGAAACTTGTGGTTTAAGGCCATTTAAGGTAGAGGGGTTGACAGCCCTTCTTTGAACCTTGTTTCTAAGGCCTTTGCCTTTGTATTTTCCACCTTCTCATCATCTTTTTTTGAGCTTTTTACTACTGATTTCCAGAGATTTTTCAGAGGCAAAAATCACGTTTTGAAGTCCCAAAAATGGAGGGGTTAGCCTCCCTTCCTTGTGCTTGCTTACTAGCTCAACTTGCTCCATATTTTACCTAGTTGTTGTAGTTATTTTTATCTCAATTCTAGCACTTTTTTAGACTGTTTTAGCACTATTTTAGGTCTATTTTTAGTTGTTCATTACATTTGAGCTTTGTATACCATGCTTGTAGTGTAATGTTTCTCATAGGTTTGGTGGTTTAGGCCTTAGCCACCAACCTATTTGAGTTGATACTGTATATTTCTTGCTTTCCATACATATTTTCATCTCTAATCACCTCTGCAACCTCCCTCATTTCTTCTCTTTTTCTTTGCTTTGAAAGTTGTTTCAAACTAGTTATTTATTTAAGCTTGAGATTGAGGTTGTTGTGCTTAATGGTTTAATCCCTTTAGGGGTTCATTACCAACGGCATGACACTTCTCTCATGCCTAAAAGGACTTTTGGTTTGGTACTTCTTTTCATTAGTGAACTTAATCTTCACTTTTGGACTTAATGAACTAATGAATGGATGGTAATTAAAATGAAGTAACAAAATTGGGACTAAAAGTGATGCAAGATAAAATCAACTTGGGTTCAATCAGACGTTAATTGAACCCATTGAGTCTTGAGTCGTTTCATACTTGCTAGTGATGTAAACGGTTCAAGAGTCAATGTCAACCACTTCCCTTGATCAATCGATGATAGGGAGGGGTTTTGAGAGTCTTTAAATTGTGCATTTATTGAATTATGTCCCTTGATTCATAAGTCATCATGCAATAAAATTGCGTCGATTGATGGCTTGCGAATCAGGCTGACCCCTCCTTTAAGCTATTTGATGATAAGGAGAGGTAGGGTGGACAAACATCCCCTGAGAATACTCTGGTTTGTACTCTGTTTGTCCTCTGTTGTTGCAGGACAGAATCCATATTAGTGGTCGGTAGGCCACTTTTTCTGGATGGCAACCCACTATTAGTGGCCTGCCGGCCACTTTTTCTGGGTTGCCTACTACTTTTTCAAGGCAGGCAATGCCCTTTTTCCAACAGAGCAGAGAAGAAGTTGAGGTGAAAAACAGTGCATTTTTCCAACTATGACTGTGCAACAGAGGCATTTCAGTAGCAAAACAGAGAGCATTATCGGGTGGAAATCCGCATCCATGCATGAGCCCTCCTTCAATTCTCGGGATCCGTGAAGTATGAAGTGATATTGTAATAAATTTAGTGTTGTGCTTAAAGTAGTGAATTTGTAACTAATTAGTTAGAATAGCTAGTTAGTTTTGTATTGTACTTATTTTAATTAGCTAGAATAGTTGATTAATCAATTTGTTGTCGTAATAATTAGTTAAGTAGCTTAGCTAATTTATTCATTTGCGTTTGTAAGAGTTAGTTAATTAGGCAATTAATTCGCTAGGTTATTCATTCGAACCCTCCTACGTGAGGGCCAAGCTTGTAATAGCATGTATGTCTTCCAACCCCACGTCTTTTTCCCTTTTATTTATCTGCTCACGATGGATAGTTTAGAACATCATGTTTCATTTAGCATATTCCATGATTTGCATCCACTTGTCTTGCATGAATTGAGGCTCGGTTCATCATTCTAACAAAGCATTGTCGTTTATTACTTCGTTGAATACGTGTTTAAACCGCATGCTATCAAATTGACTCACATGACGTAATTAGTAGCCGAGTCTATAATTGCATCATTGCATGTGTTGCATTAGTCATGTTGCATTAGTTAGGAACATGCATGTTTTCTAACTCTTTGTTTCTTTTGGCTCACTTCGGAGTACTAGGTGAGTGTTTTTATGCTTTAGCATATTGGATGAGTGTGATTGTTGCCATGTCTAGCATGCTTGCCATGAGGCTAATTGCTTAAGTGTTAAATTGCTTGAATGCTGGTGGGTGAAGGCTATTTGCTTGAATTGGAATAATTTGAGTAATGTTCATATGAGATCACTTTTTCAAGTGGTACATATTCAAACCCTTTTTAAAACAGACATGAACTCGAAGGGTTCCAACTTGTGCAAATTAGTCTATACTTGTGTACGCATCACATAGTAACAATAACCTAATAATCGGAATAAGAGCATATAATGTAAATAAAAATCACATCATGATTAGTAGAGGCCGATCTTTGATCGGGTGAGTGGGGTGCTCAATTCATGATCTTCCTGAGCTGAGACAATCTTGGTGAGGACGGACACGTGGCCTTTGGCACGAGTCATGAGTTTCCTAAATTTCCCAAAAATATTTAGGTGGCGACTCTGTATCTGGCAAAGCATTCCATTTTTGGCATTTTGATTCAAAATCTATTTTCCAAAAGATTTGTCAGATTTGGACTCTTTGGTGTTTATCTATTTCACATTGCACTTGTGAGATCAGATTTAGAATCGTGAGAGTCCAAACTGTAGGGCTAGTTGTATCCGAAAGGAGCACGAAAAGTTGAGCTACAGTTTCTGGCGACTCTATTGGGGAAATTTAGAGAACTTGACTCGAACTTCATGATGTGACATTTTATCTACATTTATATGTTCTTTGCATTGCATTTGCATTGGTGCGCATAAGTCACTGTGTTTGCCATCTACTATTCCTGGACAGTTTGCCGGAGGCTTGCCCAAAAGCTTGCTAAAAGGCCAACTGGTCGCGAGCTCTGCCATGATGGGAACACAACCCCTGGATCTAGAATACCACTGTACTGTTTGATCCTCGTTTCACTTCTCGCTGTTAGGTGTGAGAGGTATATTAGGTAGTCTTGCTGAGGTACCCTTTTTGGACCATTTTACCTAGCTGTATATAGAAAAGCCTTAGTGACTGTTCCAAACTAGGACAGGATGCTCACCCGAAATGCAGGATTGCGTGAAAACCGCTCTGATTGAAATAGTGAAACCAAGTTCTTGACGAAACTAGGACAGGGTAACCCTACCCCATCATAGGGGTGTTTTGACTCTCTCTTAACTGGTATATGCTTTAGAGTGAAACTGTACAGGAATGTGCATAACAGTTGCAAATTTGGTATCTGTTTTGGGAGCAGAATTCAGTATGGAGTACAGTCCTACAGCTTAAATCATGTCTGTGTTGATAACATCTTAGCTGAGGTGCTGTGTGGTTTCTGAATACTGTTATTTTGCTTTATTTCTTTTGCTAGGTAGTTTAAAACCATAGCTTCAGAAAGTTCGGATATCCCCCAAGTACTTTGGACCTGAGTCAGAAGACTTTGCAAAGTCGGGGATCTTGTTCGGGGACAACCCGTGTTTACCTCACTCCTACCGGTTACAAGACGGAGAAGAATCAGACAGAATTCACTAGTTCAGTTCTTACAGCAGTCACCCCTCAGCTCACCTGTGTCCAGTCCGGTTCGGGGACGATTATCTACTTCTAGCCTAGCATGAGATCAATTGCCTATTCCAATGGCATAGTATTCCCCAGCCACTGTAGAATAACTGATACACCATCTGTAACAGACAGTTAAGGCCCTAGAGCAGGATGCGGTCTGTCAACTAGAGGTCACGACCTGTCAGGCCGAGGTTATAACCAGTCTACAACAACCATAGCCGACTGCGACCTCTGCATCCCATGCACCTACTGCAGGTATCCCAACAACTGGAGCCACCGCTCAAACTGCTAATGTCTAAGAAAACCAAGGTAATCTAGCAGAGCCAATCCCAGCATAAGCTTCCAAAGCACCGGTTTATTAGACTGAGGCTCCGTTCGAGTTCGAGGTTGACCCAACTGCACTCAAGGTCAATAAACTGGAAAAGTTATTCAAAAGAGCACAAGGGGTTTAACTCCATCTCGGACATAGAAGACAGGTACATCAATTTTGTAGTGACATTGCCAAATTGGTTTAAAATGCCGCACATTGACCATTTTGACGGTTCCGAAGATCTGATGGTTCACTTATGGTTGTTTTCAGACATTTTGCGGCCGATGGGCTTGACTAGACTACATAAGCTGTCTCTCTTTGGTCGCACCATGTCAAGTATAGTGGCCATATGGTATGCTAAGTTGGAAGACTCTGTCAAACAGAATTGGGAGGAGATAGCCGAGGCCTTCATTGCGCAGTATTCTCGTGATCTCGAGGTAACACACGCCAAGAGCCGAAGGTGGGCTTCTCTGAATTTGTGACAAGGTGGAAAGTTAAAGCCTCGATGACGACCACGAGGCCTTCCGAGAAGGATCAGATCAAGATGGTTGTCCGGAATCTACATGGCAAGATGTTGTAGAAGATGATTGTGCTCCCGTTATTTATATTTACAGAAATCCATGAAATGGGAGTGAAAATTGAAGACGCCATAAAATAGGGGCTTATTACAGATGAGAAGGAGCTGGCAAAAAAGCCATTTGTTTGTAGTTCCAATGCTGCCGGTGGTAGCATAGCTGTGAGGCCGTCATATGTAAGTGTTGTCACTACAACCAAGACTGCTGACCCCTTTGCCAACACAAGCTCACAAACACCGTCCAACCTTACCCGATCCCAGAGGACTTTTAACCAATTGTACATGACTCTCTCTCAAGCCATGAAGGTGCTAGTCAAAAAATGGCACCTCAAATCCTTAGAACCCTGCCCACTTCCTGATCCTCTCTCACCTAAGCAGAACCCCGCAAAATACTATGCATTTCACCAACAGCATGGTCATGACACCGACCAGTGCTTTCGATTGCGTCATGAGATTCAGGATCTCATTAACAATAAGGTGATTGCTCCACGTCAGAAGACAACTGTAACCACAAATCCACTCCCAACCTATAATCAAGTCCCTCCACCTCGAAATCTCAACCTGATCTATACACTAGCCACCTCTTACGACCCCAACGTATATATTACTCCATTCTACCTACGAAAATCGATGTTGTTCATTTTGGAAGGCGCATATTTGTGAATGATGGACACGCCCAAACCTCAACCCAAGCCTGTGGTGATGAGACTTATAGTCGAAGGGGAGTTGACCTTGGAGGAATGTACCAATCTGTTGCCAGAGTGTCTTGAGGACTTATCTGATAGGGTGTATGATCCAAGCAGCTACATTGTGTCAACTGGTCAAATCAAGCTTGAATTAGTGCTGCTGACTTTGGTAGACATCAATGTGGTCAGGGAAGATGGCCCGGGCCAAAGGTTCGATGATCTAGCAAAACTCGAGGAGGATTTGGCTAACCTGTAGTTCTTTGATGAGCAGGATCAGGGAGATGTGCAGATCTAGTGGTTCGACTGGAATGGATCGACTGACAACATTGGATAGTGTGGGCTCGCCTTTCTCTCGTGCCCCCGCACCTTTTGGAAAAGGGGTTTGAAAAGAAAGGCCCTCACAGTTTGGACTCTACCTGCAGTTCTGAATCTAGTCTCACAAGTACAATGTGAAACTGATAATCACCAAAGAGTCCAATCCGGCAAATCATTTTGGAAAATTGATTTTGAATCAAATAATGCCAAAACTGGACTGCTTCGCCAGATTACAGAGTTGCCACCTAAATATTTTGTTTTGGGAAAATTTAGGAAACCCTGACTCATGCCAAAGGCAACGTATCCATTATCACCAAAGTTGCCTCGGGTCGGGAACTTGGATACGAGGAGGGAAGGTCATGGAATGAGCACCCCCGCTCACCCGATCAAAAGATCAGCCTCTACTAATCATGATATGTTCTTTTATAAACATTATGTGTTCTTGTTGATTACTAGCTAACTTTACTATGTGACGCACACAAACAAGTATAGACTATGTCGCAAGAATTGTAACAAATTCAATTCATGTTTGTTTTCGAAAATGGTTTGAATTTGCCACCCTCAAGTGGGTTTAGAAATACAGATTTGCCACCTCAAGTGGGCTTAAAACATGATTTGCCACTTCGCAAAGTGAGCTTAAAACTTACATTTGTTGAATTGTTCCAATTCAAACAATAAAACTTTCATCCACATGCATTCAATCAGTTTAGCATTTAAGCACATAGCCTCATGGTAAGCATGCGAAACATGGCAATATGGCAATCACACTCATGCAAGTATGCTAAAGCATAAAACTCACCGAGTACTCCAAGTCAAAACAAAAACTAGTTAGAAACAATGCATGATCCTAGCTATACAAGATGCCTAATGCGATACATGCAATAATGCAATTAATAGGCTCGGCTACTAATATGGCATTTGCAACACTTTGATAGCATACTTTGAAACACGTATTCAAGTAAGTATTGAAATTGCGATACAGTTTGAATGATGCGCCGAGTCTCGATGTATGCAAGACAAATGAATGGATGCAAACATGCGAGCATAAGATATGCTAGTTGAAATATGATCCCTAAACTAACCATCGAAAGCAGGTAAATAAAAGGGAGAAAGACGCGGGGTTGGAAGACATGCACACACACACGCACACTTATTACAACATTGTGCCCTCGCGAAGGAGGGTCCAAATGAATAATTAGCTAAGCTACTCTAAGCTAAGCTAATCAAACTAATCTAATTTAACTAATTAGATTAATTATTACAAACCAATCAAATAACTAGCAAACTAATTACTAATTATTACAACACTTTAATAAACTAGTAAACTAATTAATTAAAACAAATACGCACTAACAAAACATGCGAAATATTAAACTATGCTGCCACTGCTATGCCTCGGGAAGTGGAATATACATGTGCTCGGTTCTCGCCCCGAAAAGCCCTTCATTATGCCCTCGAGAGGCTCTGTTTGCAGGGTTGACCATACTCTAGAATCTTTTTGCTCCACCTTACCAAAAACTTGCTGAGGATTGCACTAGTGGCCTGTTGGCCATGAGAGGTTGCTGCTAGCCATTTGCCGGCCAAAAGTGTGCCCTACCGGCCAAGAATGAGGCACTGCCAGCCACTGGTGAGGCATTGCCGGCCACTGGTGCTCTGGGTCATCACACTGCAACAGAGCACAAACAGAGGAAAATGAAGGTTTTTCCCGGGGCTTATTTGTACTGTGCCTCTCCTTATCATCTCAAATCCTCAAAGGAGTGGCACACTTGGATCCAAAACCACCAACCAAGTATCTTCGATGCATGATGGTCAAAGAACTAAGGAGTACAATTTCATTGTATGCAAAAACAAGGCTCAAGACCACCACCTTATCATGTGTGATCAAAGGCAATGGAGACCAAGGAGATTGACTCATTTCATCACTTTGAGTATGAAATGCTCCAATCTTCCTTGTGTTCAATATAACGTCCGATTGAACACATGCAATGCAACACAACATACTTATCTTGCTCAAGTTTTACTTATCGCTTTTGTTTACTCATTTTAAGTTACCAACTCATTTTTTAATTGATTTAGTCCATTGGTGAGAGTCCTCTAGAGAGAAAGAAGTTTCAACCAAGGGATGATATAATGCAAGATAGAGTTCATGCTGTTGGTTAGTAGAAAACCTCAAAAGAGGATTAAAACCATTAAGCACAAACTCTATCTCAAGCTTAAAACATCTCAAACTTAAAACAACTCTCAAAAGCAATTAAAGAGCGAAACAAATGAGAATATAATATAGCTATATATCCTGAAATTACATGCAAAATGACACTACAACATGCTTTCAACTCAAAATAATGATGCTCAAAGCTTTAAAACACCAAGCTAGTGAAGGAGTTAATCGTACAACTATGCAATATAAGCCTCAAATGAATTAACCAGCCCAAAATAGAGCCAAAATAGGTCAAAACAGTGGCAAAAACGTGCTGGACAAAAGCTAAGTTAGGCTAGAAAAACACGCTAACACATAAAGCTATCTAGGCATACAAACAAGACACAAGGAGGGGTAACCCCTCCTATTTTGGACTTCAAAACATGGTTTTTGCCGCTAAAAATCCTCTAAAATTTAGTGGTTAAAAGGGCAAAAAAAGTTGATTTGAAAGTGTTGGAAGATAGCACAAAAGCTTTAACAAAGCAAGGAATAAAAATGTGAACCACCCCTAACTCAAAAGGAACCTCAAACCACCATTTTTAAACCATAAAAATAGAGATTTTAAGAGGTCAAAACCAGCCTTAAAACAGTATGTAAACATGGCAAAACAAGTATTCAAATAAAGCTCAAAATACAAGTGTTCTACTTCTTGAAGACAAGATGCAATTTAGGCACCAAAATCAAGATAAACCAAGCTAAAATCCTCTTCTAAAGCTCAACGAGGGCCTCAAGTAACCTCAACTCAATGGAGATCAAGTTTGATCAAGGGTTCATATGCAAGAGTGTAGAGAATTTAGGCTATAAGGCACAAAATATCACAAGAGAGAGAATTCTAGAGAGAGGGAGAGAATTTTTTTGTCTTCAAAATTTTCTAACCCCTCCACATGCAAGAGAGGGCTTCTATATATAGACAATGTAAAATCCCCTCATAAAGATCCAGCCACACACGTGTTGGAAGATGCTTCAATCTGTGCAAACAGTTTGCACAGAATATCAGAAAATATTTGTTGATACACCGGTGGTCGGCAGGGCTTCATTGATGGCCGGCAGGGCACATCAATGGCCGGCAGTCCAAGAGCCATGGTTGGCAGTGCCCAAGGATGGCTGGCAGGCTATCAACAACATCATGCTGAAAGGACCTAAACATGGTCCAAAGATGAGACAAAATGGATGCAGGGATTGGAAAACTCAAACCTGTGGCGTTCCGCCGTGAACTTTGAGCACTCGACGAGCAATCAAACTCATCATTGGATGTACCTGCAAAGACCTCCAAGTCTTAAGGACGGTAAAAAATGGGGTGTCTACAGATGGCTGAGTGATGAGTTAGACAAGGAAGAAGAGACTGGAAGGAAACTAGAGGGAAAAGAAGCATAGATCGCTGTAGTAGCCGGAAGGGCTGATGAGAAAGGAAAGCTGCTAGAGGGCGCTGGTGTCGAAAACCTAGCCCAGAAAGTGGGCTCTATGAATACAGTGGATACTAAACAAGAAGCTGCACTGAGGCAGTTTGAACGAGAAAAAATGGAAGACAACCGGGAAACTGTAAATTCACAACAACCTGTAGGGGATACCTATGATGTGAAGGTGATACGAGCAGAGCTGGACAACTATTTGTTGGCTGCTGAGGGTGAATGGTGGGATGACAATGATCTGCATTTGGCCTACACTGACGAAGACTGAGGCGATTGCCTTCCGGACAATACGTGGTATGCCAAGGAAATAGACCATCTGACAAGAAGTGGGCAGTATTTTAAGCCGCCGCACCTAGATCAAGCAGAAGCGTCTGGAAAAGACAAAGAGGCCGAGAAACAGAAAGAGAAACAATTAGAAGAAGAGGTAGTGTTGAAACAACTTAAGAAAATTCAAGCTGATATCTCCATCTGGGGTCTTATCATGGCCTCCCGGGTACACTGACAGACAGTATTGTCGGTGATGGACAAGGCTAAATTGTCCATTGACACCACACCCAAGTAGCTTGTGGGTTTGGTTTTTTCAAGTGGCGCCAGGCCAACCCTTACCTTCACTAACAAAGAGCTGCCGTCGGAGGGCTCGGCTCACAATAAACCGTTGTAAATATCGGTGGAATGTAGGGAGAAATGGGTGTCGGTGGTGTTGGTAGATACCGGTTCGGCCATTAATGTCTGTCCTTCTCGCACCGCCTATGCAATCGGCCTCAAACCAGTGGACTTTGTTCCCACAGCCCAAGTAATATGGGTGTATCATAACACGAGTAGAGAGGTCATGGGCACAGTGCAAGTCAGAGTCCAAGTGGGCCCAACTGAGCAAGAGGTTGAGTTTCATGTCTTGGATGAGCCGGCTACCTTCAATTTACTGTTAAGGAGGCCCTGGTTGCACCATGTGAAGGCTGTCTCTTTCACTCTCCATCAGATGTTGAAGTACCCTCATGGGGGAGGGAGAGCAATTGTCTTTGGGAACTCATCCATCCATCCGCCGCCAGAGGTGACTACGCCAATACTAGAAATCAACCTTGGCAAGGAGGATGTATTCCTTTCGAGATTCACTCTAGCTGAAGCCCGGGTGGTGCAGACCATTCTGGCCGCAAACGAAGCCATGTACGTCAGTGCCTAGTTTATCTATTTCATGAACAAACTGCAGCATGTTCTAGGAATGGGACCCGGAAGGAGTAGTCGGAAAGGTGTTGCCTTTAGATTGGGCTATGTGCCCACCAAAAAGGACTGGATAAGGAAAGAAGAAGAGATGAAGGGCAGAGCCAAGGCCAAGAGAGCTGGAAAGCATTATGAACTAATCCACAAGTCAATCCGGGGGGATACTAAATGACCGTTTTGTCCGGGAACGAGAGGATTTCCTTTTTTGTGGTTTTCCTGAGCCTTGGGTGAATTCCTCAAAGCAACGTGTTCCCAGGTTCAAGATCTTCTTCGATCTGCAGCTGCAAGACAGTGATAATAAGGAAAAGGATGAACCAAGCATCAAAGCTGAACAGAGCATGGAAGGTGACTCAGATGGCAGCAAACCTGGAGTAGGGACAACACTGGCTAGTCTCCTGATAGATCCTACGGCCGACCTAGAGAACTTGGGGAATAACCTTACTATCTCCGTGATCGGGGAAGAACTAGGTGTGAACCCAACCAGTGGCATTTTGGATGCATCAGGAGCACCATCTCTTACTTGGCAGCTGGAGGAAGGCTATCTGTCCAGTTCTGAATCGGGTGATGAGCTAGAATCTGATTCCACTGAGTCTGTGGGGTCGGGATCAGGTTCAAGTTCTTCTGGGTCTGAGTCTGGTATTTCTGGAGGTGGTAACCCGGATACCAAAGTTCTGTCTAGGTCTTCATTCAGCTTTTCTTTTGAGTCTGTAACTGAAGATTTGGACCTTTTGAATGAGAACTCTGTAGATTCTATGTACTTTTCTGTGCCGTTGGTTTATTGTATTGACCAAAATTTTTAGAATTTTAATGAAAACAAAGGGGAAGAAATTCCTCCGGCTTTGAAAAACTTGATTAATCGAGAGGAGGAGAGGTTTGCTAAACCCTATGCTGATGAAATCATTGCCATTAATGTGTGTGCTGAGAAGGATCCGCGCTTGGTCCAAATCGAGTCCACGTTGTCTTTGGAGGAGCACGAGCATTTAATCGCTTTTTTAAAAGATTTCAAAGATATTTTCGCGTGGTCTTACGAAGACATGCCTAGAATCGATCCTGAGATTGTACTGCACCGGATCCCTCTTGACCCCGAGGCTCGACCAATCAACCAGAAGCTGCATAGAATTCGTCCAGATTGGGCACTAAAAATCAAGGAAGAGGTCACTAAGCAAATCGAGGCAGGTTTCTTGTTAGTATCTGAGTACCCGACTTGGTTGACCAACATCATCCCAGTGCCGAAGAATGATGGTAGAATCCGGGTGTGTGTGGACTTCTAGGATTTGAATAGAGCCAGTTCGGTGGATGATTTTTCTTTGCCGCATATTGATGAGTTAGTGGACTTCATTGCAAGCCATGCATTGCTATCATTTATGGATGAGTTTTCTGGGTACAACCAGATTCTGATGGTGCCCGAGGACAAAGAGAAGATCCCATTCACTACGCCATGGGGTACCTACTGCTACTGGGTTATGCCGTTTGGTTTGAAAAATGCTGGAGCTACTTATCAGAGGGTTGTGACCACCATTCTGCATGACATGATCCACAAAGAGGTCGAGGTGTATGTGGACGACATGATTATCAAGTCCAAAGAACAAGAAGGCCACTACACCGCACTGCAGAAATTCTTTTAACAAATCAAGGAATACAGATTGAGGTTAAACCCGCAGAAACGTGCCTTCGGTATAATGGCGGGAAAAATGCTAGGCTTTTTGATCACACAGAGGGGCATTGAAGTAGATCCTTCCAAAATCGAGGACATCCTAGAAATGTCACCACCGAGGACTAAAAAGGAGGTGCGAGGCTTTCTGGGTAAATTGCAATTCATAAGATGGTTTATTTCCAAATTAACCTTGACTTGTGAACTACTATTTGTTCTCCTGAAGAAAGGGAAGAAATTCCGATAGGATGATCGCTGTCACTTTGCCTTTGAACAGGTTAAGCAGTACCTCCAGAATCTGCCAGTGTTGTCGCCACTGGAGTCGGGGAAGCCTTTGATTCTGTACTTGTTAGTAACAGACACGACCATGGGATGCACGCTCACTCAGGAATCTGAAGATAGGGTGGAGAAAGCCATCTACTATTTGATCAAGAAAATGCTAGATTATGAGACCCGCTCACTCCCTTTGGAGAAAGCTTACCTAGCCTTGATATGGGCTACCAAGAAGTTGAGACACTACTTGTTAGCTCACTCTGTAATCTTGGTTTTGAGATTAGATTCCATCAAATATCTTTTTGAGAAACCAGCGCTTACGGGTAAGTTGTCTCGTTGGTTGCTCCTTCTCTCCGAATTTGATCTCAAATATGTCACCCGCAAGTCAGTCAAGGGAAGAGTTGTAGCAGAGTTCCTGGCAGACCACCCGGTAGAGGGAAATGAGGCAGTAGAATATTTATTTCCAGATGAATACATTCTGCAAGTTGAAGAGGAAACTTAGACAATGTACTTTGACGGAGTGTCCAATCAGTAAGGCTATGGGATAGGTGTGTTGCTGATAGCACCCGACAACTCCCATATACCTTTAGCCTTCAAACTCCGGTTCAAGGTGTCCAACAACGAAGTAGAATATGAAGCGTGTATTGCTGGTTTAGAAGCCACCCTGGAACTAGGGCAATAAGGTTGGATGTCATTGTTGATTCGAACTTAGTTGTTTCTCAAGCAAACGGAGACTGGAAAGTCAAAAAAGAGAAGATGAAGGTTTACCATCAGACCCTGGATGTTTTGATTCCTAGGTTTGAAAATTTGACATTTACGCATCTACTGAGAGAGAACAACAGGTTTGCTGATGCTTTAGCAACTCTATCTTCTATGGTAAACATCCCACTTGGAGTCCAGATGCGTCTGATTATCCTCGAACATAAATACATGCCAGCTTATGAAACTATTGTCGCGATAGATGAAGTGAAAGACAAAAAAACCCTGGTATTATGATCTTTGGAACTTTTTGGAAAAGGAGGTGTATCCACCAGGGGCGAATGCCAAGGACAAATGGGAAACACAGTGAATAGCCATCCAATTTATCATCTGCGGGGGTAAGTTGTATAAAAGAGGTCATTTGGGAATGCATAAACTGTGTGTGGAAGAAGAGGAATCGAAGCGCCTTATGGAGGCTGTCCACGGCGGAGAATGCGGGGCGCATATGAATGGTGCGATGCTAGCCTGGAAGATTCTCATGCAAGGTTATTACTAGTCCACCATGGAGGAGGATTATATTGGTTTTGTACGGCGATGCCACAAATGTCAAATCCATGCCAATCGCATGAATATTCCGCTGTCAAAGCTGTACAACATGACTTTGCCATGGCCTTTCTTAGTCTGGGGAATCGACGTTATCGGTGTTGTCTTGCCAAAAGGATCAAATGGGCATGAATATATCTTGGTGGCAATTGATTATTTTACAAAATGGGTGGAAGCTCAATCCTATGCAGTGTTGAAGGCATCGCATGTGGCCAAATTTATTAGAAACAATATCATCTGCTAGTACGGAATTCTGAACAAGATCATATCAAATAACGGCTCCCACTTCAAGAAAGAGGTGATGGACTTGCTAGGAAAATATAACATGGCTTTTCATAAATTATCCATATACAAGCCACAAACCAATGAAGTTGTTGAAGCCGCCAATAAGAATATCAAGAACATCTTACAGAAGATGGTTGAGACTTATAGGGACTGGCTAGATAAACTGCCATTCACACTTTGGGGCTACAAAACCTTGATCCGGACATCTATAGGGGCAACCCCTTATTCCCTCGTCTACGGGATGGAGTTGAAATTGAAGTCCCATCGCTACAAGTTATGGCTGAGTGTCAGATAGCGGAGGCGGACTGGCAACAGAGCAGATTTGAGGAATTGATGCTGTTTGATGAGAGGAGGCTAAAGGCGTTGTATCATGTTTAGGGCTGCCAGTGCAGAATTGCTAGAGCTTTTAACAAGAATGTTAAGTCCTAGAATCTCAAGGAGGGAGATATGGTACTGAAAGACAACCGAGCTCCCATCTATGACCCTAGGGGCAAGTTCAGACCCAATTGGACTGGTCCTTACATCATCAAAGCTATCTAGTTAGATTCTCATGGACTTAGATGGCCTAGAATTTTTACAGCCAATCAATATGGACAAGTTGAAGAAATACTACCTCTGAGAGGCTCGCTAGGCCGAAAACCCAGAAGGGTGACCAAGGTAAAAGTTAGAGTATGAAAAATTAGAAACAAAGAAAAACTGAGCTCGCAAAGTTGAAAACCCTAAAGGGTGACTTTGGCAAAAGTTAGACCGCAAAGAAAGGAGTTAATACTCAAGTGAACTTGAACTGAACTACGTAAGGCCTGATTCTCATATTTGGGATACGTAGGTAACTTCATCATGAAGTTCGGCTGTAACTATCTCCAACTCAACTGTCCTGTCTGTTTTCCTAATCAGGTCATCTTTGTTTATCATCTGTTAATCCGGTTGTGATCTTCATTCTGGAAAGAAAAGTTGAGTACAATGCAGAGCAGCGATGGTACGTAATCAAGGGCAGTTATGATCTTTTGATTCGGCGTTGTACATCTTAAAGATTAATTCTATGCGTGTCAGGTAGTGATCATTTTCAAAATGGTTTTGGAAGGTTTTAATAAAAGTTGATTTTGTTCAAATTTTACCTTTTACAACTTAGACCATTTTTGGACCAAAAAGAAAATTTTTAGTGCTTACAACATTAATTCCATTGATTTCAACATAAAGGTCAAAGCAATAAACTAGGGACATAGGTGAGTCAGGTGCTTCTGCGTCCTCTGCTCGTGCTTACGGAAGCTTCTGTAGCCAAAATAAGCCCGGCTTGTGCCTCATCCTTGAGCTAGGCCAAGCACTCACCATAAATGGCATAACTAAAACTAGGGGCAGAGGCCAAAATCTCTCTCATCTTCCAGGCAGCAAGATACCGAGTTAAGTGCGAAGTATGAATCGGAAATGAAGCCGAGTATTCTATCCCTTCCTCTGCACGAGTCTGATTATGCCCGAACTAGCGTCTGAACTGGAAGGGAAAGTAGAACATGCAGTGCGTGAACCCAATCAACTGTATGCCAGGCTGTCGAGTCATGTTGTAACTCATCTAAGACAGATTAAGCCAGGGGCAACGCCAAACTATGTTAGCTGTAGACCTGTTGCACATCCAGTTACACCACCATCCCTCATTAGGAAGGTCCACTAGTCGTTGGCGGAAGAAATAAGCTTGAGCTGAATACTCGGAGTAAGGGTCCGCCACCTTCAACTTATCCATGAGCCATACTTGGGAAATGATGAAAAATAAGAGAGATGTGCGTGGAGAGAAAAGTAAAGAAAGGGTTTTGAGAGAAAATAGAGCATGAGTGCCAAGTGATGTGCGAGGCATATATCAGAAAGGGTGGGAAATAATACCTGAAGAAGTAGTGGACTCCCCGCAAATCTGGTGGTCTCTTGCCCGATGAAAAGCATCTAAGCCCATCCGAGTCTAGGCTAATGTCAAACCGATGCAACTTTTACCCTCTTGTAGACATTAGGCCACTTCAATCAACTGGATGCCGGTTTTGCTATGACTAGGGGCAAATAGAAAATGCGTAAGCATACATAAACAGAGGGCATGTTGCCGAAAACCTCGCCAAATAAGGTCTCCTCTGTCACCGATGTCGGAAAACCAATGAATCAAGATAGGTATGTCTAACTCTCCATCATCGGCCAAAGATCGATCTTTATGCAAAATGAGCCCACACATTTGTCCCAAAGCTTGGGCATGACCAAAACGGGGCTGAGGTATGATTTCCTCATCGCGCCAGGTTTCCATCAATGCCCGAAATTCTTCAAGAGTCAGGTACATTTCCTATGTTCTGAAGAAAAATACATGTGTAATTGGGTCCCAGCATCGGACTGCGACATGAAGGAACGGAAAGCAAAGTGGAGTATGGCTTAATGAAAAAAGCGCATTTATGCCGAAACCTCAGAAATTTACCTTTTCCGTGCCATCTAAAGTGGCTATCCAATCTGTGAGCTTCTCGACAAAGAATATCTCCATTTGTGGAAGAAACAACAACAAATATAAGGTTCTGGTGTAGAAATCACGAAGAAAGACCTTTTGTAGAAGATAAGGCTGTAAGTGGATGCTAGCTGTCAGCTGTCTGGTGGTTTCATCACAAGTGGCCGACAACCCACTTTTAGTGGTTGGCAATCCACTTCTTCTGGCAGGCAACCCACCTTTTGTGGCCTGCCGTCCACTTGTGGGTTTGGCAAGTTGGGAAGTCTAGTTTTGTCTTGGTCTTTGTGTTTTAAGGTCTTGTTTTGAGTCTTTTGGTTTTAGCAAGTGTGTATATTTGTGTTTGAGTTGTTTTTGCTCTGTTTATCAAGTTGTATTTTGTATTTTGGTTGTTGGTCGGCTCATTACCTGATTAAGAACATTGTGCCAATACAAGTGTTCATTTTGGTTTCAAATTCAAACTCTATTTTCATTCTATATAGATGTGGTGCTCATGATGCATAAAAACAATAACTATTTTCATAAAGCTGTAGGGTTTTCCCCTCGATCATAGGTTTTTTTTTTACAAAAGAGAGTACAAGTTTTCAAAAGCAAAAGTAAAAGCCTATCTGAAGCTATACATGTTCTGGACTACCAAAATAAAAGAAACTAAGCAAAAAGTACAAAAATCGGCGCCAGTCATCTCAAGCTCGAGACGCCCTATTCGTCCTCTTCCTCGGAGGGGACTTAGAGGCACTGTCTCTGTCAACACCGCTATCAGAATCAGACTCTGAACTAGAACCGGTCCCATCATCTCCGCTCCTTGACCCCGAGCCAGCATCATTGCCTTCGCCATTAGACTTAGAGTGTCGGCTCACTGCCTCCTCCTCTTTAGAGTCGCGGGTCTCGGTATCATCCTCGCTTAGCACGGGCTCGGACTCGCTACTCTGGCTCTAAGCACCCCTGCCTTTGCCTTGACCTCGGCACTCATCTTGGTCGTGTGCTGGGACCCGTCTACTTCTTCTCCCTACCGCTAGTGCTGGTGCTGCTGGTGTCCTCGGTACAGATAGGATCTGGAAAACAAGTGTCGACATATCAGATACAGTGTATGTATGCGGAATAAGTGCAAAAGGTACAGAATGAGTACAATGTATGAGTACAGTGTGCCAGTGTAGTGAATCGGTGCAGTGTGGAGTGGTGTGAATGTTACAATATGCGTGTCAGTGTGCTAGTGGGAATGTGATAGTGTGGTGCCCAATAGTGTGAGGTTGTAGTGAAATGTATGTGGAAAATAGAAGAGATACCTGGATATCATGGAGATCAAGCAACGTCTCCCTCCTCTGCACCATGCCAATCAGAGAGGCAACCAACTAGAGTAGGCCCTCTATGTACTCAATTGGTGCTTGCAAGTGCATCTGAATGATCAGTATCTGGAATAATTAATATCTGGAAAGGGAGAGTTTAGTTACAAGCTATAAAGTGTGGTTCATACCTGAGGTGTGCCACGGGTTTTGACATACCCATGCCCTGCCTCGAGTGGCTCTATCGAGATTTGATAGGCTGACTCGGTCAGCCGCCAACATGTAAGCGCAGTCAGAATCACTAGCCAACTAGTAACCTGCCCAATGTGAGGGGCCTTCCCAATACTGGCCTCAACCTCCTGAGCAGCCTCACCCGCCAAGGGAGAAACTGCTGCATCGCCTGTGCGAATGCCTGTCAGAGAGGACATGAGATGAGTCTGGATGAAAGTCGAATAATCGCCCTCCGCTCTGAAGTAATTGGCATCTAGCCCCACCATAAACTGAATAACCGCCCCAGCCGGGAGGCTATCAATTGTCCGCATGGATGCTGGAGGTGGCATAGAAACGGCTCGAATGGGTGAGCCCAAAGTCTGGCGTATAAAACGCTCACTCAAAAACTAGGCTCAGCAGATTGGGCCCTCTAGCAAAATTCAAAATCGGGATGTGGCCCAAGCCCCGACGTACTGGTCCCTCACTCCAGCCGACATCATTAAGAATGGCAACGGGGCGGGGCAAGGCCGGGGATCACCCTCCTCGTCCCCGATGGCAGAACTTCCCCCGTTCCTGGCCCCGATCTCCGGTGGGGAACCCACTACTGCCCCCACCCCCGCCCCTTAATGGGGATCGGGTTTCCCCGACCCTGAAAATCCCCGGCCAAAAAAACAACATCAACAACATCTGAGCTCAAAAAGCAACATCAACAACATCAAAAAAAAAAAAAAATCAGCTTCAGAAAACGATCTTCATCACCAACAGATCTTCATCAACATCTTCATCTTCATCTCCATCATTTTCCAGATTTAAAGAACAAAAGCAAAAAACAAGAGAGGGAGAGAGAGAGAGAGACAGAGATACCGTGAGAGGGAGATGAGGAGTCGGCGATGAGAACGAGAGAAGAAGCTGGCGGTGAGGGAGCTGCCGGTGAGAACGAGAGAAGGAGCCGGCAGTGAGGGAGCTGTGGTTGTACGTGAGAGAGTGAGAGAGAGAGAGAGAGAGAGAGAGAGAGAGAGAGAGAATGAGGCCTCTGATATTTATATATATGAACACACAACACACACATATAAATGAGGCCTTTGATATTTATATATATGGACACACAACACACACATATATATATTTATATCTATATAAACAAGGTCGGGGGGCTGAACGGGGCGGGGCCGGGGCCAGGCTGGGTCCGGGGTTGGAAAATGTATCCCCGTCCCCGGCCCCGGCCCGAATATCATCGGGGATTTATTTTTAAATACCATCCCCAGCCCGTCGGGCGTATTTTTTGGGGAAAAACCGTTCAATTCGGGGTTAGGGGGTTGGGTCCCCATTGGGTCGGGTTCAAATTGCCATCCCTAGGCATCGTCACCCAAGGTTTCTATGTAATCTCCAAACAGAGAATGTACAGATTGTTAGTTGCCATCAATTGTCAAAGCATGAATCGGAATAGTAGTAAAGCAAAAATGATTATGAGTTTCAGATTACCTCGTCGATGACCACCGTATCGAAATATCGGTGGTAGAAGGCGAAGTTCATGTCATCACGGCTCCGGCGCCGGCACCGGCCGTCGTATTGCTGTGAGTAAGGCACTGCCGGGGGGGGGGATCTCATTTACAGGCTCTGGAGCCTAAGTCGGGAAATAGGCATAAACCCATAACTGCAAGAAAAGGGCAGTAGTGTTATCAACAATGCATGGACAGATATAAAGCAGAAAGTGCAAAGCAGAAAGTGTAAAGCAGAAAGCACAATGCATGAACAAATATAAAATAGAAAGTGCAAAGCATAAAGCACAAGATATGAACAGATGTTGAACAGAAAGTACAAAAGTAGAAAGGTGTGGTGCATACCTCCCGGGCTCTCCAGTAGCCTCCGACCTGCTTTACCCTCATATAGGAAATGAAACTCATGTAGCCATAAAGTGTGGCGAGGCCAGCTCCACCCTAGTTGTAGAATTGGACCGAGGGCAAGGTCACGAGGGCACTCAATAAGTACAAGTCTACGATGTCCCACCTATTCGCAAACAAGGTGGTACCGAGGAGGAATATCAAGAAGCCCCTGATATACTTCTCTACCTCCTCCAGTGTCTCAAGCTCTCTCCCGCAAAAGTGCTCTGCGTACCAACTGTACCTCACCATTGTTAGCCTATATAGAGGTGGGCGCGCTCCCAACAAACGGATCCAAGTCGCCTCCCACTCGCCCATGTCCTTGTCGAAGGGGATCGGATCACCCCCTACTCCGAAGCCTGTGATCATGGCGAAGTCGTAGGGAGTCATTGTTATTTCCCCAACAGAAGAGAGATGGAAAGAGTTGGTGGTGTCCCACCACCTCTCCACCAATGCTCCAAGAAGAGCCTGACTCGCCAGGTGTCGCAAGAGTCCGGTGCAGAATAGACCAAAGCCAGCATCGTTGACAAGGTCACGAACCTCTGGCGGGAGCTCATAATACCAGTCTCTTGCTGTCATAGCTCCATAACCCCTGTAAGAGCGAGAGTCCTCCCGTGGCAAACAAAGAGTGAATCAGATGCAAGACTATGATAAAGAGCATTTGGGTGCAAGGCAGTGTAAGAAATACAATCAAATGAAAAGCAGGAATGCATGCAAAATAAAGTTTGAACCTCGGAAGCGCCATTGGAAAGGTGGGAGTGAGGCTCCCTCAGTAGAAGATCCTTCGACACGCCACCAATGAAATTGTCAAAGCACCCGATGCCTCCAAGCGGTAGCATGTGCCTGTGAGGATGATAAGTCATGGGATCTAAGGGTCATACCCTCAGTGGTAGTGGGTTAGGCTCGAGCTCTGGAGTGAACTCCACCTCAAGGTCAACCGCAATGCCCTCCGTCGCCTCACCGGCCTCGGCAGCCATCGGTTCCTCAACCTCGATATGGAGTGATAGTGGAGGTGAAACCTCAGAAGAGGCATCGTCATGTGGAACATCATCCGCCATCTGGAAAGTAGGTGAAAAATGAAGAAAGATGAAGAAAATAGGGAAAACTTGGAAAAAGTCAACCCTAGGAGAGACAAAATGGGAGAAAAAGTCAAAACTCGGGAAAGTTCGCGAAACCCGAGAGAAACTTTAGGGAAACAAGCCCAAAGTGGTGAAAATGCAAAAAGATCAATGAAAACAAAATTTGATTGGTTCAAAATGTAGAAAATCAAAGAGGGTTTACGAAAAAAGTTTGCGTGGGGCGTTGGAAAAAGTGTATAAAGCACAAATCTAGAGAGAGGAAGCACCTAGAGAGAGAGGGAGGAAGATTTCGGATATGTGGGTGTGTGAAAAGTGAGGTGAGGTTGTGTTTTAAAGCAAAAACAAGGCAAAAGGACAAATTTGTCCCCGTTTTTACATTAGTGGTCCGTAACCCACTAATGGTGGCCGACATGACACATTAGTGGCCGGCAGGTGGTCGGCGGTCCTCATTTGTGGCCCAGTGCCGTTTGGTTCCTCCTTTGCCCTGGTAGTGTATGAGAGGTTCTCTTTTAGGTTCAGATTGGTTCTTGAGGAGTTTGAAACTGTGTTCTAATTGTTTCGTTTCCAATACTTATTGTATTCTGGTGCGCAAATGTTCTCCACTTGCCAATATGAACAGGGTGTATCCTTTTTTAGTAGATTGTAAAGCCTCCGAGGATTAAATCAGAGGTTGTCACTAAATATCGTTTTTATTTGTTCTATCAAATTATATTTGTTCTCTTCTGTTGCATAGAATGTGCGTTTTCATATACACTTATGTTGCATGCGTGTCCTGTACCGTTCATGACTTACGCTTAGAATATGCTTTCAAGTTTGCATAGAATATGCTCTTATTCTTGCGTAGAACATGCATTCAATTAACATCATACATCGGTTGTCTATCTTGCATGGAACATGCGTTGTCATTGTATTGATTTGTAATCTTGTTCACTTTGTGCATATATCGCACTTGTTCACTTTATGCATCTATTGCACTTGTTCACTTTGTGCATCTATCGCACGTATTCACTTCATGCATCTATCGCACACTTTCATTACTTTGTGTATTTGTGGTATAGTCTTGTACCTTTTGCTTTTGTATCCCAAGATGCATGAAATGTGACCCTGGACGGGTTTTTATCTCGTGACACATGAAACGCAACCCCGAGCAGCTTTTCTACTTTTCTGACAGTTTCAGCGTGATTAAAGTATCTCAGGACGTGTGAAATGCAACCCTAGGCAGGTTTTATCACACGTCCCCGAGTGGCTTTTCTCATTTTCTCATGGTTTCAGCATGATTAGAGTATCTCAGGACGCGTGAAAAGCGGCCCTGGACGGGTTTTACCTCGAGACGTGTGAAACGTGACCCCGAGCGGCTTTTCTCCTCTTCTCACAGTTTCAGCATGATTAAAGTATCTCAAGATGTATGAAACGCCACCCTGGGCGGGTTTTATCGCGGGACGCGTGAAACACGACCCCGAGCGGCTTTTCTCCTCTTCTATGGTTTTAGCATGGTTAGAGTTTCTCAGGATGCGTGAAACGCGACCCTGGGTGGGTTTTATCTCGGGATGTGTGAAACGCGACCTCGAGTGACTTTTCTCCTCTTCTCATAGTTTCAGCGTGATTAGAGTGTCTAAAGACGCGTGAAACATGACCCTAGGAGGGTTTTATCTCGAGACGAGTGAAATGCGACCCCGAGTGGCTTTTCTCCTCTTTTCACGGTTTCATTGTGATTAAAGTATCTCAGGACAGGTGAAATGCGACCTTGAGCTAGTTTTATCTCAGGACGCGTAAAATATGACCTCGAGCGGTTTCTCTCATCTTCTCATGATTTCAGCGTGATTAGAGTATCTTAGGACGTGTGAAACGCGACCCTGAGCGGTGTTTTTCTCTTCACTTTTCTTAATTTCAGCATGGTTAGAGTGTGCATTTTGTTTTTCCCACGTGGAACCTATTTCGATTTAAGCCTGAGGCACCTTTATATGTTGCTATCTTGTTATTGCTTATTGCATCATCCTGCATGATCATGAGTTTTCAAAATAGCCGGCTTCGCGAAGCGTGTGAGTTTAGCTTTCAAAGTTTTTTCCATGCATATCATTTGCATCCTGCCCCAAAACTACGCTGGTTTGATTCTTTGCAAAGGGATATGTAGGCAGCTTGCAAGCTCAACCAATTTAATTTATGTCTTGATTGTTTGTCTAAGTCTTACGGCCTTGTCAAAATGGGTCGTCTCTGGGCTTTGACATTCACTCACGTCACTTCATGACTTCAAGTTCTGTCAAAGAAGGGCAACTGTAGACACCCCATTTTTGACTGCCTTTACGACTTGGGCGCCACCGATTGTGCACCCAATGATGAATTTGTATGCTTGTCAAATGTTCGAAGTCCTTAGCAGAATGCCTCAGCTTTGAGCCTCAAAACCCTGTGAACCTCTTGCCTTGTTTTTGGACCAAAACAATAGTTTTTCAAGCTTAAACATCTTGCGACCTGCAGACCCACTTGTGTGGACTGCCGACCACTATTGTGGCCTGCCGTCCACTATTAGTGGCCTGCTGGGCACTATTAATGGGTTGCCGACCACTTGTGTGCTTTTTCAGATATTTTTGCCAGTTGTGCCAACTGTTTCCACAGGTGCATGCATCAGTCCATACATGTCTGTATGGATATTTCTAAGGGAGTCTCATGTTTTTCTATATATAGAGGACCTCCCCTCTGGTTTTAAAGGTTAGAAAATTTTGGAGCAAAAACTTTTCTCTTCCTCTACAATTCTCTCTCTCTTGCAAGTTCTTCAGTCTTTACCTATACAATCTAAACCAAACCTTGTGGTATTTGGGCTGAGGTATTTTTGAGCTCGCATTTAGCTCTTAAGGGTGTGTAATTGTTGGTTTGTAACTCAAAAAGAGTATCTCTCTTCAAGAGGTATAATTCTTAGCTTGTTTCCCTTCTTTATTTGCCATCTTTTCTACTATTCTTGGATTTTTTTTGGACTGTTTTTACACTGAATTTTTGGGCTGAAACTTGTGGTTTAAGGCCATTTAAGGTAGAGAGGTTGATAGCCCTTCTTTGAACCTTGCTTCTAAGGCCTTTGCCCTTATGTTTCCCACCTTCTCATCTTCTTTTTTTTGAGCTTTTTACTACTGATTTCCAGAGGCAAAAACCATGTTTTGAAGTCTAAAAAATGGAGGGGTTAGCCTCCCCTCCTTGTGCTTGCTTACTAGCTTAACTTGCTCCATATTTTAGATAGTTGTTGTAGTTATTTTTATCTCAATTCCACCACTTTTTTGGACTATTTTAGGACTGTTTTTAGTTGTTCATTACATTTGAGCTTTGTATAGCATGCTTGTAGTGTAATGTTCCTCATAGGTTTGGTGGTTTAGGCCTTAGCCACCAACCTATTTGAGTTGATAGTGTTTATTTCTTACTTTCCATACATATTTTCATCTCTAATCACCTTTGCAACCTCCCTCATTTCTTCGCTTTTTCTTTGCTTTGAAAGTTATTTCAAACTAGTTGTTTGTTTAAGCTTGAGATTGAGGTTGTTGTGCTTAATGGTTTAATCCCTTTAGGGGTTCATTACTAACGGCATGACATTTCTCTCATGCCTAAAACGACATTTGGTTTGGTACCTCTTTCCATTAGAGGACTTAATCTTCACTTTTGGACTTAATAAACTAATGAGTGGATGATAATTAAAATAAAGTAATAAAATTGGGACAAAAAGTGATGCAAGATAAAATCAACTTGGGCTCAATTGGATGTTAATTGAACCCATTGAGTCTTGAGTCATTTCATATTTGCTAGTGATGTAAACAGTTCAAGAGTCAATGTCAACCACTTCCCTTGAACAATCCATGATAGGGAGGGGGTTTTGAGTGTCTTTAAATTGTGCATTTATTGAATTATGTCCCTTGATTCATAAGTCATCATACAATGAAACTGTGTCAATTAATGGCTTGCGAATCAAGCCTACCCCTCCTTTGAGGTATTTGATGATAAGGAGAGGTAGGGTGGACAAACATCCCCTGAGAATACTCTGGTTTGTGCTCTGTTTGTCCTTTGTTACTGTAGGACAGAACCCACATTAGTGGCCGGTAAGCCACTTCTTTTGTACGGCGACCTATTATTAGTGGCCTGACAGCCACTTCTTCTAGGTTGCTGGCCACTTTTTCAAGGCAGGCAGTGCCTTTTTTCCAACAGAGCAGAGAAGAAGCTAAGGTGAAAAACAGTGCATTTTTCTAGCTGTGATTGTGCAACAGAGGCATTTTGGCAGCAAAACGGAGAGCATTATCGGGTGAAAATCCGCATCCATGCATAAGCCCTCCTTTGATCCTCGTGATCCGTGAAGTATGAAGTGATATTGTAATAAATTTAGTGTTGTGCTTAAAGTAGTGAATTTGTAACTAATTAGTTAGAATAGCTAGTTAGTTTCGTATTGTACTTATTTTAGTTAGCTAGAATAGTTGATTAATTGATTTGTTATTGTAATAATTAGTTAAGTAGCTTAGCTAATTTATTCATTTGGGTTTGTAATAGTTAGTTAATTAGGTAATTAATTAGCTAGGTTATTCATTCAAACCCTTCTGCGTGAGGGCCAAGCTTATAATAATGTGTATGTCTTCCAACCCCATATCTTTCTCCCTTTTATTTATCTGCTTACGATGGATAGTTCAGTGCATCATGTTTCATTTAGCATATTTCATGATTTGCATCCACTTGTCTTGCATGAATCGAGGCTCGGTTCATCATTCTAACAAAGCATTGTCATTTATTACTTCGTTGAATACGTGTTTAAATCGCATGCTATCAAATTCACTCACATGACATAATTAGTAGCTGAGTCTATCAGTTGCATCATTGCATGTGTTGCATTAGTCATGTCGCATTAGTTATGAACATGCATGTTTTCAAACTCTTTGTTTCTTTTGGCTCACTTCGGAGTACTAGGTGAGCGTTTTTATGCTTTAGCATATTGCATGAGTGTGATTGTTGCCATGTCTAGCATGATTGCCATGAGGCTAATTGCTTAAGTGTTAAATTGCTTGAATGCCTGTGGATGAAGGCTATTTGCTTGAATTGGAATAATTTGAATCATGTTCATATGAGATCACTTTTCATATGGTACATATTCAAACCGTTTTCAAAACAAACATGAACTCGAAGTGTTCCAACGTGTGCAAATTAGTCTATACTTGTGTGCGCATCATATAGTAACAATAGCCTAATAACCGGAACAAAAGCATATAATGTAAATAAAAATCACATCATGATTAGTAGAGGCCGATCTTTGATCGGGCTAGTGGGGTGCTCAATTCATGACATTCCCCTCTTGTACCTAAGTTCCCGAGCCGAGACAATCTTGGTGATGACAGACACGTGGCCTTTGGCACGAGTCATGGGTTTCCTAAATTTTTCAAAAATATTTAGGTGGTGACTCTGTATCTAGTAAAGTAGTCCATTTTTGGCATTTTGATTCAAAATCGATTTTCCAAAAGATTTGCTGAATTTGGACTCTTTGGTATTTATCTATTTCACATTGCACTTGTGAGATCAGATTCAGAACCATGAGAGTCCGAACTGTAGGGCTTGTCGTATCCGAAAGGAGCACGAATAGTTGAGCTATAGAAATCTTACTGCCCATGTCTCACCAGATGATGCTCTGGAAGACCCTCATGACCATGCAATGCCATCAACTGAACAACCTTAATATTGGACTGATTTTTTGGCCATGGAACAAGAACGACATAATTAGCACGTTCAATGGGAACAAGAAATGGCTAATCAGGTCAGTGTATTGGGTACTCAGTTCGATGCATTTGCCACTGCTCAGAACTCATTAATTCAACAATTTGGTGAGTTCTGTTTGGACACTGAAAGACGCCATGAAGTGGCAAGTAATCGCATGGACCAAATTGAGCATCGCGTAAATGACATTTATCAGCACTACTTCCCTCCACCACTACCAGACAATGACTTTTGATGTGTTTGGAAGAGAGATTGGATGAAAAGAAATATTATGTGGTTTTTGTTTGTTTTCACAATGTAGTATTACATTATGTATTTTTATGGATTTGTTTTCTTTACAACTTTTTATATTTTGTTGGGACATGCTGCTTTATGATTGTAAAATTTGTTTGTTTTCACCATGTGAATTCCCATGTGTTTGTTTTTATATTTTAACTGTTATTGTTTTAATTCCAATATAACCAATACAACCCACCATCAACAACAACTGTTAATGTTTTTAAATAATAAAACCAATACAACCCACCATCAACATATATATAATTCCAATGCATTTCCTTATACACAATAGATTAAAGTACAATACAGAAATAGATTAAAATACAAGGTTAGTTTAGGAGTGTCATGTTTTAATTAGCATACCTTATGCTTGCATCCATTCATCTTGTCTTGCATGTACCGAGGCTCGGCGCATAATTCAAATTGCATTGTTATTTCAATACCTTCTTTGAATATGTGTTTAAACCGCATGTTACCAAATTGAATTATATGACATATTAGTAGTCAAGGCTATTAATTACATTCTTCACATGTGTTGCATTAGTCATTTGGTAACTCATATTTTCTTAGCTTGGAGTACTAGGTGAGTTTTTAGTGCTTTAGCATATTTGCATGAATGTGAGTGTTGCCATAACTAGCATGCTTACCATGAGGCTAAATGCTTACTTGCTAAAATGCTTGAATGCCTGTGGATGAAGGCTTGTTGCTTGAATTGGAACGATTCAACGAATGTACATTTTAAGCCCACTATGTCTGGTGGCAAATTCACAGTTGTAAGCCCACTTTGTTGAGTGGCAAATTCGCAAACTTTAAGCCCACTTGAGGTGGCAAATTCAAACCCTTTTCCAAAACAAACATGAAATTGAATTGTTCCGACTTGAGCAAACTAGTCTATACTTACTTGTGTGCATCACATAGTAATGTTTGTTTAATAACCGGAACAAGAGCACATAATGTTTATAAAAATCATATCATGATTAGTAGAGGCTGATCTTTGATCGGGCGAGCGGGGGTGCTCAATTCATGACCTTCCCCTCTCGTACCTAAGTTCCCAAGCCGAGGCAACTTTGGTGATAACGAACACGTGGCCTTTGGCACGAGTCATGGGTTTCCTAAATTTTTCCAAAAATAAATATTTAGGTGACGACTCTATATCTGGCAAAGCAGTCCAATTTTGGCATTTTTGATTCAAAATCTATTTTCCAAAAAGATTTGCCGGATTTGGACTCTTTGGTGTTTATCAATTTCACATTGCACTTGTGAGATTAGATTCAAAATTGCGGGAGTCTGAACTGTAGGGCTTTTTTTTGAGTTTACGAAAGGGGGCGCAAAAAAGCCAAGCTACAAGGCTACTGTGCGAAATGAGCTGAGTAGACCACTTCGCCCCTTGAGTTTTTCAGTATTTATTGGGAATAGACCCATGACTGAAGCTGATTCAATTGTACGCGACCCAAATGTGGTGGTGGAGTTTACTCTGCAAATGTTCCTACCAGAAGTACAGCAATCGCTCGTCGGTAGGGGGGATTATGAAATCTTCAGGGAAGGCGTTCAGAGGACTTTATAGCTCGTATGAGATCAGCATGCGCCTATGCACCATGCAAAGAAAAATCGAGCAGAAGGATGGACGCATTTGAAATTTAGAGTGTCGTGTAGAAAAGGCCGACGAGGAGCTGCGAAGAGCGAAGGTTGTAAAGACTCAGTCGGCTGGCGCGACGAATCCATTTATGGTTGAAAGAGTGAATCAACACCTGATAGATCACGCCATATGTAGACACCCCATTTTTGACCGACCTTAAGACTCAGGCGTCATCGATTGAGCGCTCGGTGATGGTGCATGTTGTGCTTGTTTAGAGGTTTTGGAGTTTTGGCTGAGAGACTTGCCTCCGGGCCTCTGAACTCTTTTGTGCTTCGGCTCGGTTTGTAGACCGAACCTTGTTTCTCTTCCCGAAGGGAGGGAGAGGTCTTGTAGACCATCTCTTTGTGGTCGTAGACCACTTTTTGTGGTCGTAGGCCACTTTTCCCGTTTGGAGACTAGTTTCCAGTTTTTGGAGCCTTTGGCCGCGCGCCTTGTCTCGGGACCGCTTAACGTTCTCCGTTTGGCGTGATTTTTGAACCACACCTTGTTGCCTCTGCCTAGAGGAACACTGTGGTCCGGGAGACCACTTTTGTGGTTGCATACCACTTTTGGTGCTCGACAGCTAGTTTTCGGGACTTTTGGCCGCGTGCTTTGCCCCCCGATCTCTCGTCTTGCATCCGTTTTGGTTTGTTTTTGGTACAAACCTTGTTTTCTTTGTTTGGAAGGTGGTACAAGGGTGGGAGACCACTTTTTCTCCTTGGAGACCACTTTTTCTTCTGCCAGCCAGTTTTCTGGTTGGATAACTGGCTTGCTTGGTCTTTGGGCCACATTTACTGGTCGGCCACCACACCACTAGTTTTCTTTCATGCCCTGGGCCCTCTCCCACCATGGCCAACCAGTTGTTGCTCTCGGAGATCACTTAAAGTGGTCGACCGACCACTTTAAGTAGCAGGCCGACCACTTCAAGTGGTTGGCTGCTTTTTGACACCTTTTTGGAGATATTTTCCTCCAACTGGCACAGCTGGAGGACATTTGGGCTATCCTCCATACACGTGTATGGAGGGATTTGTTTGAAGCTTAGCTTCTCCTAGAAGCTTTGCCTTTCCTCTTCTATAAGAGGGAGGCTCCTCCTCCCTCCTCTAGGTTCAGAAAATTGCCCTTAGAGAGATACATATAGTTTTGTATCTATCTTGCTTGGTTCTTTATTTTTGTGCTTCAAAAGTATAGATTTGTCTTAGTTTAACAAACAAACACACACTCAAACACCATCCTTGGGTAGCTGAGGTCCTAAGGAGTTGTTTTTGGTGCTCTTGGATTGATTTAAGCTCAAAGAACTTGCTGGAGTTGCAGTTATAAATGAGGTCTTCAAGGGTGAGTCTTTGACCTTTAAAACCCCCATTCTTGCTTAAGCTTTTGAGCCTATTTTCATGCTGTTTTGAGCTTAACTTATAACTGAAAAAAGTTCCATTTTTAAGTGCTTAAAATAGTTATTTTAGGTCACTTTTTCGTTTAGGGTGATTTACCCCCTTTTAGGCCTTGTTAGGCCTTATTTTGAGCCATCCATTTAGGCTCTTGTTGAACCCTTTGCATGACCTTTCTACCACTGAAATCCAGAGGATTTTCAGTGGTGGAAAGGTGGTTTTGGTGTCCTAAATAGGAGAGGGTCATCCCCTCTCCTTGTATTATGTTCACTAGCTTCATATGCCTCATGTTTGAGCACCTTTGATAAGCTTGTGTTGGCCATATCTTAGCTTGTATTTATGGTTATTTTGATGAGGCATACCACTATTTTTGCTTGGTTTGGTTGGCCCTTGCATGGTTAATACACTTGTAGTGTAAATCACACAATCTAGTCTTGTATGCCTCATGTTTGAGCATGTCTTTCTAGCTTGTTTTGGAGCCATCTCAGTGGGTTTTTGGTGTTGTTTTAACATGCCTTAGATCTATTTTGGGTTGGTCTGGTTGGCTCTTGCATGCCTAATATTCTTGTAGTGTAAATCCCTTAAACTAGCTTTGTATGCTTCATGAAGTAGCATGTCATTTTAGCTTGGTTTGAGTCCATTTCAGCATGTCTTTGGTGATGTTTTACCATGTCATACCTCTGTTTAGGTTTGGTTTGGTTAGCCTTTGCATGCTCCTTGCACTTGTAGTGCAATCCTATGAAATAGCCTAACATGCATCATGTTGTAACATGTCATTCTAGCATGCTTTTGGCTTAACTTCATGAAGCTTTTGTCCATGCTTTAACATGCTTTAGGTCTGATTTTAGTTGTTTTGGCCATGCATGACTTGCTTTGTATAGCCTTGGTTCAATCTAGCTTGTTAGTCTTATGCATCAAGTCCACTAGCATGCTTTACTTGGACTATTTGAATGATTTGGCATCATTTATTATGTGATTTCAGTCCATGTTTCATGGTCATACATTCACATTTGTCACACATTCAATGCGTTGGAGGGTTGGCCCTTTTATGCCTTAACATGAGCCATTGCGTATGCCTTCATGCCATAGCTTGCGAGCCATCATTTCAGTGTTTATTTGGGGTTATTTTGCCATGATATAACTCTGATTTTTATTGGTCGAGTCATCCCATGCTTGGTCTTAATAGGTGTAGTGTAATCCACCTTATTTGCCTTGCATTCACCATGCTTCATGCCCTTTATGCTAGCATATTTTGGCCTACTTCCATGCATGTTTTAGACTCATTTTAACATGTTCTAGGACTGTTTTGGGTTGCTTGGTCACATGCTTCATGTTTTGTATACTTGTAGTACAAGTGCTCTTGCTTGCCTCAAGCTTTGGGCACCATTGCATGCTTCATTTGTGTTGTGTACATGATTTGGCATCACTTAACATGACATTTTAGAGCATTTAGCATTGCCATGTTCCCACTTCATTCACTCTTTGAGTGTCTTTAAGTGTTGTGCATTTGTTGCCTAGTTTATGCCTTAGCTCGTATGCTCGCATGCCTAGGCCTTTGAGCCCTCGTCTCAGCATGTTTTGGTCCATGTTTTGACCTACTTGAGCTCTGTCCATGCTTAGTTCATGCATTTGTGCCATGTATTGCATGCCTCATTTATAGTCCTCTTTGATAGTTTCATGCTTTAAGGACCCTAGTATGCCATACTTGTGTTGGTTGAATGATTTGGCATCATTTCTTACCTCATTTCAGTGCACTTAGTGTTGTTACACTTCCATGCTTTTCACTCTTTAAGTATTCTTGAGAGTTGCACCTTAGTGCCTCAATTGGTGAGCCAATTGGCATGCATGCTTGTATGTGTTTTCAGTGCCTTCATTTTAGCATTATGGCCACTGTTTTGGCACGACTGAGGTCTGTCCATTTCGGTTTAAGTCCATTGAATATGTGGTTTGCATGTTGTTGCATTGCATATTGTTGCCCTTGTTGCATTGCATTGTGCATGCATGCATTACATTGTGTTAAGAACCCTATGATTGCCTTGCATTGAGTATGCCACCTAGTTCTTAGCATTTAGCATTGTGTATGCCATGTTATTCCTTGCATTGTGTATGCTAGGTTGCTAGTTACATTGTGTATGATATGTAGATCATCGCATTGTGTGTGCCATGTTCATCGCATTGTGTATTCCTTATACCTTGCATTGTGTATGTTTGGGTTACATCATGGCATTGTGCATGCTAATTGATATTTGCATTGTGCATGCTAGTTGTTGCATGCGTTAGTATTGTGCATGCCATTAGCCTTGTCAGGTTGTTCAAGTTGCATTCCATGCTTGCATCACATTGCATTGTGTATGCCATGTTATTTGTTGCATTTTGTTTGGAATAGGTATTAGTCCAAACACGGGAAATGAGGGACGTTTCATACTTAAAGTGATGAAACGTGCCTCAAATTCCGGTCACCAACGCTCTTGATCATACATGATAGAGTTTTAGGCTTTATGTGTTTACTTGTGCATTCATTCCATATTGAATTGTGCAACTTTGCCTCTCAGCCATCACGCATTGAAATGCGCGATTGGTGGCCCAAGGGTCAAGAACCACACCCCCCTTGAGTTCATGACATGATAGGGAGGGTGGTTGTGCACACATATCTTGCAAATACATTGCCATGCCCTTTCTTGCTCTCTGTTGCAGAAAACTAGGATTCAGCAGCAACAACTGGACAGCCAGCCAGAAAAACTAGCTGGCCGACCACTTTTTTGGTTTTTCAACAACCAAAAGTGGTCGACAGGTGTCTGGAGAGACCAAAAGTGGTCGGCCACCCTCCCACAGGATTCCCCAGGTGGAGTTTCAGCTTTCTAGAGCTTGGTGCAAGTTTCTGAGAACAAATGAAAACAGAGGCAAATCGGGGCATCGCATTGGATTTCCGAACGAGGCGACCGGGCTTGCATGCATCCAGTCTTCTCCTTCCGAGAACCTCCTGTTTTACTGCTTTCCTTAGCTACCATGCTTAGATAGCTTGCTTTCGCTTTGGTTTGTACTTTATTAGTTAATGCGTTAGCTATTCAATTTGTTTTGTAATAATTAGTTAACTAGGATTAGTTAATTAATTGTGTTGTATAATAATTAGTTCAATTAGCTTAGATTAGCTAGTTAGCTTCTTATTTGGTCCCTCCTTCGAGAGGGCGTATTGTTGTAATAAGCATGCGTGTGTGTGATGCATGTCTTCCAACCCCCATTTCTTTCTCCCTTTTACTTAACCGCTTACGATGGTTAGTTTTAGGGCATATTTTGTTTAGCATACCTTATGCTTCGCATGTGTGCATCCATTCATCTGTCTTGCATGCACCAGGCTCAGCGTATTATACTAACTGCATTGTATTTCAATTCCAATTTGAATACATGTACCAAGTTGTATTTCATATGCCATCTTAGAATAGCCAAGCCTATGTTAATTGCATTCTCGCATGTGTTGCATTAGCCATCTTAACGTGAACTAGGATCATGCATGATTTCTAACTAGTTCTCTGTTTTGGCTCGGAGTACACTGTGAGTGTTTACGCTTTAGCATACTGCATGTGTGTTATTGACTACCATGAAAGCATGCTTTCCATGAGGCTAATTGCTTATTTAATATAACTGCTTGAATGCCTGTGGGTGAAGGTTGGATTACTTGAATTGGAACAATTCATTGAAATCCGCATTTTAGCCTACTTGCGAGTAGTAAACTTCAAATCATTTTCACAAACGGATATGCGATGTTTTGTTCCAAATTAGGCGATCTAGTCTATATTTGTTTGCTGTACGCATCACATAGTAAGATTAGCTAATTAACCGGAATAAGAACACATGTGTTTTCAAAAACAAGATATCATGCTTAGTACAGGCCGATCTTTGATTGGGCGAGCGGGGGTGCTCATTAAATGACCTTCCCCAATCGTACCTAAGTTCTCGAGCCGAGGCAACTTTGGTGATGACGGACACGTGGCCTTAGGCACGAGTCAGGGTTTCCTAAATTCCCCCAAAATAAAATATTTAGGTGGCGACTCTGTATCTGGAAAAGCAGTCCATGTTTGGCACTTCTTTACAAAAAATCAGTTTTCCAAAACGATTTGCCGGATTTGGACTCTTTGGTGATTTATCGGTCTTGCATCGCAGATTGTAAGATTAGATTCAGAACCGTGGCATTTGAGTCCGAACTGTAGTAGCTAGAGAACAAAACGAGATTTTCTCGGGAGTTCTCCGTGCACGTCCACACCATAGCCGATCATGAGACGGCCAGTGTTTTTGCAAGGGAAGCGATACGAACACAGGCCTACGAGGAGGATTTCTTTGATGGTCAAAAAATGGGCATCGAAAAGACCAAGGAGAAGTTGGCCAACGACGTTTGCCGATGTGAGAACCGTGGCTTTAAGCATGGATGGGTCAAGGCCCTTCAAGCAACAAGTGTTGACTTGACGTCGCCGCTGTATAATGATTACAAGGTTCCGTTCAAAGCCTACGATGCCGAGAAGATGGACGATGAGGAAGAAACGGACAAGCCCTGAGCATGAAGATGAACTTGTAAAAATGTAGTCCAGTGAGAATGCAATAAGAGATACTGCTGTATTGTTTGTAATAAATATTTTGTTTTCGCAACCAACTTTCATTTTGTTTCAAAGACGAATATTTATGTGACTAATGAAACTGTTATGGTATGGCTAATTTTAATATTGTCAATCCCAGAATTTGGGACCTGGAAATTGCAATAATGGTTATTCGCAAAACACGAAAGATGCTTTGAATTCAGAGTCTTTATTCGGCCATTTGTGTCGAATGCAAGGGGTGTTCCGAATTCGGAGGTTTATTCGACCAATCATGCACGAAGGGCCTAACGTGATCATGCACGAAGGGTGCTCCGAATTTGGAGACTTTATCTATTGGCCAAACGTGATCATGCACAAAGGGCTCTCCGAATTCGGAAGCATATTCTGCCAATCGTGCCATGCACGAAGGGTGCTCCGAGTTCAGAGGCTTTATTTATTTGCCAAATGTGATCATGCACAAAGGGCGCTCTGAATTCAAAGTCTTATTCGGCCAAACGTGATCATGCATGAAAGGTGCTCTGAATTTGGAGGCTTGCTTTATTGGCCAAACATGATCATGCACGAAAGGCGCTCCGAATTTGGAGGCTTGCTCTATTGGCCAAACATGACGCACGAAGGGTGCTTCGAATTCGGAGGCTTATTCAGCCAATCATGCCATGCACAAAAGGCGGTCCGAATTCAGAGGCTTTATGAATTGGCCGTTTTAAATGAGAAGGCAATGAGAGAGGTATACTATATTTATAGAGTAACTACATAGATGCGTACACGCTTGCATAGCAACAAAAACAAAAACGAACTAGCATCTTGTACAAGTTGGTTTAATGATAAAATTTACGCAAGTGGGTCAAATTCCAAGGTTGTGGTAACCTTTTGCTATCCATGTCTAAAAGGTGATATGCTCCTGTGCTGGCAATAGAATCCATCTGGTAGGGGCCATCCCAGTTGGAGCCTAGTTTTCTGTCTGTTGGGTTTTTGTAGTAGGAAGCACTTTCTTGAGGGCCAATTCTCTAGGAGCATAACGGCACAGCTGCAAGCGTTGGTTATACGATTTAGCGAGCTGCTACTGATACCGCGTCATGTGTGCAAGAGCTCGATCTCGGTGTTCCTTAAGAAAATTCAGATCCAAGGCCAACATCATGTCGTTATGACTTGTCTTAAAATCCTGTGACTTAAGAGTGAGCAAGCCGATTTCGGGAGGAATGATAGCCTCTATCAAGAAGCACAAGGCGAACGGCGTTTCTCCGGTAGATCGCCTCGGAGTGGTATGGTGAGCCCACAATACACTGGGCAGCTTTTCAACCCACTTGCCCTTGGCTTTCTCCAATCGCTTCTTCATTCTGTTCAGGATCACTTTATTAGAGGCCTCAGCCTATTCGTTGCTTTGTGGATACGCTGGTGAGGAAAAGTAGGGTCGGATACCATATGGGTTACATAGTTCCCGATAGACGCCACAATTGAATTGGGTGCTATTGTCGGATACAAGTGCTCTGGGTATGCCGAATCGGGTTATAATAATTTTCCACACAAAGCGTTTAACATCAACATCTCGGATGTGTGCCAACAATTCCGCTTTAACCCATTTCGTGAAATAGTCTGTTGCAACGATAAAAAATCATTTGTTTCTCGGAGCTTGCTGTAGTGGTCCGACGATGTTAAGGCTCCATTGAGCAAACGGCCATGGACTAGTAATAGAACTTAAGTCTTTGGCAGGAAGATGAGTTAATGGGGAGAACTTCTGGCATTGTTTACACTTCTTTACGTAGTTATCGGCATCAGTACGCATGGTCGGCCAATAATATCCCTGCATTATGGCTCAGTGGGCCAATGAGTGCCCTCCAGAATGGGCACCGCAACTACCTTCGTGTATTTCAGTCGAGAACTCATTGACTCTGTTTGGGAGAATACATTCCAAATATGGCTCTGATAGAGATTTTTTTGTAAAGCTTTCCCTGGGGATCCTAGTAATATCGAAGGGCTTTATTCCACAACTTAGGAGCTTCTTTCTTATCTGTTGGCAACTATTCTAAGGAGAGGAATATGGCTATGGGATCCATCCAACTCGGTCCTAAATCAATGGTGTTGACCTGAACAGGTTCGGAGGAAATGATACTCAGCTCTAGGATGAATCCCACTTCGATGGTTCGTTTGATCTCCGAGTTAATGGCAGAAGCCAAACAAGCAAGGGCATCCACATGTGTGTTCTGATCTCGGGTTATTTGATTCAACTCATTGTGGTCGAACTTCATGAGCAAAGCATTTGCCGTTTTCATGTAGGCTACCATTCGGTCGTTCTTAGCCGCATATTTCCCTTTCAACTAGTTGATGACTAGTTTTGAGTTGCAAAAAACCTGTAATCATTTGGCACCTAGGTGTGAAGCACGTTGTGGAGGCCAGTTAGCAACACTTTGTATTCGGCCTCATTGTTTGATGCATCGAAACCCAGTTTGACTGCCTACTCAATTATTGCCCCTTCGAGGGTCATGATTACTACGCCTGCCCCGCTGCCACACTAATTAGATGATCCATCACAATACATCTGCCAAATGTCTCTAACATACATTCTCTAGTCTGGTTGAGGTTGAGGGGCGAGTTGGTCAGACTTGAAGTCGGTATGGCATCCTGTAAACTCAGCTACGAAGTCGGCCAGCACCTGCCCCTTGATAGCTGTTTTGGGCAAAAATTGAAGGTTATACTGGCCGAGTTCTAATGCCCATTTAGAGACTCGCCCCGATGCTTCCGCGCTACAGAGCGCTGCTCCGAGAGGATAGTCCGTTAGTACCCCTATAGTATGAGCCTGGAAGTAATGCATCGGCTTTCTAGCAGCCACCACAAGAGCCAGGATAAGCCTTTCTAGTGATAGGTATCGTGCCTCGGCGTCGACCATTGCCTTGCTTACATAGTAGATTGGTCGTTGCTTTCCGAGTTCCTCCTTTAATAACACGGCGCTGACTGCCCGATCAGATACTGCCAGATACAAGATGAGTGGATCGCCTGGCGATGGGGTTACCAAGAGTGGCACTGAACAGAGATATGTTTTCAATCCTTCTAGCGTGGCCTAGCACTCGAGAGTCCACTGAAATGCTTTGCCCTGCCAAAGCGTGTTAAAAAATGGTCAGCAGGGATCCAAAGAACGGCTGATAAACCTATTGAGAGCGGCGACCATTTCTATCAACTTATGAACTTCTTTGGCCGACTAAGGCGAATCGAGTTCTATAATGGCCGTGATATGCCTTGGGTTGGCCTCTATTCCACGATGATTCACAATATAGCCGAGAAACTTGCCGAATCCGATGCTGACTACACACTTTGAGGCATTGAGTTTCATTTTATACTTTCAGAGATTGCCGAAAGTCGTGGCTAAGTCGGCTAGATGAGCATGCATTTCCTTGGATTTCACCACCGTATCATCAATGTATACTTCCATGGTGCGGCCAAACTATTCTTTAAACATAGTGGTGACTAGTCTTTGGTAAGTTGCCCTCGCATTCTTCAGTCCAAACGGCACGATCTTGTAACAATAGGTTCCCCATGGGGTGAGGAATGCGGTCTTTTCTTGGTCCTCCGGATGCATGGCAATTTGGTGGTAACCCCTGTAAGCATCCAAGAAACTCATGCGTTGGTGGTACGCAGTTGCGTCCACGAGTTGGTTGATTCAGGAAAGAAGAAAGCAATCCTTGGGACAGGCACTGTTCAAGTCCGTGAAGTCCACACAAAAATGCCAGGATCTGTTTTTCTTCTTTACAACCACGATATTGGAGAGCCATATGGGGTAAGTTACTTCATGGATTGCCCTGACTTTCATCAGCCTGTTGATTTCATCAACAATGACTGAAGTATCAGCCAACTGTTGACTTTTCTATATAATTGGTTTAACTTTTGGGTTGACGTTTAAACGGTGTTGGGCCATGCTCGGATCCACTCCCAGCATCTCATACAGTGTCCAAGCAAATACATCGATGTTGCCAATAAGAAGGAGACTAATTATTGTCGTTCAGCTCTATCCAGGAATGTGCCGATCATGAAGAACTTGTTAGGTTCACCGTTGATTCCGATCCGATCGAGGTCTTCAGGTGCCTTATCACTGGGAATTTTTCTAACGTCTTTGAGGCTTTCTCAATTCGAGACATCAATCGAGTTCATTTCTAGTTCTTTCGACCTCTTTGCCGAAGCAATAAGATAGCATGCCTTTGCCAATTTTTGAGAATCTCGAATCTGTTCAATGCCATGTTGAGTTGGAAAGCAGAGTAATTGATGGTAGGTACTTGGTACCGCCTGCATTGTGTGCAACCAGGTTCTTCCCATGATGAGATTATATGGTAATGCAAGCTTGACGACCAAAAATTCCACGTCGACTGCTTTGGTACCTGCATGTACTGACAGCGAGATCTTGTCCAAAGGGTACTCGGGGATGGCGTTGAAGTCGAACAGGGGATATTCGGCCGGTAACAAGTCCGAATTGGTGAAGCCAAGTTTAAGAAATGTCTTGTGATACATTATTTCTGTGGTGCTCCCTTGATCAATCAGAATGCGTTCGATGATGAATCTATTTACGCGTAACTCGATGACAAGGGCATCATTATGGAGAAGCGTTACACCTTCAAGATTGGCGTAGTTGAAGTAGATTTTGGCGGTCTCATGAGGCCGTTTAGCTAGTGTGAACGGCTTGGATAGGCTAGGTTGTAGCTGGATCGCGTGTATCGGAGTCGGCGGCGATAAGCTGTATATCATGTGAATCACACCAAGTGGAGATGACTTTGGGCGTAGAGCACTTGTGTTTGGTGGATTGCCCTTTCGATCATGCTGTGCCAATCGGTCATCTTGTACTAACTCCTCCAAATGGTCCTTCATTGCATAACAGTTGTCAGTCTCGTGGCCATAGTCCTTGTGGTATTCACACCGCCTATCCCTTCGCCTTGTATCAAGGGGTCCAATCATCTTGGATAGCTACTTAAAGAATGACAGATGCTGGATTTTGGGTAGGATCTTGCTGATCAACTCTGCCAACTCCGTATATTTCTTGTCCGAATGTCTGGGGCGCCTACTATCCACCTGATAATGTTCGTTTGAATGGCGCAAACATTGTTCGCTTGACTTGCGTGAATCTCGACGATTGTCTCGTTTTGCCCAGCCCCGCAGTTCAGGGCTCCTTGGTGGTACGACGCTTATTGGCTAAACCAGACCAGATGGTGCCGACTTAATGACTTTCTGTTCAACCTTGATGCGAAGGGCATCGTCTGCCACCTTTTAATACTCCTCAACCTTCTTCATTGGCGCCCAGACTGTTTTGGGAGGCCGTCTGGTCAATGAGTTTCTGAGAGGACCGTCCGGGTATAATCCCATTTTAAAGGCGGTGATAGCCATGGAGTCATTGCAGGCGTTGTCTACCAAGTTAAAACACTCCCAGTAGTGCGTCGAATATTTACGAAGGGTCTCTTCTGGTTTAATTTGCATTGCCCAGAGAGAGTCGGCTTGCTTAGGTTGGACCTCATTGGTAATGAATCTTGCCCTGAAGGATTTTTGGAGCTGATGAAAACTTTTTACTGAGGTCGGCTCCAATTTATAATACCATCTGACGGCCAATGGTCCTAGGCTGCTCGGAAACATTCGGCATATGAGTGCTTCATCATCAGCATGCAATGTCATCGCTTGTTTGTAATGACAAATGTGATCCGTAGGGTCAGATTTACCATCATACAGGGTGAATGTTGGCATTTTAAATTTTTTAGGTAATGCAGCCCTTGCAATGCGTCGTACGAAAAGATTGTGTTTATTCTCTTCAGTCGAACCATCGTCTCATTTTCCTCGCCTGTGCCGAACATACGGATTTCCCTCGGATGAGCAAGACATGTCAACTTGCTCCTTCTTCCTGGGCTCCTAAGATGATGAGTCGGAAGCACTGCTACTATCATGTTTCCGATACTGACATCATTGACCATCCTTCTTCTTTTGTGGCGACTAACCCCGGTCGTGACATGGTGCGATTTGTTAGGATTTGGCTAACTTGAGGGCCAACTCCTTACGTAAACGTTCATTGTCAGCCGCCATATCTTCCAGATGTTATTCGTTTTGTTTTGCTTGATCCATGATTGTCTGCATGGTTTCCTGCATCGAGGTTGAAGGGGAGGTTTGAGCCACCGGGTCAAAGTTTAGGACTCTTCGTGTGCGGATATTCTCCAAACCAAGTATAGTTCTTGGTGTAACATCATCTCTTGGTGTATCATGGTTAGCAAAGAGCGAAGGATAATTTGCTACATCTGCCATGAATGTGCTTAAGTCTTCCCACAGAAGGCGCCAATTGTGGTGAAAGGGGTTTGGGAATGCTCTCTGATCTAGACAGACCTTTTTGATCCTTGAAATGATACTTAAAGAGGAACAAATGCTCCGGATGAGGGTGCCGAAATTAGCCCTCCGACGAGCTAGTTAGTACCTTTTGTCTTTGTGTTTACTTTTTCTATAAGTTATTTTGCTATTTTTTCACACATAATTGTCCCTGATCGAGGCTCTTCTTTTTATACTGCTTGTGGGCCCATGGTTGGGCCCACATCAGGCCCATTGTTTGGCTTCCAGTCGACTCCTCTCATGGCCGAGTTGTATACATCACTGCGTGGGCTTCTGGATAGGGTCGAGTTGTATTCGGCCCCATTCTCTAATGGGTCTCATCACCTTGATGAAATTCAGCCCCCACAGTTCTTAAAACGCGAATTCTCTCTCATCAGTTTATTCAAACTGTTGTCCCTTTCGAGTAAGTTGGGTAAGTGGTACAACTATCTTTGAAAGGTCTTTCACAAATCTTCTGTAATACCCAGCTAATCCCATGAAGCTTTGGACTTCCGTCACACTTGTCGGTGTAGGCCAATTCACAATTGCCTCAATCATTTATGGGTCTACTGAAATCCCATCTTTGTTAATTACATGACCAAGAAACACAACTTCATCCAACCAGAATTAACACTTTTTCAATTTTGCATGTAATTTCTTCTCCCTAAGTGTTTGCAAAATAGTTCTTAAATGTTGTTCATATTCTTCTCTACTTCTCGAATAAATCAAGATATTATCAATAAATACTACAACAAATTTATCAATATAGGATTTAAAGATTCGGTTCATAAGATCCATAAAAGTTGCGGGTGCATTTGTCACTCCAAACGGCATAACTAAAAAATTTTAGTGACCATACCTTGTTCAGAATACAGTTTTCTCGACATCTTCAGCTTTTACTTCCAATTGGTGATACCTGGATCTCAAATCAATCTTCGAAAATAATTGTGAACCCTACAACTAGTCAAACAAGTCATCAATATAGGGTAGAGGGTATTTGTTCTTGATCGTTACCTTATTCAACTCTTGGTAGTCAATACACAAACGTAAGGTTCTGTGAAGCCCCCAAAATATGTATTTACTTTTAAGACCCTAATGATTAATTATTTTCTTAAAGCCCCTCGGTTACTTGAATAAATTCGAATCTTGTCGGTTAGCATTACTATTTTATTTTATTTATTTATTTATTTTTATCAAAACATGAATTACGCTAGCCAGATTAGGTTCCCTAACCTAATTTAATTTAATTCTACCTAAGTAGGGTACCAATACAAGAAATTAACTCCAAGCCCTCACACTTTATTTAAATTCTAAATTTACCCCAAACTAGTACTTGTACCTTGTACCTTGAAGTACCATCAATCTTGTAATATATATATATATGTATACACCTTGAGGAATGTGCCTAGGACATAAAATAATTAAAAAATTTCCCTTCACCCTTCCCTATGCCTAGCCTTCCTAGAAGAAAGTGAGAAATCAATTTCCAAGAAACATCATCATGAACTTCTAGGAAAAACCACCAACCTAGTATCTAGACCTAGGGTGCTAATTCCAAAACTAGTTCCCTTTTAACTAAGTGTTGCCTAAATCATTGACCAAGCCTCCCAAATCCCTTCCATTTCCTTAGAATCCAAACAAATCCTAACCTTTCCATCCATTTACAACTAAGGGACTTTTTAGACTTCTTGCCTCAAAGGTTTGTCTATAAATACCAACACACCCCCCTAGCTTGCAAGCACACATAACACTCTCACCCACACACACATTTCGGTTAGAAAGAGGGAGGAGAGCAAGAGAGAAAGGAGTCTAGAGAAGAAGAGGAAGGGAGAAGAGAGCATTCTTGTGCAAAATTAGCAAGTAAGCCACAACACAACCTTCTCTTTCATTTCCTTTTTCAAATACATGTTTCTAAGGGTTCTAAATAATGTTTTCAGATCAGTTGTTGATGAGTTCTTATGTTAAAAATACTAAGATTTGAGTATTGATTCCATCTCTCTTGTATTTTCCCCTTTTTGGCACAAAACCATCCTCTTTTATTACCAATCTCTCAACTTTCCAAGGCACACTTTCAAGCAAACTTTCTGAGTAAATATATGTTAGTTAGCATGTTTTCTTCACAAAATAAATGAAAACTTTCCCTTGGTGGAACCATTTTCTCACAAATCTTCATGTTTTGGGCATTCTACCTTAGAATCTGTTTTTGCAGCCCACTTTCAAAAATTCCAGAAAAATGTACAAAAATATTCTGGACCTCTATTTTATGTCAAAACCTTCCTTAATGAGTTAGCTTTCAACTAAAATTGTTTTCATCGAAAAACATTAAGCGGTTTACAATAAAATCAAGTTTTCGTAACGGTCGACGGATCTGGATAGATTCTGGACAGCACTGGACTATTTTCTAAATAACTTAAAATCTGGAAAAGTAATCCCATTTCCGAAAAATGTTCTAGAAACTAGATTAAATTCTCTACGAACCATAGGAAGACCAAGTTCGGTGGAAGATCTAAAATAGTCCTTTCATTTTAATCTTTACGTGATGCTAAATCTGGAAAATTTGTTATGCATGGATGTTTTATGCCCTTGTATTCATAAAAATGTTTATTAGCTTATGATCGTATCTTGGCATGATATTGTATGTTTTATGTTATGTTCTTTATCTTCTTCACCTTATGGATGCATGCTTGTGTGGACATTTTTATCTGGTTAAGTTGTCTAACCTTGATGTAAAATATCTAACTCAACAGGAAACCAAATTGGGAGGGTATTGGGTTTTCGAGCACTTGAGTCTTGAAAAGATGATAATATGTGATATATGGATTGTTGGGATGCGTTCCCTATTCGAAAGTTAAAGTCTTGTGTGGGTGGTTTTCGGAACCCTTGAACGGAGCGGTTGTATTCGGACCCTAGGTAGCTTGGTGTAAGGAGGGATTACTATTTTTACCGTCTCTTTTGAGGCCCTGCGGTTGGCGCTACACGGTATATAACCGTTGGTAGGCTTCCGAGGTTAGTTCTGCAACAAAGCAGCAAAAGAGGGGGCATACCAAATAATCCGCGTCCGATTCTTGTGGCTGGGAGGACAAAATCTCTTTGGGGGATTTCTAGTTTACTAACATCTAACTTGTAACCATTTATTTATTTACTTATTTGAGTATCATGCTTTACTACTTGATGTTATATCTGTGATTATGTATTGGACTGGGAAAAAGAGGTGGGGTGTGTGTGTGTTTACTGGGCATTCAAAGCTCACGGCGTATCATGCCAGGTGACGAAGCGGAATTTATAGCTAGAGACGACGAGCCTGAAACCTTCGAAGACTTTTGGCTATCTTAGGAAAGCTAGAAATTTCCTTTTGTTATTTTGTAAGAACTCATGTGAAGTTTTAAACCTCCTTTTGGGATGTAATGTAATGGAACAATCTTTTGAATTAAGTATAATTGTGGTTGTTATGTATTTATAATCCATGTGTGAACCTTATCGTTGCTTATGAAACCTTGTGTCAATACCTCTTAAGATTTGTCAAAAGAGTAGTACGCTGCCTAAGAAAGCTGGACTTAGAAGGGAGGCTATTTTGACTCCTCCGGCGATCTGGGATCTTACTTGGTTATTGACCATAGGACTCATTAGTGACTCTCCCTTGACTACAACCAATGGTGTAGAATCGGGGCGTCACAGGTTCCATCTTTCTTCTTCACAGATAAAATCGGCGCACCCTATGGCAAAGTGCTCGGTCAGATAAAACCCTTGTCAAGTAAATCTTGTAACTATTCTTTCAGTTCTTTCATTTTGCAGCTGACATTCTACACAGAGTCTTTATGATGGGTTGAGTACCTGACATGATTTCAATAGTAAACTCAATTTCCTTGTCAACTAATTCCCCTGGCAATTCTTCTGGAAACACATCTGGAAATTCTCTAACAACAAGAATATCATCTAACATAGTATTCATGGATTGAATAGTCATAATGCTACACAAATAACCTTGATATCCATTCTCCAATAATTTGCATGCTTTCATTGCCGAAATTAAGTAAGGCGGAGCTATCATACCATTACCCACAAATACAAATTCACCATGTCCCGGTAGTCTAAACAAAACCAATTTCGTTATACAGTCAATGGTAGCATAATATTTAGACAACCAGTTCACTCCTAAAATCACATCAAAATGCCTAATATCAAGAAACAACAAATCTACAAATAAAGTAGCATTCCCAATATGTATTTCACAAGCACGATACACAAATGAACATAAAACAGATTCCTCGAAAGGAGCAGATATACACAATAGATAAGGCAATGATTCCATGGGTCTATTTAGTCTAGACGTAAATATAGTAGATACAAAGGAATGTGTCGAACTCGAATCAATTAGCACATAAGTATCTTGGTTGCAAATAGAGAGAGTACCTGAGACAAAGGCCTTGGTATTCCGTGTATCACCTGGGACGAGTGCAAAGACTCTTCCTTCTTTGAGTATATTTCCTGTAGTAGTAGATCTAGCATTATTTCTTGGCATCGGAACGAACCCAGCCGAACTAGCAACTGGCCCTTCACTTCTTTGCTCATTTTGGGGACAATCTCTGACCATGTGCCCTGTCTAGCCACATCAAAAACACGCCCCAAAAGTACAGTAGCAAACTCCCAGGTGTTTCTTGCTACACTCACTACAAGTTGGTGCAAAATCTCTTATCGAATTGGAGGCACTAGACGTTCCCAGATTTTGCTTCTTTGAAGACAATGATCCTTTATTCAAATAAGAACCATGCCTCTTTCCTATCCATTCAAATAGTCGATTATAGGATGCCAAATTTACCTCAATCATTAAATCCCTATCGAGAACATCCGTGTACTTTGGTAATTTCAAAACATTTTTTTTTTCTCTAAAATTGCATTATGAAGTCCACCCTCAAACTTTCTGTATCAACCATGTGTGGTGCAAACCTTGCTAACTCAGTAAACCGTGCATCATATTCAGCTACTGTTTGGTTCCCTTGCTTCAATCCTTCAAATTCAGATACTTTCTGGTCTCCAATGCATTGGGGAAAGTACTTCTCGTAAAAGATTTTGAGAAATATTGCCCAACTAACCCCTTCATTTTCATCTCTCACCAACATCCACCATCTACGGGCCTTACCCTCTGGAGTAAATGCCGATAATTGAACCTTTTGGGCATCAGTGCATGGGAATACTTCAAATAATTTCTCTACACCAGGACCCATGCCTCAACTTTCAGAGAGTCTATTCCACCCCAAAATAATGGTAGCTTAATCATCTTAAATTCTTTGGTCAAAGCGATTGTGCGGTCATCTGCTTGATGCTCTTGTACCAAATGTGGCACATGCATTGGCGGAGGTGGGGGTGGTTGTTGTTGTTGTTGTCTTAATGCTTTAGACATATATTGGATCATTCTTTCCATTCTATCCAGTTGAGCGGTAGTTGACTCTTCTATTTCATCAGCTCTTATTCTCACCATTAACTATACAAGCTTCCAACATAATAAACACAGGAATTGCATATATATATAGGCACAATAGTTCATATTCCATATATTCACATGTTCTCAATGCACATAAATAGATACTTATCAGATGAATGCACCTTAAGTCTATTCTACACACCTTATTGCTCATTTGGACAAGTGTGTGAGTTATTAACTCGTGCTCTGATACCACTCTGTCAGGACCCGAACCTGCCCCTAAAGGTTGGGATCATGACCGGCCAGTAATCATAGGATTACCTACGGCCTTAGACAGAATTCAAACATATTTAATAATAAAGGGCCCAAAAGAGAAAGTAGACTAATAAATTTTGTCCAATGAGCTATGCATATATGTCATATCAAAGGTATCTCATTTAGTTAATAACTCACATCTATTCATATACAAAAGATATTATGAAACCAAGACTATTCACAAGATCATTGCCATACAAGAACCATAACTTATATACAAACATGGCCAAACATGGCCAAACATGACCAACAAAGAAAATCAAAAGACAAAAGCCTCGTGCGTAAGGCATCCTTGGTTGACTCCACAAAAACTCGGTATTCTTTCATAGATTCACTAGGGCTGGACATCCCACTGCTCACAACGGAGTGAGCAAAAGCCCGGTGAATAACATTAGAGTAAAAGGGTTATATGAATGAGTTATATTAAGTAACATATGAATTTCCATATAATAAATAATTCATAACGGAATGACCTTGGGTCCAACAAATAGCAGAACGACCTCAGGTCCAACAAATAGAGGAATGACCTCGGGTCCAACGTATAACAGATGTACAAAACAGAATTGATCATATCTTAACGGAACAACCTTGGGTCCAATCATTTATAGCTGTATAATGACCATTCAGTCAACTTATAATAGATAATCAAACTTATCAGATATTCAGAACAACCTTGGGTCCATCTTGTCAAATATACGGAACGACCTTGGGTCCAATTCAGATATATAGAACGACCTTAGGTCCATCATACACATTTGTGTCACATTAATCACATTTGCAATTATAATGTTGATTAAATAGATAGGAACTCATTCATATTTGCAATATCATGAAGTTGGAAAACTCAATACATTAACACATTCAAAAAATAGAGTAAGTAAGAAAATATATTTACTAAGATATTACTCATAATGGTTTGGTTGCCAACACGTATTCGCGAATGAACCTACACTATTCATAACATATACTCATTGAATCACATTTCTTAACTGGATCGTTCTTTAACTTATTCAATTTTTTTAAGTCTTATACTAACTGATTGATTTATTTAGGAGGCTCAATTCGTGCCTAAGAATGTTTAGAAAGGGATGAGAATGCCAAAATGGGTAAAACATGACTTTTTAAAATATGCTGAAATAGGACACTTCGCTCGAGCACAACATTGGTCGCTCAAGTGGACCACATGGTCTGCAAAAGTGCTGGATGGTCCAAATCTAGGCTCGATAGTCGCTCGAGTCAAGGTGTAAAATGAACTGAGTTCGCTCTAGCATCAACTTGGTCGCTTGACCTAACAACAAAACTCTGCAAAACTACTGGATGCATGAGATGTGCGCTTGAGAGATAGATTGTTTGCTCGAGCAATGAGGCCGAATTTTGAAATTTTCAAAACAAAGTTGAACCTAGTTTCAAATCATGAATTTCCATGGCTCATTCACAACTTAAAAGATCACTTAGAAACTCTTTCAAAAACATAATCATGTACTCAATTTCAAATCCTTAGCTCAAAACTTCAAGAATTCTTCAAAATGAACCTCAAATTCTCATGCATGTATTAATAGACTTCAAATTCTTTTCCAAGACATCAAAAACATGAAATCCAACTTTAAAACTTTATAAATTAAAGATGCATGTATGAAATAACCTTCAATTCAAGCTTAGATAGAAAAATTATGTTAAAAAATGATAGAACTCTTCAAAATCATGCATGCATGCATGTATGATTTGACTTCAATTTTAACAATCCTATCTCAATTCTTACATTTAATCACATTAATCTCTTTGAATTCACATATTTGATTGCTTAGATTCATTAATTAGGAGTTAAACACTTACCTAAGGTCTTCAAGAACAATAATTCTAGCAAGAACTAGAGTTGTCTTCTTCAATTCTCTAATCTTGAAGTAAAATTCCAAGTTTTTTTGCCTCTCTCTCTCTCTAACTTGCTTTCACTCTCTCTCCAGAATTCTTCTTCTCTTAATTTTGAGCTCAAATTATGATTAAGGGGGTTCAAACTCTTAATTACAACATATATATACATGAGGATTAGATTAGGGTGTTAATTAAGGCTTAAGATTAGCTAATTACACTTAATTCTAATTAGTTTAATCTAATTAATTTAATCTAAATCAAATTTTTAATCAAACTTCTCATTAGGCTCTAAAAATTATTCTATTCTCAATAAACTAATCAATTTCAGTTTTTGACGCCATTAAGGCCTTCAATTTTAGATTATAATAGAAATCTCAACAGATATTCCTACGAATAATAGATATGAATCCAAAAATCATGTTAAACACATAATTAGCATTTAGATTTACACTAAGCGCATAAGCATATTCATAATTAAATTATTAAAAGCATAATATGTGATAGGGTTATCATATACTTGGGATCCCCTAAAAGTCCAGGGGCCCTTGTTCTTCTTCCTTCTAGTCCTTGGTCCAATAAACCAAGTCTTCGAGGTCTGTTTCTATGAAGAGTTCGAGGAATACAGCTTCTGGCCATATTATTTGTTTCAGGTGTGGCCAACAGGGCCACAAAGCATCGAAGTGTAAGCAAAATCTTAACCATCAACAATCCGCTTATTCTCAAAGCCAATCCTAGAGAAAGGGCCAATCTCCCACATGTTATCATTGTGGGCAGTCGGGGCATATGAAGAGGTCTTGCCTACAGTTAGCCAAGACGGGGAGTGCTTCAGGGTCCTAACAGTTTGGAGATTATCAGGCAGGCTAGGGTCGAGACAGAATTATCAGCTGGTTCAGTTTGGGCAGGCATCTAGGGTGGTGCAAGGGGGCATATCTACATAATTAGTGCAACTGACCTACATTCCGAGGGGTGATTGGAGTGAGCAGAGGCTACAAGGGAAAGTTTATGCTATCACTATTTTTGAGCAATCTTTTGGGCCATTAGTGATGAAAGGTACATATCTTATCTATAATACTTGAGCTAATGTATTGATAGATGCTAGAACATCTCACTCATTTATAGCATTTGTATTTGCATCTATGTTGGACTTAAAGATCAAACAACTAGAGTCTTCACTTATGATAGTTACCAATTGGGGGTCATGTTCTCTTGAATCGGGGATGTCGTGGGTGCGTGATTGAAGTCGCTGATCGCCAACTTCCTTTCAATCTTGTGTTATTAGTAATGTCAGGTTTTGATGTCATTCTTTGTATGGACTAGTTGTCTTCTTATCATGCCATTATAGATTGCTACCGTGGAAGAGTTACTACATGCACATTGGGTGGGGACTATTTTTATTTTCTGGGGGATAGGACCGATAGTGGGTTGCTGCCGTTGTATGGTCTGCAAAGTCGAGACAAACTTAGTTTTCTTCTTGCAACCATTGTGGATGATAGAAGTAGTGTGGCTCGAGGGGTATTTCCTTAGAGTGGTTTGTGAGTATTCAGATGTTTTTCCTAAGGATTTCACCAAATTGCCACCTCCCCGCGAGGTTGAGTTTTCTATAGATTTGGTGCCTGGCATGGCACCCATCTCCGTGTCACCTTATAGATTTGCACCAACAGAGTTGCTTGTTTTGAAGGAGCAATTGCAAGAGTTGTTAGACAAGGGTTTTATACGCCTTCATACTCACCATGGGGAACACCAGCTCTCTTTGCCAAAAAGAAGGATGGCTCATTGCGGTTATGCATCGATTACCGCAAGCTGAATAAGGTCGTGGTTTAAAAAAAAAAAGTATATGTTGCCTAGGATAAATGATCTTTTCGACCAACTTAAGGGTTCCCGATGTTTTCAAAGATAGACCTAAGATCAAGTTGTCATCAGTTGCGTGTGAAAGAGGAAGATATTCCAAAGACAACCTTTCATGATCGGTATAGCCACTATGAATTTCTTGTGATGCTGTTTGGTTTAACCAATGCCACTACCACTTTTATGTACCTAATGAATTGAGTCTTCTGATATTATCTTGATAAATTCGTGGTAGTTTTTGTAGATGATATTCTTATCTATTCACCTTCCGAGGAGGAGCATAAAGAGCACCTCTGCATTGTCTCGCAGCTGCTTAGGGAACTCCGGTTGTGTGCCAAGTATGAGAAATGTGAGTTTTGGCTTTCGGAGGTGAAGTTTTTGGGTCACGTTGTCTCTAGGGAAGGGGTTACCGTAGACTCTACAAAAATTGAGGCCGTGAAGAATTGGGAACGACCTAAGAATGCTTTTGAGATTCATAGCTTTTTAGGTCTTGCCAGGTATTATAGACGGTTTGTGAAAGACTTTTTTACCCTAGCATCACCATTGATTAGACTAACTAGAAAATGAGTAAAATTTGTTTGGAGTGAGTCTTGTGAAAAACCCTTTGTAGAATTAGAAGCTAGATTGACCTCTGCAGCAATTTTAATCATTTTGGAGAGAGGATTGGGTTACACCGTGTGTTGCGATGCTTCTAGGCAAGGTTTAGGATGTGTTCTGATGTAAGAGGGTAAGGTTGTGGCATATGGTTCACATCAGTTAAAGACTCATGAGAGGAACTACCCAACTCATGACCTTGAGTTAGCTACAATAATTTTTGCTCTAAAATTTTGGAGGCATTATCTCTAAGGGGAAAAATTTGAACTTACGTTAGAGAAAATGGATGGAGTTCATGGAATATTATGATTTTGAATTGGATTACCATTCGGGGAAGGCCAATGTGGTAGCCAACGCCTTGAGTAAGAATTATGTGAGCACCATTGCTAATATGGCCATGAGAGAGTGGGAGATGTTGGGTGATCTGTGTGAGTTTGACTTGCATCTTGGCGAGTCTCTTAGGCAAGTCGATTTGTTTTCAGTTCTTGCACAACCTACACTTGTCACACAAGTTACAGAAACACAACAGGGCGATTCAGAAATAGAGGCAATTAGAGAGAAAATCTCACAAGGGAAGGAGAAAAAAGGGTTGAGAGTACATTCTGATTCGAGTATCTAGTATATAGACCGCCTTTTTGTACCAGAATGTTGGAAAGATGAAGTACTTCAGGAATTTCATCACTCACGCCTTGCGGTACATCTAGGAGGCACAAAAATGTATTGCCATCCTAGCCATCAATTTGGCGGAGAGATATGAAGCGAGGTATGGCCCTGTTTGTATCTAAGTGTCTAACTTATCAACAGGTCAAAGAATAACACCAAAAGCCAGCTAGGTTATTGCAACCCTTGCCTATAGTTGAGTGGAAGTGAGAGCACGTCACTATGGACTTTGATTCAGGTGTTCCTAGAGCACAGAGGGGTAATGACGTGGTTTAGGTTGTTGTGGATCGACTGACTAAGTCGGCCCATTTTCTCGCTATGTGCATGGGTGATTCTGTTGATTACCTAGCCGAACATTATGTTAGGTCCGGCTTCATGGGTTTTGGTGAGCATTATCTCAGATAAAGACCCTCGCCTTACTGCACGGTTGTGACAGAGTTTACAAAATATCGTAGGCACTTAGTTGACTTTTAGCACTGCCTATCACCCTCAAACCAATGGGCAGTCCGAGCACACTATCCAAATTTTGGAAGATATGTTAAGGGCTTGTGTATTAGACTTCAAGGGTTCTCAGGAGAGGCACTTGCCTCCAGCAAAGTTTGCCTACAATAACAACATTCAAGCTAGCATTGGGATGGCACCTTTTGAAGCCTCGTATGGACGTCTGTATAGGTCACTGGTGTGTTGGACCGAGGTGGGGGATTCACCCATGCTTGGGCCAAAATTGGTTCGTGAGAGCACCGAGAAAGTAGCTCTCATTCGGAAGAGGTTAATTACGACTCAAAACCGATAGAAAAGTTATGTCGACCGAAGAAGGAGACCTCTATCTTTTGAAGTAGGTGATCGTGTGTTTTTAAAGATATTGCTTAGGAAGGGTTTAATGAGATTTGGGCGAAGTGGAAAGTAGTCACCTAGGTTCATAGGTCCCTTTGATATCATCAAATGGGTGTGAGAAGTAGCCTATTATCTTGCCTTACCACCATGACTATCTAGGATACGCGACATGTTTCACATTTCTATGCTTCGTAAGTATGAACCCGACCCTTCCCACATCTTAGATTGGACAAGTTTGGAGGTAGATGAAAAAACTTCATACGATGAGAGACTTGTGAAGATCCTAGACTCCCTGAGAACAAGTTTTGAGAGGTAAAACTATTCCCTTAGTAAAGGTATTGTGGCACCATCATGGAGTGGAAGAAGCTACTTGGGAACGAGAAGCCGTGGTCTGAGAGAAATATCCGGATTTATTTAATAATGTGTAATCTTGTTAGATGGTTGTGTTCATCAATATGTACATCTTGAATTATGGTGTTAATTTTTTTAAAGACTTGAACTTTTGTGCCATAATGGGAATTTTGATTTGATTTTGGTTTTCAACTGATGATGTTATGATGATTAGAGTTATTGTTAATGTAATATTCATCTTCCTTGGGAATTGTTGGAGTTGTTTTGGCAAGAATTATGTAATGCCCCGAAATAAAAACACCAACCCACTCATAATATTCCTTACAATTGATCAATAACATCATACCTTATATTCCATTTATAAACTTGATGATACAAAAGATGACATATGTGTATATACATTCATAAATCCTAGATCCTGAATCTATAGCATATGAAATGGATACATAAATTTAAAATAAAAGAAAGATCAAGTAATTATATGCCCTAAAGGCTACATCTTTCCAAGTCAACACTTGAGTACATCAAACTGAGTTCAACTCAATACAATTAAAGCCAAAGGCTTATACAAAAATAATTACATCAAATAAAACAAAAGAAGCTCTTGGCTCTAGGTCCTCCCAAGCTATGTCCTTGGTGGAGGCATATCATCAGCACCTGAAAGTTATTTTCTACATAGGGTGAGCCAAAACCTAATAAAGGTACTTTAACACAATATATGAATCTTAACAAAGTCATAAGGTGAATGCATATGCATGCCATTTGTTAAAACATTTCACATTTTTCATCTCAAAACTATGCAATGCTAGATTATATATATCTTCATGAAAATAATCCTTTTATAATAGAAAATAGGATAGTGGATACAAAAAAATGGAAATCTCTAGGTACGTGTCTGCTAGTTGGCTATACAAGCACTACCAAAGCCATTTTACCTATACTAACCGGAAGGATCGGCACCTAACTGCATAGGTTTCTAGACTTTCACCAAGGACACACAAGCCAACATAACAACCACAACCACACCCCCTAACTAGATTCACCAAGGTATTCATCCCTTTTCCTCAAAACAAAAACATTTTCAATGTTTAAGTATGCAACTATGCTCAATGCAAAATGTATGAGCAATTAGTTTCAATTCACCTAATCCTCATGTAATTTCTACAACAATCAAAGCTATAATCCACCGGTAGCCCAAAATAGATATTTCTATACAACGGAAAATCTCCAACAAAAGATATAGTCTCATCAGTTTCAAAATGGAAGTGATATTACATTCCACCTTTACCATCATCATCAACGTATACATTGTTCCATTTTCACAAAACATAACATCATTTCCATTCTCTTTCACAAACCAATGTCCATGATTTTAGAACAAACCCCTTTACATTCAAAAATCAATTTTAAGTAAAGAAATTCACCATTTCAACATATCTCAACCAATAATATAGACCTTTCTCAAGAACCCATTTAAGAAACCTCTCTTTTTAGTTCAAAATCAACCCTAGGTTTAACCCCAAATCCCCAAATCACTAGGTTCTATCAATGGACAAATAACTAAGGTAAAAATCATGCCAAAGGTTGAAGAAATCCCTACCTCAAAATTAGAAGACAAGAGAGAGCAAGGGTTGAAGTTTGGCGGAGCCGAAAATGATAACTCCTTCGATTAAAACAAAGCTCTCATCGTGCTCTACCTTTTTCTCCAAAGGGCTAGGGTGAGGAAATCAATAGATTGGGAGTATTTGGAACTTGAATGCAAGAACTAGAGAGAGAAAGTGAAGAACTAGGGCTTTTGGAATGTTTAGAGATAGAGAGAGAAAGAGAGAGAGAGAAATGCAAAAGTGACTTAGAAAACCCTTTTCTCGGACTAATATACGTGCAGACCGCTCGAGCGACCAAAACACTGCTCGAGTGCACAATGACCCCCTTTAGAAGTTCAGACCTGCAAAAGTCGCTCGAGTGCAAGAAATACCGCTCGAACGAAGATACCACACTTCTAGTAGTTTTCCAGACTATAAAAGACTGCTTGAGCACAAGAAAGACCGCTTAAGCGAACATGCAAAAATCTGGGCAACAATTCTTTTGAAAAACTAACTCTAAACTTGTTTCAAACACAACCATAACTCCCAAATAATCAAACTCAACTAGTAACAAGATGAAACTGAGATGAATAATAGTTAAAGACACGAATTCCTGGATTTAGAAGCAAGAAATGGGTCGAGTCTAAACCGAAATTGTTATAATCTCCACCCCTTAAGGAATTTCATCCCCGAAATTAAACTCAAACCAACAATCACCGGATGTAAATCAAATCATGGATCATCCATACTTGTAACAAGGATAAATGGTGTTTTTCAACATCAAATATTACAATTCAACTTTTCAAAACATATGCAATGTTTACATATTACAACATAGATAAGTTTTTCAATATAAGTCTCAAACATTAACAAATAGGTCCGGATACTTCTCACAAACTTCTGCCTCACACTCTCAAGTTGCCTCCTCAACCCCATGGTGTCACCATAGCACCTTAACCACTAGAATAGTCTTGCCTCGCAAAACTTGGTCCCGAGTATCTAAAACCCATACCAGTCTCTCCTCACACGAGGCATCCTCATTTACCTCTAACTCGGTCTAATCCAACACGTGTGACGGATCAGACTCATATTTTCAGAGCACACGAATATGAAACACGTCATGAACCCCGAAAAGTTGGGACAGCAATGCCAAATGATAAGCTACCTCCCAAATCTGCTCTAAAATCTCAAAAGGCCCAATAAATCTAGGAGATAACTTCCCACTCTTCCCAAATCTCATTAAAGCCCATCTCGGTGATATTTTCAGGAATATATGATCTCCTACCTCAAAAGATAAAGGTATCCTCCTATGGTCGGTGTAGCTCTTCTGGCGACTCTATGCCGAAACCAACCTCTTATGAATAAGCATGACCTTCTCCATCATTTCGCAAACTAATTCAAGACCTAACATAGATGCATCACCCACCTCGGCCAAACACACTACAGATTTACACAGTTAGCCATACAAGGCCTCAAATGGTGCCATACCAATACTTGTTTGAAAGCAATTATTATAAGCAAACTCCACCAAAGGTAGATGCCTCTCCCACAACCCCTTAAAATCAAGAACACAACCCCGAAGCATGTCCTCTAAGGTTTGAATGGTTTGCTTGTACTACCCATCAGTCTAAGGATAATTGGCAGTGCTAAACATCAATCTAGTGCCCAAGGCATTCTGGAGGCTCTACCACAATCGAGCCGTAAAACGTGGACCTCTATCTGAAATGATAGTCACAGGGACCCTATGAAGTTGAACTATGTCCCTAACATAAAGGTTGGCAAGATAATCTACTAAGTCACTCGTGCGCATAGGTACAAAGTGTGCTGATTTAGTTAATCGGTCGACTATCACCCACATGGCAACATTACCCCGTTGAGTCCTTGGAAGACCCACAACAAAATGGCATGCTCCTATTTCCACTTGGCTATAGGTAATGTTGCAACAAACTCGCTGGTCATTGATGCTCGGCCTTCACTTGTTAACAAGTAAGGCAACTCCAAACAAACAATGCTACGTCTCTCTTCATCCCCCTCCACCAAAATTGGCAGCTAAGGTTGTGGTACATCTTTGTGCCTCCCAAATGTGGAACTCTTGGAGTACCTCCTCCCTACAAGATTCTGGCATAGAGAGATGATCCAAATACCTCACACTTGAGTCATAATACACGTTTAAGCCCATCTCTACCTTTCCACTAGATATCTTCCCTCGGATAACCTCTCCTTCGTGATCACCTTGCTATGCTTCTATAACTCAGCTTACTAATATAGGTTGTACAACTACAGTGAACAAAATGGCCAACTCAACGGACTCACCCAGATGCAAGTCAAACTTGCCAATAGCACCCAACATCTCTCATTCTCGGATGACAATACTGGCTACACTATTTACGGATTTCCTACTCAAGGCGTCGGCCACCACATTGGCCTTTCCCGGATGATAGTGTAACTATAATCATAATCCTCCATAAACTCCATTCACCTCTTCTGTCCCAAATTCAAACCCTTGCGTGAAAATAGATATTCCAAACTCTTGTGATCAGAAAACATTTCGAATCTCTCACCATATAAGTAATGCCTCTAGATTTTTAAGGCAAAAATCACCGCCGCTAGCTCTAGGTCGTGAGTAGGATAATTTCTCTAATGTGTTTTCAACTGTCCTTAACTGTACACTACCACTTTACCCTTTTGCATTAATACACAATCCAAACCTTCTCAAGACGTATCACATAAACCGAATACCCAAACCCCTCTCCGGAATAATCAATACTAGAGTAGTGGTGAGTCTAACCTTAAGCTCTTGAAATGACTTTTCACAAGTCTCACTCCACAAAAATTTTGTCCTCTTCCTCATCGACCTAGTCAATGGTGAGGCCAATCTAGAGAAGTCTTTCACAAAATGTTGGTAATACCTGGCTAAGCCCAAGAAACTCTAGATCTCAAAAGCATTCTTAGGTTGTTCCCAATCTTATATTACCTCTATCTTAGAAGAGTCTATAGTTCCCTAGATACCACATGGCCTAAGAGCTTAACTTCCTTTAGCCAAAACTCGCACTTTTCGAACCTAGCATATAGACAGTGTGCTCTAAGAAACTCAATATAATTCGCAAGTGTTCCCTTGAGTTCCTCCTTTGAGGGTGAGTAGATTAAGATGTCATCAACAAAGACGACTACAAAACGGTCTAGGAACTCACAGAAGATTTAATTCATCAAATCCATAAACGAAGCTGGTGCATTGGTTAGCCCAAAAGGCATCACTAAGAACTCATAGTGGCCATACCGCGTACGGAATGTCATTTTCTGAATATCCTACTCCTTCACCCTCAACTGATGATAACCCGATCTCAAGTTGATCTTAGAAAAACAACAAGACCCCTTCAACTGGTCAAACAAATCATCTATATGAGGTAGTGGGTACTTGTTCATAACGTTACCCAGTTCAGCTTCCGTTAATCAATACCCAGTCGCAATGTGCCATCATTTTTCTTAGCAAAGAGAGCCAGTGCTCCCCAAGGCGAGATACTAGGGCGAATGAAGTCCTTATCTAATAGTTCTTGGAGTTGAATCTTCAACTCATACAACTCAGCGAGTGCAATCTATACAGTGCCATGGAAATCGGTGCTATACCAGGCACTACGTCAATGGAAAACTCAATCTCTCAGTAGGGTGGCAAACTAGTAAGATCTTCTGGAAAGACGTCTGGGTATTCACAAACTACCCTCAGCAATTCAACTCAGACCACATCACTCTCACTACCCAAGAAAGTTACAAGAAGACAATTAAGCTCACCCCGACCACATGAGTTATACACTGGTGACAAAACTCTATCAGCTCGATCTCCCAGAAAATAAAAACAGTCACCACTCGAGGTACACACTGTAACTCTTTGACGATAACAATCTATAATGGCACGGTACAAAGACAACCAATCCATGCCTAAAATGACATCGAAACCCGACATGTCTAACAATATGGAGGCAAAAGGAAGTCAGCGACCAACAACCTCTATCTCATAACCATGACATCCCCTATCTAAGACAACCTTAACCCTAACTGGTGACTCTACCCTGAGCGGACACACTAACTGAGCCACTTCTAACACCAAAACTGATGTGAATGCAAACGAAATGAAAGAATGAGATGCACTAGTATCAATCAACACATTGGCAATAGAATTGAATAATAAAAAATTACCTCTTATAATAGAGGGTGTTGGCAACAGATCTGGCATGGTAACAACATACACACGTTCTATGGGTCTTTACTCTACCTACTCACCCCTCGAAGCATAAGACTGATGCACTGATTGAGCCGAAGAGGCACCCTGATTGGCGCTCGAGGCCTGTGCTAAAAGGATAGGCTGATGGCTCTGTATCTGCCTCGAACCAGATGCACTAAATGTGCCACCTGCCTAAGGACAAAACCTCCTCAAGTGCCCCGATTGCCCACACTAATAATAGGTAGGTGGAGGCCCTCTCCCCTGACTCTGGCTTAGAGGATGAGCTGAAGACTGTGTAGACTGTTGCCCTCTTCCTCTCTACGGGCAAACTAAAGACTTATGGCCCAGCTGACCACACTTGAAACAAGTGATCCCATCCTAACTACCTCTCCCTGAACTACTACTCAATACAGGAAAAGTGGATCTGAACTGTGTTGCCTGGGACTACTATGAGGTGGAACCCCTCTGCCTTTCATTGTCATAAGTCTCCCCCTGAACCTCCTGACTCTGCTGCTTGGAGCCCCTTATCCGCTCCTCCTCCGCCTGGATCATGGTCTCTAAGTGAGCTGTCGCCTTTACAAGGTGATCATAATCTCTAATCATAGACCTAAACACCTTGAAAAGGAGCCCAGTCCTCAATTTCTTCTCAAATTCGATACAACGTCATTCCTCCGTCGCTACAAGCCCCGGTACAAATCTAAAGAGGCTAGTGAAAGTTGCCTTAAACTCAGCTACAGGTGTGTTCAGCTACTTGAGCTTCAAGAACTGATCCCTCAATTTCTCTCTAGTAGTGGGAGGCAAAAACTTATCCTAGAAGGCATTGACAAAGGCCTTCTAAGTCACTCTAATATGCCATCGTGCAAACTTCCACCATTGACCCACATCTTCCTTCAGCTGGAAGGATGCCAAGGTCACCCTTAGACCGTCGTCCTCGATGCCAAGCATCTCAAATGTCTTCAACATCTGCTCAAGTCACTCGTTCGCCTTCAGTGGCTCTTTTGGATCTCCCAAATTCGATTGGAAGAACTCTCTCTTCAGAAAAGAAGGCCTTGTCTCGGCAACATGGGCCTGGACTTGATTCTCAGCCCTGAAAATGTCTATGGATTCTCACAAGGCTCCATCCATTTTACGGGCCAAAGCGCCCATGGCTTTTTGACCTGGTGGCTCGGCCATGTTGGCCTGACCAACACCTTCCTCATCTACCGGAATATCATCCGATAACCGCACCTCCTGCCACCCAGGCTTACCACGCCTACCACTAATACATCTACGTCCTCTCATCCTAATAAAGGTAACACAGCAGATTAACACATTTACAAATATGCTGAAGCTAATTTACTCACGTCCTAATACAGTGGACAATAATTAATTCACTTCACATAAGCTCCTGATCACATAAACACAAACGAACTTCCTTTCTAGGTAGTCATCGTCTAGCGACATTGCCAGAGTTCCAGTTAGAAATAGCAGTGATCAAGTGCTCTTTTAACAGGACCTCTAGAAACTCATAGGCCCAATCAATATCTAAGAAATTAAATCCCACACTCATTTAGTCACATAAGCATGTTATCACATAGCATACCAGGTGTACTTCTAATATCATCTAGTGAGATAACCTATCGTGGTAAAAAACACATCCCACAATCCCAAAGTATTCAAACCCGGTAGCTCTGATACCAAGTTGTAACGCCTCGAAATAATAACACCAACCCATCTCATAATATTCCTTACAATTGATCGATAACATCATACCTTATATTCCATTTATAAACTTGATGATACAAAAGATGACATAAGCATGTATACATTCATAAATCCTAGATCTTGAATCTATAGCATATGACATTGATACATGAATTTAAAATAAAAGAAAGATCAAGTAATTATATGCCCCAACGGTTACAATTTTCCAAGTCAATACATGGATACATCGAAATCAATTCAACTCAATACAATTAAAGCACAAGGCTCATACAAAAATAATTACATCAAATAAAACAAAAGAAGCTCTTGGCTCCAAGTCCTCCCAAGCGATGTTCTTGGTGGAGGCATATCATCAGCACCTAAAAGTTACTTTCCACATAGAGTGAGCCAAAACCCAGTAGAGATACTTTAACACAATATATGAATCTCAACAAAGTCATAAGGTGAATGCATATGCATGCCATTTGTCAAACATTTGACATTTTTCATCTCAAAACTATGTAATGTTAGATTATATGTATCTTCATGAAAATAATCCTTTTATAACAGAAAACAGGGCAGTGGATACAAAAAACTGGAAATCTCTAGGTAGGTGTCTGCTAGTAGGCTATATAAGCACTACTAAAGCCATTTTACAGGTACTAACCAAAAGGACCGGCACCTAACCGCGTGGGTTTTTGGACTTTCACCAAGGACACACAGGCCAACATAACAACCACAACCACACCCCCTAACCAAATTCACAAAGGTATTCACCCCATTTTTCTCAAAACAAAACATTTTCAAAGTTTAATTATGCAACACTTCTTAATGCAAGAAGTATGAGTGATTAGTTTCAATTCACCTAATCCTCATGTAATTTCCACAACAATCAAAGCTATCCTCCATCGATAGTCCAAAACAGATATTTCTATACAACGGGTAATTTCCAACAGAAGATGTAATCTCATCATTTTCAAAATGAAAGTGATATTACATATCCAACTCTACCATCATTATCATCAACAACATATACATTATGTCATTTTCACAATGCACAACATCATTTCCATTTTAGAGCAAACCCCCTTTACTTTCAAAAATCAATTTTAAGTAAAGAAATTCACAATTTCAACATATCTCAACCAATAATACATCCCCACAACCTTTCTCAAGAACCCATTTAGAAAACCTCTCTTTTTCAATTCAAAATCAACCCTAGGTGCAACCCCAAATCCCCAAATCACTAAATTCTATCAATAGACAAATAACTAAGGTAAAAATCATGCCAAAGGTTAAAGAAATCCCGACCTCAAGATTAGAACACAAGAGAGAGCAAGGGTTGGAGTTTCGTAAAGCCGAAAACAATAGCTCCTCCGATTAAAATGAAGCTCTCATCGTGCTTTACGTTTTTCTACAATGGGCTAAGGTGAGGGAACCAATCAATTAGAAGTATTTGGAGCTCGAATGTAAGAACTAGAGAGAGAAAGTGAAGAACTAGGGCTTTGGGAATGTTTAGAGAGAGGGAGAGAGAGATAAATGCAAAAGTGACATAGAAAACCCTTTTCTCGAACTGATATACTCAAATTGCTCGAGCGACCAAAACATCGCTCGAGCGTCAGACACAATAAGCGACACCACTTGAGTGACCAAAAACAGCGCTCGAGCGCACAATGAGCCCCTTCTAGAAGTTCAAACCTACAAAAGACTGCTCGAGCATAGGAAAGACCACTTGAGCGCAAGAAAGACTGCTCGAGCAAATAGGCAAAAATCTGGGCAACAACCCTTTTCAAAAACTAACTCCAAACATGTTTCAAATACAACCATAACTCCCAAATAATCAAACTCCACTAGCAACACGATGAAAATGAGATGAACAATAGTTAAGGACACGGATTCCCATATTTAGAAGCAAGAAATGGGTCGGGTCTAAACCGGAATCGTTATAAATTATGAAATTTTGGAAACAAAATTCTTTAAGGAGTGTAGGTTGTAACAATTTGTTTTGGGTAACCGCTCGAGCAATCATTCTAACGCTCAAGCGTAGATGGGAAGCTCATGGTATCTTGCCCGCTTGCAAGTGAGACTGCTCGAGCGATAAACTGGTCACTCGAGTGTAGAATTTAGGCTCCCAATATTTTCACTGTAGCTCTGCAAAACTTCTAGATCCTTGTGATGGAAAGTTCGCTTGAGCGGTCTGGTCGGGACAGCACACTTAAAAGTCAATCAAACTTTTTTCTCTCACTTTTTCCAACCCTTCTCTCTCTCTCTCTCTCTCTCTCTCTCTCTTTCCATCACCCATTTTCGAACCCTAACCCTAAAAACACTTGATTTCCTCAAGTTTTACTAAAAGATTCACCTTAAATCCTTCAAGAAAATTGAAGAGCAAGTTTGATTCAAGATTCTCACCGATTAGATCGTGTTTTTGTCAAATTTTTTGTTGGGTTTTCAACTCTTAGCCACAATTTTCAAGGTAGGGGTACTTTTAAGTTGTTATATTCTTGATTTGATATATATATATATATGTGGTAATTTCCTAGTTATAGCAATGTATGAGATATTTTTGTTAAATAAAGTATGTTTGTTAAACTAATCAGGGCTTGTGCCTAATGATTTTGAGAAAGATTGTAAATGCTTTTTTTTGTGGATTTTGATGTTGATAATGAATAATGACTTCCTATATGCAAATTAGAGAAAAGACCCAAATTTTATGAAACCCTAGTTTTCAAATTGAATTGATAAATGGGATTTTGTTCAATTGACTCGTGAATAGTGAAATCGAATGCATTGAGTTTACTTTGGCATTGAGATATGGACTTTTGATAACTTGTGGGATTAAATCATTGAGATTGTGAAATTGAAGGACTAATTTTGTGATAAATATTATTATGTTGTTGTGAATTGAACAAACCATATGAAAAATGTATTAGGAAAACTTATGCATTATTTGAAAATTTTGAGTATCTTAATTTTGACTAATCCAGAAAAATTTATTAGTCTTAATTAATCAGGCGGCGATTAAGACACATAAAAAAGTTGAGTGTCTATAGCAACTAACCTCCAAAAAAATAAAACTTATACCTAAATATAATGTGAATGTTCACATTTTACAATTAACATACAACTACCGTTAAAAAAACTAAACTCACACTAATGTGAACATTCTCATTGCAACGTGAAAATATAAAACAAAATTGAAAAAAGTGAAAAATTGACTATTTTGATTGTTCAATAGTAACAAAAAATGATTGTTCAACCAATAAGCATTGTAACAAAAACAACAAAATACAACTAGCTTTCAAAAAAACAAAATTTATACCAAAATATAATGCGAATGTTCACAGTTTACAATTAAATATAACTAGTCTTAAAAAAACTAAACTCATGCCAATGTGAGCATTCACACGGCAACATGAAAATATAAAACAAATTTTTTTTAAAAAAGAAGTGAAAATCAACTATTTCGATTGTTCAATGGTGATAAAAATGGTTGCTCAACCAACAAATATAGTAACAAACAATTTATATAAAAAAATCATCAAATAGTTCATATATATTGACGCACCTTGTTAGAAATATCTGTATGTAATCAACTCTAGCATAATACCTGTGAATAAACTACACAATATCAATACACAAAATGACGGAAAGACTACGGTTTATGTATAACAATGGCAAAAAATGATTGTTCATCGTCGATTGACCATCATCTTTGTTGCAAGCCCATCATCATCTCTATCATCGGTCTACATGTACAACTAATCTTCTCTTCTAAATGTTCTTCGATGGCAAAAGGTTATTGTAAAATAGTGGTGAAAGGTTATTGTAAAATAGTGGTGAAGAAAGATCTTTGACAAACTGAATCTCTCACATTGAGACAAAAAAAACACTGAGCATAATAATCTTCTATATTTATATACAATATTTTATATATATCATAAATAAAATATATCTAATAAATAATTTTCCCTCTCCTAATAAATATTTTAAAATATATTATAATAACAGTCTCCAAGGGTAAAATAGTCAATATAATACTTCTAATATGGAAAAAATGATTTATTGGAATATAGGTTCAAATGTATGGGATTAGGTGGAATACAAGAATGCTTTGTAAACTTATTGAACTACAAGTCCTCTAAATGTGATTTATAAATAAATTTCTCATAAATAACTCAACAAAATGAAAAAAAAAACATCGCTTTTGACTCAAAATTTAGCATTTTGATGCAATATTTCAACAACAAACTATTTAGGGGATTCTACTTTGCACCCAAAAAATCATTAAATATGCATAATTTCTTAATACAGTCTATTAAATTATTTAGTTATAATTTACTCTCAATACACTCTAAGTTTTTTCCCAAATTACCCACACCTAAATAATAAATAGTTTTGTGTCCTTTCTTGAACAAGCTTAAGGACACTTGTTAGCAATTGCCAATAAATAAATCAAAAATCCCAAACTACACCACTGTCAAAAATCATTTCAAAAATCCTTAAATAATTTTTTTAAAACCCCAAATTACACCACTCTGTTGTTTCAATTGAGATTTTCCACTTTGCTGTTTCAATAATTGGAACAATACTCGATTGAGAGCCACCATTATCACCATCTATGCCTTCCTTCTAATTATGTTCATCATCCATTATTTTCCCCTCAATTGCATCATCATATTCCACATTCGCAATCATCATTCTTATCCAAACCCTCTATTCTCTCTCTGTCCTCCCCAGTTTTGTGTCTTTTCTTGATGTTAGGGTTGTTTATAACTGAAAATATAGAAATCAAGAATTATATTTTGATATTTATGCGAATACATACATCCTCTTTGATGGATTGCATCAAAAAACACTTATTATTATTATTATTATTATTATCCATTGTTTGATTGTATTCAAATTTTCTTCTATTTACAAGTAAAAACACAAAAAGAAACAATGATGTTGATAATAATTGTGAGTTTTAGTGGGGTGGATTGAAGTTTTGGAGTAAGGAAGAAGATAAAGAGAGTTGAATATGAAAAATACGTATAAATGGTTTGGATGTACCATGAGGGAAAAAACTATTTTAGAGTTTAATGTGTATAGTCTTTATTAGTAAATTTATATTATGGTATAATTGGAATTAAAATTTCAAAATTTAATTGGACGTACTAAGTTATTATTTGGGTGCAAATAGAATCACTCGACTATCTAGCCATTCCCAATTCATGCGAAGTCTTTAAGAACAAAGCCCGGCCCTCCTTGAACGGGCCTAGTTCTTTAGTGAATTTTTAGCATTGTTGAAACATATTCGTCTCATTTATCACTCTAAGGTCAAGGGCCCAAATCAGATCTCATGAACTTATGATATTTTATCATGTCCAGTCCACTCCCACAGGGCAACTCTTAGGACTAATGGTTTAGAAGGTATGAGAGTCTCAAAAGGATCCAAACGTATATCCTCTAGTAGTGAGTTCGAAGTACAATGAGCTAATTGTACGTGGTGACTCTTTTGGACCTCTGGATACTTTTCTTTTGGACCTCTAGATACTTGTTTAGGACATGTCTCACATCTTGTGTGTCAGCCTCCCATTTATTGATGCATAGTCATTCATTTTAATCTTTCTTTCACTTTGTTCAATAATAGTGACAGATAGTTGTCATGATAAAAATTACTATTGTTGGTCAAAAAAAAAATTCTTACAAGGAATCATCATTTTAGCCATCAAACCAATCCATCTAAACATTAATTGCTATATACGCTTGTCTAAAAATGAGGGTTTGATCTCTTTCTTTTTACATAGAGAGTTTCCCCTCCATTTGAGGGGATCTAAACAAAAGGAACAAGCTTTGCAAACTCCATGTCTTGAAACCTTTATGAAAGAAGCTCAAGTTTCTTACAAACATAGCTTCCATAACTCCCTTTGAGCAAATCAAAGGCTATTACCTTCTTTTGCCTCTATTTTCTATCTGAATCATCCTCCAAACACCTTTTTCTTGCTCCTAAGAGAGCTTTATAACCAAACACAGCTCTATTACTGCAGTATTGCCTCCAACAGTAACGGAATCTGCACATATGCACTCAACATGTCACCATACCAACAAATTTTTTGCTAAATTTGTCTATATATTCTATTTATATTTAGCTCAAACTACTGCTATAACGTATGTGACTGTCATTGCACTCTCTTTCCATTGAGCACTTTTTTCAAGTGCTCCCCATTATTTTGGTTTAGCAAGAATGGGCCTTTAAAGCCCATTATTAGTTTGTAACAAATTAGATTGAAAATCTAGTATAACGGTTCTGGTTTAGACCCGACCCATTTAATACTTTTAGATCTGAGATTCAGTACTTTTAACTGTTATTCATATCTTTTGTTGTCTTGTTAGTGGTCGAGTTAGTTTTTCAAAAGTGTTGATGTCCAGTTTTCTGTTCGTTCGCTTGAGCAATGTTTCGGTCTCACGAGCGATCTTTGAGATCTCTCAGTATTTTTGCAGGTCTACAAAACGTTTGGAAGTAGGGTGATCTTCACTTAAGCAATCTTTCTTGTGCTCGAGCGGTCCCTGCTGTCAGTAAAACTTCTAGAAGGGGTCATTGTGCACTCTAGTGATGTTTTGGTCGCTCAAGTGGTGTCACTTATTGTCTCTAACACTCGAGCGGTGTTTTGGTTGCTTAAGCGGTCTACGTATATATCAGTTCAGGAAAAAGGATTTTTGGATCACTTTTCATTCCCTCTCTCTCTCTCTCTCTCTCTCTCTCTAAAACCTTCTAAACCCTAATCTCACCACTTTCTCTCTAAAGTTCTTACTTAAAACCACAAATACTCCACTATCCTTTGATTTCTCCATCATTGCTCTTTGAAGAAAAAGGTAGAGCTCATCGAGGGCTTCAATCTAATCAGAGAGGATATCGTTTTTGGCTCTGTCAAAGTTTCACTATTGTTCTCTTCCTCTTCTACTCTTAAGGTAGAGATTTCTTCAACCTCTTATATAATTTTTAGCTTAGTTATTTGCTCCTAGAAAGTGTTCGGTGATTTGGGGATTTTGGGTTAAGCCTATGGTTTGATTTTAAAATGTGAAATAAGGGTTTTCAAATAGGTACTTTAGAAAGGTTGTGGGAATGTGATTATGGTTAAGATATGTTGCGATGTTGGAATTTCCTTAGTTAAATGTGATTTTGAATGTAAAGGAGGTTTTGTTCAAAGAATCACTTTGCTTGGTTCCATTTTTCCAAAAACACTTTTCAAAAAAATCTACTTTCTTGTTTTCCGTGTTTTTTTGTTTTTACTAAATTTTTTTAATATTTAAAACAATTTTTTTTTTACTTTTTAGACATACCTAACATAAATATACCTAAAAATTTTAAAAATTGTGAAAAAAACCTTTTAAAAATTCACTAAATACCAAAAATACAAAAAAAAAAAAAAAAAAAAACGAGAATTCAGTTCATTTTTTTGTATTTTTATGTATTTATTAATTTTTTAAAATATTTTTTCACAAATTTTTTACTTTTTAGATACATCTAAGTAAGGTGCATCTAAAAAAGTAAAAATATTGTTTAAAAATTTAAAAATATTCACTAAAAACAAAAAAAAACACGAAAATAAAAAAACTCAGTTTTCAAAAAACTCAAACCAAACACACTGATTGATATTTGGTTTCATGAAAGAAAAGGGAAAATATTTTTGATAGGATAAAATGAACGTATCTGTTGATGACGGGGTGGAGTTAGATATGTAATATCGCTCCCATTTTGAAAATAATGAGATTATAGCTTTTGTTGAAAATTATTTGTTGAATAGAAATATCTATTTTGGGCTATCCGTGAAGGATAGCTTTGATTGTTGTATAAATTACATGTGGATTAGGTAAATTGAAACTAATTACTCATACATCTTGCACTGAGCATTCTCTCATACTTAAGCATTAAAAAGTATTGTTTTGAGAAAAATGGGTATATACCTTGGTGAATCTGGTTAGGGGGTGTTGTTGTGGTATATATTGTTGGCATGTGTGTCCTTGGTGAAAGTCAAGAAACTCGCGTGGTTAGGTGTCGATCCTTCTGGTTAGTATCGGTAAAATGGCTTTGGTAGTCTTGTATAGCCTACTGGCAGACACGTACATAGAGATTCCTAGTGTTTTGTATCCACTGCCCTATTTTCTTATATAAAAGGATATTTTCTTAGGAATTGATATATAATCCTGACATTGCATTGTTTTGAGATGGAAATATAAAACGTTTGACAAATGGCATGCATATGTATTCACCTTATAACTTCGTTAAGATTTATACATTTTGTTAAAGTATCTCTATTAAGCTTTAGCTCACTCTATATGGAAAACAACTTTCAGGTGTTGATAATATGTCTCCACCAAAGACTTAGCTTGGGAGAACCGTGGAGCTGAAGGCTCATTTTGTTTTCTTGTTGTAATTACTTTTGTACAAGCCTTGGGCTTTTAATTGTATTGAGTTAAACTCACTTTTGTTGTACCCAAGCATTGTCTTGGAAAGATGTAGCCACTAGGGTATTAACTTATCTATATAGCTTTTTTATTTCAATTCACTCATATGTAGCATATGCTTTAGATTTAGGATCTTGGGCTTGTGAATGTATACTCGCATTGGTCATCTTTTGTATGGTAAACGAATATAAATGAGAGGTTATTACTTCGCATGTCACATTTTTCTTTTAATATTCATGTTAGGTTATCGTTATTATTTTGGGGGCATGACAAGTTGGTATCAAAGCTACCGGGTTTGAATACTTTGGGATCGTGGGATGTGGTTTTTGCTACAATGGGTTTGTCTAGCTAGGTAGTATTAGAAGTAAACCTGGTATACTATGTGATAACCTGTTTATGTGATTAGATGAGTATGGAAGTTGGTTTCTAAGATATTGATTGGCTCTACAAGTTTCTAAAAGTCCTATTAGAAGAGCACTTGATCATTGCTTGTTCTAATTGGAACTTTGGCAATGTTATGGAACAATTGATTATCTGGGAAGGAAATTTGTTTGTGATTACGTGACTCAATGCTTATGTGCAATGAATTAATTGTTGTCCACTGTATTAAGACGTGAGTGAGTTAGCTTCAGAAAATTTGTAAATATACTAAACTATTGTGTACCTTTATTAGAATATCAGGACGAGGACGTAGTGGTGGTGGTAGGCATGGGAGGCCTAGACGGCAGGAGATGCCGATACCGGATAAAATTTCGGCGTAAGAGAAGGGAGTTGGCCAGGCCAATGTGGCTGAGCCAATTGGTCAACAAGCCATGGGTGCTTTAGCCCGTGAAATGGCCGAAGCATTGCGAGAATCCATGGACATTCTCAAGGCTGAGAATCAAGTCCTGGCCCATGTTGCAGTAACAAGGCCATCATTTCTGAAGATGGAGTTCTTTTGATCGAATCCAGAAGAGTTTTGGGGCATCCAAAAGAGCCATTGAAGGTTGACGAGTGGCTCGAGCAAATGGTGAAAACATTTGAGATGCTTAGCATCAAAGACGATGGTTTGAAGGTGACCTTGGTATCTTTCCAGCTAAATGGAGATGCAGGTCAGTGGTGAAAGTATGCGCGAAGGTGTATTGGGGTGACTTGGAGGCTTTTGTTAATGCTTTCCAAGATAAGTTTTTGCTACCCACAGTAAGAGAGAAGTTGAGGGAGCAGTTTTTGAAGCTCAAGCAACTAAACAAACCAATAGTCAAGTTTGAGGTGGCTTTCACTAGTTTATCGAGGTTTGCATCAGAACTTGTGGCGATGGAAGAACGCCGTTGCATTGAGTTCGAGAAGAGGTTGAGGACTAGGCTCCTTTTCATGGTGGCCAGGTCAATGATTCGGGATTACAGCCATCTTGTGGAGTCATTAGCCCACATAGAGACTGTGATCCAAACTGAGGAGGAGCGAATGAGGGGCTCAAAGCAGAGATCCCAGGATGTTCAGGGAGATGCAAGGGACAACAAACAGCAAAAGGGTTCCACCCTACAGTAATCCCATAACACATAGTCTAGATCCACCTTTCTGGTACCAAGTTCGGGTTCAAGGAGAGGTAACCAGGGTGGGTTCATTTGCTTCAAATGTGGTCAGTTGAGCCACAAGTCTTTAATTTGCTCGCAGAGAGGAGGAAGGCAACAGTCTACACAGTCTTCGGCTCACCCTCAGAACCAAAGTTAAAGGAGAGGTTAGCCACCTACCTATTATTAGTGTGGGCAGTTGGGGCATTTGAGGAGGTTTTTCCTTCAGTTTGGTAGCACATCTGGTGTATCTAGTTCGAAGCAGACATAGAGCCATTAGTCAGCACAGGCTTTAAGGGCCAATTAGGGAGCTACTTCAGTTCAATCCATGTTTCAGGCCTATGCTCCGAGGGGTGAACAAGTAAATCAGAGGCCTTCAAGGCGTGTGTATGTTGTTACCACGCCGAATCAGTTGCCCGCACCGTCCGTAGTGAGAGGTAACTTTTTATTGTTTAGCTCTATTGCCAACATGTTGATTGATAATGGTGCATCTCATTCATTCATATCGTCCTATTTTACATCTGCTTTGGGTTTGGAGTTTAATTATTGAAGTCTTCTCTTTTGGTTGAGACACCTGTTGGGGGTAGAGTAGCATTGGGTTGAGTATGCTACTCTTGTGAGATTGAGGTCGCAAATCGTCAGTTCTCTTTCAATTTTATTATTTTTTATATGCATGCCTTTGACGTAATTCTGGGTATAGATTTATTGACTCATTACCAGGCTTTGATAGATTGACATCGTAGGAGGATATCGGTATATATGCCATCAGGGGAATGCTTTTACTTCGTGTGTAACCAAGGTGTTAGTCTTACTCCTCCGTTGTATGACCTTAAGGGTCGATAAAAGTTGAGTTTTCTTTTTTCCATCTCAATAGCTGATGAGAGTAGTATGATTCGGGGTGAATTGTCGAGGTTAGTTCGAGAGTATCCAGATGTCTTTTTGGAGGATCTCACAGAGTTGCCACCATATAAAGAGATTGAGTTCTCAATTGACTTAGCACCAGGCACGACTCCAATCTCCATGGCACCTTATAGGTTCGCACTTGCTGAGTTATGTGAGTTGAAGATGTAAATTTAGGATTTGTTAGATAAGAGCTTTATTTGCCCTAGTACTTCACCTTGGGGAGCACCAACTCTCTTTGCTAAGAAGAAAGATGGCACGTTGCAACTGTGCATCGATCATCTGAAGTTAAACCAGGCAACTGTCAAGAACAAGTAACCATTGCCGCGAATAGATAACCTGTTTGACCAATTGAATGGGTCCCATTCTTTTTCTAAGATTCATTTGAGACCTAGTTATCACCAGTTAAGGTTGAATAAGGAATATATTCATAAAATGGCATTCCGTACGCAGTATGGCCACTACGAGTTCTTAGTAATGCCTTTGGGTTGACCAACACGCCAGCTTCATTTATGGACTTGATAAATCGAGTCTTTCGTGAGTCCTTAGATCGATTTGTGGTTGTCTTCGTCGATGAAATCTTAGTCTACACACCCTCCAAGAAGGAACACGAAGAACGCTTTTCGAGAAGTGTAAGTTTTGGCTCAGTGAAGTTAAGTTCCTAGGCCATGTAGTGTCCAAAGAAGGGGTGACTATAGATTCATCTAAGATAGCGCAGTGCAGGATTGGGAACAACCTAAGAATTCCTTTGAGATCAAAAGTTTCTTGGGCTTAGCCGGGTATTACAGACATTTTGTAAAAAACTTCTTTAAACTGGCCTCACCATAGACTAGATTGATGAGGAAGGGAATTCAATTTGTGTGGAGTGGGAGTTACGAAAAATCATTTCAAGAGCTTAAGGTTAGACTCACCACTACTCCAGTCTTGGTTATTTCGGAGAAAGGTTTGGGTTATTCGGTTTATTGTGATCCATGTTGGGAAGGTTTGGGTTGTGTATTAATGCAAGAGGGAAAAATGGTAGCATATGGTTCACGGCAGTTGAAAACACATGAGAGAAACTATCCTACTCACGACCTAGAGTTAGCGGTGGTGATTTTTACCTTGAAAATCTGGAGGCATTACCTTTATGATGAGAGATTCGAGGTGTTTTTCGATCACAAGACTTAGAAGTATTTGTTTTCACAAAAGGACTTAAATTTGAGGCAGATGAGGTGGATGGAGTTCATGGAAGATTATGATTTTGAGTTGCACTATCATCCGGGCAAGGCCAACGGCTGATGCTTTGAGTAGGAAGTTCGTAAGTGGGAAATGTTGGGCACTATTGGCGAGTTTGACTTGCACCTAGGAGAATCTATTAAGTTAGCCACATTATTTACCGCAATTGCATAACCTACCTTAATTAGCCCGGTCATAGAGGCACAACAGTGTAATCTTGAAATGTTGTCTATCTGAGGAAAGATATCCAGTGGGAAGGTAGAGAAGTGCTTCAATGTTTATTCTGACTCAAGTGTGAGATATCTAGACCGACTTTATGTGCCAGAATCTTGTAGAAAGGAGGTATCCTGAGAGTTCCACCATTTACGCCTTGTGATACACCCGGGAGGCACAAAGATGTATCATGACCTTAGTTACCAGTTTTGGTAAAAGGGGATAAAGAGAGACGTAGCCTTGTTCATTTTGAGGTGCCTTACTTGCCAACAAGTGAAAGCTGAGCATCAGCAACCAGCGGATTTGTTGCATCCCTTACCTATAGCCGAGTGGAAGTGGGAGCATGACACAATGGATTTTGTTGCAGGTCTTCCGAAGACTCAACTGGGTAATGATACCATATGGGCAGTAGTTGATTAGTTAACCAAATACACACACTTCATGGGGTTCCAGTGACTATTGTTTCGAATAGGGATCCACGTTTTACGGCTCAGTTGTGGCAGAGCCTACAGGGTGCCTTGGGCACCAAGTTGACCTTTAGTACCGCCTATCATCCTCAAACTGATGAGCAATCCAAACGCACCATTCAGATTTTAGAGGACATGCTTCAAGCTTACGTTCTCGATTTTGAGGGGTCATGGGAGAGACATTTACCTTCGGTGGAGTTTACCAACAATAATAGTTTTCAGGCGAGTATTGGTATGGCACCTTTTGAGGCCTTGTATGGCCAACCGTGTAGATCTCCTGTGTGTTAGACCCAGGTGGGTGATGCACCTATGTTGGGTCCGGAGTTAGTTTGGGAAATGACGGAGAAAGTTGAGCTTATTCGTAAAAGGTTGGTTTTGGCTCAGAGTCGCTAGAAGAGCTATGTTGACCATAGGAGGAGGCCCTTATCTTTTGAGGTTTAAAAATATCGCCTAGGTAGCGTCTAATGAGATTCAGGAAGGGCGGGAAGTTATCTCCTAGATTTATTGGGCCTTTTGAGATTCTAGAGCCGACTGGGGAGGTAGCTTATCGTTTAGCCTTGCCGCCTCAACTTTTCGGGGTTCATGACATGTTTCATATTTATATGTTCCAGAAATATGAGCTCGATCCTTTACACGTGCTAGATTGGACCGAGTTAGAGGCAAAAGAGAATGCCTCATATGAAGAGAGGCCGGTTCGGGTATTAGATTCTCAAGATCAAGTCTTGAGGGGCAAGACTATCCCATTGGTTAAGTTAATGTGACGATACCATGGGGTTGAGGAGGCAACTTAGAAGCGTGAAGCGAAAGTTCATGAAAAGTATCCAGACCTATTAATTGATATCTAAGACTTGCATTGTAAATTTTATTTATGTTGTAATATGTGAACATTGTAAATGTTTTGGGGACTCAATTTGTAATATTGGGTGTTGAAGGACTCTATTCTATCATTGTTACTAATGTGGTTTGAATTAATCCTGTGGCTATTGATTTGTTTTAAATTTCGGGGATGAAATTTCTTAAGGAGGGAAGATTATAACGGTTTCGATTTAGACCCGACCCATTTAATACTCTTAGATCTGAGATTCAGTACTTTTAACTATTATTCATATCCTATGTTCTCTTGTTAGTGGTTGAGTTGAGTTTTTGGTCATGTTTGAAATAGGTTGGGAGTTAGTTTTCTAAAAGTGTTAATGTTCAGTTTTTTGCGTGTTCACTCAAGGGATGTTTTGGTCACTCAAGCGGTCTTTAAGATCTCCTAGTATTTTTACAGGTCTGCAAAACTGTTGGGAGCAGGGTGATCTTTACTCGAGCGGTCTTTTTTGCACTCAAGCAATCTCTGTTGTCTGTAAAACTTCTGGGAGGGGGTTATTGTGTACTCGAGCGGGGTTTTGGTCGCTCGAGTGGTCTATGTATATATCAGTTTGGGAAAAGGAGTTTTTGGATCACTTTTTCACTCACTCTCTCTCTATATAAAACCTTTCAAACCCTAATCTCTCCACTTTCTCTCTCTAGTTCTTGCTTAAAACCTCAAATACTGCACCATCCTTTGATTTCTCCACCATTGCTCTTTGAAGAAAAAGGTAGAGGTCATCAAGGGCTTTAATCTAATCGGAGAGGATATCGTTTTTGGCTCTATCAAAGTTTCACTCTTGCTCTCTTCCTCTTCTACTCTCAAGGTAGGGATTTCTTCAACCTCTTGTATAATTTTTAGCTTAGTTATTTGGGGATTTTGGGTTAAACCTAGGGTTTGATTTGGGTGCTTGAGAAAGGTTGTGGGAATGTGTTTATGGTTGAGATATGTTGAGATGTTGGAATTTTTTTTTTACTTAAATGTGATTTTGAAAGTAAATGAGGTTTTTTCAAAAAATCATTTATATTTGGTTTCATGAAAGAAAAGGGAAAAGATATTAGGTTTTGAAAGGATAAAATGAACGTATTTGTTCATGACGAGGTGGAGTTGGATATGTAATAGCACTCCCATTTTGAAAATTATGAGATTATATCTTTTGTTGGGAATTATCTGTTGAATAGAAATATCAGTTTTGGCCTATCGGTGGAGGATAACTTTGATTGTTGTAGAAATTGTATGAGGATTAGGTGAATTAAAACTAATTACTCTTACATCTTGCATTGAGCATTCTCTCATACTTAAACATTGAAAACTTATTGTTTTAAGAAAAATGGGTGTATACCTTGGTGAATCTGGTTAGAAGGTGTGGTTGTGGTTTATATTGTTGGCCTGTGTGTCCTAGGTGAAAATCTAAAAACCCACGCGATTAGGTGCCGATCCTTCCAGTTAGTATCGGTAAATGGTTTTGGTAGTGCTCGTATAGCCTACTGGTAGACACATATCTAGCAATTCCAAGTGTTTTGAATCCACTGCCCTATTTTTTGATATAAAAGGATATTTTCTCATGAATTGATATATAATCCTGACATTACATTGTTTTAGATGGAAATATAAAACGTTTGACAAGTGGCATGCATATGCATCTAGCTTATAACTTTGTCAAGATTTATACATTTTGTTAAAGTATCTGTACTGGACTTTAACTCACCCTATCTGGAAAGCAACTTTCAGGTGCTGATGATATGCCTCCACCAAGGACTTAGCTTGGGAGAACCGTAGAGCTGAAGGCTCATTTTGTTTTCTTGTTGTAATTACTTTTGTACAAGCCTTGGGTTTTTAACTGTATTGAGTTGAACTCACTTTTGTTGTATCCAAGTATTGTCTTGCAAAGATGTAGCCACTAGGGCATTAACTTATATGTATAGCCTTTTATTTCAATTCACACATAAGTAGCATATGCTATAGATTCAGAATCTAAGATTTGTAAATATATAATCGCATATGTCATCTTTTATATGGTAAACGAATATAAATGAAAGGTTATTACTTCGCATGTCACGTTTTTCTTTTGATATTCATGTTGGGTTGTCGTTATTATTTTGGGGGCGTGACATTTAGCCCATTCATTAAGAGCACGTTTGGTATGATGGAATGAGCTATAATGAAATACCTTTTCTAGCTTTGTATTTCCTTTCCCTCTTTTGGTATGTTTTATTTAAGTGGGAATAGTTATTCCATGAGAATGCCCATTACAACAAAAACTGAGAATACATATTCTATATGGGAAGCTAAGGAATAGCTATTCCATTCCAACATGGAATCATCATAAAACAAAACAACAATCTCTCTCATAAAAATAAAAAACAAAATGATCGTTTTAGGAAAAAAAAAATTATTCTTCTCACTCTTACAATCTCTCTCTACGAATACTCTCACATGCTAAACAATCAGCCATAGACGACTCCATCATTGTTCTTCTACCAAGTTCAATATATATATATTTTTAAAATATGTTTCAATTTATTTAGTGTTAGTTGTAAGGCATATACATATATATATATATGAAACTCTATGAATTTATATTCTATGTATAATAGATCATATATATGTATCACATTTTTTTTTTTATATATATAGTTTGTTTGTATTTTTTTTTTCTTTTTCTTTTTTTCTTGATTTAAATTTTGTCTCACATACACAAGATTGAATGATTTGTATCTTTCATTTAATGTTTTTTTGCCATGTGAACTAATTTGAAAAGTTAATTTTTATTCCATACATAAACACTACACAAGTGATTGTTAATTGTTGTTGATAGATTAAAAAATTTATACCTAAAAGATATTATTGAATTTTTTAAGTATATGTATTTACTACAATCATTCTAGTATAAGTTATTATTTCTTGATTGAGATTAGATTTTATTAGCTCATAAAGTAGACATATGGTTGTGGATGTTTTAATACTTTTGTTTGATATATTTCTAGCGTACAATTTTATTTCGAGACTAATGAATATTTTAATTATGATTGTGGGTATAGTGCAATTTTAAAATTTATTATTTTTTTCATATTAGTGAATTTTTTACAATTTTTATTCATTTTTTAAATTAATATGATTATTCAATATTTAATATAGTAGTTATTAGTTTGGTAAACATTCTATTGCATTCAACTTACTTAACAAACCAAACATGGGAATAAGAATGGTCATTCCATTCCCACATCATTTTACTATGTCAACCAAACAATGGAATGAGAATGAGCATTCCATTCCATTCTACCATGTATTTCATTTCCACTATCATTCCATTCTCACTTCATTTCATTTTGTCGTAACAAACGTGCTCTAAGATCATATGCACACAAGAAATGTCATTCTTTTTCTTTACTCTTTGTCATAACTTTCTTTTGTACATATGTTTAATTTTAAACTTTAACATATTACATTATATCCTTTATTATCTCAACATGTTATTATAGATGCAATAGAGGATATTAATGGTTGAGGAATATCATAAGTGATGTGTTTGACTGCCATTAAAGTTTAGGGTATTTCTTCAATAGTATCCCAATTGGCCTAGTTTTGGGTGCCATGGTGGAGGATCAAGGCCTAGGTTTGGGCCAACATCCTGCCATGGTGAAGGCTCAAGGTCTAGGTTGATGGAGGCTCGATATGAGCCTGAGCCTAGTCATAGTCAGTTATGACGTTGGTGTTGTACCCTTAAAGGAATTAAAGTTGAACATTTACTACTAGCTATAAATTTTGCTACAATAAGAGAGTGCTTGATCATACAAGCCCAACAACCTTTCAAAGGCATTTAGCAAGGAGAGAGTGCACCTTTACAATTAGCTATAAATTTTGGTACAAGGAGAGAGTGCTTGATCATACAAACCCAACGGCCTTTCAAAGGCATTTAGCAAGCATCTCAAGCTTTCATAACACCATCATAGGGTTCAATGGCACCAACGACATCCAAATACTCTATTTGAGAAGTACCAACTGTCCACATGGCAACCATTTTGTCAAAGAGGCTCTATGGTGCCATCTCAATGATCTCTAGTAGTGGGCCTCACAAGCCCAACCACATCAACAGCTGTAACGAACTCAGAGCGCAGATAATTTAAAGTCTAGTTAGACTATATACTTGTACACTTCAGCCTATTAAACCATGCTACGGGTTTGGGCAATATCATGCAAGAGATTGTTTGAAAAAATGGTTTAGCAAAAACAGGATTTTTCCTAAACTTTGGTCTAATTTTTAGGTAGAACCCATACACCAAAGTTGGTTGGTCCATGTGGCAACGCATTCTTTGCTGCGATTCACGTCGTATATTTGGTTGCTCAAAACCATTATTGGGTGAATAAGAAATCAATGCCAAAATGAGCTCCATGAAAATGGTGTTTTGGTAAAATTTCCATAGAGGATGGAGTTAAGGTTTGTCCCACATTGCTTTGGTGGGCAAACTTGGTGTGGGTTTATAAGCCTTGGGTTTGCATCTTAGGTGGGGCCCCAAGAGGTACCCAAGTTTTGTGAGAGGGTGAGGTTATGGACAAAGTGGGGTAGACCCAATGGACTCAAAACAAACACACGTGCAGGCGCACATCGTCGAAGCCCGTTTGTCCAAGCGGGCTGGGCTGGGCTGGGCTTGGGCGCGGGTGCGTGGTGTGAGGTTGGATTGGGCTTGTCTGGCCCAACGCTTATCTTTTTTGGGCCAAAAATATTTCAATTTTATTTTTTTTTAAATTAAATTCTTACCATTTGGAATTTGAATTTCGGTTTGAAATTCAAAATTAATTCTGAATTGACCCCAACGTTTCTAAACGTTGGCAGTTTGGTCCAATACACATATTTCTCCAAATTGAACAGGTTCTTACCTGTTTAAATTTAACCTGAACAAGTTTTATCTGTTCACATCTGTCCGAACAGGTTTTTACCTGTTTAACTATGTCCCGAATAGGTTTTATACCTATTGAATTATGTTATGAAAAGCCACCAGTTCTCCTATAAATAGTCAGTCCATCATTTGGATTTTGCAATCAATTTTTCCGTTCTTGCTTCTACTATTGCTCTCTACATTTTGCTGTATTTATTTTCTGTGAGAAAGAGTATATACACAAAGTGTGTTCGTTGTACGAACAATTTGTAGTGCTGCTACTGTTCGTTGTAGATCATTTCATCTTGGGAGATAGACGTCCATAATCTGTGAGCACCTTAGAGAAAACGAATCTATCTTAGGGAGACAATGTAAAACACTGGACTTGATCATTCTCAGAAAATATTTTCTGTAAATATTTTCTTGTTCTTATTTTGTTTCCTTCCTCCTACTCTATTTCCAATTTCTGTTTTGTTCTGTAATTAAACAGATTCTAGAAAATCTTTCTTTTAAATTTATTTATTTTTGTGTTCTGTTTTGTTGTTAAGTACACAAATAGAAAATTAAATTAATATAGTGAAGATTGTCTAACAATCTTAAGGCATAATTTGTTTTCTTTAATAAGTCTTCATTATATTAATAATTTTGTTTTATAAACTTGTTTTATTTGAATCCAATAAAATAATTTTTTGGTTTTTGTGACAAGAAAATTATTATGTTGTGTTGTGTTTTTTTTTTTTTTTTTTCTGGTTTTAGTAATTCGAAAAGTAAATTATTTTGTGTTATAACTTATTTTCTTGTTTTAGTAACTAGAAAAATTAATTTTTGTTTTAGTTTTGATTTTTCTGATTTTTGTAATCAGATATTATGGGTTATGTAACTGAAAGTAGTATTCCAAATCCGATTGTGACAACAACTCCGGTCCCTACCCAAAACCATATTCAAGTTCCAATAAGTCATGGAGAAAAATAGAAAAATTTAATGGCACAAAGTTTAAGAGATTGCAGCAAAAAATGTCGTTCTATCTTACAACTCTTAATCTTGCTTGGTTTCTCCATGAAGAGTCTCCAGTATTGAAAGAGGGTGAAAGTGATCAGCAAGTTGTTACCGCTATGGACGCCTGGAAACATTCTGATTTTCTTTGCAGAAATTAAATCTTCAATAGCCTAGACAATATGTTGTATCATGTTTATAGCCCTCTAAAAACAACAAAAGAATTATGGGATTCTTTGGAGAAAAAATACAAGACAGAGCATGCCTGCACAAAGAAATTTGTTGATAAATTTTTGGATTTTATTATGGTAGACTCCCAAACGGTTATTTCTCAACTTCAAAGTTTCCAATTAATTTTGCATGATATTCATGCTGAGGATATGTCTCTTAGTGAGTCTTTTCAAGTCACTGCATTAGTGGAAAAATTACCACAGACTTGGAACGATTTCAAAAATTATTTAAAATATAAACGCAAAGAGATGACCGTGGATGAACTTATTATGAGACTGAGAATTGAGGAAGATAACTATAAGCCTGAAAAGAGAAATGGCAAAAATCCCATTGAGTCCAAGGCTAATGTAGTGGAACAAGTGCCCAAACCACATAACAAGAAAAGGAAGTTTGCTGAAGATGGTCCTAAATAAGGTGACACCAATGTCAATAAAAAGTTTAAAGGAAAATGCTATAACTGTGGCAAGATAGGACATCGCGCCTCTGATTGCCAACGTCCTAAGAAGGATCATAGAAGTACAAGCAAAAGGACCACCAATCAAGCTAATGTGACAAAAGTCGATTACATCTCTGACGGGGTAAATTAGATCAATCTATCTGCTGTGATGTCTGAGGCTAATTTGGTTGGAAATCCCAAGGAGTAGTGGGTTGACACTGAGGAAACTCGACACATTTGCGTGGACAAAAAGATGTTCACTACTTATAATGAGGCTGCAAATGGTAAACAACTATTCATGAGAAATTCGTCTACTTCTGACGTGGCTGAACAAGGGAAAGTTATCTTGAAGATGACATTGGGGAAGGAACTTACCCTCAACAACGTGTTGCATGTACTAGACATCCGGAAGAATTTAGTTTCTGGTTCTTTGTTAAGTAAAAATGGTTTTAGACTTGTATTTGAATCTGATAAGTTTGTATTAACAAAGAATGGTATGTATGTGGGTAAAGGATATATGAGCGATGGTCTCTTCAAGTTGAATGTAATGACTGTTATACCAAAATTGTTATTAATAAGAGTAACACATCTTTTGCTTATATTCTTGAGTCAAATTTATGGCATGGTAGATTAAGACATGTGAATTTTGATGCTTTGCGTAGACTAATTGGTTTGAATTATATACCAAGGTTTGAATTATATACCAAATTTTGAAATTGGTTGAAGCAAATATAAGATATGTGTAGAAGCAAAACTAACTAAGGCTCCATTTAAATTGGTTGAAAGAAAAACTGAACCTCTAGAATTAATTCATACTAATGTGTGTAATCTTAAATTTGTTCAAACTAGAGGAGACAAAAAGTATTTCATAACATTTATCGATGATTGCACAAGATATTGTTATGTATATTTACTTAGAAGTAAAGATGAAGCCTTGGAAATGTTTAAACTCTACAAAACTGAAGTTGAAAATTAACTTGGTAAAACCATTAAAATGGTTAGAAGTAATAGGAGTGGTGAATATGATACACCTTTAAATGAATTTTGTGCACAGCGTGGCATTATTCACCACACTACAGCACCCTATTTCCCACAACAAAATGGAATTGTTGAAAGGAAGAATAGGACCCTTAAAGAAATAATGAATGTCATGTTACTAAGTTCAGGCTTAGCGCAGAACTTGTGGGGGGAAGTAATTTTGTCTGCTAATTACGTCCTCAATAGGATACCTCACAAGAAAACTAACAGCATTCCTTATGAATTATGGAAAGGTCAACCACCTTCCTACAAACACTTAAAAGTGTGGGGGGTGTTTGGCAAAGGTAGAAGTTCCTATTCTGAAAAAGACTAAGATAGGACAAAAAATAGTGGATTGTGTGTTTATTGGTTATGCGCATAATAGTAGTGCATATCGGTTTTTGAATTATAAATTAGAAATATCTGATATACATGTGAACACTATTATAGAGTCAAGGAATGTTGTTTTCTTTGAACATATTTTTCCTTACAAGAAAGGATAGGAATTAAGTTCACAAGAAAGAACTTATGATTATTTACAAAGTCAAGAGACTAATAACAATCAAACGCAAGAGACTATTAATGGTCTCGACCAACAAGATTTAACCGATAATGAACCAAAACAAGTAAAAGAGCGAGAATATCAAAATTCTTTGGTCTAGATTTTCTGACATACCTGTTCGAAAATGAGCCTCAGAGTTTTAAGGAAGTAATCAGGTCCTGAAGCACCTTTATGAAAAGCGGCTGTTAATAGTGAAATTGAATCCATTATGCAAAATCATACTTGGAAATTGGTAGATCTTCTACCTAGTTCTAAACCTCTTGGGTATAAATGGCTATTTAAGAGAAAAATGAAAGTAGATGGTTCAATAAACATGTATAAAGTAGGACTTGTGGTAAAAGGTTACAAATAAAAGGCAGGTCTGGATGATTTTGACACATATTTTCCTGTGACAAGAATAACATCCATCCGCATGCTTATTGCTATAGCAGCATTGTATGATTTAGAAATACATCAAATGGATGTTAAGACAGCTTTCTTAAATGGAGATCTAAATGAAGAGATCTATATGGAGCAACCCGAAAGGGTTGTAGTGCCAGGGCAAGAAAAGAAAGTTTGTCAGCTTGTAAAATCTCTCTATGGATTAAAACAAGCTCCTAAGTAATGGCATGAGAAATTTTATCATGCTATGCTAACTAATGGTTTCAAGATAAACAAATGTGATAAATGTGTCTATGTTAAAAATATTGACAAAGGTTATGTTATCGTTTGTCTTTATGTGGATGACATACTTATCATTGGAAGCAGTCAAAACATGATCAAATCAACTAAGCAAATGCTGAACAAAAGATTTGATATGAAAGATATGGGGGTTGCAGATGTAATATTAGGAATGAAAATTACTAAAACATCTTATGGATATGCATTATCTCAATCTCATTATATTGGGAAAATTCTTGGTAAATATGTCAAGGATGATGTGAATGTAGCAAGAACACCCGTAGACATCAGTTTTTATTTATCAAAAAATAAAGGTGATACGGTGTCTCAGTTAAAATACTCCCAAATCATTGGAAGCTTAATGTATCTAATGAATTGCACGCGTCCTAATATAGCTTACGTTGTTAGTAAATTGAGTTGGTACACTAGTAACCATGGAGAAGATCATTGGAAAGCAATCATTCGGGTTCTTAGATATCTAAGATTTACCCATGATCATGGTTTGAACTTTACTCAATATCCTGCAGTACTGAAAGGTTATCGTGATGCCAATTGGATATCCGATACTAAAGATTTAAAATTCACTAGTAGATATGTTTTTACTCTAGGAGGCGCTGCTGTTTCTTGGAAATCCACGAAACAAACATGCATCACACGATCCACAATGGAATCTGAGTTCATTGCTTTAGACAAAGCAGGAGAAGAAGCATAATGGCATCGCCACTTCTTAGAAGACATTCAAATGTGGCCAAAACCTGTGCCAGCTATTTGGATTCATTGTGATAGTCAATCTGCAAAAGGAAGGGCATAAAGTCATATGTATAATGGCAAATCACGACACATTCACTATCGACATAATACCGTAAGGAAATTGCTCTCAAGTGGAATAACATCAATAGAGTATATAAAATCTAAAGAGAATATTGCGGACCAGTTAACGAAAGGTTTGGCAAAAAAGCAAGTGTATAGTTCATCAAAGGGAATGGGATTAAAGCCTATTACATAAGAGTCATCATAATGATAACCATACTTAGATGACTGGAGATCCCAAGAACTAAGTTCAAAGGGACAACTAAGTTATGTGTGGCTCACCAAAAATCACCAAATGATTAAAATTCCCTACCCATTCCTATGGTAAGAGTGATATCTGCAACATGTGTTGTATGCAGGGGTTTAAGAATAAGTTTTGCTTTTAATGATTATTTAATCTTGATTTAGGCATAAAAATCAAGACAAGTATAAGAGATACTCACAATAAGAATCACCTATATGAGTGTCGAACTGCGGCCGGTTCTATGAGATTGAAGAGGCTAAATTTTCTAGAAACACTCACGAACAACCAGAAGCGTTCAAAGCCAAAATGAATACAACCATGAGAACCACAATGTGTCAGAAGATATTTTGTGTGAAATCTATTGTCTTGGCTTATACTAGCGGCTAAACAATTCAAGGCATTGCAATTATTGGTTAGCTAGCAAGTCCGATAGGTTATCACTAGAGAAGGTTCAAGGCCGAAAGCTACCTATCCTAATGCAAGATATTTTCGATTTATACTCTCTCGACAAATTCTACATGTTGCATTTCTATTGTCATCAAATTCCATTCATGTGGAGGATTGTAAGAAATGTTTTGGAAAAATGGTTTAGCAAAAATAGGATTTTTCCTAAACTTTGGTCTAATATTTAAGTAGGAGCCATGCGCCAAAGTTGGTGGATCCATGTGGTAATGCACTCTTTGCTGCGATTCACGTCGTATATTTGGTTGCTCAAAACCATTATTGGGTGAATAGAAAATCGATACCAAAATGAGCTCCATGAAAATTGTGTTTTGGTGAAGTTTTCATAAAGGATGGAGTTAAGGTTTGTCTTACATTGCTTTGGTGGGCAAACTTTGTATGGATTTATAAGCCTTGGGTTTGCATCTTGGGGAGGGCCTCAAGGGGTGCCCAAGTTTTGTGGAAGGGTGAGATTATAGACAAAGTGGGCTAGACTCATTGGACCCAAAGCAAACACGTGCGCATGCACTCGCTCGTTGCTGCCGCTATCCGTCCGGTCAAACGAGCAGGCTGGGATGGGGTTGGGCGGGTGCGTGGTGTGAGGTTGGGTTGGGTTGGGTTTATCCGGCCCAATGCTTATCTTTTTTGGGCCAAAAATATTTCAATTTTATTTTTTCTAAAATTAAATTCTTACCATTTGGAATTTGAATTTCGGTTTGAAATTCAAAATTAATTCTGAATTGAGCCCAACGTTTCTGAACGTTGGCAGTTTCGTCCAATGCACCTATTCCTCCAAACCGAACAGGTTCTTACCTGTTTAAATTCAACCTGAATAGGTTTTATCTGTTCACATCTGTCCGAATAGGTTTTTACCTGTTCAACTCTATCCCGAATAGGCTTTATACCTGTTGAATTCTGTTCTGAAAAGCCACCAATTCTCCGATAAATAGTCAGTCCCTCATTTGGATTTTGCAATTAATTTTTCCGTTCTTGCTTTTGCTATTGCTCTCTACATTTTGCTGTATTTATTTTCTGTGAGAAAGAGTATATACACAAAATGTGTTTATTGTGCGAACAGTTTATAATGCTGCTACTGTTCGTTATAGATCATTTCATCCTAGGAGATAAACGTCCAAAATCTGTGAGCACCCTAGAGAGAACGAATCTGTCTTAAGGAGACAGTGTAAAACACTAGACTTGATTATTCTTAGAAAATATCTTCTGTAAGTATTTTCATGTTCTTATTTTGTTTCCTTCCTCCTACTCTATTTCCAATTTCTGTTTGGTTTCTGTAATTAAATAGATTTTGGAAAATCTTTCTTTTAAATTTATTTATTTTTATGTTCTATGTTGTTGTTGAGTACACAAATAGAAAATTAAATTAATACAATGAAGATTGTCTAACGTATCAAACACTACCAAAACAAAAGTTCCAATTTTTTTATTTTTTTATTTTTATGGTGAAAGTTTCAAATACTTGTGGTATTATGCCACTTTGTGATAAAAATTATGAATGATGAATTTAGGATATATATCCTTAAAGTGAAAGTTATGAACGATTATGGTTAGGTTATGAGCAGTGTAATGTAAACGTTTCGAATCATTTGTGATAAGAAATGTTCCGAAATCTTTTGGTGAAAAAAATAACAAAATATTTTGATATCTGATTTGAAACGTTATAATTATATTATGTATGTTGTGATAAAATACATGCAATGTACTCTTTTTTAAAAGGATAAATTATAAATACACTCCTGAGATTTGCTTAAAGTACAAATTGCTCCCTATAGCTTTGAAAAATTACAAATATTCCCTTGTTAAAAAAATTTATTTAACAAAAAAAAAGAAACTCATCATTGCTTTTCTATACAATAATAAAATTACCTAAATTATTAATTGAAACATATTTATAACATCATTAAAAACTATTAATTAACTTAATGATTTATTAATAAAATAGGCGATTTGTCATGAAATTAGAAACCTTAAGGGGTGGAATGTAATTTTCAGAACCACAAAGAACAATTTATATTTTAATTGTGATGACCGGTTCGAAAGCCGTCCCATTTCTTTTGAGTTATGTTGGTAAGTTGTCGTTGAAAATTCTTTTCTAAATATTTTCGATTACATTGTTTCATTTCCAAGTTTTCGCCTGTCCCGAAGGGTGCGAGGTCGACTCCAGAGTGTCAGGAGAGAAGCCGAAGTTTTTCCAGGCTGGAAGGCCAGAGCCGCACGTGCGGGGCCTTGGGCCGCACGTACGGGAGAAGAGGTCGCACGTCCGAGAGGTGAGGCCGCATGTGCGGGAAGCAGGGGAGAGGGTTATGTGCACACTGCTTAAAAGGCAGGTGCGGAAGAGGAGGTGCGGTGAAGACCGCATGTGCGGGGGTGAGAGTCGTACGTGAGGGAGAGGCGCTCCGCACGTGCGAGAGAGGGCGCAACACGTGCAGCCAGGCGCGTTTTCTGTCTCGTTTTTCGTACATTTCAACTATGTATTGAGTTTTTGCTACTTTTTCACGTCATTTCTGATATATCACTCCCTCTCTACAATGTTTCTTCCTTTTTCTCTCATCTCTCTCTACCCAAACTCTCCAAAACTTTGCATTCTCTTTTGATCTCAAGAATCCATTGGGATTTTGATACTAGTTCCTTATACTAAAATGATGAGCATGTCGAGGGCTTTGTCTTGACCGGTGGAGATCGTATTCCGGCGAAGTTGATTTTTGGGCTTTTCCCCTCTTCTCTCTTTGAGGTAAGGATTTCTTTGATCTCTTTCAATGCCTCTCTTACAGATAGAAATGTGGTATATTCTATTGCATAAAAACCTTGTTGTTATGTATTTTTCTTTGAAAATCACGATAGGGAAATCTAAGGTTTGATGTTGAGGTTAAGATTTTGTGAAAATAAATTGTTGTTGGGTTAATTTGAGGTGTGGTTTAATATATTCATGCTTAGAGAGAAATAAAGCCCAAATTTCTTTTTATATAATACCTAGTAAGTAAAAAGGGTTGAAATTGATAAATAATCATGTTATGAAATGAGGAATTTAATGTTGAGTTGGCAATTGATTTGAGATTAAATTGGACCTTATGATTTTGTTATTTACCTTGTGTTGGGTTGATTATATTTGAATATAATGGATGGATAATTTGTTAGTGTTAATGAGGAGTTATTCATGAGATTAGAAATCTTGGGCAACGCCTTGTTGAGTTGAAATTGAGTGGATTATGGCCTTGTTATCCGTGGGTTGAGTTTTGGTTAAACGAATGAAATGAGTCTTATTTATTTTATACATGTATATATATATATGATTGTCGTATTGTGAATCAGAAGATTGGAAATTGAGTTTGGAAATTGACTCTTTTGCAAATTAAGAAAGGGCCTTGATAAAAGTTGAAAACCTTGGAACATCATTGTTGTTGTTAGATTTAATGCCTCATAAGAATTGGATGATTGTATTTTGTGCATTTAATACATATTGTTATTGTTTAGAGGTTTTGTCCTTGGTCATTGGTGGAGGATGACATTGTGAATGTTGAAATGGTTATGTGTCTGTAGTGCACTTGTGAATGATTGTATGAAGTGATGGTTGAAAAACGTGTAATGTGCTGAGAATCAGAGGTACCATTACCTTCCAGCTAGCACTTGGAGAATTGGCTGCGCTGAGAATGAGAGGCACCATTACCTTCCAGCTAGCGCCTAGAGAATTGGCAGAGGTACCATTCCCTTCCAGCTGGTGTTTGGTAAATTGGCATTTCATTATGGAAAGATGTATCATTGGCTTACTGTGCTTCTGGCAAGTAGAGCGGGGATTATTTATCATTGTTGTCTCATTTGATTATGTGTGTCATGTGTTGTGATGAATATGATTCAGTAAGGTTGTAATGTCTTACATGTTGAATAGATGTGTTTATGTATATTTGGAGGTGTTAGAGAGTGGTGGAGGGATTTCCCTACCATAAATCAGTTATTAAAAGCATCTCTTTTAACTTGAGCTTAAAGATTGAGAATGCAATGAACGTATAGAGACGGGTTTTGGTTATGTATTGGGTTATAAATAATGTAAAGAAATCGGATTTGGTGAACGTGTTTTCAAAAATAAAGCGGGTATTATGTTCTATTTTGTTACAAATGGAAAAGATGGTTATTATGTAATAATTGTTAAAATGGAAATGTGCAGTAAAAGTGAACCTTGGTGTTGTTGAATACACTGAATGATTTTGAGAAAAGTAGGTATGTATACTTTGGTAACAAATGTCACATTATTTATATGGTATGAGGGTTAGCATTCATGATCATAGCTATCTGTAAGTTGTTATTGTTAAGGATTATGTTGAGATCCCTACTGAACTATATGTTCATCCCACGTTGCTAATCTTTTTCAGGTGAACATAGAGAAGTGCTTCAAGGTCACGGATCTTCCTTATTTGTGGCCACGAGGCCTTTTATTTATAGGCGGAATGCCATTGATGTAAAAAGGGGTTAAACCCTTCCTCCAGGATTAAATGATGTAAGCCTATGGGCAAATTAATTATTTATTTATTCATGTTGCATTCATTTTATAATTCGAATGAGGGAATCCTTATTTAGGTATTCCTCGTAATTATAATGAGCTTATGTGTGCCATCTCTGAAATTGAATTTATAATAATGGCTTTGGTAATGGAAATTCGAGTAATAAAAAGTGGGGCGTGACATTAATCAAACCTTAGATAGTGTACTTATAATTTACCATTTTTAAAAATGTACACTGTAATAGATTCCTTTCAGATCGCCATCAAATGCCGAGCATGTCATATGATTAGCAATAAGATCTTGACAAAAAATTCATTTAGGAAGATTTCAAGAAAAAGTGGAAAATATTAATCCATATTTAATTAATTTATTTTTTTTTATTTTTTATTTTATCGACAAATGTTAGTTGTTAGTTGTTAGAGTAGCACCTGTGAAAAAAAATCTCTCCACTCTTGACAAAGCACCTAAGTGCTTTCACTCCCTTAATTCAACCCTCCAAGGGAAATTGAACCCATAACTTCCTTGGGATTAAACCCTAAGGAAGACATGATGGCCAACTAGACTAGGCCTAGTTTGGTTATTCATATTTAATTCTTTTTTCTACTTTTTTTTTTTTTCCCCTTCTCTTTTCTTTATAAATCTAAAATACAAATACAATATTTGGAACCTGTTACAATTTTCAATTTATGTTTATATATTTTTAAAATTGTAAATAAAAACTCGAGTGGTGTCTAATTTCATTTCTAAAATATTATAAACTTAAATTTTTGTAACAAAAAAAAATTATTTTCATTTGTTTGGAAAACAAAATTTATTCATTCCTCTCTCCCACCTCATCAGACCACCGCAATCGATGACCTCTTTTAGCTTTCTTTAAGCCGTAGCTGTCAATGACCCCATCTGACTGCCATCACCAGCCATCACCTCTAACGGCTGACAACCACCTCCACCCATCAATAACCAACTTTGGCCACCAGCTCTCACTAAAAACCATCACCTCTAACGGCTGACAACCACCTCCACCCATCAATAACCAACTTTGGCCACCAGCTCTCACTAAAAACCATCGTTGACTATTGAAAACCTTCACCGACCACCTTTGACCAGACCTCTTACATGATTAGAAAACAAATTTTTGAAATACATTTGTATACCAAGTATGTTTTTTGTTTTATTAAAAATATATTTAATATTTTTCTAAGTAAAATTTTGAACTTTGAGAAAGGAAGCAAATGTAATATGAGCAATCATTCCATTGGCCATGAAGAAGATTACCAGCATCTTGGTACAAATTTGAACATATATTCTGTAATATGAAAGAAAAGAACCTGAAAACTGAAGTTAAAAGCAAAAAAAAAAAATTATGATGGAAGATGAACACAGAGAGAGAGAGAGAGAGAGAGAGAGAGAGAGAGAGAGAACTGAAGGAACAATTCTATTCATCAGCACAATTTCAATACCATTCGATGATCCCTTTCTAATACAACATTATCTAGTGACTAAATACCAGCTTTAACTAGACTAATTGATTACCTACCGACGCTCAACTCAGTTTCTCAATCCCAATGTAACCCGAGTTTTTCTCAAAATGCCAATAAAACCCATGGCTTGGTATCCACTCCAATGTGGAAAACTCAAAAGTAATCATCCACCTGAAAATATAAAAATAATAATCAACAAAGCAAAAAAAAATGAAAACATGAAAATTCAAATCATTCTTTCATAGATTCCAGCTCAACTTTGCGCCCACTCAGAGACAAACCTGATAGTTGAAATTTGAGTATTTTTAAAGTGTATCTCACAACTAATTTATATCTCCCCTAAATTCAACTAAAAAGCCCGAGGAAAAATGTTCTGTACAATGTGGGATATGAGAAGCTGAATATATATATATATCATCGTTGTTTCTCAAGAAAGTGAGTCTCTCTTGCACTGATGCCAAAGTACATTCAAATTTGAAAAGGCATGGCATTGTCTTCTCACATCATTAGATCAGATCAGCATTGCCCAAGTTGATTTTATCAGTGATGCATATAATAGGCCTTCTTTACTGAAGTCACGATGGAAATCTAAAGGTGCGAGAAAGATCAACCTCACAGTGAGTAAGAATTGGCACCCTTCCCCACTCTATTCTTCCCTATCATAGACTAGGAAGATCATACCCACTCAAAGTTCATCTCTTTAGGCAAAATTAAAGCAATTAGGCAATCTGATGGATTAGGAGCAATAGACAGCATGGAACACACATCAACTGAATAAGGGAGAATGAAGAGAAGTCTTGCCCACATGGATTTGGCAGCTGGGATCTTAATAACGCCAGCACATTCCCTCTGCTTCAAATATGATATGAAATCCTGAAACTGCAAAAGTTTTGCAACATCAAAAATCAACCACAACTATATTTTAGAAAGAACAGAGACACTGGATCATTGACTGACTAAAGTTCATCTTTAAGGTCTTTGACATGTGCTAGCAAAGCTGACTACCAACTTGCAATCATTACCTAGGCAATATAGGAATTATGATTGTTAAATAAGTAGATCTTCAAATCATTAAAAAAAAAAAATACATCCTACCACCAAGACTAATAAATACCCAATGTATTAATATATCATGAGCTTCGTTATGCTAGGATGGTGAGCCTATATATTTTTCCGACATTTAAAATCATATCATGTCCATCCACGTAACTGAATTCAGGTCGAAACTATAACAATTTATTAATGGTATATTTTAATAAACACCCTTTCAGTACTGCTTATTTGCTTTTGTTTCTTTTTTGTTTTCAAACTACCAGTTAACCGTGAGATGGATATTTTATTTTTATTTTTTTTTGAAGTAATATTTCATAAGATTTATTTTAATTAAATTATTCATTTATATATCTATATGTGTGTATATATATATATAAGTTTATTTTAAAAGTATGTTGTGATGTATACAATAATATGAGAATAATCTTAGTTCTTCGTTCATGCTATAAAAATGTAATTTACATAAACATATGTAATAGTTTTAGTTAAGTTATAAATTATAATTTTTTTTAAAAAAAATCAAGTTGCGAGGGTATGCAATGTATAAAAATAATTTTAGTCCTATCGTGCTATAAAAATGTAAATTAAATGAGTATACATGATGATTTTAGTCACCCCTCAAATATTTGCAAATATCAACTTCCTCATCTATGAACCCATACATTTTTGACCCATTCATCTATAAACCCATACATTTTCACCAATTATGAAAATGTATCACTTTCAACCCCTCTAGATCACCTTCAGCAAGGATGCATTTATATGATTTTTATAGTTGAAGGGATCAATATGAACAAATTCACAGACAAGGGAGTAAATTGATATTTTTTTGATAGATGAGGGGATCTTGGTGTAACTAACCTAATTATTTATATGTATGTCTGTGTACAAACATAAAAAATTATTTTAAAAAGTTTATTGTGATGCATATAATGTTGAAAAATAATATTAGACCTACCGTACTATAAAAGTGTACATTAAATAAATATATATATATGATGTTAAATTATAGCGTAGTAAAGTAAACACTCACTTTGATAGTGGAGATAATTAACAAATTAAAGGGATAATTAATAATTAAAAAGTAATTTTAATTATTTAATATGATTTTTTAATTTATATGCAATTAAATATATTCGAAAAGTAAAACTATAAAAAAATATTTAAAAAAGTTAAAATGAAAAATATGTTTGACATATAATTCGAAAGAAAAATCTTAGGCAATGTGTTGATGAAAATGTAACTTAAATAACTATATACGATAACTTTATATAATATTAAAAATATTTATTAACTTATTAATAAAATAAATTTACAAACAAAAATCAAATATACAAAGAATGTGTCGATTTGAGAACCTATTAATAAAAATAAATGATTTTAATTAATAGATGATTGGATTAGGAAAAAAATTGCTAGATTAATTGATGTAGTATTCTTTGCGATTGGCTATATTGTATTAAATTTTATATAAATAAAAAATTAATTTGATAATTTTTTGTAACTCTTATGGTGTGGTATTTTAAAAATATAAGACTTTAGACAACGCCAAGTAAGTAAAACATAAGAGAAATTTTAAGGGTAAACACTACTTTAATATATAAGATGCTTATTGAGTCCCAAAGAAATCGAGATAGAATGGTTTGAGTTTTCCAATGCTCATCTGGTGATTTAATGAACAACTCAAAACACTTTTTCATGAAGTATAATTACAGAGTAATTACCAAAATAAAAAGATGCAATAACTTACGCCTTTACGGTCACTTTCAGATGAGGGGGACAGCACGCACACTTCTCTCTGCATGACATGCCAGAACCGTAAGATATCACATTCAAAGACAACATCATTGTCAACTCAAACCAACTTGAAAAGCTAAGAAATATCTCAACTCTTAAAATTTCTAACTTCTACATAATGCTGACCAAGTAATAAAGAGAAAAAATAAAATAATAATGCAAAGACCACTCAATGAACACTTGTGAACTCTTCTCATTTAAACTTTAGATTGAAGCTATGAAACTATGACAATTTGGAAGTACACAGAAATAAACTCCCTACCATTAGTGTATAATACAAACAAAAGGGCTAGCAAATGGTGTCCTGAGATGACCTTTGATGATCTAATTACACCTCTCTATCAAGATGGCAATTCAGTTGTATGACGTTCAAAGTTACTCAGACAACAACAAATTTGGCAATCACTCACCACTATGCATAATTTGGACTTAAGAAAGTATCTAAAAAATATAATGAATATTTGGAAACAAAGGTCAGTAAAAACTCCAAGGACTGAAAGCTTGTAATGAAAGAGGGGAGGAAAGGCATATGCTGTTATTGGGACAGTATATTTTGTAGGGAAAAATACCATTTTACTCCGTCCCAAAGCAGTTCACTCCTTCACGTTTAAAATAGCCAACTATCCCTTGTCGTTTTGAACTAAAATGCTACCGCTACATTTTGCATCCAAATGGATGGAACATTGTGCCACATGTGCCTGTTTTGAGAGCAGGAAAGATTTGTTTTTTTTTTTTAGTCAAAGTAGAATTCCAATGTGAAAAAAATAAGATTCCCTTGTTTTCATCTTCTACCTAACTAAACCCTAACCATCACCGTCCCGACACCCCACTTGCCACCTCCCCCACCATCTCTCCCACCTACCTCGCCATACAGCAATCCTCAATAATCTTTGCAGGACCACCATGGCAAGTGACAAATCTTGGAAAGCCATGGGTCTTGGCCTCCACGATGGTAAACCTGAATGCTGATAAAACACAGGCTGATATTAAAAAAGGAAGAGTCAGTCAGATGGATGAGTTATAAATATGAAAAAGAAATACATGCAAACTCCATTCACCTGAAAGTGCCAAGAAGATTTGCCTGCCAACTCTCATCCCCCACCTCAAGATCAACTTCATCTTGGCTGATGTGTAAATGTATATGTTGTGCACACGTTCCAATAAACTGAAGATATATATGTGGTGTTGAATGATATGGTGGTGGTGTTGTGTGGGAATGAGGAAGAGGGAGATGAAGTGGTCTTGTGATGGTTTCCAGTGAGTCGACTCACTGAGTGAGTGGTTTAAAAATAAATTTGAACTTTTTATAACTTATTTTTAACAAGAGGGTAATATTGTAAATTCAGCTTATCCATTAATAGAGTGAGGGTTATACTTTGGTCCAAAACCACATGAGTGGTATTTGGCTATTTTCAAATGGGAGGTGAAGTGCTCACTGGGACCATACCACATGGACACAATGTTGTTAAATCACAAACCAAATCCTGAATTGTTTAGCTAAAATAGAGAATCATGAATCATATCGAATTATGAATCGTAAAATTCATTTTATTTAGCATAATTTATAATTTTATATCTGTATATACATATAAAAATACACAGTACTTAAAATGAAATAAATATCAATATAACTAAATTGTATATATGTATATACATATGAAACCATGTACTATAATTAATTCACATCATTTTTTATCTTTCAAAAATGATGCCGGCTCATGTGTTATGCAAACAAAAATGATTCATAGTGAATTGTAGCAAATCGTAGTGAATCACAATTGAATTGTAAGCTTCACTCAATTTAATATTCAACAGAGTGAAAAGAATCATTTTGGTTGAAACTCATATCGAATTGATGTAGTATAATAAATAGACCAAGTGTTTGTTAAATAGATAAACTAAGTGTTTGTTAAATAGCTTATTAGTTGTAGTATATAAATAGGTGATGTAATACCCATTGTACTTAGTTTTGGAATAAATAATATACATTGTAATTGGAGTAGAGCTTAGTTTCTCTCTCTAGCCCTTGAGGATTTTACCCCTAATTGGGGCATTTGTCTTCTATCTCTCAATTTGATCTTGATTTGGCATTTGGATTTCATTATTTGGTATCAGAGCCTAAGATTCTGTGCCTAAACTCTTTCAAATATTAGTTTAATTCTCAAAATCTAATCTCTATTTGCAGCAGAGTTGTATTTTTTTGAACAGTCCTTGGTGATCGTACATTGATCTAGGAAACCCTAACCTTGGATGTGTCTTCACAATCTTGAATCACATCTCATAATTGAGTTCATGGGAGTGAGATTCCAGTTTGCAATGACTCTGGCCAGCCAACATCTAGTTCATCGAAGCCTAGTCAGTTGTGATCTGAGTTCACAATCAAGCTCATCCAATCGCGATCTGAGTTCGCATTCACAATACACCCTACCCACTCGAGATTTGAACCTATGCTTTCGCTAATGTTCCATTCCGATTCAACCTAGATTCAGAGTCGTAGCCCACATGCAAGTTGATCTTCCCTGGAACAAGATCACGATCTGACTTGAAGTTGAACCCTAGCACTTTTGATTTGAAGTTCCACTAGATTTTGAGTTGCGATTATATTTCGCTTCTGATTCGAAGTCGCGAAACTTGATTTCACTCCAGAACTGAGATTGATGCACAATGAGGCCCAAGATTCATCATCACGATTTCAGTTTGTGATCTCAAACTCTGAGTTCTTCGCTGATTTGGGTTTTCCGTGCTTAAAGGTTGATTCAATTTCAGTTCATGTTCGTCCCTGAATTTCAAACCTGGAGCTCTCGGTTTGACCTTGAACTCATTCAACTTCGAATTGATTTCAGTTTACAAATTCTGAATTTCTTGATTTGGAGCAAGTTTTGAAATTCTTATACTATGATTTGGGGGATCTGTATCTGGGATTGGGATCCGATTGGGATCGTTTGCTTATAGTATGTTCTTGAATTGATTGAACTGTTCAACACTGAACTGTTTGAATTGTTCCATTATTATTCTTGAACTGTTGGTTGACTTGGGTTGGTGATCCTTGATTAGACTTTGGAAATCTGATTTCTACATTCTTGATTTTGGCTGGAACTCAACCTTTGTTACTGGTCCATTCTTCTTTGGGTTCACCTTGAAAGGTTGTAATAATTATGTGTGGCTTCACTGGAGTGTGTGAAATTGGTTGATTAAGCTGGGACTGTTGAGGAGTGCTCAACTGATCTCGTATTACTGCGATCATGAAAATTGGGCTGTTTTGTGTCCATGACTCAACGAGGTAGCAGTCAACAGGAAGGATATGGTAGATCTTATGCAGCAAATTTTCGGTTAAGAAACCGAGATGAATTTCTCAATTGGAAGGAGTACTGATGCTAACCAAATTCATAATCAAAGAGATGAGTTGAAACAAATGAGTAGACGACTTGTCGCATCGCAAGCCGCCACTGAAATTTTTGACAGCTTCAAAGAAATTATTTGAAGTTTATCGTTAGGACTCTTTCATACCTCTACAAAGTTGTTTTGAGTTGAATAGGTTGCTTCTTGTGTGCTCAATTCACATTTGTGCCAAGGGAGGAAGGAAAGAACGCGTTCAATGCCAAATTCCAGCTCGTGATCAACTACTCTCATGGTTTTGCTTAGTGGATGCATCATCCATCCTATCATTGTGTCAATCTTCTCAGCTTTGCTTTGGAAGATGTCATTCGCCAATCATTGGTCTCATTCCAATAGAATGAGTACTCTTCTGCATGAGTATGCAGGTTAGAGGTGAAGGGGTTTGGAAATGGAGGTCTATCCGAGTTTTTGTAGTGGGAGGACATGAACACACCTATGGTTGTTGAGCCAAGGATGCAAGGATGAAGTTCAATGTATTAGCAGACGGCTAAGTTGAGAGAATCATGTTTGTTCTTGAGTAAGGAAATACAGCACCTATTCCTTACATATGGTTACATGAGTAGAATTACATTGAGTTTACTCACTTGCTACTTAAACTTGAGGACAAGTTTCTTAAAGAGGGAGAGTATGATGTGGTATAATAAATAGACTAAGTGTTTATTAAATAGCTTATTAGTTGTAGTACATAAATAGGTGATGTAATATCCATTATACTTAGTTTAGGAATAAAAGATATACATTGTAATTGGAGTAGAGATTAGTTTCTCTCTCTAGCCCTTAGCAGTTTTACCCCTAATTAGGGCATTTGTCTTCTCTCTCTCAATTTAATCTTGATTTGGCATTTGGATTTCATTACGAATTGTATGAATTTAATCATAAATCATAAGATTCTAACAACCATGAATGCACATGAAATTTTTTTCCCCCCTGTTTTATAATTTTGGCAATTCAAAGGTAAATTATAAAAATATTGGATTTCAAATAGGTATTGGTTCCCATTGGTTGAGGATGGGAGGGGTAAGGGTGGAGATAGACCTAACCTTTGGATCCCATGTATTTGTAAATAATTTATACAAGCAAAATTATAAGTAACCAAATTAGGCTACAAAAGAATATAATGGAAAAAGTGGGTATAATTCCAAAATTTTGAGAAATAACACTTCACCATGGATTCATGTAGAGGGGAGAAGAGGGACACTTAACCGAAAATATTAATTAGTTGAGCGTTCATGGCAAAAAGTTGAGAATACCCCATAATAAATGAAAATAAAAATGCGAGCCCATAAATATTAAAGGCTTCTGTAGAATACATTAAATGTTTTATACCTATAGATGTACCAACAAGGTTAGCTTACACTCTATGGTCCAGTTCTTTGAGCTCAGGTTCCTATGAGGGAATTGGTACTTTAATTTAATATACACAAGATGACACTCTATTTTAAAGCCAACCTAGAAAAGTTAAAATTACCCTAAAAATGAACACAGGGTGAGGCAATGGAAACAAAGGTCCTAACACTAACAATAATGCCATAAGATGCTCCACCCCAATACAATTCTGAACCATAGAATCTCTAATCAATATTAAATGCCAACCAGGAAATCAACGATTGTGCAATATCAGATAAGTGAAGTACTGTCACAGGTCGCATACTTGTGTCAAGAAATATAACTAATCAATCTTCTTTTTAAATCACAAAATCAATTGATCAACCAATATGAGATCGTGTAATACTATCACTAGTTGTACACTTATGGAAGATATATTATTAAGCAATCTTCTATTAAAATGGACAAATATGTAGCTCACCAATATACAAAGTCACAAAATATTTATTTACAGTAAAAGCATATTCATCATTGAAAATCTGGAACTAGCTACTAAAGAACATGGCACCAAGCATTACTGGATGTTGCACCGGAATATTCAATATGGTATCAATAATGAAAGTTAGCAGCTTTAATTGGGTTATATAACTGATTGCATAATCTTCACTTGCAGAAAGATAGAACTTAATATGGGAAAACCTCAAAGAGAGAGAGAGACAGAGAGACTCACTTTATATGGTGGGGTACTGGAAAATGTTGATTTCACATGCCGAAAATCCGTGCGCTTTGTCATATCTAATTTCAAAGGCCATCTGCAGAAATGTCAGTCAAAGAAATTATCAGAGACTAGTCTCCACCCAGTCATTTACAAAGACAAAATAAAGATGAAGTCATTACTCTGCAGGCTCAGAAATGGCACTCGAGTACTTGCAAGCATCAGAGTCCACTCTATGTGCATAAATTGTACAATAATGAACCCCACTTTTACACAATGTGCCCTGCCACTGATATTGCAAATACTGTCCAGAACTTTCCAAATGGGAAGATTCCACAGCTGGAGCTGGAGCTGGAGCTGGAGCTGGAGGGGGAGAACTAGGAGGTGGTGGAAGCAGAGGTGGCAGAGAATGAGGCAAGGGAGGTGGGGTTGGAGGTAATGGAGGTAGCATGTCAGGCTGAGGAGGTGGTAGGGTTGCTACAGGGGGTGGCACAACAGGCAGGGGAAACATCTGGCTGGAGTGCTGCAGTGAGCTTCCCTGCATTTGTGCAAGGGGAGTAACAGAAGCAGGTAGAAAAGGGGCTGCAACAGGATGAAAGTGAGGATTATTAGGTACTACACCTGACGAGATTGGGTTCAAAGGCAGATGATGGCTACCGCGTGCATCCCAGGAACTGTTTGGAGGAAAATACATAGGTCTCATGAATGGATATGATTGAAATGGCTGTGGTGGTGGCAGAGCAGGTGGCTGAGCTGGTGTGGGTATGCATGGAATGTTCCCTGGTGCAGAATGCAGCTCAAGTTCAGGTTTTTTCGACATCCATGTCTGATCAGTTGTGCCAGAAACAACATGACCACCTGGAAACTCAATTGGAAAAACTAAAAGCCATTAGAATGCAACTCATTCAGCAGAAAGACAGAACTAGTTAAATCTTTACTGATAGAACAAATTCATATCTGAGTTCACAGAACATCACCTCCATTTAAAGGATTTACAATTGCATTATTGTCATATCCATCAACTTTTCTTGCCCCGACTTCAGGTGTTCCTGCACAATCAAAAGCAGTCCAGTTTGACTGAAATGTATGCCCACTTTGTATTGTGGTTCCATGGTTTTCTGGAGTTACTCTGGGTGTTGCAAGGTCTGGAGCACTGCTCTCAGGTTTTACTGTGAAAGGAACAGTTTGGTGCTTCCCAGATTGACTGTTCAAGGAAAAGGTGGAAAGCTTCTTGTGAAATATGAAGACGAATGACAAAATTGTGAATACATTCAAGAGCTAAGGTTAGCAGAATTTCATAGGTCTATTACAGAGTTCAAGTCTCTTATTGTATCTAAGTCAAAAAAAATTAATTAAAAAAAATCTCTCCTGTTGTATATATCTAAACACCAAGGGTTCTGAGAAATGTAAAGAGAACAACATGGTGAAGGCAGCATGAGTAACCAAGCAGTATTCCATATCCAGTCATAAAACATGAACTAAAGTAGGAAACACGTCAACAATATATCCTAATTATCTGAAACAATTTCTTTGAGAAATAAAAATAAAGAAGATCGAACCATTTTTTGGACTCTTTTTCAAATTTGATGAATGTTGGTTGACTGTACATTTCATTATAATTCTATTATTCATAGTATCCTTTCCTATTTAATCCATTTGAATTCCATATTCAAAGTTGCTGTGGAAGTTGATATAAGAAGGGAAAAGGAAGGCCTGAAAGCCATTTTGGACTAGGTGCCAAGCAGTATTCCATATCCAATCACAAAACGTGAGTTAAAGTAAGAAATACATCAACAATATATCCTAATTATCTGAAACAATTTCTGTGGAAGTTGTATAAATTCAAAGTTGGATATAAGAAAGGTAAAGAAAGGCCTGAAAGCCATTCTGAGCATGGTGCCCTATTGGGATAGCTATAGCTTATGTAAAAAGGTGACTTTAGAGTACATTATGGAAGACTAAACAGATACTTGGTGTTCAGAAAATGTATTAAAATTTGCAATTAGCCACCAAAAGTAATTGTCTGTCTGTATGCCTATAATACTAAATAAGTGAGTAGGAATGTAGGAATGTTGAAATGTCAATGTACCCTTATAATATCAATCAGTTTGGTCACGCTAAACTTCGATGACATTAAAAAATCATTGTTGTTGCTAAAAAAAAAAATTGGAACTTATAGACCTAAAGAGTAGGCTTTAGCAAGCATGTTATATAATAAATATTATGAAAATATCCATAAGAGCATCCTATATAACCCTAAACATCTAAACATGCACATATTTTATACTCTTTCTTCATAACTTCATTGTTAATTGCATGTTTTATATAAAAATTTGTTTTGCATGTTCAAGCATGTGGTATAAATATTTATAGTTCTAGGATTTTTCGAAAGAAAGGAAAACGGAAAGGAAAAGAACTGACGAGGAAAATAAAGGAGAAAAGCTATTTTCATTTCCTTTTTCTCAATAAATCTTAGATTCAAACATAGCATAGCATTAAATAATGAAATTTATATTAGGCACATGACACATCAGAACACCTGCCCGTGATGCTTATCAATATAAGCATGCAATAACTAATCTTCTTGACAAGGAACATGGCCAAGTTATATGTCCTGGGTTCAACTCCCACTGTTCCAAGAGTAAACTTTTCTCGTAGGTTCATATAAAGGGCCGTAAAACCAATTCAAACCACAATTTTTTCTTTGATAAGTAAAAACCATATAAATTTATCACAAAAGGACAAGAAAAAAAGTGACATAGCTGCTGGACGTGAGGTCAGCCATGGCCAATGGCCAGATGAACTGCTGCTGCCTGGTGTGAGAGGGTGAGACAGAAATGTAATTTTTTTTTTTTATTTGATAAATAGAGAGAGAAAGGGAATGGTTGGAGTATGATTAATTAGGTAAGAAAACAATGGGTAGCAAATTTAAAACAGCAACTGGGAATCCACATTTCTGCAAAAACCTAGTTTTTGTTTTGGAAGCTTTTTCATTAATACATATTTCTGCATTTTAACCATGTGTGCAAACACATTTTACCATATTCAATGCCTGGAGAACCAGTTACATTCGAGCAGCCCAAACAGGGCTTTAATATATAGGGAAAAATCCAATATACCTTCTTGCGGTTTGGGCTTCTAGAACTTTAGCACTTCCCCCCCCCCCCCCCCCCCCCCATCATAGTAAAATAGCCAAAAACTCCTCATGTGGTTTTGAACTAAGTTGCAGCAGTAAGATTTTCCATCCAAACTGAGAATAAAAAAACTAGGGCATACCGAAGGGGACTTGGACACACTTTTGGAAAAGAAGAAATCGAATGTGCCAATGTCAATGCAGTTTCAATTGGATTAATTACGCCCCTTAGAGATTCACTAAACGGCAAGAGGCAAATACGAAAAATTGGTAATAGGTGGCCTTTTCATGATAGCAAGATCCCTTCAGACTTGAAGAACATGTAGGGTTTGGTGCCAAAGCAAAATGATGATAGGAGACCAAGTCAAATTTTCTTTTTTCCGTTTCAAGTTGTATTAGAGCCTGCCATAGCTTGTTTTGATTTGTGATTTGAATGAAGAAAATGGTGCACCACTCAACTCTCCCTTTCGTAAAGAGCAGAAGCATGGAACAGGGAAGGAGAACGTGGATATATAGTGCTCGACTGCCGCAACTCAAGAAAAGAAAGGCTTCTATTCTTGCGAAATAGAAAGCACTAAGAATGACAGAACGTGCAACCACGCGCCAAAAATCATGTTTTCCTTATAAAAATGGTGTGACAAAAAGATATTGATGCCCTTCTAGTCAATATATAAGCCAATGCAAGCAAAAGGATTGGGAAAAGTATAAAGAAAGGAAGAACAATCAGCTGAGCTAAAAATACACATTGCTTGCTTAATTTTTGTTTGATTAATTTTAATTTATTTTTGCTTAATTATTTGATTTACTTTCAAACATTGTGAAGACACTATTAATGATTTACTTAGGTGACATATATTTGCTTATTCTTTATGTAATCAAGATTCAGAATGTAAAAACAGAGCAAACTCTTTTTCAACCTTCCAAGAAATAATCGAAATTTCTTTTTAAGAAAAAAGAAAAAACTAATTTCACAAATTAAAAGAAAACAAATATTGTTGAACTTTTGTACGAACTACCAACTAAACTAATGATGCATGAGTAAATCCAGCGCAAGGTAGGGGCCTAAATCCTTGATTTAGAATATATTTGTATTGTAAAAAATGGTGTAAGCACCAACAATTTTCATTTTTTTTTTTCATAATAATTATCATTTGAAAACCTCTTTAATAATTTTTTCTTTTTCTTTTTATTTTTTGATAATCCATCCTTTCTTAAAACAAAATAAAAATTTTGGTATTTTTTTATTATTATGTTTGGTATTAAACCACCTAACTTTTTGACAAGTCCTTTTATAGCTATTTGTGAATGTTGAGAAATATAAATCGGTAATGTTGGAAAGTGAGAGAATCAGACCAAAACAAAACAAGAAAGACAATGTAATGAATAACAGGGGCTGCAGACCTATATATTTTAGTAAGGGTATAATGATCTTTTTAAAGCTAATATTAATGGAATTGTAACTTAGTCAAATATTCCAGGAGGTGTTTATGGCTATTTTTAAACGAAAGGGAGGTATAGTGCTCCATGCCCAAATCACAAGGAAGTAAAATGAATTTTTCCCTAATATATATAAGGTAAAACAACAAAACAAGCTAGAGCAAGGTAAAACATGGTATTACCTAAATCCATTTAATTGTAAAACTGAAGTATATACAAAACATAAATAGAACAATTAGATTAAAATTTGAATCCAAATTCATCACTATAGATTGAGACAAAGCATGCAAATAAATTTTCTTTTCCTCAGTCCATGGGCAATTAAAATAGTATGTAAATTACCATAGTCTGAAGGCCCGATGGAATGCAAAACAACAGTGGAAGAGGCTTGGGTGGGCAGGCAGGGGCTGTTCCTTACAGAAAAAATGTGTGACAAACTATGTTTACACATAGGGGGAGGAACTACACAATTTGATACTGAACAATTGCCTCTTATGTGCTATAGCTATAGCCTATGAAGCACGGATATTCCAAAAATGTTGCCGTATTACGGTATTCGTACCGGGTACTGGGTATATAATATTTTAGTTCATTGTGTAATCCTAGCCCTTGTTCTAAAATCATCCTAGCTTAACCCCAGCTGAGAAACATCTGAAGTTATGCAACACAAACACGGACATGGAACAAGGTTACAACATGGCACCACATGGACACATCCACACGAAAAATTCCAAAAAAAGGACATGAACACAGTTTTCAGACACGCCGCAAATAATTATATTATGATATTATATTATCTAAGAATAGTTTATATTATATAGTTATATGTGTGCATAATATATACCAAGCCTTAAGTCCCATCAAATGGGGTCGGCTCATGAATCCTTTTTCTCCACGCGACTCTATCCAAGGTCATTTCGTTAGTCAAATTAAGTAGATCCATATCTCTATTTACAATGCTAGCCAACGTTAATCTAGGCCTACCCAGTCTCCTACCACTTCTAGCTATCATCACTGCATTGCATCTCTTCACTATTGCATCTATTGGTCTTCGTTGAATATGACAAAACCATCTCAATCGATTCTCTCTCAACTTATCTTCTATCGATACCACTCCTATCCATTCCCGAATACACTCATTCCTAATTCTATCTTGTCTAGTTTTGCCACACATCCACTTTAACATCCTCATCTCAACAACACTCATCTTATCTACATGATGTTTCTTGGTTGCCCAACAATCTGTCCCATTATCCCATACAATATCACTGGTCTAATAGCCACTCTATAGAACTTACCTTTTAGTCTAGTGGGTATTCGTTTATCGCATAGTTCCCCAGACATACATCTCCACTTAAATCATCCCGCCTTAATCCTATGAGCCACATTTGCATCAATCTCCCATGCCATTGTGATAATCGACCCTAAATAACGAAAATGTTCACTTTTAGGTAGTTCTTGATTCTCAATCTTCGCTTCTCCTCTGCTTTCATTGTTACTGTTACTAAATTTACACTCCATATACTCTGTCTTAATTCTGCTTATCCGGAATCCTTTAGATTCAAGTGCTTTTCTCTAAATCTCCAACTTTGTGTTAACTCATTTTCTAATCTCATCCACTAACACGATATCACTTGCAAAGAGTATACACCATGGCACGTCATCCTGAATATTTCTCGTCAACTCATCTATAACTAACACAAAAAGATAAGAACTTAAGATAGATCCTTGGTGTAACCCTACAGTGATAGGAAATTCATTTGTCTGTCCCGCAGGCAATCTAATAGTGGTCACCACCTCTTCATACATGTCCCTAATCATATCAATGTAACCTTTTGTCACCCCTTTCTTCTCTAACACTCACCATATTATATGCCGAGGCACTCTATCATATGCTTACTCGAGGTCGATAAACACCATATAAATGTCTCTACACTTTTCTATTACTCTCCTCAACAAATAGATCGCTTCCATTGTTGACTTGCCAGACATAAACCCAAATCGACTCTCTGACACTTCTGTAATATCTCATAATCAGCATTTCATCACCCTCTCCCACACTTTCATTATATAACACATTAGCTTTATTCCTCTAAAGTTGTTGCAATTCTGGACATCTCCTTTATTCTTATAAATTGGCACTAAAATACTCTTCCTTCACTCATCTGGCATGTTCTTAGTCCATAAAATTTTGCTAAACAACCTAGTCAACCGCCCCCTTTTTACCTAAACATTTCCAAACTTCAATAGGGATATCATCGGGTACTAAAGTCTTATTTGATTTCATCTTCTTAAGTGCGATTTTCACTTCAAAGTTCCTAATCCTGCGATAGAACCTATAGTCTTGATTTATTGTATTACTGGCTATTTCTTCTTCTATTGATGTACCTCCATGTTCCTCATTTAATAATTTCTCAAAATAATTCTTCCATCTCTCCTTAATCTTTTCATCCTTCACCAATACCTTCGGATCCTCACTCTTGATGCACTTAACTTGATTAAAATCTCTTATTTTCCTCTCCCATATCTTAGCAAGTTTGTATACCCTCTTCTCTCCCTTCTTACTATCTAATCTAGTGTATAGATCTTCATAAGCTTTCAACTTGGCATCTCTCACTACTTTCTTGACCTTCTTATTAGCCAATCTATAGCTCTTAAGGTTTTCCTTGGTTCTATCCTTCTGTAACTTTTTAAAGCGCATTTTGTTTGCCTTAACTACCACTTAAACATCTTCCCTCCACCACTAAGTTTCCATAGAGCTGGGTCCCGTTCCTTTCGACTCTCCAAGCACTTCCCTTGAGATTTTCCTCATACAATTCATCATCGAGTTCCACATAGTGTTAGCATCATCTTTCAAGTCCCAAGCACCTTCCTTATCCATTCTATTTTTAAATATTTATAGTTTATCCACTTTTAGGTCCCACCATCTCGTCCTACAACGCCCACCATCCTTTCTTGCTTGGTATTGCCCTCTAAAACATAAATCTAATACCAAAATCCTATGTTGAGAGAGGCCAAGCTCTCTCCAGAAATCACTTTACAATCACTGCATTTTAGACGGTCCACTTTTCTCACTAAAAAGTAATCTATTTGGCTCTTAACTGACTTACTCTTAAAGGTTATCAAATGTTCCTCCCTTTTCTTATACATAGGCCCCGTTTGGTAGAGCTGTGGAAAAGTGATTATAGCTTATAGCTTAACAACTTATACCTTATAACTGTGAACATAAACTGATTTTTGACTTATAAATTAAGTTTCTCCTCCCCCACTTAAAGAATAAGTTCATTTTTGACTTACAAAAAGCTATAAGTTGTATTGTTAAGCTGAACCAAACACATCAAAATAGCTTAAATTAAGCTAAAAGCTGAAATAAGTTAAAAAAAAGCCCTACCAAACAGAGCCATAGTATTGGCCACCACTAGGTCAAAAGCCAACGCAAAGTCTAAGATACTCTCTCCAGCCTCATTTCTATCACCAAACCCGTATCCACCATGCACCCTTTCATAGCCTAGTTTATCTATGCCTACATGGCCATTGACATCTCCACCTATAACTAGGTTCTCTCCTACAGGTATCTCCCGTAAGATCTCATCCATTCGCTCCCAAAAATCCCTCTTAATCTGATCATCTAATCCTACTTGAGAGGCATATGCACTAATAACGTTCACTATATTCCCTCCAATAACTAGTTTAACTAACATAATCCTATCCCCTTTCCTAATGACCGCCACTACATTTTCTACAAGACCCTTGACAACTACGATTCCTACCCTATTCCTGTGTCTATCCTTACCACTATAATACAGTTCAAACCGGTATCCTCAATTTCCTTAGCTTTCTCTTACATGAATTTTTAGATTGTAGCAAACATATATAATTGCAACCTTACATGAATTTTTAGATTGTAGCAAACATATATAATTGCAACCTTTTCCTCATGCTTCTTAGCCATCTGCTGATACATGTACATATCTTTTTCATTTTGCATTTAATTTTATATGAAACTTCTATATAATTATTCTTAATAATTGTACATTTTTTAAGGATATAAGATATTTATGTCAAATTCTCAAATTTTGAAAATCACTTGTTAACAACTAATCAAAAAGTGTTGGTCACATGTTTATGTTTTATTGATAGACATGGCCATGAAATGACAAACATGTCGCAAAATGAGTGTCAAACACGTGTTTGAAATTAAGATTTTTTTTTTTTTGGGGAGAATATGGGTAAAAGAAAAACGGACACACGTCCAACACTAACACTGACCTTCGTAAGCCTATATTTTTAGGGCTTGGGAAGGGTATTTTGGCCCATAGGGATGGGCTGAACAAATATTTTAGGCCAGTTTAATAAATGGGATGGGCTTGGGATTCATGTCTGTAGCCCGGCCTAGCCCAAAAATAATATATTTACATATTTTATTTTGTTTTATTTTATTTAGGAAAATATATGATCATGAGTGTCTAGGTTTTCACTTTTATTCCTCAACTTCAACAGAGGTTATAGCTTTGCCTGTGCCTCCAACTCAAGATTTCTATTGAGTCCCTTGTTTTGCAAATCCCACCAACAAAGCCACCATGACTCACCAAACCATTGTCATCAATTAATGATTGTGGATATTATTTAATGACTATATTTTGGAGTTTAACTCTCTGTATTTTGCATCATAAATAAGAAAGTTATTAATGAAACATTATTTGAAGAACTTTGACTTGAACTGTGGATGATTATCATTAACTATGGATGCTCATCTTTTGCCCCTACAACACTAATGGTCTATGCCAATGAATTTTTTAAATTAACGCAAAACTATAATTTGCCTGATCTCCTTTTTATGTTGGGAATGTTTGAATAGCTTTTAAAGCATTTTTTTAGAAATTAATATGCTTGAATTTTATTTTTTAAAAACAACCCATATATATATAGAGGCCCGTGTTATGGTATATATGATTAATACCAAACTCCAGGACCTGAGCAAATAATCACGCACACAACAAATCTAGAACGGAGAAATAAAATATCAGAAAATCAAACTCACCAAAGCAACACGAGATTTACATGATTCACCCAAATAACGGGCTACGTACATGGAGTCACAACGGATTTTACCAAGATCAATATGAAAGGAGTTACAAGAGTCTCACATACTCAATCTCACAAACTCTCTCTCTCTCTCTCTCTACAATGATCTATCTCAATCTCACTATTGTGTATCTCTCTCTAAGATCACAAAACTAATGAATCAATAATATAGAGCTACATGAGTGTATTTATAGAGCTAGTCTTAAACCCAATCCTAAATTAATAAGGAAACCAAAACCTAAACTACAAAGTAAAAACCATAACCAACAAGGAAATAGTTTAGAATCCAAATCTAACCAAACACTAATTTCCTTGTCTCCTTTTCCTAATCTGATTAGGTTCACTCTTGTTTCAGGCTCCACCAATAACAGTCAGATGGGTGGACTTGGGAAATATATTTGGTTGGGCTTGGGATGACCATATAGGCCCGATATTCAGGCCAGGCCAGGCTTGGGTAGAGACAAGGCCTCTTATTAAGTAGTGAAAGCTTCGCCCGAACCTAACACAGCCCAGTCAATGCTCACCCGTACTTAGAAGTGTCTGTGCTTCTTAGATATGAAGTCAAGGATTGTAGGAAGAATACGTGCAACAAAAAATGAGATTTGGACAAAATTAGAAATACATAATTCTGAGGGTCCAAAGCAATTTTTATTCACATGACAAATAATTCCAGCACAAGCATTCCAAATTTGAGTTGCCTGGATTCATATTGATCATTGTGTTTTTGTCATGAATAGTGGAGACTCCACTCTATGGCAATGTAAATTATGGACAGAGTACTATCAGTCAATCAAAGCAACTAGGGGCATGTAAACTAGTATACATCATGAATTTATAACAAAACAGAGCGAATAAAACATAAGCAAACAAAATTTAAGAAACAACTATCAATTCAAACCTGAATTCTATCTGGAAGAAAGATATAGGACAACCCCGAAGATTCTTCAAAAGAGCATTTGCAGCATCTAAGCTGCTGCATTCAACAAACCAAGAAGAACCCATATGCATATTTGTTCGTGTCAACCCAACAATGGACCCAAAACTGCCAATAGCAAGATCACAAACAGCCATTAGCTCATCATCTGCAAGGAATGGAGACCTAATGTTTGGAATGTTAATCCAAAGAGTGCTCGTAGGCAATCGATCATCTTCCCTCATACTATTTCTGGATATGTGAGTAATGTTGTATTTTGTACGTAATGATGAAAGTAAGGAAGCTAAACGAGACACCCTTGAATTATAGTTGTCAGAAGGGCTCTCAAGCACTGTTTGAGCATGTGGTGATTCAACTATGTTATTTCCAAGATCATTGCTTCTGAAGTCAACAGGAATAGAGGCAGGCCCAGATCTAGTAACATCCATAGACCTCACGACGTTAGCCGGAGCTATAATAGGATGACTTCTTTCCTTACGGAGCTGTCTAAGATGTGCCATTACAGCAGCAGCTTCTTCAGGAGTCTCATAGTCCAACAGCAATGCACCTTCACTGGTAAGGTCAGTAACCATGCACGGGCCCTTGTAAACAGCTTTCATCGATTCTTGGAGGATCTCATCCTTGGCCCACTGACTTGAAACATTTCCAATATAAACTTGGCAACTAGAACCGACTGCAACACCATTCACAATTCCCCTGGTTCCCAATCCTTTATCTAGGAACTTTATGTTAAGGAAAGCACCCCAAGGAGAGCATCCCCGCATAATCTCTCTAGCTTTTATTGCATCCATAATATATCTGTATTCAATCAAGGCAAATCCTTTAAATGGAAAGTATAAAAACTGTTCTATAGGACCAAACTTCTCAAACTGAAACCTTACAAGAGCTTCAGATGCATCGGGGCCAAAAGAACCTAACCAGAGTTGTTTAGAAGCTGAGAAAATATCCATGGATGCAGGGTCCCCATCAGAGTACCAAATAACGTGACTTTTTGTAGAAGGATGCTGCACTGCCAGATGATGTTTAGGAGATTCAAAAGCAAGATTTACACCTCCACTGGTTGACCTCAAGGCAGGTAAACTAAGATCCAAGTTTGAAACTTGATTCTTCTCAATTTGGCCAAAATGATTTAAACGTTTAAATGAACTAGTCCTGAATTCTAATGGTTTTCTTGAGACAGGAGAGGGCATTTGATTGTTCAACAGATCCCTGGGAGTGGAAGACCTACCACGGGATAAATCTCCATGCTCCCCAGTCTCAAAATTCATTGACTTTGAGCCACCACTATCATAACTAGAACTTGCATTCGAGAAATCAGTTTCAAGAGGAACTAATGCGCTATGAGGCTTCAAATATTGACCGGAAAATTTGTCCACCGAATCATCATGAACTCTTGAATTATCTCTTCCAGAAACTTCAGAAGAGCTCTCATGTTGATTAGTACTCCTCCTAGGAACCAAATATTGTCTATTTATGTATTTAGATGGATTTGAATCATCTTCATCATTATTTACTTGGCTGTCTTCTAGCTTAACCAGCTCAGTAAAAGATTCAAACATTTGTTCCAAGACAGATGTAACTTCTGATACAACTTCTGAAGATGCTGATTTGCATAACTTCTTATATTTGGAGAATATCCACCTTCTCAATGAAGGATCCTTGCCAACAACCTGCATGAGAACAATGCCCAGGTACAAGACACAATCATTTCAAAGTGACAAACCAATAACAGGATCCAACCAACAGCAGTAGCTACCACTTGTTTTAATATAGAAACATCAACAAGATTCTATACCTTTGAACAGAATGTTCCCCACTTTCTGTGATTCATAGTGTGCAAAAAATATAGACTTGGCCTACACATGATGAAAGCAACAGATGTATACCACTTATATCTGGCATACATTTATATGTAACAAAAGAGATGCTTTTTCTTGCAACTATTTTCAAACAACTCCATTTGTATAGCAAACCATAATTCCACTTCCTACAAACCACATAGGGGAAAATCAATGCATTCTACCCTCACAGCTCTCATTTACAAAAGGTCTATTATCTCCAAGGTATCAACTTTACATTCTAGTTAACTTTAAAGAATATTTACACAAGATTTACCATGATTGCCAAAAATTATAATGAAGGGCGGACTTTTTATGAATATAGAATAAAGGTAACAGTTTTTTTTTAATAACCAAAACAAAAACACTAAATAGACGAGTATCTGCCAAACAAGTGCTATGCTACAAGGTTAACAACAAACCTTCCATAGGCTTCAAGGTCATCTCCAAAGCACATATTGAAACTAAAATTCAAAATACCCTTCCATAAGCAAAGGTAATTTCAAAGATCCGAGCAGTAAACATAGGCCTTCCCGGATACAGATGAAAGAAAATCCATGTTATATAACTAGAAAGACATCTTAATCTAGCAGCTCAAACATCGACCTGAAAGACTTAAGTCACTTCATATCTAGATGAAATTAAGAAAATCAATACCAGAAGTTATAAAACTTTACTGAAATCAAGATGCACATCCATGAATTCTATTAAAAATTAAAGCAGCTCAGGAGTATTACCAGTCCCAGCAAGCAATTCTTTAAGACAGGAGATGCATCTCCTAGAGCCTGGTTGCCATCTGAGACTTGCCCCTCACTAATAACATCATTTCCTTTATCACCTGTTACCATAGTAGCTGTTGATAATTTGTGCTCATTTCTTGTATTGTCCAAATCATGAGCCACGTCATCAACATTAAGCCTGCTTGTCACTTGACTAAGGAAGTAATGTCCTTCCTTTTGAGCTCCCTCCATTGCAGTGGAGTCAAAGAGCTCAAACCAAGCTGCAAGTGTATTTCTAGGATAACTAAAGAAAATTTTTAGAAGACAAAGTGCACGGAACTTGGACAATTTAAACAATTCAGATTCATCTTCATCTGAAAACTTTTGCTTGAGCTCAGAAAAGAATTCAGCAGAATCTTGTAACTTGAGAGTTTCCATATCAATAATCTGAAAAATATCCTTCCCCTCAAAAGAGGATATTAGGAAGGTAAGCACATTAAAGAAAACAGCAGAACAGATGCCTTGAATAACTGATGATGTTGGTGCCTCCGATGAAGCAGTATGACAGATATCAGCTAGACCAAATATACAAGCTTTTGCAGTCCCAAATGCAACACCATCAGCATCCTCTCCTCTATTTATCACTGCCAAGCTCCAGTTGTGCATATTGATAATAACTTTAGCTGCAGCTTCAAGTGCAGTTGGACAGTATGACGCATATCGGGGTATGAGATCTGCTACAATGCGCTGGACACTTGTACAACCTGCAAAGTCGGCAGCATTCATAATAGCATACAAAAACCAAACACTAATTGGTTTTGAGTTTTCAAAAACAGTTTTTGAGTTTCTCATTTTAGTGTTTCGTCATCTTTAGTGAATTTCTTTCATATTTTAGTTTCTCATTTTTTTGTTTTTCCTTTTTAGATGCACCTAACCTAGATGCACCTAAAAACTAAAATATTTGTGAAAAAAATCTTTAAAAAATACCCAATAAAATACAGAAATGTGCTAAGGCACTATTTGGCATAAACCACTTATTTGGGTCACATCACCTTTCTACTTTTCTGCACATCTTTTCCGAAAAAGTCAAAAAGTATACTTATTTAGATCATCCCAAATAACCTCTGAATTTTTGTTTTGTTTTGTTTTGTTTTGTTTTTTACTACGAAGCACCAACACTTAAAAACAAGTGTCGTAGCCATGTCAAACATACGGACCTAGCAGGGACACGTATGGAACACACCAAATGACATATCTCCTTAATTAATTTATTTTCAGGTGACACATCGGGGACACACTAGGGACATACTAACTTGTCTTTTCTCCCATTTTCTTAGTGCTTTTGATGAATATTGGATGCTGAATATTTTTTTTTCCCTTATCCATAAAAAAGGATATAAACTGTAAATGTTAATTTAAAAGTATTTTTTTTAAATATATATATAATTAGAGTTAGTTTTTATTAATATTGATTGTTTGTGGATGTAATATTAATCTAGATAGTAAATAAAAATATGTGAACATATTTTATTGTTGTGTCCCCGTCGTGTCCGTGTCCCCATTTTTTTTAAATCGCCGTGCCCCGTGTCCTTGTCCTTGTCCTTGTCCTTGTCCTTGTCCGTGTCCGCATCCGTGTTCATGTGCTCCTTAGGTTTTTTAGACAACAACAAGAAAAACGTGGAAAACAAAAAGCTCAAAAACTTCTTTTTGAAAATTACATTATAGAGCTTTTTTTGACTAAACCGAAGTAAGTCATTATAGAGCTTTTCTTTTATTAAGTAAATTACATTTGCTCACCCTCTTCATCCAAATTATACATATATTATTGTGTCTGCATGTCCGTGACATCCCTTTAAATTGGTATATATGAAGAAAATATTTACTCACTCTCTCTCTCTCTCTCTCTCTCTCTCTCTACACATGCGCACAAATAATTTACAAACGTCTAGGACATAAGAGCATAATTGAAACTTGACAAGCCCAAGGGAGCAGCCATAAAAGGGAAGAATTTAGGGGAGAAAACTTAAAAAAAATAACAAGTGCAAATCCATTTGAAGCCCTTGGTCAATTACACTCCTCTACAAAACTTTACTTTGGGGGATAGGTGTTTGCTTCATTTAAAATCTTTGAGACTTCTATCTGTGTTACTTCAAACTATTCTCAGTAATAGTATCTATGGGTCCAATTAACCAACCAGCTTTAGTGGAAGGTTACCATTATAACCCAATGTAGAAAGTTATACATTGAACTTTTCCTCCCCCAAACTATTACAGCCCAGCATCGATAACCATGTATGCTTCTCCTTCCTCTCCTCTTCTTCAATTTTTCTTTCATTTTATTTTACCAATTTTCTCTTCTCATTTTCATTTCCCACCAAGATTAGTAGCTGGAATCTGTAACTTGCATAAATTTCAATCCCATAATTCTTGGTTGGATTAGGAACACACTTTTGGATTTGGTATGGCATCATCATAGAATTGTTGTCAAATTTACCCATCATCATTCCAAAACTAATTAAAAAGAAAAGTAGACACAAAGACTAAGGGAATAAAACCCTAGACTAAGAGCTTTGAACATGAATTCAGAATATCAACTTACAAAAAAATTCCTTGTAAACAACCTTGCAAATATGGATGTCCACCCCTAGAGACCTACATAACAAACACATCCCATTTTCTTTTGAGTTTTTTCCCATAAATTTTCAATTTTTTCTTTCAGGTCAGGCACCTACCTAATGCCCACCATCTTTACATTTTAAAGAACAAAAAACCTAACAACAGCCCGTTTTCGTTTGGATTGGGAGAGAAAATAAAAGAAATGGATCTCTCATCATGGCCCTAAAAAAGAATTCAAACGAATTCAATTAAATTTCTCAGTATCACTTCCAGCACACAATCAACAAACAAGACTGAATTGAGTTGAGTTGAAAGATGATGAATCAAGAAAATCGGGAAAAAGAATAAAAAAATCTCTGACCTCTAGAAGCAGTAATGAGAGAGAGATAGGGTTGGTCGAGGTGGGCATCTTTTTGAGAGATAGAGAATTTAATACGCTTGTAAGTGTCGTATAAGCTTCGGATTTCTTCTCTGTTTCTCCGTCGTCTAAGGATTTCTTCTTGCGCTGGTTCTGATACCTGTGGCTCGTACAGCTTTCGCTTTTTCAGAGGCTGCTGCTCCGTCGAAGAAGCCATGCCAGAGACTACACCAAGTTTACAGCGGATGATTTTCGGGGAAGGGATCGATTCTCCCAACTTGTCTGTTTGGGTTTTGTAACTTTATTTTGAGGCTACCAATAACTTTATATTTTTTTTTGAGACCCGAGGCATTTCCAATTAGGATGGCAATTTAAACCCAGTCTTACGGAGATTCGATTTCCCAACCTCAATTGAAACGGATTTTTCTTAAAAATTATCCCTACAGAATCGGGAATGGTATTGAAAATTAAATCCCTAATGGTTTTCGGGCTGGGAACGGGGATTGGCTCCCCCGCCCCGATCCCGTCCCCGAATACTCCCGAATATTCTCCATATATAATATATGTTTGAGTTGAGTCAGTCTGCCTCTTTCACACTCACACACTCACATTCATTTCTCTCAAGTTTGCCTCTGCCTCTCACTCTCCCTCTCCCTCTCCCTCTGTCCCCCTCTTTCTCTCTCTGCGCAGCACGATCTCCTACCTCTCATCATCATCGATCTCCCTCCTCCCATCACCGCCAATCGGCGTCGTACCTCCATCGCCGCTGTCCCTCCTCCCTAGCGCCGTCGTCCCTCCATCACAGCGATCTGCGCAGCTGCTCCATCACCGCTGTTCCTCCTCCCATCATCGTCAGATTTCTGTCCCTCCGCCGTCGTCTCTCTCTTTGAATGTGTTAGACTTTTTATTTTTTATTTTGTACATTTTGAGCTCAGAACTTTGATGATGATGAACAGATGATTGTTGTTGTTGATGAATGGGTGTGTTGTTGTTGATGATGATGATGAACAGATGATTGTTGTTGATGAATACATATTGTTGTTGTTGATGATGAACATATGTACATTTGAGCTCAGATCTGTGTTTTTTTTTTTTGGCGGGGAATTCTCGGGGTCGAGGAAACCCGATCCCTATTAGGGGCCGAGGATGGGGGCGGTGATAGGCTCCCCGTCGGGGATCGAGGACGGGGGCGGGGAAATTTCTACCATCGGGGATCGGGGACCGGGAGTGTGGTCCCTGGCCCCGCCCTGGCCCGTTGCCATTCCTATTTCCAATCATAAATTTGAGTAGAAGTTTGACCAAAAATTCTTTTTGATATGAAGGGATTCAATGAGTGTGTTGTAATTTCATCAAATTACTAATCGATTAGTTAGATGAACGATTGGTTGATTGGCCGATCAATGTAATTTTTTTATAAATTTTTATTTTGAGATAGTTATTCAAGAGATATTCAGCGGTGAAAATCCAAGGACAATGAAGAGTGATTTGATGAAAGACACATTAATCCTCAGTTTGATAAAAGAAAAATGAAATCATAACTTTGATAATGGATTTGATGATGGAAAGTTACTTTTTGCTCTTCTAACTATTCATCAAATTCAGGATTTCATTTTTTTTTTTTCAAACTGAGGACCAGTGTGTTATTCATCAAATCACTGTTCGTTGCTATTAAATTTTCACCACTGGATGTCTCTTGATATCCCTCGAATGATCACCTCAAGGTAAAAATTTCTGAAAAAATTACACTGGTCTATCGTTCGCCCAGTCTGCCGGTGGTTTGATGAAGTTACAAAGGCCTCTGCTGGAGCACTTGATATCAAATGGAGGTTTTTACTCCAATTTAATGAAAAAAATGATTCACTATTGGAGATGCCGTAACTAAAAAGAAAAAAACTTATAACTAAACATACTCATAACTAAAAATCTCATAGTCTTAACTAAAATATTATTATAATTAAAAAAAATTACATAACTAAAAATGTATATGATACAATCTTTTTAAATGGTGTGTATAGTAAAATTTCCCTTTCATCCCTTCATTTTTTTTAATACAATCTAATGAAATATTCGCGTAAAAAAATTAATGACACATTTCAAAACATATTAAAAAGTCAAAATGTCACTATTAAAGAATCAACTTTTTCTACTATACATCGTTTTTTTAAAAATTAAAAGATCAATTAAAATAATTAATTTCCAAAACATCTGAGACAATAGTTTATCAATAACTATTTGTTGGATCACATTTGTTTTTTGCAGAAAATTACCCCCAGATCCAATAGAGCTATTTTCCATATAATCCCATGATATATTTCCTAAACTAATTGGTCCACAAATTTGTCAATTTGTACCTGGAAGTCCTCTTTTTTAGGGGAGTGCTGCTATTAACACTCCATAAATTATTTTGGATATCCCAATTTTTAGCTTTTTTTTATTACAATAATAACCTCAAATAAAATTACTACAAAGGGCGTCATTAATTTTGGAACACCACATCTCACAATTAAACCTACACACTCACTACATCATAAATTAGGATTTAAGAGAGCACCCACCTCCATCGCCACCCATCCATCTTCCCCAAATCCCACCTTCAAAACCTACCCATCCTCAAAATCTTGAAAACCCTTTGGTGGCAATATTCCAGCAATAACGGTGGCAACCATTTGATTACCTACACTTCTCCAGCAATGAAAATGAGTGGAAGTTTTTTTTGCAACCACGACTTCATAAGACAAGACAAGACAACAATAAAAGCTTAGAGGAGGTTCATAGCTTTAATATTGTTTTTAGCTCAAAGGAGATTGGCCTTGTAAGGGTCAGTTTCTTGAAAAAAAAATGAAAAAAATAATAAAATATGTTCTTCATTTTTTCAGAGCTGAACTCCTAAACATATAACCGAAATTCGGAAACACAGGCTCGAACATTTTTTATTTGTTCGGGAACCGGTAACCAAACATTTATTATTTGTTCGAAAATAGGTAACCGAACATTATTCATAAATTCAGACCTATTTTACTGAGAAACCTAAACCAATTATTATATTATTATTTTTGCAAGAGAAGAAATTATTATGAGAAAACTAAGATATATATATATATAGAGAGAGAGCATATCAACTATGACAATAGTAAATGAGACAGTAGAGACAGTAATCATATTGCCTTTTCTTCTTCTTCTTCTTGGGCTTTGTTAGGATTTTTTTGGAAGTAGGGTTTTTTTGGGGTGTGGGGGGTGTGCATTCAATAGATGGAATGTTTTCACAAGGATAATTTTGGTATTATTTAGGGGGGAAGTAATTTTAAGGGTTTCAAAATTTATAAGTTGGGGTTCAAAGAAATGGAAGGTCCAAAATAATTTATGGGGTGCTAATAGCACCACTCTTTTTAGGGTGATTCTATTCATACAACATTAATATTCTCAGTACACACCATTAATAGATTAAAAGATAATTCTATTTAGACACCACTAATCTTTTTAATACACACCATTATTTAGTACGCACATAAAATAATTTTTATGGTTTAAAAATATTTTAGTTTGCACCTTAACTTTCCATTACTACCCTATTGTAACACACCACTTGTTTGTTTCAATACACACTAGTACACACACCAAAAACTCTCAATCTTCACCACTACACACAACAAAAACTCTCCATCTTCAAAACAGAGAACATCTTGGCCATTGTTGATCTCCATTGTTGGTGTTGAACTCTCTTCATGTCTCATCTTGTCGTCTCATCATTTCAAATTGATGCAGAAGGGTTTCGTTCAGCCTTTATCTTCGCCGGTGTTGATCTTCATCATCAGTGTTGAACTCTCATCTTTGGATTGCCATTCTCACCCTTGATTCACTTGTGTACTCAACAACACAATCAGTTTCAAAATTGCTACATTTGATGGGTGTAGAATTTTGTAAAAAAAATAACAAAAAAAATTAGTCCTATTCATGAATACGGAGTAGAACAAACTTTAATGTTTTCAAAAATTTATATATGAACAAAAAATAAAAGTTTAATTTATTTTAGTCAAGCTAACTTAAAATGTTCAATATTTTATATATAAACATTTAATATTTGGTCAATGTTAATAATTTGAACAAAATTGTTTTGTTTAAATATAAATAATTGAACATTATGTAAACGTTCAACTTTGGTTATTCAAACCATGACAAATAAGCTCATCTTCCTAGCATATAAACAAGATAAACAAAAAAATAAAAAGCTAAGTCATAAACTAACATTTTCAATGTTCAAATTAACCTTTTCAGTGTGTATATCGAAACCAACCATCTCAGTGTCATCCATGGTGTACAAATTTTCAAAACTAATTGATTTCAATGTTTTTAAACCCTAAATCTTCAAAGGCAATAATATTTTGGATTTAGAAAATAAGTATAATGGAAAAGAGAATGAAGTGAGCTAATTGATAATGAATGATATCATGAGTGTAGTGCATTAATGGCGAAGATGACGAAGAAATACAATATTTATATATTGAAACCCTAAACCCTATAGATGATGATGGTATAGCAACCCTCATTCTTGTCTTAGTCCTGCTCATATGAATTTACATGATTTTGCCTTGTTAAGCTTGCATCTGCAAACTTTGATTCGTTTTGCCTAAGTAAAGGTTACTGACTGGTTTTGTGCTATCATGTTTTGCCTATGTATTATATGCATGCTTTGTTCCTAGCTTTAAGTGTTGAGCCTAGTCTATTTATCCTTGCTGTCTTATGCCTAGGTCACACCTTTGAACCTCTTACACCTAGGCCGTTGTGCGTCAGCACCTAGGACCATCTTGGAACCACCTTGGTTGACCACCACCTTCACCCTGGCATCTTGGCCGAGATGTGCATCATCTAGACCAAGGTGTGCATCACCTAGGCCAAGATGTGTATTATCAAGATGTTTATCATCTAGGCATTCGAGATCCTTGATCCTTGAACCTTGCAGCCTTGTTGTGTACCTTAGCCAGCACCTAGCAATCTTGTTCTTGGACTAATACAACCTAAGCCGAGATGTGGCACATCTAGGCCAAGGTGTGGCACACCTAGGCCAAGTGTTATCCTTCCTAACTGAGATCAGGGAGACCTTACTTGTCCAAATCCTATGTTTTGATTCGAGATCATTGCCTTATCAAAGTGCCCATGCTACTTTACTTGTTATACACACTTTGACCTACTATTGTCTTTTCATTTTGGCACCCTTTTTAGGAGATTTGATCAGATAGTGCCACGTGTCCCAGAAGTGGGTATTAGTCAAGTTTACAGTGAGAAACCTATATCATTTGTCATATCTTTGCCTTGTAGAGAGAGAAGCTCTAGGAGGAAGAAGAACGAGTTCTTAGAGTGAGAACTAGATTTCCAAGCTTGATCTTCATACCTTGAACCGTTTGATTTGTGTTTTGTGGTTAGATTCTTGATCTATTCTTGTTACTCTTTATGTTAATCTAATCACATTGCATGATCTAGCATGATTCATGAGCCATGCATTGATTTAAAGTTTTGTTTTAGAAAGAGAAAGTGATGTTCTTATGTTCTTGAAGAAAAATCATGTTTTAATCCAAATGTTTGTATCAAGTTCCATGTTCTTGTGTTTGTTTCCATGAAATCTTCAAGTATGGGTACCCACGTCCATGATTTTGAATTCATGTCATGAAATCTCATATTTTGAATAAGAAGTTACGATTTTTGCATTCATGTTCTTCATGTTCTTCAAGGGGGAAACCTAGATTCCCAAACTTCACTGTTTCTCTAAGTGTGGTCACTGAGACCCACTTTTGTCTTGACCTCACACCTAGGCCAAGCATTATATCTCACCTTGGCCTACATTGCAAGATCACTTGCACCTTAGTCTATCTTGCATGCACACCTAGGCCGACCACCATACACCTTTGTCGGCACCTCGTAACATCTGGGCAGGCAGCCGCACACCTAGGCCAAGGAGACCACACCTCAGCCAAGAGGTGTGGAACCTCGGCCAAGACCTCCTGAGTTCACCCAGCTAGGCCATTTCGGCCTAGATCATCTCTGTGCATCCATTCCAAGACCTGATTTGTACCTAGCATGCTTTTCCAAGAAGAAAAACAGTGATTTGACTCCCAGCACATGTTTTGCTTTGTCTTAACTTGGTTTTGGAAAGTAATGCTGGGATCTTTTTCACTCATGTAAAGTTTGTTTTAAGAGTGCATTGCATAACCATCTTTGAGCATTTCTTCTTGTCTTCTTGAAGTGCATTCGGTGAACTTTACTATATGTTTGCAGGTCTTGGATCCTTGCCTTAAAGCCCTACATCTGAAAAGCTATAGTGAGTGGTATTTTTAATAAAATTATGTTATAATGTTTTGATAAAAGTTTTGCTTTGTTTTGGAAAAGTATTTGATTAAGCATGAATGATTATCGCTTAGCTTTTGTATCAAGTATTATCTTTGTTTTGATGACATTACTGGAAGGTCCTTTCGTCCTAAGGGATGTTAATACATGTAGCACCCACGTTTGAGATATCTCCTTTGCCACCGACGGTCATGAACGAGTGGGTTTGTCTAATCGATTCTGGGTCAGCCACCAATGATCATGAACGGATGTGCTTTTGATTCCGGGTCGATTATTTCTTTGTTTTGTTAGGAATGTCGTCCTTTGTATTATGTAGATGTTAGTAAACATTACAAGAAGCTTTGAAAGACTTTGATTGATGAACTTGGTTCATCCCATGTTTTGTTACAAGCTATGATATGTATTGTTTTGATAAAGATCTCGGATATCATTCATTCAAACCTTTATTACTTATATCATTCACTGAGTTTCAGCTCAGCTCTCTTCCTTATATATGTGTGTGTGTGTGTGTGTAATGAGCAAGAAGGCAGTGTCGCCTAAGCTTTATGTGGAAGATGTTTTGATTCATGTTTTGTATCATCTTGAAGATTATGCTTCTTAGCTTTATAGTTCATTTCTTTTGTATGTTTTGGCTTGAGAAACCTTTTGATCAAGATGTAAGATGTAATTTATTTTATGTTGTATTCAAGTTGTAAAACCATGTTAAGACGTATGTCATTTCATTTGATCTATGCACATTTTTATAAACTACTTAGATTTAAATTTTCTTCTGCACATCTATGTCCCATATGTATACTCTGTTGTGTAAATCTTTGTAAGTTAGCCTTTGGTAATCTCGGATTACTGGCCATCACGGCATCATTCTATTAGGGGCGGAATGAGGTGACAGATTGGTATCATAGCACAAGTTCCTTATAGTACATTTATTCACACACTTTTGGTTCTAAAGAGCATAGGATTTCCCTTAGAATGATGTTAGGATTACATCACATTGTTTGCTGTTTGTGCAGTATCTTGGCATGATTATTTGCTACTTGTCTACTTGTCTATTTGTTCATCTTGTTTAAAAGCCACATTTTGCATACTCCTAGCATCATGAGAAGGGAAAGACCTCCAATTAGATGAGATCATTTTGAGGATAGATTGGACAGATTGGAAAGGTTAGTAGAAGGTTTGACCTGTGAGTTGAGGCAAGCAAGGCAACAAAATACTAGTACTACCTGTGCTCAGGCCGAGCAAACAAACGGCCTAAATACAGTTCCACCTCCGTCTCCTCCAGTACTGCAAGTGCCCCCATAACCAGCTTTATATAGGGACGACACGTTAACTTTGATCAAAGAATTTAATAAAATGAATCCGCCAAGATTCTACGGGGGTATAGAACCGTTGAAAGCAGAAGCATGGGTTCTTGAAATGGAGAAATTGTTTGAGATCTTTCCTAGCACTGACGCCCAGAAGGTGTCATTGACAGCATTCACACTGGACGACGATGCTCGTAGGTGGTGGACGATGATCTGAGAAGGTAATCCGGGTTTGACTTAGACTAGATTTTTGGAGTTATTCTATGACAAGCATTTTCTCCTTAGTGTCCAAGATCACAAGACCACGGAATTCCAGACTTTGACATAGGGTAACAGAATAGTAGCGGAATATGATCGTGTTTTCACCAAGTTGACCAAATATGCACCTCACATTGTCAATACCGAATACAAAAAAGCTAGAAAGTTTGAGAGTGGACTTTGTGGGCCGATACAAGACCGAGTTAATATGCTCAACATGCTGACTTACGCCGGAGTATTTGACAAAGCCATCCTAGCATAAGCTAACTTGAACAGATATCAAAGTTTAGGAGAGAATCAGAGAAAAAGACAAAGTTATGACAATCGCCGAGCACCGTTTGATGCCAAGAAGAAAGCAAATGTGGGTAGTTCAAGTCACTCAAATCGGGAAAGTGGCACTAGGCCGACATGTACAAGTTGCGGGAAGCAACATTTCAGAGTTTGTCGTCGGGCATCTGGAGCTTGTTTTGAATGTAGTGAGATGGGTCATCATGTGAGGGATTGTCCCAAGACGAAGACTAATGATAGTAAGAAAAATGAGAGTACCTCGGGTTCTGCACAGAAAGGCAATGTTGGGAAAAGACAGATGAGACAAGGTAGAGTCTTTGCATTAGTGCCAGGAGACACTCAAAACGCCGAGACCATAGTGTCAAGTATACTTCCTATTTGCTCTTAAGATGCATATATATTGATTGATTCGGGTTCTACACATTCATTTGTATTTGCTAAGTTTTCCGAGAAGTTAGTAGAACCCCTTGGTTATTTGTTATCTGCCTCTACTCCATCTGGAAGAACTATGATTGTTGCATCCATTTATAGAGCATGTGTTGTTGTGATTGAGAATGTTGAAATTTTAGTTGATTTGATGACGTTGAACATAACTCATTTCGATATTATATTGGGAATGGATTGGTTAATGGCAAATCGTGCATCCATTGATTGTGTTTCCAAAAGTGTCACCTTTAAACCGCCGCACCAAGCTGAGGTTACATTTCAGAGTAAAGGAGTAGTATTCCCACCTTACTTGATTTCATCCATGAAGGCTTTTGATCCAAAAAGGATGTCAAGGTTATTTGTGTAGTGTACTAAGTAATTTGAAAGCAAAAGATTTACAACCAATTAATCAAACTTGTGGTAGGATGGCTAAGCTCTAAACCCCCAATGACCACAAGGTTCCAATATACTTAAGAAAAGCTATAAAGAAAGTAAAAGAAAAGCGATCAACTCAAATGTATTGATGGCTACGTCCTAAACACACCAAATCCGTGAGGACTATTACGCTATTATAACAACGAAACTATAGTATTCAACTCATAAATAAAGTGATCAACTCAAGCAGATTGGCGGCTACATCCTAAACACACCAAATCCGTGAGGACTATTATGTTATTACAACAATGAAACTATAGTGTTCAAATCATAATTAATTAAAACATTAAACAGCCCATAAACACAAAGAAAACAGTGCTAAAGCTAAGAGAAAATAAGAAGAAAAAGTATAGAGAAGCTATAGTTAACCACTAGTAATTAAGCCTAAGGAATGGTGGCTAACCCCTCCACTTTTTGTAACCTTAATCACATATTTTAGCCCCAAGACAACTAAAAAATAGTGTACAAAATAAGAAAAAGAGATGAAGAGAGTAAAAGAGAAAGAAAAGAAAAGATGCAAAGTTATACCTCTTGAGAAGAGAGGTAATTTCTTAGTTATCAAACTTTAATCCTAACTCCCTCAAGTATTTGAAATATAGTTTGAAACTTTAGCAAAAAGTTTCAAGAACAAGCTCTAATGGTGTATGTATTGTGTATGTATAATTTAAGAAGGTTTGAAGATGAAGAAAGGCTTTGAAGATGAAGGTATGTCTAAGCTCCTACAAATATCTCCTAGAAAATTTCTCTAACCTCTAGTTTCAAAAAATATGTCTTGAATTCTCTACAAGAAAGTTTCAAATCCAAGCTTTTATTGGGGATAGAGGGTGAGAGTTGATTTGAAGAACAAAAGAAGCTTGAAGGTTTAAGGATAGTTCCAAGCTCTCATCAATGTCTAACCCTCTTGGAAGGTTTTTATAACCCTAAAATTTGAGGTGGGAGGTCTTATTTATAGAGTTTGAGATGTTTTGGTTTAAAATATATTTAAAAACGGCGAGGTGGCAAAATCCCGTGCATGAGAACAAACTACTGTAAAACACTTTGTGTAGCGCTAATGAGACTCGGCCGAGTCTTAAAACCTATGGCCAGTCCAAATAATGAAAGGCTAGGTCTAAAAGGCTGAAAGCCAGCCAGCTCTAAAAAAGCCACGATCGGATCTAAACAAACCCGGCGGGTCAAACAAAATCTGCTCTCAAGCCAAACTTCAAATGGACATACCTCCCTTATCCAGACTTAGATTTAGGTGATTTTTGACTCTAAATTGAAGCCTCAAAAGTCTACTTTCCAATAGTGGTGGCCTTACATATAAAGTCCAAGTGTACAAAAAGATATGCCTAATTTAGTGAACGCTATTCATTTCTTTCTTAACGATTTGATGCTCAAACTTTTCCTAAACTAGTTTTCTTCCATCCCCTCCTATTTCCTTTAACTCCAAACCTATAAGATGCTTTTAAAGATTTTTTCAAAGATTTCACCTCCCTTCAATTTATTTCCACTTTGTCCTTACTCAATTTACTGAAAAGTGCAATATTTTAATCGAAATGCGAGCCTCGGAACATCGTAGAAACATTTGAAAAATATATTTGAAAAGAGGGTTTTAAGATCTAAAATAGTTTGGCAAAAATGAGGCGTAAGGTTTGAGATTAGAGCTTGAATCCAAATTTCTTTGCTGAGAATTCAAAAGATTGCACAGTGTAACTTTCATCATCGGGTGTTAGGAATAAAGCACCCAAGTCTTAAGGGTGGTTAAAAATAGGGTGTCTATAGTATCATAATTTCTGTCGCGACCCACCCCCGGTACCCAGAGGTTAGGTGTCGCAACCAGTGAATAACTAAGGTTACCAAATGTTAATTCTAAATTTAATAGATTAATAATGCAGCGGAGTAAAATAAAAAGGGTAGCCAAGTATTTATTTTATTTAAACATACATTGGAGTTTTTGTTTATTTATTTATATTGCCATAGCTAGACTATGTTTACAAATATACAAGGTGCATTACGTCTACTCCAAGTCTGGCCCCACTACTTTCAAAACTTATGAAGTCGGGGTTAACAACCCCGCCTTAAGTCTCATCACCTGGAAGTAATAGTTATAAGCACATGACAGAATGAGAAATATTATACTTAGAGCATAAACGTATAAAAGTCACCATGGATAATTATTTAGGCTAAATAGTGAATAGTTTGATTCGAATAAATAAATTATTTTAAATAACATAAATATCAGAAATCATATAAGTAAAATAATTATAACTACGGTACAAAACAGAATAGAGGGTTAATGGATCCATGACAAACAAAGGGTTACTAAAGTGACTATTCAGAGAGCCATTGGTTATTTAAGTCCCCCAAGATATGGGATCTCCGTGGTGGTACTTACAGATCAAATCAAAATTAGATTTAATAAACAATTTATATCCATGTGCTTTAAACAAGTAGGTAAATAATATATTTGAAATATTAATATAATGTACAAGCAGGATTTACATAAAACAGTTTATAGTAACTTAAGGTATAATATAACTTACCTTAATATTAATTCCTATTTTACTTTTCCTTTGTTACGCCTTTCCTCGTTTCTCTTGCTATTCGTTTGTCTGTTTCTATTCTTTCCTAATACATCTCGTATTTATAGGACATCTTGAGCAGAGCTCCCTCCCTAGAAATTAGATCAGGATTAATGGCCACATGGTATTTTCCATGTAGTAGGTTTCTAGAATTTTTTTTATTTTTATTTTTTATGGTTGAGCTTATCTACAGCAATTTATTTGACTAATTACATCTTGATCCTAGTTAATATAATAATTACATTATGACTTTATGGTAATGCACAATGACCCCTAATTTTAAATTAAATTAAATTACATTTTATCACATATAATTATGAAATTAAATATAGATCTTTTTTTTTTAGTTGATATTAATGCAGTATTAAAATAAATTAAACATTTGGTATGTCACAATTTCGACTTTAGGGATGCTTGAAGTTGTTAGAGTTGATGTATTTCCATTTTTGTGGCAAAAACTAGTTTTAGTCAAAATTATCATTTTTTGGCTCTTCTTGAGAAATTATTTTTCACCTAGCAAAAGTTGGAATTTGAAAATGTCTATTTCACAATGACCCTTTGAGTTATCTTTTCAGCTCCTCTTGATTCACCTTAATTTGATATCAGATGAGAGATATACCCAAAATACAAAAGACTATCATGGATGTGCGCAAGTTAGGAGGGAGGCATCACGAGTTAATGATAGGGAAACCCTAGGGTGAGCTTTCTTGATCCCCAAGGCTCTCCTTGCCTATAAATACACCCCCTTGTCTCCCCTTTTGAAGATTCCCAAGTTTTGAGCAAAATATTGAATGTTTTAAGTGAGTTTGAGTTGTAAATGTTAAAGCCTAGCCTCCAAATCCAAGATTCTTAACCCTAATAATACAACAACAAAACAACTTAAAAAAGTATATCTAAGGTTGAAGAAAATTGATCAATCCATAGCCAAAGCTTGAGGGAAGCATTCAAGCAAGTTTCTCACATTTTTCTTGTGTTCTTCGATTTGATTATCAAACCAGAGGTATTGTTCTTCTTCTTTGTTAATATCCATATGATTTAATCATACTTTTATTATTAGATCATGGTTAGGCAGTTAGCAAGCATGTATAATCATATAAGTTGGTAGTTTTGCATGTTTTTCACTTTGTTTTGCATGTTCAAGTTAGATGTATACTTGTTACATGTTTAGGGTAGTTTAATATTGTCATGCATATAAGCTTTTTTAATCATCATGTAATATTCAACATGTTTATTTTTATGTGTTAGTTGATTTTATTTGCATCAAAATTATGTAGAACCCTTAAACCGGGCTTAGGTTCATATTGTATGTGTTTAGCAACATATTTAGAATCATTATATTTTATTTAATCATATTTTGCATGGTTGGACGCGTGGTGGTGGCATTCAGGTAATTCTCCTATTCTTCATAGCATATTACTTGTGTTTGTGTATTGTTCTTTAAATAATGCAAGTTCTGTGATTTTTGATGTAAAATTGGATGTTTTGGATGTTTTCATAATTTTACTTAGTTTAGTTCATGTTTATGGCCATATAGCTTTTAAAGTCTCTTTTTAATGGAAAATCATTTTTATTAGTGAAAATATGACTTTATTCATTGAATCTAAATTAAATGGTGTTTATTTGTTAAAAGCACCTATTTTTAGGTTTAGTAAAGGAATTAGGGTTAATAATGAGTTTTGTGGAATAATTAATCATTAAATCTCATAAAATAAAAGATGAGTAGAGGCCAATCACTTGATTGGGAAAAAGGAAGTGCATCAATTAATGACACTACTAAAAAAAATACGTTTTGCGACCGCCACATGCCGTCGCAAATTTTTTTTTGCGACGGCCTATGCGACGGCAAATGAGGGATGCAAATACGGGGGTGGCAAATACTTTTTACGATGGCAAAGTAGCAGCCACAATTATTTGCAACCGCCTAACCTACTTATTGTGTCTGTTGTTTTGCCGTCGCAAAAAACAAAAATTTGCTTACTGTGCTTTAGCAACGATCTTATTACCGTTGCAAATAGTCTTTAATGGCATTTGTCACAAATAATTATTTATTATAAAAATTATTTATGCATTTGTTCCAACAAAAATATCAATTGGAAGTACTAAACACATTTTTTTATATGAAAAATAATAGAAAATTAACAAATTAATTTAAACCTATAATAGAAATATCAATCCATATTTTCATATATATATATGCCCCTACACATCTCATTGTTTACTGTAAAATAAAAAAGAGTAAATTCAATTGTTTATTGTAAAATAGTAAAAAATTTAGAAAGAATTAAAAAGAATTCTCAACATAAGTTAACATGGAAGCCTAATCTTTTCAGCAAGATCAGCACACAAACTAGTACTTGTAGCCATTGACCTAATCTCCCATTGGCCATTCTATAAATACCAAATAGTAGTTAGCATCAACATAAAAAAAATACTCATTCAAAAACCAAAATTTAAAATTTTAAAAAAAAAAAAAAAAACAAAGCATACTACAGAGTTATCATGAAAAATAAATAAATAAATAAATAAATAAAAATCCAAACAGATGGGTTATCATGAGCATACGACTTCTTTTTGCCGATTAATATAGTATTCTTGGCGCATGACCTTCAAATCATAATCACCTGCATACTCAATAATAAAAATTATATTTATATAAAAAAAGAAAAAGAAAAAGAAAGATGAACTTAGTACAATGTAGGCACATTTCAATACATCAATAAAAGAAGAAAACTAATAAATATTGCCTCAAAGCTGAGGGCAACCCAAGACTCCATAACGCAGCCATCTTTCTTCCAGCTTGTGACCAAATGCAAAGAAAACTAATGACTAACAATTGGTAGACAAGATCAAAAGATCCAGGATTAATCCAAGGAGTATAAACGGTCTGAAATTCAAACACTATCAAAGTAAAAGATGTTAGCTGCTAAATGAAGCAAGATAGTTAATGCACTAAAAGAAATGCTTTTACACTTGTGAACCTGAAGAGTCATGAGATAACAAACAGCAGAGCACTCTTACATGAATAGTCATTCAAAGTAGTCAATAAATGTTCGAGTTATTTTGGTAGAACAAAAGGTCAATGGGAATTATTCAATTTACGACTTCTATTCATGGCCATCAAGTTAAACTATAATGAGAATGTGTTTGATCTGAAAATGCACAATTGTGAATACAAAGTTAGTTCACAAATTGAGCAAGAAACAATATTCTTTTGAATAGAAAATTGGCAATGTGATTCTACTGAAAGGTCACTCATTTTGGAGAGAGAGAGAGAGAGAGAGAGAGAGAGCGAGAGTATTACCAAAAACTATGCAGCAACAACATCAATCCAAAAAACATGTTAAAAACGATGGGAATAAAATATTTCAATGCTATAAATAGAATAGAGCACCAACTTGGAAAGTTAGAATTCCAATTCTCAGATTCTTGGCAAGTGAGGGCTCTGTAATATAAAATGTAGTATCATTTATTGAATTGATTTTGCAATCCACAATATGTCCTTGAACAAGGATTTATTTGCAATATGCATTAATGATTTGGTTCTGTGTAAACAAGGATTTACGCGATGCAAATTCAGCTTATCTAATCAATTGATTTTGAGTTTACCTCTGTATCAATAAGAACCAGCTTTAGAAACTTTTGCCACTAGTAAATCCAGTTCTTGGATAAGTCTTCTCAATGATCATTACATTGACTGTCTATCATCTTCTTTATAGAAAAACATACTTGATAGTTAGTTGATTAGGCATGTTTTCCTGCAAGAATATAAAGCTATAGCTGTGAAGGTTTGGAAATAATTACAAAGATGCCACATGGTTTACGATAAAATGATTCTATTATTATATATCAATGAATAACACATACCAATTCTCTTAGAATGACCATGATGTTTCTGCACAATAATATCATGCTCTCTATACTCTACAGCCTCATCATCCTCATGGCATTGCAGCAACTTGAAAAGCATTAGGAGCATTATAAGCGCGGGGATCTACAGATGGATCAGCGCGAACAAAAATATGATGAGTGTCCAAGTCAGCAACTATTCTCAAACTTCTACAAAACACCAAATATGGAGTTGAAGCCATAATAGCAATCAAAAGGGTAATGATGTGTGGATCCAAGTTAACTAAAACTCATAATTTGTTCTGCACTCCATGTTCGATGTCAAAAAATAAAGCTGCAAGTAGGATAGTTTACTCCTAAGGATAAAGTTCATTGATAAAAAGATAAGCTAAACCTTGAACACGAAAGATAGGCTAAACCTTGAACATGAAAGATAGGCTTAACCTCGAACACGAAAGCTGCACTTATTTAGTGAGCATTTCCATATAGAGGAATTAATGCAGATATAAACAAACAATAAGGAATGTCATAAACAAATTTTTTAATAATCAACAAACTTTAGAAATCTCATTATGAAGCATGTATAAGCATGGTATTATCAATTCTAATGCATTACACTAACCCAATCACACTATGGTCCAAGTCTGTTTCAGTATATGAAGTGAACTCTAGAGTTAGTATGGTAGGCAATATTGGTGTGGTAGTAGATTACGTCTGAGTTCTTAAAAATGATGCCACTTGGCAATATAATTAAGAGCTCGATATTTGTGTTGTAGATCAAGGATACAAGACAATTCATAGGAAATACGTGCTTTCAAGTAAAAATACAATAAAGTGAAGAGCATGTAAAGGTTGCAAGTGTTCCACCTCTAGAGCATCATTCTAACCTTTTCAGCTTCACCTAACCAATTTGCTTTAGATAAAATGGAAATGTAACTTTTTAATGGAACATTAAAAACAAACAACAGTGCTTCATTAGGTGCTTCAAGCATTGTATCAACACATACAATTGTCATTTGCTCAAGGCTTTACTTCCTTCAAATCAATCAAAATATAATTATTTTGTCAACATAATTAATAATAGCAAATATTCATAACATGTTAAGACAAAAAGGAAACCACTGGTGTGTCTCAACTCTTCCCTATATGAACGGATGTATGCATGTACATGTAAACATTTTTTATGCACATATCAAACAAATAATGCACAAGTAGGAAAAAGTTACAAAAAAAGAAGAAAAAAGAAAATCATAAATGCATTACAAACTTAAGATTTCAAGCTGAACTCAACTTCTAGGAGCAAAAACAGTTAGAAGAAACATACATCATTTCGAACAAGTCCTGCCAAATGCTGGTTTAAATTAAAGTTTTTTTTTACTCTTTGAAATCGATGAATTTCAAATTCTAGGGCTGAAAATCAAATTCATTGCCTTGAACAGTAGATCATTTTCCATCATTTCTGAAATAATAACAATCTCAGCATAGCTGACAAAATTGAATATTAATCCAAAAATGCATTCATGCTATGAAGTTACTGATATTGCTTGATTTCCAATTCAATATTCAACTTGAAGGAACAACAAATCAATCAAAAATCAAACTCGCAATCTTTCTTTAATTTTTTTTTTTTGGAAGATAAAATTGAAATGAAAAAAAAAAGGAACCTGAGTGAGTTGGGAGATAAAAGAGTTGTGATCGTGAACATCGAAAGCAAATGAGCAACGATCGATGCTATTAAAAGTGGAAGAGAAGAGGCTGAAGTTGGATTCGATGGTGAAAATGACAGAATCGGATGATCTCTGCTGGTTCTGATCATCAAATCCTAGTAGCTCCGGCATTGTTGTTTGCTACTTCTCATCACAATCTTAGAGAGAGAGAGAGAGAGAAAGAGAGAGAGAGATCTGAGTTTGTGAATTGTCGGGAAAGGAAAAGTGAAAGTGAAAAGGGTTAGGCATAGGTATAAGAAAAAGGCAAAATAAATATAAAAAAAACTCCAGTGTGCTGTTGCAAATATTATTTTTTACGACTGTTAAACAATCAGTCGCAAAAAATTAGTTGCAATAAGTCACTTTTCTAGTAATGTGACCTTCTCATTTTGTACCTGAGTTCCTGATGTTTGGTTGTGACGGATTAGTGCCTATACTTAGTTTTCATTGTTAAAGATTCCTTAGTTTTCCTTAAAAATTAAGTGGGGACTTTTGAAAGTAAGTTGGTACAACATTGGATGGAAATGATCCTAATACCCAAAAAGGCACAACATCTGTTGTGATACCCCTGTTCTGTATTATGCTAATCGATCCTCCTTATGCATATGATTATGTGTTTGATATGATTTTGAGTGCCATTTATATGAATATATGTGGTTTTGAATTTCTATCTGTTCACCGTAGGAATATCTGTTTGATTATCTGCTTTGGAATTTAAATTGAAGGCCTTATCGGCTATAGAACCTGAAATTGACTGCGCCATTGTGATTGGCGTAATTTTTAGAGCCTACGGTGAAATTTAATTGAAAACTGTTTCGGATCGAATTAAATAGATTAAATTGGTGTTATAGTGCTCAATTGTTTAATCTTATTTAATTGTGACTAGTGGGACTTATAAAGAGGGACACTACACACTCAATTCCTCTCTTTGTTCATTTGAGCCGAAAATTACTCTAAGAAGAGAAGAGAGGGTCGGTTAGAGAGAGAGAGAGTGTAGGAGATTGAAGGTTTGGTCAAGAAACTTGGGAATCTTGAAGCTACACTCAAGAATTAAACATAAGCTTGGAAGATAAAGCTCCTAGGTGAGTAAATTCATGAGTTTGAACTTGTGATTTTGTGAATTAAAGATTAATTGGTGATCAAGAACAAGAGTTGTGCTATAATTGATGAATTTGAAGTTAATGTGTACATGCATGTATAGGATCACCATGATTTTTGCATAATCAAGCATGTATTAAGTTGAATATGGAAATATGAGTGTTGAATCATACATGTAAGCATGTTTTTGTTGTGTTCCATGAGAATGAACACCATTTTCATTATTTGGAATAAAAATGAAGTCAAGATTAGCATGCATGTTTGAATAATTAAAGATATGGAGCTTGTATGAGGTTTGAAGACATGAGTTTGAATTATACAAAAAGAACGTTAATTAATTTTGAAGATTGGCTCCATGTTGTTTGTGTACTCATGCTATATGTTGTATTTCTCCATTTTGGTACCTTAATTCAAGCTTTGGAGCCTTTGAATGTCAATTTGAGCTCAAGAACTTGTTCTGGAAAACCCAAAAATTTTGATGTCCGCTCGAGCGGGGGAACAGCTGCTCGAGCGGGAAATACGAGCTCCCAGTATATTTTTGCAGACATGATGCACGCTCGAGCGGCGAAGTTCACGCTCGAGCGGGAAGCTATGTAGACAGAGCTTCAGCTCGAGCGCTAGACTTCATGCTCGAGTGTAAATTCGATGCATCCAGTACTTTTGCAGACCTCATGGGTCCGCTCGAGCGGGGACCTTGTTTTCTGAAATTTTGAAAATGCATTCTGTGTTCCGTTTTCCGTTCCCTTTCATTTCTAAGTACTCTTAGGCATACGTTGAGCATTGTAAATGAGTTAGAAGAATAAGGATTAAGCCTAAAGAGGAATATGCGAATTAAGAACGGATTGAATCGGTTGTGACCCATATGTGTTATGTGATGTGTAGGGTCAAGCTCCAGGGCAAATCAATCAGCCGATCACTGTGAGTAATATCTTAACAGAGATATCTGAAATATGTTGTTGTCTAATTGCTTACTCCTATGTAAGTTTTATAAGTTCATTGATTCGATTGGTGGACAATGTTTGATTTACCAAATGAGTGGGCCAGAGGCCAGTCTGATCTGAATAATAGAATGAATGGGCCAGAGGCCTTTTTGACAAGAATGAATGGATGGACCAGAGGCCGTTTTGACAAGAATGAATAGATGGGCCAGAGGCCGTTTTGACAAAAATGAATGGATAGGCCAGAGGCCGTTTTGACAAGAACAAATGAATGGGTCAGAGGCCGTTTCGACATGAATAATTGAATGGGCCAGAGGCCATTTTGACATGAATGGATGGGCCAGAGGCCATTTTGACATGACTGAATGGGCCAGAGACCATTTTGACATGAATGAATGGGCCAGAGGCCATTTGACATGAATGAATGGGCCAGATGCCATTTTGACATGAATGGATGGGCCAGAGGCCATTTTGACATGAATGAATGGGCCAGAGGCCGTTTTGGCATGAATGGATGGGCCAGAGGCCATTTTGATATGAATGAATGGGCCAGGGGCCATTTTCACATGAACAAATGAATGGGCCAAAGGCCAGTTTGCCATCTGAATGGGCCAAAGGCCATTTTGACACAAATGAAAGTTTGAATGGGCCAAAGGCTAGTTTGTTTGGAACCGCAGTCACTTGACCTAAATTGCGTATATATGTTAAATAGAAATATGAATTGGGCCTAAGGCTGTTTGAAACATGTTGTTCTACATATCGTTTGTATAACTTCTGTATTTGATATCATTCATTGGGCTATCGCTCACGCTCATTCATGTGTTTGTAGGTGAGCCCAGATAAGTCCAAACCCAGCCCCAGTGAAGTTTGTGTGGAACGACAAAGGTTTTGAAGAGTCAGCCCTTGCGTCTCACGCACGAGACCCATCTTCGCCTTCTTGTCATTCTGTTTTATTTTGTCATGTGGGCAAAGTCTTTGATTATGTTGTACATAGTTTTGATGGGTTGACTTAGACTATTATGATCCTGTATGTACAGAACCTTGTGTGGTACATATTCTGTTGTGAGTTATTAATGTGCATATGTATGGTTGTTACGATGTGCCATGTAAGCACAGCTCTATGGACAAAGTTTTAAATTGCTTTCGTTTGGCTCCCATTAACTCTGTTAAAATACGTTTGGTTTGGTTTAAGGCCGTAGGTAATCTCATGATTACTAGCCGGTTATGTCCTTAACCCACGGGGGCGGGTTCGGGTCATGACATCTGTAGTAATCAAGGTACATATTTATATGCAGTTAGTCTAGTTTTTATTTTTTATTTTTTTTCGTGTGTTTTTTTGTTGTTGCCGGATTTTTGTTTCTGTTTCTATCTTTGAGACTACTAATTTTTGTAGTTTCATGTTGTTTTCATTTTAGACCTATTTCTTTTAGCTTTTGCGATTGTTCACGCTGAAAATGAAGAGAATTGGTTGTGATTTTTAAGGTAGTTGTTGAAGGTTGTTGGTTTGAGTCAGAGATTGACCTTTGTGTCTTACTGTCAACACGACTTACTAGATGCTCTTGCAGTGGTTTTTTCCAATGCACATCATGCATATTGCCTAAATCATTTGAAGCAAAATTTGAGGGACAAATTGGTGGGAGTTCGTTTTGAGTTTAAAGAGAATTTGGTGAAATTGTTGACTAGATGTGGTTATGCATGGAGTGTTGCTTCTTTTTACACCATATGCAGAAGTTGAGGCATCTTGTAACGCCCCAATATTTTTTGGCTCATTTTATAATTGCCAATTCTCTATTATTATCCAATTTCATGGCATAAGGTGAGAATTAAAGAGAATAAAGTAACATACAACAATCCATAAGTCAAATATACATCTCTTTCTCATTAATCTTCTCATATAAATTACATCCATGTATTACATCCTTAGTGTTCAAATTAAACAATACATGTGGAATTTAAGAGAAAATAGAAATACAACAAAATGCCTATGGGTTTACACCTTTCAAGGCTATGACCTTGATTACAAGAACTGGAACACTATCCCAAATAAGTAAGGTAGGTAGTTGTAGATAGTTAAGACATAAAAAATGAGCTTCCTACTCCAGCAAAATCTCCACTAGCTCTTCAACGAGGTAGAGACACATCATCATAACCAGTTGAATGTTTGTCCATAAGAGGAATGAGCAATGATGCCCAGTAGTAATACAGTTAACAATGTATGTAACTATTTGATATGATTATGATCATGAGAATGCAAATGCTATGATAAAATCCATAATTTTCTTCCTTAATGAGTGATGCTAAGGATAAGAGTGATTTTCAAGTTCATCAAGCCATGTTTTTGGCTTCGTTTGCTCACCTCATAGGCATCACCACTAATAACGTAGTTGAGTTATAGGCTTTATGCACTGGCCTTCAACTATCATTGAATGGTAACTACAAAAACTTGATTATCGAATTTGATTTTCTTAGAACTTTGTATGCTCTACACAAGCAATAGAAAAGGATCCACACACATAAAGCTTTTCCTCTATAAGATTACCTACAACTTATGTAAATCAGGTTGTTAATATTCTAGTGAAAGTTCTAGTCACCCTTTTCTTTACTAGAAGGATCTATAATCACCCCCCTTAGTTTTTTGTATATTGGACCAAAAATTAAAGAGAAAAAACCTCCACACCTTTATTGACCTATCTGACTTTTCTTATGTCCTTGCTACGTTAAATCTGTATGTTTGGTTCTTGGAGTTCACTCAAATTTGGGCTGAAACCAATGAGGTAATGAAAAAGAAAGAAAAAGATGAGAGGGAAAGGTCACAGGGACAATTGTTCACCAGAAAAAGAGGCCGATGGCGGCCAAAAGCACTGCTGGTGTTATAGACGAAATATAGGACCACCAATTTCCCCCGAGAAATGAAATATGTGGTGTGAGAAAAGAGTACTTTGTACCCTCATCGGACCTTTCTCGGGGGATCACTGAAAAAATGGGAAGAGTGTCTGAAATTACCAAAGGCTTGATTTATTTTTCACTTGAACAAGCACCAAAAGGCAATCTTTAGTTTTAATAAACCTTCTGTGGTGTATTTGTAATTTGTCATTTTTTTAAAATATATATACTTGCCCCCACAGATTTGAATCCTAGGTCCATCTCTGTGTCTAGCTTGGATGCTATGGTTTGTGCTTTGGAGAAATGTCATTGTGCTCAATCTTGTTACAGGGAATGAGAGTATTGTGTTACTAACTGTCATTCTGTAAGACCATAATAAAAACACAATTTTTGGTTTTTTTTTTTTTTTTTTTTTTTGTTGTTGTTGTCAAATTTGATATTTAGATTTTTCCATGAATGGTTTCTAAAATCATATTTGGCTCTAGGTGTTCTACTAGTTAAGTTTCACTTGATCATCTTGAGAAAGATGTGAGAGAAATTAAGACAAAAAAGAAAAAACATAATATATCATAACCATTTTCAATTATATCGAACTAGATCAAGAGTGAAAACAAGATAAATCGACATACACATGAATAGATTATCAAACCTAGGTCAGGGATTTAATTGATAAAAACATGGATGACTACAAAAATATTTAAAAATAAATAAATAAGAAGTTCAATGGTTGTCTTGAGTTGAGGACAAGGAAGAAGCTCATATGTTGCAATTTTTGAAAAACAAAGTGCACTTTCTCTCCAACTAGTTTGCATAGCATAGAATGGCCAAGTAGCCAAAATTATAGATTTGGAACCAAATAGGATAAAAAACTAGAGGGAGATAGAGACATTTAAGAGAACAACACCTTCTCTAAGAGCCTAAACAAGCATAGCAGTACAACAGACATATAGCGATCTCGGTTTTCTCTCCTTTGGTTGTTGTATTCTGGACTTAGGTTCCGTGGTGTTGGTTGTTGTATAAGTTTCATTTCTGTCCTTTAATTCTTTGTATATGAGTTTTAGGATGTATTGGGCAGGTTTGTTACAGGTTGGTAGTGAGTTTGAACCAATAGTTGCTGCCTAGATTTTTGTTTCTTCGCTCGAGCGAGGCTTTTGTCACTCGAGCGAGCTCTGTGTTTTAGATCCTTCGCTCAAGCCAGGGTTCCTTCACTCGAGCAAGAGTTGGGTGATGTGTCTGGTGGCTTGAGTGAGAAGTCTTGCGCTCGAGCTTGTGTCTGCGTCTGGTTCTGGACCTGATGGTTGCAATTCTTGGCTCGAGCGAGCTTTCCTTCGCTTGAGCAAGCGAGGCCTATGTTTTGAGTTTCTTCACTCAAGCGAGCTTTTCTTCGCTCGAGCGTGCTTTTGGGTTGCAGACCTGAAGCTTCGAATTGTTGGCTAGAGCGAGGCTTTCTACGCTCGAGCGAGGTTTCTTTGTGTCTGGTCGCTCGAGTGACCACTCCTTCGCTTGAGCGAGCCTTGAATATATCAGTTGGCAGCAGCAGGATTACACTTCACTTTTTCATCTCTTTTCTTCTCAAACCCTAGAACGACTGTCTCTCTCTCTAAACCACCACTTCTCTCTACAAATCCATCTAGTTCTAATGGTCTCCTACCCTAGTTCCTTTGTATTAAGTGTAGAACTTGGTGTGGGCTATCTTTTGATCCGAAAATTTATGGATTTGGAGCATCTTAGGTTTTCATCATCTTCTCTATTTGGTCTCTTCTTTTGAGGTAGGGATAACCTACTCCTTCTTATGGGTTTTAACATAAATTTCAGTCATTTTGATGAGTTGGTGTTGTTGGGTAATTTTGGAAAAAGTTAGGGTTTGACGTGCAATTTATAAAAGAGGGGTTTTGTGTTTTAAAAACTCCATGTGTATGTGAGACCTTGGAAAATGGCATTATTGTTGTTAAATGGAAGAAATTGAACCTTAGGGTTAATATTTGAGAAAGGGGGGAAATGCCCTAATTGTGTTGAATAATTAATTTGTTGAAATTCCTGAAATTGGGGAATTATGGGATTGAATGGTGTAGTTGGATTAATTAATCACTCACCCATGAAAATGTTGATATTTTATCTGTTGATAAATTTATTATTTGTTTAGAGATAACTGCTTTGGGCTATCGGTGGAGGATAGTCTTGATTGTTGTAGACATTGTATGATGATTAGGGAAAACTGAAATTAATCACATTGAATATGTCATTGAATATGACGGTTGAAATAATACAACAAATGTGTGTATTGATTGATCATTGTATATGATAAGTGTTTAAATACATTGTATATGTATATTGTTTGGGAGAAGACAGGGGATGTATTCCATGGTTTGAGAGGAGATAGGGGATGGACTCCATTGATACAGCAAATCTGTGTATCACTTGAATTATGGAAGTGTTGAAGTATGGAAGTATTTTAATATGAGTTATAGTCTCATTAAATTGTTTGGCCAGGTTTTGAGCCATCATTATAAATTGAAACTGTACTAGTAAAGGAAATTGAAATAAGAAGTGGATGTATGTGATGTTGAATTGAAAGGTGTTGTGAGTTGGTTTATAAGTGTCAACCATATATCAAATGCTATTGTTTTAGTTATTTCTCATACTTGGTTTAGTATATCTCTGCTGGGCATTGGCTCACCCTATATGGGACATCATTTTCAAGTTCAAGTGATATGCCACCTCCAAGGACATAGTTTGGGAGGCTTAGAGGCTGAAGAACTTTTGTTGTTATCTTTTTGTGTATTACATGTAAATTCAAGCCAAGGGCTTAATGTGTACTTGAGTTAGCACTCTCTTTTTGTAACCAAGTGTTGGCTTGGAAAGTTGTAAGCCCGTAGGGCATTTACTTTTGTTGTCAACATGTAATACTTTTGTAATGATTACTCTGATAAATGGAAATTTTCCTTATTTCTCTTATGTCTATGTATGTCAAGAATGTGGGTTTATATGTATTATTTTGAGGGCGTTACAACTTGGTATCAGAGCGTACCGGGTTCGAATACTTTGGGTACGCGGGAAGTGGTTAGTACTACAATGGGTTTGTCTCGCTTGTTAGAGACTTATGCATGATGTTATATGTTTATTTGATAACATGTTTATGTGACTATATGGGTATGGGATTTAGTTTCTAGGATATTGATTGGATCCTTGGGTTTCTGGGAGTCCTGTTGGAAAAGCACTTGATCAATGCTGTTTCTAATCAGAACTCTACCAACGCCTCGGGACTGTCATTATCCGAAAATGAAATTCATAAGTGCTTATGTGATTATGTGCTTACGTGGAATGAATTACAGTTGTCCATTGCATTAGGTCATGAGTATTATAGCTTCGGCACATTTGTGAATGTGCTAATGTCTTCGTTACCTTTCTTAGGATGTCAGGACGAGGACGTGGTGGTAGGCGAGGTAGGCCTAGGAGGCAGGAGATGCCTATACCGGATGAGATTCCGACGCAGCAGGAGGGTGTTGGTCAGGCCAACGTGGCCAAGCCAGTGGGTCAGCAGGCTATGGGCGCCTTAGCCTGCGAGATGGCTAGAGCATTGAGGGAATCCATGGACATTCTCAGAGCTGAGAATCAAGTCCAGGCCCATGTTACTGAGGCAGGGCCTTCCTTTCTGAAGAGGGAATTTTTTTGGTCTAATCCAGATGAGTTTCTGGGGGATCCGAAAGAGCCACTTAAGGCTGATGAGTGGCTTGAGCAGATGACGAAGACGTTTGAGATGCTTGGCATCGAAGACGGGGCTTTGAAGGTGACCTTGGCGTCCTTCCAGCTGGAGGTAGACGCGGGTCAGTGGTGGAAGTTTGTTCGGGGCCGTATTGAAGGGACTTGGGAGGCTTTCATAGGTGCCTTTCAGGAGAAGTTTTTGTCTCCCGCTGTCAGGGAGCAGTTGAGGGATCAGTTCTGTCAGCTCAAGCAGCTGAGTTCATCAGTGGCCGAGTTTGAGGCCGTATTTACCAGTTTGTCTAGATTTGCACCAGAGCTAGTGGCATCTGAGGAACGCCGTTGTCTAGAGTTCGAAAGCAAGTTGAGGCATGGACTCAAGGTTAGGGTTGCTGGGTCCATGACTCGGGAGTATGGACGCCTTGTGGATGCTACGGCCCATATGGAGATTATTATGCACGAGGAGGAGGAGAGGTTGAGGGGCTCCAAGAGGAGTCAGGATGGCCAGGGGGATGGTAGGAGGCAGAGGGGTTCTAACCCTCAGCAGTCACAGGGTGCTTTTGTGAGATCTACCTTTCTAGTGCCGAGTTTAGGTTCTGGGAGAGGCAATCAGGGAGACGTTACTTGTTACAAATATGGTCAGCTGGGCCACAAGTCTTCAGCTTGCCCGTAGAGGGAAGGAGGGCAGAGAGCAGCTTCATCTTCGGCTCGTTCTCAGAGCTAGAATCAGGGCAGAGGTCAGTCGATTTCTTGTTACCAGTGTGGTCAGGCGGGGCACCTGAAGAGGTTTTGCCCGCAATTGAGTGGCACATCTGGTGCATCTGGTTCGAGGTAGACTCAGAGCCATCAGCCAACTCAGTCAGTTCAGGCCTCGAGGGCCAATTAGGGAGCCTCATCGTCTCAGTCTATACAGCAGACTTATGCTTTGAGTGGTGAGCAGGTAGATTAGAGACCTTCAGGGTGCGTGTATGCTGTTACCGCGCCGGATCTTGTACCGGCTCCAACTGTTGTGAGAGGTACCTTTTTGTTTTGTAACTCGGTTGCTAATGTGTTGATTGATACGGGTGCATCCTATTCCTTTATATCTGCTGCATTTGTATCTGTTTTGGGGTTGGAGTTGGCGTAGTTAGCACCTCCTATTTGGGTTGTTTCACCTGTTGGGGGTGAGTTAATTTTGAAACAAGGGTATCGGGGCTGTGATATTGAGGTCGCCGACCGCCGGCTTCCATTTTCTTTTATAGTTATGGCTATGTTGGGTTTTGATGTGATTTTGGGTATGGACTGGTTATCATCATACCAGACAGTTATCGATTGCTACCGCCAGAGGGTCACTGTATGTACCTTGAGCGGGGATAGTTTTCATTTCTTGGGAGATCGGGTTGGTAGTGTTTTGCCACCAGTGTATGATCCGCGAGGGTGGAGTGAGCTTAGTTGTCTTCTCGCTAGCTGTATGAGTAGTGAGTGTGATGAGACCCAGACTATATTACCGATAGTGGTTTGTGAGTACTCGAACGTCCTTCCCGAGGACCTTGTTAGTTTGCCACCCCATCGAGAGGTGGAGTTTTCGATTGATTTAGTGCCTGGCACAGTGCCGATTTCTATGGCACCTTACCGTTTTGCCCCAGCCGAGTTGAGTGAGTTGAAGATTCAACTCCAGGAGTTGCTAGACAAGGGCTTCATTCGCCCTAGTACTTCGCCGTGGGGAGCACCAGCCCTCCTTGCCAAAAAGAAAGATGGGGCTTTGAGACTTTGTATCGATTACTGGAAATTAAATCGGGCTACGCTGAAGAACAAGTACCCTATGCCTTATATTGATGATTTATTTGACCAGTTGAAAGGGTCCCGTTGTTTCTCTAAGATAGATTTGAGATCGGGTTACCATCAGTTGAGGGTCAGGGAGGAGGATATTCCGAAGACGGCATTCCGTACGCGGTATGGCCACTATGAGTTTCTGGTGATGCCTTTTGGGCTCATCAACGCACCGGCAGTGTTTATGGACTTGATGAATTGGATATTCAGGGAATTCTTAGATCGTTTTGTAGTCGTTTTCGTGGACGACATTCTAATTTATTCACCTTCTGAGGAAGAGCACGAGGAACACTTGAGAGTGGTGCTTGAGTTGCTTAGAGCCCATAAGATGTATGCCAAGTTTGGGAAGTGTGAGTTCTGGCTAAGAGAGGTGAAATTCTTAGGCCATGTGGTCTCTGGGGAAGGGGTGTCTGTTGATACATCTAAGATAGAGGCAGTGCAGGATTGGGTGCAGCCTAAGAGTGTTTTTGAGATCCGCAGTTTTCTGGGAATAGCTGGGTATTACTGCCGGTTTGTGAAGGATTTCTCCAGGCTAGCTTCGCCATTGACTAGATTGACGCGAAAATGGGTCAAATTTGTGTGGAGTGAGACTTGTGAAAAGTCGTTCCAAGAGCTGAAAGTTAGACTTACTACTACTCCAGTTCTGATTATTCCGGAGAGAGGTTTGGGTTATGCGGTTTATTGTGATGCCTCACGAGAAGGTCTGGGTTGTGTGTTGATGCAAGAGGGGAAAGTGGTAGCCTATGGCTCGCGGCAATTGAAAATACACGAGAAGAATTACCCCACACATGACCTAGAGTTAGCAGCTGTGATTTTTACCTTGAAGATTTGGAGGCACTACCTTTATGGTGAGAGATTCAAGGTATTCTCGGATCATAAGAGTCTGAAGTATCTGTTTACACAGAAAGACTTGAATTTGAGGCAGAGGAGGTGGATAGAGTTTATTGAGGATTACGACTTCGAGTTGCATTATCATCCGGGAAAGGCCAATGTTGTGGCCGATGCCCTTAGCAGGAAATCCATTAGTGATGTAGCTTGTATAGCCATCCAGGAGTGGGAGATGTTGGGTGCACTTGGCGAGTTTGATTTGCTTCTAGGCGAGTCTGTTGAGTCTGCGGCTTTGTTTTCAGTAGTTGCGTAGCCTACACTTGTGAATCGAGTGTTAGAGGCACAGAGAGGTGATCTTGAGGTAGAATCCCTCCGGGAGAAGATCTCCAGTGGGAAGGTTGAGAAGGGTCTGACTATGTATCCCGACCTGAGTATGAGATACTGAGACCGTCTGTTCGTACCGGAGTCTTGCCGAGAGGAGGTACTCCGAGAGTTTCACCATTCATGCCTTGCGGTGCATCCGGGAGGCACTAAGATGTATCGTGATTTGGGTCGCCAGTTTTGGTGGCGGGGTATAAAGAAAGATGTGGTAGTTTTTGTGTCTAAGTGCCTTACTTGTCAACAAGTGAAGGCCGAACATCAGAGGCCAGTGGGTTTGTTACAAACCTTGCCTATTGCCGAGTGAAAGTGAGAGCATGTCACAATGGACTTCGTTGTAGGTCTTCTGAGGACTCAGTGGGGTAGTGATGCTATTTGGGTGGTTGTAGACCAGTTGACTAAGTCGGCGCACTTCATTCCTATGCGCGTGAGAGAGTTGGTAGATCATCTTGCCGACTTGTATATTCGGGACATAGTGAGGTTGCACGGGGTTCCAATGTCGATCGTCTCAGATAGAGATTCACGCTTTACTGCTAGGTTGTGGCAGAGTTTGCAGAGTGCCTTGGGCACTAGGTTGACCTTTAGCACGGCTTATCACCCTCAGACTGACGGGCAGTCCGAGCATACTATATAGGTCCTTGAGGATATGTTTCGAGGTTGTGTCCTTGACTTTAGTGGGTCGTGGGAGAGGCACTTGCCCTTGGTGGAATTTGCCTACAACAGTTTCCAATTGAGTATTGGTATGGCACCGTTTGAGGCCTTGTATGGCCGACTGTGTAGGTTTCCAGTTTGTTGGGCCGAGGTGGGTGATGCACCTTTGTTGGGCCCGGAGTTGGTTCAGGAGACGACGGAGAAAGTTGAGCTTATCCGTAAGAGACTTGTTACAGCCCAGAGTCGTCAAAAGTGTTATGCAGACCGCAGGACGAGGCCTTTGGTATTTGGGGTGGGTGATCATGTTTTCTTGAAAATATCACCTAGGCGGGATTGATGAGGTTTGGTAAGAGTGGGAAGTCGTCCCCTCGATTTATTGGCCCTTTCGAGATCCTTGAGAGGATTGGCGAGGTTGCCTACTGTTTAGCTTTGCCACTGTAGTTGTCCGGAGTGCATGACGTGTTTCATGTTAGTATGTTTCGGAAGTACGAGCCGGATCCATCGCATGTATTGGATTGGACCGACTTAGAGGTAGATGAGGATGCCTTATATGAGGAGAGACCAGTGCGGATCTTGGATAGACGGGATCAAGTCTTGCGAGGCAAGACAATACCCTTGGTAAAAGTTTTGTGGAAACATCACGGGGTTAAGGAAGCCACTTGGGAATGTGAGTTGGATGTCCGTGAGAAATATCCGGACTTGTTTGTTAATGGTTAACCATGTATTGGGAATCTTGTTGTATTGATAAACTTTAAGAACATTGAATATGTCTAAAGTTGTAAAACATTGTATATGTTTTCGTTTATGAAAATGTTGTAATGGTTGAGCATGTCTTGAGAATGGAAGTTTATTTTAGCATTGTATATGTTGAATGTATTGTAGCAATGCAAATATATCATTAACATTGAATATGTTATGGAATTGTGAACCATGTATATTGGAAATTGTTGGATTTCAGAAAATGCATGTTGATAATGCATGTTGTAACATATGTTGTGAATTACCTCTTGAATAGAGATGGGATGACTGGTAATGGGTCAAGATGTTGGTTATTAAATTGTAGTATTGTTGGGAATTGAGAAATCATGTTTTCGAAACTTACATCTAATTTCGGGGACGAAATTTTTTAAGGGGGGGAGGTTATAGCGATCCCGGTTTTCTCTCCTTTGGTTGTTGTATTCCGGACTTAGGTTCCGTGGTGTTGGTTGTTGTATAAGTTTCATTTCCGTCCTTTAATTCTTTGTATATGAGTTTTAGGATGTGTTGGGCAGGTTTGTTACAGGTTGGTAGTGAGTTTGAACCAATAGTTGCTGCCCAGATTTTTGCTTCTTTGCTCGAGCGAGGCTTTTGTCGCTCGAGCAAGCTCTGTGTTTTAGATCCTTCGCTCGAGCGAGAGTTGGGTGATGTATCTGGTGGCTCGAGTGAGAAGTCTTGCGCTTGAGCTTACGTCTGCGTCTGGTTCTGGACCTGATGGTTTTAATTCTTGGCTCGAGCGAGCTTTCCTTCGCTCGAGCGAGCGAGGCCTATGTTTTGAGTTTCTTCGCTTGAGCGAGCTTTTCTTCGCTCGAGTGTGCTTCTAGGTTGCAGACATGAAGCTTCGAATTGTTGGCTCGAGCGAGGCTTTCTACACTTGGGCGAGGTTTCTTTGTGTCTGGTCGCTCGAGCAACCACTCCTTCGCTCGAGCGAGCCTTGAATATATCAGTTGGCAGCAGCGGGATTAGACTTCACTTTTTCATCTCTTTTCTTCTCAAACCCTAGAACGGCTGTCTCTCTCTCTAAACCACCACTTCTCTCTACAAATCCATCTAGTTCTAGTGGTCTCCTACCCTAGTTCCTTTGTATTAAGTGTAGAACTTGGTGTGGGCTATCTTTTGATCCAAAAATTTATGGATTTGGAGCATCTTGGGTTTTCATCATCTTCTCCATTTGGTCTCTTCTTTTGAGGTAGGGATAACCTACTCCTTCTTATGGGTTTTAACATAAATTTCAGTCATTTTGATGAGTTGGTGTTGTTGGGTAATTTTGGGAAAAGTTAGGGTTTGACGTGCAATTTATAAAAGAGGGGTTTTGTGTTTTAAAAACTCCATGTGTATGTGAGACCTTGGAAAATGGCATTATTGTTGTTAAATGGAAGAAATTGAACCTTAGGGTTAATATTTGAGAAAGGGGGGAAATGCCCTAATTGTGTTGAATAATTAATTTGAATAATTAATTTGTTGAAATATGAAATTGAGTTGAAATTCATGAAATTGGGGAATTATGGGATTGAATGGTGTAGTTGGATTAATTAATCACTCACCCATGAAAATGTTGATATTTTATCTGTTGATAAATTTATTATTTGTTTAGAGATAACTGCTTTGGGCTATCGGTGGAGAATAGTCTTGATTGTTGTAGACATTGTATGATGATTAGGGAAAACTGAAATTAATCACATTGAATATGCCATTGAATATGACGGTTGAAATAATACAACAAATGTGTGTATTGATTGATCATTGTATATGATAAGTGTTTAAATACATTGTATATGTATATTGTTTGGGAGAAGATAGGGGATGTATTCCATGGTTTGAGAGGAGATAGGAGATGGACTCTCAAACCTGTTTGGGAGGAGATAGGGGATGGACTCCATTGATACAGCAAATCTGTGTATCACTTGAATTATGGAAGTGTTGAAGTATGGAAGTGTTTTAATATGAGTTATAGTCTCATTAAATTGTTTGGCCAGGTTTTGAGCCATCATTATAAATTGAAACTGTACAAGTAAAGGAAATTGAAATGAGAAGTGGATGTATGTGATGTTGAATTGAAAGGTGTTGTGAGTTGGTTTATAAGTGTCAACCATATATCAAATGCTATTGTTTTAGTTATTTCTCATACTTGGTTTATTATATCTCTGCTGGGCATTGGCTCACCCTATATGGGACATCATTTTCAGGTTCAGGTGATATGCCACCCCCAAGGACATAGCTTGGGAGGCTTAGAGGCTGAAGAACTTTTGTTGTTATCTTTTTGTGTATTACATGTAAATTCAAACCAAGGGCTTAATGTGTATTTGAGTTGGCACTCTCTTTTTGTAACCAAGTGTTGGCTTGGAAAGTTGTAAGTCCGTAGGGCATTTACTTTTGTTGTCAACATGTAATACTTTTGTAATGATTACTCTGATGAATTGAAATTTTCCTTATTTCTCTTATGTCTATGCATTTCAAGAATGTGGGTTTATATGTATTATTTTGATGGCATTACAAAACAAAACCCGGGCAAGCTTTATCGAGCATCAAATTGTTGATTAGATGCTTTCATTTGGATGAGACTCTTTTCATTATCAAGCATCAGCTGTGTCATTAGTAGCATCCAATAAACAAGGTATCACACCATTACGACATGTTGATTAGAAAACAACTCAAGTTATAACCAGACAAACAATATGAACCTAATGTGGACTACAGATAAATTTCATAAAGTTGTAGAGAGTACTATACCCAAGAAAACAAACTAAAATAAGAGAGTTGAGCTTTAGCAAGAAAAATTGTACCATAAGATCTTGATCAGATGGTTAACACACAAAATCCATGTCAAGAAGGAAGAGCAAGAAACTGCACCTCAATGAAGTACTCATGGACGGTAGCCTCAAACAAACAAACATATTGCAATACTTGTACTCATTAAGTTAATGGAACTGCATTCAATTCCTTTATCGTTAAAGATGAAACCCTTTTAATTGATCTTAGAACATTGGTTGGTGTATCATTTTGTTGGGAGACTAGAACCTTTGGGTATTTTGTTGTTGGGGCTTCATTTTAGACTTTTAATTTTCCCAAAATGAAGTTCAAATGAGAGAGTTATGTCATTTTGTTATTAGTTCTCAGCACAATTTGCTTTGACGCTCAAGTGGTCTTTTGACCTTCATAGTTATAAGTTTTGGGACCTGAGATATTACAATATTGATTTGTTTGCTCAAGCGGCGCTCGAATGGTCTATTCAAATTTAGCACATGAAAAGCTATTTTTCAATCAAATTTGTGGACCCTAGACTACTTTTTGTACTTGCAATAAATATAGGCTTCATTCACTCTCTTTTTACTCACTTTTTCACACACACTCTCTCTAAACTCTATTTTCTCTTCTTTCTCTCTAAAACCCTCACCAAACCACACAAATCCTTCGATCTACCTCATTTCGGTTTATCTCCTCGCCTTGGTTATTTGAGTTGGATTACAGCATGTCGAAAGCTTCAATCTAATCGAAGAGGATCGATATTTAATCACTTTTTGATTTTTGAGACATTTCTTCTCCTCTTCTCTCTTGAGGTAGGAATTTTCTTAACGTAGTACATGTATTTTAGCTTTGTTATGTGCCATTTTGATAGTTGAAGATGTTTGGAAAGTTGAGATTTTGATTATATTTGTACCAGTGCAGAAAATTGGGGAATTTTTTTTAATGTTTACCAAACTTTTCAATTGGTTTGCCTGTGGTTGTATGTGATACATGAATTTGAGAGATTTACATTTAAAATGAGAAATTCCCAAATTTTCCAAAACCCTAGAAGTGTTAAGATTGAGAAAATTGATTGTGACTCATTGAATCTTTGGAATTGGATATATTGAGACTTGATGAAATTATGAGATTTTGGAAGATCATATTCTCTTTTTTTGGAAATGTTGAATTAAGCTCTATATATTGGCTATTTTGGAATATTGAATCAATGGAGGATTGCATTGACTTGTTGTAGAAAATACATAAGAATTAGGAAAATTGAAACAATTGCAATGGCACACATATCATCAACATTGTAACATGCCCGGGGGGTACCCGCACGTGTTAAACAGTTCGGACCCCCGAGATCTCTTTGATCTAGTCTCACGAGTGCAATGTGAAACGTAGATGAGAGTCCAGATTTGGCAACTTTTATTGAAAATCCATTTTATTGCAATTTTGTCAAGAATAGACTGCGTCATCAGATCTCAGAGTCGCCACCTAATATTTATTTTGGAAAAATTAGGAAACCCATGACTCGTGCCAAGGCCACTGTTCGTCGTAACCAAGGATGCTTGGATCGGAACCTTAGGTATGAGAGGGGAAGGTCAATAATGAGCACCCCCGCCCACCCGATCAAAGATCGGACTTTACTAACCATGATATGAATTTTATTTTATTTATATGTTCATGTTCTGATTATTGAATAAATCCTAAAATTTACTATGTGAAGCATACAAGTATAAACTAGTTTGCTCAAATTGGAACAATTCAATTTCATATTTGTTTGTTGAAATGGGTTTGAATTTGCCACTTGACAAAGTGGGCTTAAAAACATACAATCTTTGAATCATTCCAATTTAAGTAACAAGCCTTCATCCACAGGCATTCAAACAGTTTATCACTTAAACAAATAGCCACATGGTAGGATGCTAAACATAATAAGAAAATCACACACAAATGGGATGCTAAAGCATAAAAACTCACAGATTGACCGATGTCCCTCGAACAACTACAAAACAAAGTTAGTAAAATATGCATGATCTTATATACAGAATCCTAATGCAATTCACTCATGAGATGTACTAAAGATTCGGCTTCTAAAATATGGCATGTGAATCATCTCAATAACATGAGGTAGCGCATAGAATCACAGAAGAATTGATTAAATCCACACATGTAAATGTAGCCGAATCTTAATGCATGAGACATGAATGTAAAAGCATGGATATGCATGGCATGTCAGATATATACATATGTACAGTTAGGAAAAGCGATTAAAGAATATGATAGAAAGGAGCGGGGTGGGGGAATTATTACAATCATTTTAAATATTACAAATCCGAGGGAGATGAATAAAATAAAATCCTCACAAACACTCAAAATAAAAAAAATAAAAAATCATTAATTAGCAAAACAAACTATTTGTCTTCACGCCTTAGCCCATATAAACTCATCTTCAATGGAGGCCCCATCAATACTCAAACAAAATGGCCCACTGTCAAGCCGGCCCGACCTCTTCAAGACCAAACCACCAGCCAATCAAAAATGCACCAACCCAACGTGAATGATATCCACATGGGTTATTATTCTGCAGCACCAAAATCCCACAACTTTACGGCCCAATAACCATGATTTTTCTCCAAGTGCTGGATTGTTCGACCAGCCCAATAAATATGAACCTTGGCTTAATCACATGAGGTGGCCCACGGACACTTTGCTCATCCTTGAATTCAGCTCTGTGATGATGATGATGATGAGACCTAGAGAAAAGAAAGTGTGGTGCATGTGTGAATCTGTTAACTCCCTCTATTTCTCTGTGTGTCTATATCCGTTGTAGAGAGAGAGAAAGAGAGAGAGAGAGATGTAACCTGGAGGGAGAGAGCCGTTGGCCTTGTGCATGTGTGTGAGTATGCTGTGTGTGTCATGCATGTGTGAATGGTGTGGGTGTGTGTAGTGTGTGTGTATCCATGCGAGGGAGATAGAAGGGTGGCAGTGTGTGTGTGTGATAGCAGCCCAAAGAGAGAGGTTGAGCTTGTGTGTTTTGGTCTTGAGTGTGTGAGTGTATGCCGAGCAAGAGAGCGAGATAGGTGTGTATTTGTCACTATATGTGTGTCCCAACTGTGTATGCAGCACCTTCTCTGGACTCTGTGGACTGCCGTGGCCTCTCCAGCTAGTGTTAGAGGTCGTGTCCCCCTCCTTCAAAATCGTGTGTCTGTCTGCATGGTTTGTGATGTGTGTGTGTATGGAGTGGGTGTATGGGTGTGTGTTAGAGAGAGAAGAGAGAGAGCTGGGTTGTGTAGTGGTGCTGGGTTGCTGCTGCCGTGTCTGTGGCTATGGAGAATGGAGCTGGGTGTATGGAGTGGGTGTATGGGTGCACGGGTTTGGTGCATGTGTATGATGTGCTTGAGTGTGTGTTTCAGTGAGGTGCCGAGAGGGAGGAAGATGGCAGTGTGCCTTCTTGAGTGGTGTTTGGGTCTCCTCTTTTTAGAGAGAGAGAGAGAGCCCGTGCCTCTTCCCTCTTGTTCTCTTTTTCTTTTCTTTTTTTATTTCAGATCTCAGGCCCCATTGCCCATGTGCCCTCTTTAATCATACACTTACCTTTCTCTCCCATCTTCTCACCTGCTCTCTCTTTTTTTATTTTATTCACCCACTAGCCCACTAGCCCCTTATGTTGATTCTGTTTTCTTTTTTTCTTTTTTATATCACCTACTCCACTTTCTCTTTTAAAAAGTACTCCACCACCGCCCCATTCCATCTTCCACCCACTTTTTTCTTTTTTTTGTTGATTTTCTATTTTTTTATGTTTTACTTCTTTTTTTTTTTATTTATCATTTTCATTTTATCAAATATCCAAACAAAACATTTAAAATATGTACCACCACACCAAATTATAGAAAATTATAAAATACTACAAATTAGTGGCGGCCAATATAGGTAAGGTTTGGGATTAAAATTTCAATTTGATTTTTCTGGTGAGGGTGGTCAAAATAAAGTGCCCAAGTCTTAGGGCCGGTCAAAATGGGGTGTCTACAAACATTCCGTTCTTTCATGTTTTCAATTTGTATTGCATTTTGAGAAATGCATTATTTTGGTTCATCGTGAACTTTCGAAAATGTTGAGAAATGGGGTAAATACCTTGGTAAATCCGGTTAGGGGTATAATTGTTGAGAACTAAGTTGGCCTGAGGACCATGGTGAAAGTCCTAAAACACGTGTGGAGTAGGTTTCAATTTCCTTCTGGTTAAGAGTCAGTAAAGTAATATTTGGCAGTGCTCTAAGATACTACTAGCAGACACGTACTTAGGGACTGCTAGAGTCGTATTTACCACCCTATGTTTTGTTGAAAAGAAAGCTCTTTGATTAGGTTATATTTTTGAAAAGTTGTACCTTGCTTTTCGTGTTCCTTTCGAATACGATAGCCCCACAGTTCGAACTCTCGTGGTTCTGAATCTAATTTCACAAGTGCAATATGAAATAGATAAACACAAATGAGTCCAAATCCAACAAATCTTTTGGAAAATCAATTTTAAATCAAAATGCCAAAAATAGACTACTTTGCCAGATTTCAGAGTCGCCACCTAAATATTTGTGAGAAATTTAGGAAACCTGTGACTCATGCCAAAGGCCACTTATCTGTCATCACCAAAGTGTCTTAGCTCGAGAACTTAGGTACAAGAAGAGAAGGTCATGAATTGAGCACCCCACTCACCCGATCAAAGATCGGTCTCTACTAATCATGATGTGATTCTTATTTACAATATATGCTCTTGTTCCAATTTATTTAGGCTAATTTACTTTATGATGCAAACAAGTATAGACTAATTTGCAAAAATTGGAACACATTGATTTCATGTTTGTTTTGAAAAGTGTTAGAACATGTACCACTTGAAAAAGTGATCTCATATGTGCATTCATCAAATTATCTCAATTCAAGCAATTAGCCCTCATCCACAGGCATTCAAACGGGTATATCACTCAAGCACTTAGTCTTATGGTAATCATGCTTGATGTGACAACACTAACACTCATGCTATATGCTAAAGCAATAAGTGCTTACCTAGTACTCCAAGGCAAGCCAAAAGAGATAAAATAGTTAAGAAAAATGCATGATCCTAAAAATGCAAGTGACTTAATGCAACACATGCAAAAATACAACTAAGAGGTTCGGTTGTCTAATATGTCATGTGAATCACTTTGATAGCATGCAGTAACGCACGTATTCAAGGAAGAAATAATGACAATGCCATTAGAATGATGAACTGAACCTTATACATGCATGACAAATGGATGCAAATCATGAAAAATGCTAAAAAAAACATGATGCTCTACACTATCCATCATAAGCGAGGAAATAAAAAAGAGAAAGACGAGGGGTTAGAAGATATGCACATTATTACAAGTTTGGCCCCGCGCAGGAGGGTCCAAGTGAATGTCCTAGCTAATTAAGTTGATTATTACAACACCACAAATTAACTAACTATTCTAGCTAATTAATTAATTACAACACAAAAATTAACTAGCTATTCTAACTAATTAATTAATTACAACACAAAAATTAACTAGCTATTCTAATGAATTAATACAAGTTAGAATTAAACTAACTAATTAGCCACAAAATTGAATTAATTAACTAAGGGATTAATTATTACAAGTCCACTACTTTAAGTACTACATTCTACTATTAAAACATTATTTTAACGGGCCTCGAGAAACGAGGGATAGTTCATGCATGGATGCAGATTTCTACCCGAAAATGCTCTCTGTTCTACTGCCAGAATGCTTCTGTTGCACAGTCAGAAAATTGCACTGTTTTTCACCTCAATCTTTGCTCTGTTCTGTGGGAAAAGGGACACTGCCTGGCTGAAAAAGGTGACCGGTCGACCAGTAGAAGTGGTCGGTCGTACAGTAAAGGTGGCCGGCTGACCACTAATGTTTGGTACTACCTTGCTGCAACAGACATAAAATAGAGCACAAACAGAGTATTTTTAGGTGATGTTTGTCCACCTTGCCTCTTCTTATCATTAAACAGGTCAAAGGAGGGCTAGGCTCAGTTTACAAACCATCAATCGATGCAAACTCATTACATGATGGCTTATAAATCAAGGGATACAATTTCGATAAATGACAAGGAAAGACTCATGAACCTTCTCCCTATCATGATATTGATCAAGGGAAGTGGTTGACATTGACTCTTTAGCTGTTTTCATCACTAAAAAGTATGAAATGACTCGAGACTCAATGGGGTCAATTAACGTCTGATTGAACCCCAAGCCATTTTATTATCTTGTTACCTCTTAGTCCAATTTTATTGCCTCTTTTAATTACCTTTTCATTTATTAAGCTTTTGAGTCCAATAATGAAGATTAAGTCTACTAATGGAGAGAAGCGTCAAACAACGGGTTGTTTTGGACATGAGAGAAATGTCATGCCTTCAGTAATGAACCTCCGAAGAGATTAAACCATTAAGCACAAGGATCTTTATCTTAAGCTTAAACAACAATCGGTTGAAATAACTCTGAAAGCAAAGAAAAAGCGAAGAAAAGAAGGAGGCTACAGAGGTGATTAGAGGTGAACACAAGTATGGAAGGCACTAAATAAATGCCATCAATTCAAATAGGTTAGTGTCTAATGCCTAGAACACCAAACCCATGAGGACCATTACACTTGAAACAAGCTATACAAAGCATAAATGAAACTAACAACCTAAAACAATCAAAAATAGCACTGAAATTCACGTGGAAAAGTTCGAAAAAGCTAGCTACAATTATGGAGAAATAAGACTAGTAAACAAGCACAAGCAGGGGTGGCTAATACTCCATTTTTGGGACTTCAAAACCACATTTCTAGCCTCTGAAAACCTTTGAAATTCAGTAGTAAAAAGCTCAAAAAACGTTGATGACATGATGGGAAACACAAGGGCAAGAGGTTGGAATACAAGGTACAAACAAGGGTGGTCCACCCCTCTACCTTGGGTCGCTTTTAACCACAAGTTTTAACCCATAAAAACAGTTGAAAAATGATCCAAAAACAGTAAGTAAAGATGGAAAATAAATTGTGCAAAAGAGCTAAGGGTTATACCTTTTGAAGAGGGATAACCCTTTGATTTATAAACCACCAATTTCTCAACCTCAAAAGCTAATATTCAAGCTCAATAACCTCAGCCAAGAACGCTCAAGAAGCTTGGTTTAAGGAGGCTAGGTAAGGTATGTATAGATGTGTATAGGTTGCAAGAAAAAAAGAGATATTTGTTTTAAGAATTTTGCTTCACCAAAATTTTCTAACCTGATTTTACGAGAAGGGGTCAAGTATATATAGAAAAATATGTTAGGCTCTCAGACATATCAACATAGAAACAGCTGGTGCAGAGCATGCACCTGTGGAGATAGCTGGCACAACTGGCAAAAATATCTAGTTTTATTGACACAAGTGACCGGCTGTACATTAAGGGGACGACCGTACACTGATTTCTGGCCGGCAGGCCACCAAGTGGCTTGCAGGCCTCTAGGTGGCCAAGCTTGGAACACTGTTGTTTTGGTCCACAAATGATGCAAGGTTTGTAGGTTTTTTTTTAGGCTCAAAATCGAGGCTTTCTGTTGAGGAAATTGAGCGTTTGACAAGCGTAAAAATTCATCATTGAGTGATTAATCGATGGTGCCCAATCTTAAGGACGATAAAAAATGGGATGTCTACAGTTACCCCTCTTTGATAGAGGTCGAAGTCATGCAATGACGTAAGTGAATGTCAAAGGGCAGAGACGACCTATTTTGACAAGGCTGTAAGACTTGGGCAAACAATCAAGTCATAAATTAAATTGGTTGAACCCAAAGGTTGCCTACGTATCCCTTTGCAAGGAATCAAACCAATGTAGTTCAGAGGCAAGATGCAAATGAAACGCACAAAGAATATAGTTGAAAGCTGGACTTACACGTTTCACAAAGTCGGTTATTTTGAAAATTCATGATCATGGAAAACAATGCACTAACAAGATAACAGCATATGCAACAATCAAAATAGGTCCAACCAAATATGCAAAAGTCAATTCCAAACACGTGTCAGATAAAAGGAGGAAAAACACACTCTAATCACGCTGAAAATATGAGAAGAGAAAGAGAAAGTCCGCTCAGGGTCATGCTTCCGTACACCCTAAGATACTCTAATCACGCTGAAAATGTGAGAAGAGGAACTGCGATAATGCGATAGATGCAACACGTACGATGATCGTGCGATAGATGCACAATGTAGTGAGATTGTAATCGTACGATAGATGCACAATGTAGTGAGATTGTGCAATAGATGCATAATGTAATGAGCTTGTAATCGTGCGATAAATGCACGAAGTGGTATGATTGCGCGATAGATGCATGATGTAGTATGATTGTGCGATAGATGCACAGAGTGGTACGATCATGCACTAGATGCATGCCGTGGTATGATTGTGCGATAGATACACAATGTGGTCCGATCGTGCGATAGATGCACGGAGTGGTATGATCGTGCAATAGATGTGCAATGTGGTATGATTGTGCGATAGATGTACAATGTGGTACGATCGTGATAGATGCACGGTGTGGTATAATTGTGCGATAGATGCACAATGTGGTCCAATTATGCGATAGATACACGACGTGGTATAATTGTGCGATAGATGCACGACGTGGTATGATTGTGCGATAGATGCACAATGTGGTAAGATTGTGCGATAGATGCACGATGTGGTGAGATCGTGCGATAGATGCGTGATGTGGTAAGATCGTGCAATAGATGCACGATATGGTATTATTGTGTGATAGATGCATGATGTGGTAAGATCGTGAGGTAATCGAAAATCAGTACGATGACAACACATGTTCTATGCAACCTAAGATGTAATGCAAGTTCTATGCAAACAAGATGGGTAGATGAGTTACGATGTAATGCACGCATGCAATGTAAGAGGTATATGAGAATGCACATTCTATGCAAAAGATACGTGAATCGAAAAGAAAGACAAAAGCGATGTTCACCAACGACCTCCAACTTACCACTTGGAGGTTTTGCAAAATGCGCAAAAAGGATACAACTTGTTCACTTTTGAAATCGGGGCACATTCATGCACCGGAGACACAATGGGATTCAGAACGATGCAATCGGAATACATTTCAAGATTTCTGAAAACTAAATCCACTTCAAGTACCTCAATCCTTCTTCCCAGACACAAAACAGGACCTTTCATACACTGTCTGGGGAAGAGAGTAATAAAAACCAGCACTGGGTCACAAATGGAGCCGGCTGGCCACAAATGGGTGTACAGCCGGCCACTTATGGCAATTCGAGGGCAAGTCCGTCCTTTTGCCTCAGGTTTTCTTTAAATCACCACCAAACCTCATTTGGCACCCACCCACACCACCAAAATCCTTCTCTCTCTCTCTAGGTGTTTTCTCTCTCTAGATTTGTGTTTTGTATGCATTTTCCAACGCTCCACGCAAACTTTATTCGTAAAACCTCTTTGGTCCTCTACACTTTGAACCGATCAGATTTTGTTTTAGTTCATTTTTTTCTGAGTTTCAACACTTTGGACTCATTTCCCTTGGGTTTTTCTTGTGCTCCGCGAGTTTTCCCGGATTTTGACTTTTTCTCCCATTTTCTCTCTTAGGGTTAACTTTTTTCCGAGTTTTCTCTTTTTTCTCCATTTTTTTTTCATTTTCCACCCATTTTCACCCATTTTCCAGATGGCAGATGATGTCCCACATGACGGTGCCCCTCCCGAGGTACCTATGCTTCCACCTATAGCCAAGGTAGAGAAGCCAGCAATTGTCGAGGCCGGCAGGGTGGCGGAGGATATCGCTGTCAATTTTGTGGCTAAGGTAGAGGCAATCTCCTCACTAGGGCCCGAGCCCGAGCTGTTGCCATTGAGGCTGAGGCCATTTGATCTGGCCACTTACCACCTACAGACACATGTGATGGCCCCCAGCAGTATGATGCGGTTTGATGATTTTGCCAGTGGTGTGCTAGAGGATGTTTTGCTGAGGGAGCAGACGTCCCACATTTCTCACGGTGCTTCTGAGGTACAATTTGTTTTCATGCACTTTACCTGTTTAGCCATTTCATCACTGCCTTTCATCTAATTGTCTTTTTATTAATTTCATCACTATCTTTCATCTAACTGTCTTCGATTCTTTTCTTATCACAGGAGGGCTCTTGCTCCTAGAGAGGTTACGGGACGGTGACGGCCAAGGACTGGTATCATGAGCTTCCTCTCCGAGTCTGCGACCTTATTGACGAGGTGGGCTTTGGCTTATTCTGTATTGAGCTCTCACACCACATGGCTAGCCGGGCCTTACTCGGAGCGTTGGTGGATAGGTGGTAGGACACCACCAACTCCTTCTACTTCTCTTCCGCCAGGGAGATAACGATGACCCCCTATGATTTATAGATGATCACCAGCTTGGGAATAGAGGGTGATTCGATCCCCTTTGATATGGATATGGGCTAGTGGGAGGCGACTTGGATCTACATGCTTAGGTTGAGCCCACCTCTATACAGGCCAACTATGGTCACTAACAGCTGGTTTTACGTGCACTTCCATAAGAGTCAGCCCGAGACTCAGGAGGAGATAGAATAGCACACCCGGGGCTTCTTGATATACTTTCTCGGTACCACCTTGTTTGCGAACAGGTGGAATACCGTGGGCTTGTATCTGTTAAGCGCCCTTGTGACCTTGCCCCAGATTCGATTTTATGAATGGGGTGGAGCTGGCCTTGCCACCTTTTACGGCTACATGAGCTCCGGTTTCGACATGAAGGAGAACAAGGTTGGAGGCTATTGGAGAGCCTGGGAGGTACACATCTGTCCATGCATTTTCTGTTTGCTTCTTATGCTTTCTATTTTGCATTTTCTACTTTACATCTGTCCATGAATTGTGCTTTCTACTTTGCACTTTCTACTTTATATCTGTCCATGCATTGTGCTTTCTACTATGCACTTTCTGTTTACTATCTGTTCGCACATATGGATTCACACTTTATCTTTGCCTTACAACTCTGGGTCTATGCTTATTTCCCAGCCCTTTTCCCGTACCAATTGAGGAGATAGCATCGGTCGTGCCCTACTCTCGGTGGTATGATTGCAGGTGCCGGTGCCGCGATGACAAGAAATTCACTTACTTTTGTCGATACTTTGATAAGGTGGTAGCTCGCGAGGTAATCCGAAACCCACAATCATTTCTTCTTTCCATTGCTACTGCTCTGATTCGTATTCTAACAACTGACAGTAACTAACAACATGTAAAATCTCCCAAATCATGTGGCAGCAATGGACGATGATGCCAGCCGGAGTCAGGGACTAGTACGTTGGGGCTTGGGCTACCTCTCGGTACCAGATCTTGCTAGAGGGCCTGTTCTTCCGGGCTTGGTTTCTAGGAAAGCATTTCCTATGCCAGACCATTGGCCTACCTGCCTCAGTTATTCCTGCTCCGCCTCCAGCATCTATGAGGTCAGCTGATAGCCTCTCAGTTGAGGCTATTATTCAGTTCATGGCGGGGCAGGATGCGGACTACTTCCAATGAGACGGAGACTACACAGCATTCATCAGGACTTACCTCATGCCACCCTTGATTGGAGTTCATGCCGGTGATGTTGCCGGTCTCCTCTCTGCTGGGAAGGTTGCCTAAGAGGCCAAGGCTAATGTTGGAGAGGCCCCTCCCATTGTATATGCAGCCGGTAGGCCAGCGATTCCTACTACAATTCCTTACGGGCGACCGAGCGAGACGACCTATCAGATCTCGATAGAGCCACCGGCGACGGAGCATGGATATGTCAGAGCCTCGGCGCACCTCAAGTATGGACCACACTTGAAAACTTGCATCTTGTATTTTCCCTTTCAAATACTGATTATTCACTTCACTTACAGGCGCCCACAGAGTACACAGAGGTCCTCCTTCAGCTAGTTGCTTCTCTAGTTCACATGGTGCACAGGAGGGAGATGTTGCTTGCTCTGCACGGTATCCAGGTATATTTTCCTCATTCTCGTGCATTGCATTGCTTCCCACACTGCACTGACATGCCATACTCCCACTGATATACTGATATGCATTATGGCACTGCCTCACACTACACTGATGCACTACACCTATGTTGAATCTGGCTTCTACACGATACTCATACTACATGCTATATTCTACAACATACATACTATGTTTGATACTCTGATATTTTCTTTCTAGGTTCCACTTGCACCGAGGGTACCAGCGGCAGCACCGACGGCACCTCCTCCAGTGGTAGGGAGGAGAGGTAGGCAGGCCCCAGCACATGGCCGAGATGATCATCGAGATTGAGGCAAGGGTAGAGGTGCTCAGGGAATGAGCATTGAGTCCTAGGAGACCTTCCCTTCCTTTGAGACAATTTTGAGTGGGGATGAGACTGTGACCAGCGGCACCGAGGAGGCGGTGAGCCGATGCTCTAAGTCGTCTGAGAGCGGGGATGATGATGCTGGCTCGGGGTCAGGGAGGCAGGAGAGTGCCGATGCTGGCTCTACATCAGAGAGTGGAGATAGCGATGCCAGCTCTAGGTCGGATTCCAATTCTGATAGCAGCGCTGACGGAGAGAGTGCCCCTTAGTCCCCTCGGAGGAAGATGATGAAGAGAGCCTCTCGAGCTTGATGCGACTGGTGCAGTTTTTTGTACTTTTTGCTTAGTTTCTTTTATTTTGGTAGCTTAGCACATGTATAGCTTCAGATAGGTCTTTACTTTTTCTTTTGAAAACTTGTATTCTCTCTTTTGTAAAAAACTATGATCAGGGTAAAACCCTGCAATTTTATAAAAAGAAATTTGTTTTTGCATCATGAGCACCACACTTGCATAAAAATGAAAATGGAATTGAATTTGAAACTGAAACTGCTTGTATTTGAATGATGTTCTTAATCGAATAATGAGCTGACCAACGACCAAAATACAAAATACAACTTGATAAACGAAAAACAAAGTAAACACAACCTAATCACAACTATTTACACTTGCTAAAAAAACAAAACACTCAAAACAAGACCTCAAACACAACACCCAGAACAGAAACACAGTGCCCAACTACCAGGCCACCAATAGTGGACAGCCAACCACTAAAGGGGACGGCCGGCTAGTTGTGGTGGTTTATCAGGTGGCTAACAGCTGGTATCCACTCACAGCCTTATCTTCTATAAAAGGTCTCCTTTCGCAATTTCTTCGACAAAACCTCATTTTTTCTGCTGTTTCTTCCACAAATGGAGATATTCCTTGCCGAGACACTTAAAGACTGGATAGCCACTTTGGATGGCACGAAAAAGGTAAATTTCTGAAGTTTCGGGATAGAAGCGCTTTTTCCGTTGAGTTGTACTTCACCTTGTTTCCCGTTCCTCCATGCCACCGTCCGATGTTAGGACCCAATTACATATGTATTTCGCTTCGGGGCACAAGAAATGTGTCTAACTCTCGAAGAGTTCCAAGCATTGATGGAATCCCAGCGTGAAGAGGAAATCATGCCTCAGCCCTATTTTGGCCATGCCTAGGCTTTTGGACGGATGTGTGGGTTCACTTTGCACGAGGCTCGATCTTTGGCTCATGACAGAGAGCTAGATATACCCGGCTTGATTCATCAATTTTTTGACATCGGCAATAGATGTGAACTCCTCTGGCGAGTTTATCGGTAACATGCCCTCTGTTTGTGTATGCTAGTGCACTTTCTTCTTTCCCTAGCTATAGCGGAGCCAACATTAAGCTGATCGAAGTGGTCTAATGCCTGAAAGAGGGTAAGAGTTGCATTGGTCTAGCCCTGACCGAAACTCTGATGGGTTTAGATGCTTTTTATAGGCAAGAGACTACTCGGTTCATAGGGAGCCCACTACTACTCCAAGTATTGTTTCCCATCCTTTCTTATATATAGCTCTCACATCACTCGGCACTCATGCTCAATTTTTCTCTCTAAGCCCTTTTCTTTACTTTTCTCTCAACGTACATCTCTCTATTCTTTAATCTCTTTTATTTTTCATCCCTTCCAATGTATGGTTAATAGATAAGTTGAAAGTGGTGAACCCTTGCCCTGTGTATTCAGCCAGAGCTTACTTTTTCGCCAACAGCTGGTGGATTTTCTCATAGAAGGATGGTGGTGCAACTGGATGTGCAACAGATCTACAGCTGACATCGCCTAGCGTTGCCCCTGACTTAATTTGGCTGAGATGAGCTATAGCATGTCCTGACAATCGGGCATATAGTTGATTGGCCTCACATACTGCGTGTTCAACTTCCCTTTTCGGTTCAGACGCCAATTTGGATGTGATCAAACTTGTCCAGAAGAGAGGGTGGAATACCTAGCTTCATTTCCTATTCGTGGTTCACACTTGCCTCAATACCTCACTGCTTAGAGGACGAGAGAGCTTCTGGCCCTTTGCCCCTAGCTTCAGTTATGCTCTTCTCGTGAATGCTTGGCTCGGCTTGAAGACGAAGCACAGGTCGGGCCAACTTTGACTGCAGATACTTTCGCGAGCACGAGGAGAGGACGCAAGAACACCTGAGTCACCTATGCCCCTAGTTTATTGTTTTGACCTTTCTATTCCAGTTGTATGATGTAAAATCAACTTCGATTTAAATTGGAGAGTTAGAGAATGTACTTTGTGTTGAAATCAGTGGAGTTAAAGTTGTGAGTACTAAAAATTTTCCTTTTGATCCCAAAATGGTCTAAGTTGTAAAAGGTAAACTTTGAGAAAAATCAACTTTTACTAAAACCTTTCACAACCATTTTCGAAAATGATCACTGTCTGACATGCACGGAATCAGCCCTCAAGATGTACATCCCCGAATCATCAGGTCACAACTGCCCATAACTGTATCCACCATACTGGCCCTTCTGTCGAAATGAAGATCACACAACTGAGCTAACTGATAATAGAGAAAGATGACCCGATCAAATAAACGAATATGACAGTTGAGTTGGAGATGGTTATGGCCGAACTTCAGGATGAAGTTGCATACCTATCCTAAAGATGGAAATTAGCCCTTCGTAGTTCGGTTCAGGTTCACTCGAGTATTAACTCTTTCTTTTTGCGCTCTAACTTTTTCCAAAGTCGCCCTTTAGGGTTTTTGACCTTGCAAGCTTAGTTTTTTTTTTTTTTATCTCTAATTTTTCATACTCTAATTTTTGCCTAGGTCACCTTTCCGGTTTTTTGGCCTAGCGAGCCTTTCAAAGATAGTATTTCTTCAACTTGTCCATATTGATCGGCTGGGAAAACTCCAGGCCATCTAATCCATGAGGATAATCGCTCCTCCTGACCAGATAGATTTGATGATGTAAGGACCAGTCCAGTTGGGTTGGAACTTGCCCCTAGGGTCATGGATGGGAGCTTGGTTGTCTTTCAATACCATGTCTTATTCCTTGAGATTCCTAGACTTAACTCTCTTGTTAAAAGCCCTAGCAATTCTGCGTTGGTAGCCTTGAATGTGATACAATGCCTTCAACCTCTTTTCGTCGAACAACATCAACTACTCAAACCTACTCTGTTACCAATCCACCTCTACTATCTGACACTCAGCCACAATTCACAAGGATGGTACTTCAATTTCAATTGGCAGAACAGCTTCCATCCTGTACACCAGAGAGTAGGGGGTTGCCCCTATGGATGTTTGAATCGACGTTCTGTAGCCCCAAAATGCAAACGGCAGCTTATCCGGCCAGTCCTTGTAGGTCTCAACCATCTTCCGCAGGATGTTCTTAACGTTCTTATTGGCGGCCTCAACAACTCCATTGGTATGTGGTCCATATGTTGATGACTTGCGAAAAACCACGTTGTATTTCTCAAGTAGATCCAACACATTTTTTTTGAAGTGTGAGTCGTTATCTGATATGATCTCGATCGAAACTCCATACCGGTAGATGATATTGTTTCTGATAAACTTGGCTACATGTGACGCTTTCAGCATAACATAAGACTGAGCTTCCACCCACTTCGTGAAATAGTCAATCACCACCAGAATGAACTCATGTCCATTTGAGCCCTTTGGTGAGACTGCCTCAATAACATCAATTCCCCAGACTGAGAAAGGCCATGGTGAAGTCATGTTGTAAAGCTTTGACAGCGGTACGTTCATGTGATTAGCATGGACTTGACATTTGTGACATTGCACCATTTATGTGTGCCCCGCACTCTCCTCCGTGGATAGCTTCCACGAGATGCTTCGATTCCTCTTCTTCAACATACAGCTTGTGCATTCCCAAATGGCCTTTTTTATACAGCTTGTTTCCACAGATGATAAATTGGATGGCCAGATGCCGTATTCCCATTTATCTTTGACATTTTCCGCTGGTGGATACGTCTCTTTTTCCTGAAAGTTTCAAATGTCGTAATATCAGGGGTTCTTGTCTTGAACTTTATCTATTGCGGAAATGGTCTCATAGGCCGGCGTGTATTTCTGTTCGATAATAATTGGACGCATCTTGACTCCAAAAGGGATCTCTACCATAGAAGATAGAGTGGCCAAAGCATCAGCGAACTGATTGTTCTCCCTCAGTAGGTGTATGGATGTCAGCTTTTCAAACCTCAGAATCAGAATATCCAAGGCTTGATGATACACCTTCATTTTCTTTTCTTTGACTTTCCAGTCTCCGTTTGCTTGAGACACAACCAAGTTCGAGTCTCCAATGATATCCAACCTATTGCCCCTAGTTCTAGGGCAACTTCCAGACCAGCAATACACGCCTCGTATTCTACTTTATTGTCGGACACTTTGAACCGGAGTTTGAAGGCTAAAGGTATATGGGAATCATCGGGTGCTATCAACAACACACATATCCTGTAACCATACTGATTAGACGCTCCGTCAAAGTACATCGTCCATGTTTCCTCTTCCACTAGTAGAATATCTTCATTTGGGAATAGGTATTCCACTGCCTCATCTCCTTCTACTGGATGATCTGCCAGGAACTCTGCTACAGCTCTCCCTTTAACAGATTTGTGCGTGACATATTTGAGATCAAATTCAGAGAGAAGAAGTAACCAAAGAGCTAGCCTACTCGTAAGCGCTGGTTTCTCAAAGAGATATTTGATGAGATCTAATCTCGAAACTAGAATTACGGAGTGAGCTAACAAGTAGTGCCTCAACTTCTTGGTAACCCATACCAAGGATAAACAAGCTTTCTCTAGGGGCATGTAGTAGGTTTCATAGTCCATCATCTTCTTACTCAAGTAATAGATAACCTTCTCCACTTTATCTTCAAATTCTTGAGCTAACATACACCCCATGGTTGAGTCTGTTACCGACAAACACAGAATTAGAGGCTTCTTCAGCTCTAGTGGCAACAACACATGCAGATTTTGGAGGTATTGCATGACCTGCTCAAAGGCAAACTGACATAGATCGTCCCATCGGAACTCCTTCCCTTTCTTCAGGAGACCAAATCATGGTTTACAAGTCAAAGTTAATTTGGAAATAAATTGTCTTATGAATTGCACTTTACCTAGAAAGTTACGCACCTCCTTTTCAGTCCTTGGTGGTAGCATTTCTAAGATGGCCTTGACTTTGGAATGATTTACTTCAATTCCCCTCTAAATGATCAGAAATCCCAGCATTTTCCCTGCCGTTATGCTGAAGGTGCATTTTTGCGGGTTTAACCTCAATTTGCATTCCCTGATCCGTTGAAAGAATTTTTCGAGTGCGGTGTAGTGGCTTTCTCGGTCTTTGAATTTGACAATCATATTGTCCACATACACCTCAACCTCTTTGTGGATCATGTCATGCAAAATGGTGGTTCTAGCCCTCTGATAGGAAGCCTCAGCATTCTTCAACCCAAAAGGCATGACTCAGTAGCAGTACATACCCCATGGTGTGGTGAAAGTAGTCTTTTCTCTATCTTCTAGTGCCATCACAATCTGATTGTACCCAGAAAATCCATCCATAAACGAAAGCAAGGCATGGCCAGTAGTAAAGTCTACTAACTCATCAATATGCGGCAATGGAAAATTGTCCTTCGAACTCGCTTTGTTCAGGTCCCGAAAGTCGACACAAACTCGGATTCGGCCGTCTTTCTTTGGAACAGGGACGATATCGGCCAACCAGGTCAGATACCCGGATACTAACAAAAATCCTGCATCAATCTGCTTCATGACCTCTTTCTTGATTTTCAGCGCCCAATCTGGACGAACTTTGTGCAGTTTCTGTTTGATTGTCGGGCCTCAGGGTCAAAAGGGATCCAGTGTTGTAGGATCTTAGGGTTGATTCCAGACATGTCTTCGTAGGACCACGCAAAAACATCTTTAAAATCTTATAACAAAGTGATTAAACGCTTGTGTTCCTCCGAAGACAATGTGGACCCGATCTGGGCCAAGCATGGATCCTTCTCAGTACCCACATTAATGGCAATGATTTCATCAAAACAAGGCTTAGCACGTCTCTCATCCTCTTGATTAATCAAGTTTTTCAAAGTCAGAGGAATTTCTTCTTCTTCGTTTTCATTACAATTCTGAAAATCTTGGTCAATACAATAAATCAGTGGCATAGACTAGTACACAGAATTTGTAGTGTTCTCATTCATAAGTTTCGGCTCTTCTATTACAACAGACTCAAAAGCAAAAGAAAACGAGGACCTCAATAGGACCTTGGCATCTGGGTTACGACCCCCAGAAATGCCAGACTCAAACTCCTCGGACTGACTTGAATCTGATTCCGACTCCACAAACTTAGTGGAATCAGATTCTAGCTCATCACCTAATTCAGAACTGGAAAGAAAGCCTTTCTCCAACTGCCAAGCAAGACACAGTGCCCTCGATGCATCTAAAACACCACTGGTAGGATCCACACCCGGTTCCTCTCCGATCCAAGAGACAGTAATGTTATCCCCCAAGTTCTTTGTGTCGGTCACGGGATCTGTCAATAGATTAGCCAGTGTTGCCCCTATGTTAACCTCACTGTTGTTTGAGTCATCTTCTTTGCTCTGGTCAATGTTGATGCTTGGTTCAGCCTTTTCCTCATCACTGTCCTACAATTGTAAATCAAAGAAGAGCTCAAATCTGGGGACGCACTTCTTTGAGGAATTTACCCAAGGCTTGGGAAAGCCGCAAAAAAAGAAATCCTCTCATTCTCGAACAAAACGACCATTCAACGTCCCCCAAATTGGCCTGTCGACGAGCTCATAATGCTTCCCATCTTAGCTTTGGCTATGCCCCTCATTTCTTACCCTTTTCTGATCTAGTCCTCTTTGGTCGGCACATAGCCCAATCCAAAGGCATGCGAGTTATGTGGCACCTCTACCAATGCTGCAACACCTTTCCGCCCACTCCTTCCAAGCCCCATGCCTGGAACATGCCGCAGTTTGTTCATGAAATAGATGGATTGGGTACTGACATACATGAGTTCGTCCTCAGCCAACATTGTTTGCACTACTCAGGCTTCTGCCAAAGTAAATCCTGAGAGGAATACATCCTTGTCACCACGGTTGATCTCTAGCACTGGCGTAGTCACCTTTGGAGGTGGATGGATAGATGAGTTCCCAAAAACAATTGTTACTCATTCTTCATGAGGATACTTCAACATCTGATAAAGGGTGGAGGAGACAGCCTTTATGTGATGTAACCAAGGCCTCCTTAACAGCAGGTTAAAGGTAGCTGGCACATCCAGGACGTGGAACTTGATTTCTTACTCTGACGGGCCTACCTGGACTCGTACTTTCACTGTTCCCATGACTTCTCTACTTGTATTGTCATATGCTCATGTCACCTGGGCCATAGGAATGAAATCTGCCGGTTTGAGACCAACCACATAGGCAGTATGGGAAGTACAAACATTAATGGTAGAACCAGTATCTACCAACACCACTGGCACCCACTTCTCTCTACATTTCATAGATATGTATAATGGCTTGTTGCGAGCCAACCTTTCAGGCGACAGCTCTTTGTCAGATAAAGTAAGCATAGGTTTGGCACCACTTGGAAAGACCAAGCCCACAAGTTGTTCGGGCGTAGCATCAATAGACAATTTAGCTTTGTCCATTGCCAACAATACTGCTTGTCGGTGCACCCGTGAAGCCATAAGGAGCCCCCAGATAGAGATATCAACTTGAATTTTCTTGAGCTGCTTCAGAACTAACTCCTCTTCTAGTTGTTTCTCCTTCTGTTTCTCGACTTCCTTGTCCTTTCCTGATGGCTCTGCTTGATTCAGGTGTGGCGGTTTAAAGTATCGCCCACTTCAAATAAGATGGTCTATCTCCTCAACATACCATGTATTATCTGGGATGCAATCCCCCCAGTCTTCGTCGGTATGGGCCAAATGCAAATCATTGTTATCCCACCACTCACCTTTGGCTACCGACAAACAATTGTCCGGCTCTACTTGAATCACTTTCACAACATAAGTGCCCCCCTCAGGGCGATACGTAGTTGCGGTTTTCTGGCTATCTTCAATTCTTTCTCTTGCAAATTGCCTTAGTGTAGCTTCATGTTCAGTATTTACAGTGTTCACAACACCTACTTCTTGGGTTGGGTATCCCGCTCATGCACCCTCTGGTAGTTTTCCTTTCTTATCAGCCTTTTTGGCCACTGTAGCTACCTTTGTTTCCTTTCCCTCCGGCATCCCAGTTTCTTCTTTCTTGTCTGGCTTGTCACTCAGCCATCTGTACATCTCCCTAATCATGCTCATTGAAGAACTGCAGGTTATCCAGATCTTCTTCGAGATCTGTTAGATCGTCTAACCCTTGGTTCGGGCCATCCTCCTTGACCACATTTATGCCTACCGAGGTTAGTAGCACCACTTCAAGCCTAGTTTGAGTGGTTGGCATGATATAGCAACTCGGATCATATGCCTTGTCCAATAGGTCCTTGAAACACTCCAACAATAGACCAGTACCTCCATCCGAGATCAAAACCTTCTTTACCACCGGTATTGTCACCACATTGTGAGGCTCAGGTTGTGGATTGGATGTGCCCATCACGCACAAATCTGTGCCCTCAGGTGAACAACATCAGTTTTGGTAGGTGGGAAAGGGTAATATATACGTTGGGGTCATAAGAGGTGGCTAGTGTATGGATAAAGTTAAGGTTTCGAGGTGAGGGGACTTGATTATGGGCTAGGAGCGGATTTGTAGTTACATTTGGTTTCTGGGGTGAAGTGATGACCTTGTTGTCAATGAGATCCCAAATCTCATAACGCAAATGAAAGCACTGGTCGGTGTCATGATCGTGCTGCTGGTGAAAAGCACAGTATTTTGCGGGGTTATGCTTGGGTGGAAGAGGGTTAGGAAGTGGGCGAGGTTCTCAGGGTTTTAGGTGCCCTTTCTTGACCAGCACCTACATGGCTTTGGATAAGGTCATGTATAGTTGGTTAAAAGTTCTACCCTGAGGTCGGGTAGAGTTGGATGATGTTTGTAGGCCTATGTTGGCGAAGGGCCGGGCAGTTTTTGTTGTGGTAACAACACTTACGTCCGATGGCCTCGCAGTTGTGCTATCACTAGCTGCATTGGAACTGCAAACAAACAGCCTCTTAGCTGGTTCCTTATCATCAGTAATAATCCCTTATTTCATAGCATCCTCAATTTAAACCCTCATCTCGTGAAGCTCTTTGAATGTAAATAAGGGGAGAACAATAATTTTCTGCAATAAATTTCCATGCAGATTTCAGACAACCATTCTGATCTGATCTTTCTTTGAAGGTCGAACAGTCATCATGGATGCTTTAGCCTTCCATCTTGTCACAAATTCGAAGAAACCTTCCTTTGGTTCTTGACGCGTCGCCTCGAGATCATGAGTTGTGACCTCAATTTACATGTTGTAAGAGTACTGTGTGATGAAGGACTTGACTAACTCCTCCCAATTCTGTTTTATAGAATCTTCTAACTTGGCATACCAGATGGCCGCTATACCTGACATAGTGCGACCGAAGAGAGATAGCTTCTGCAGTCTAGTTAAGCCCTTCAGCCACAAGACATCTGAAAACAACTGTAAGTGAACCATGGGGTCCTCAGAACCATCAAAGCGATCAATATGTGGCATCTTGAACGCTCTGGTAATGTAACTACAGATCCGGTGTATCCATCCTCTATGTCTGGAATGGAATTGACACCTTGCGCTTTTTTGAACAGCTTCTCTAATATGTTGACTTTGAGCGCAGTAGAATCAACCTCGAATTCAAATGGTGCCTCGGTTTGATAAACCGGGGCTTTGGAAGCTTGTATGGGGATGGGTTTTGTTGGGGCTGGGAGAACCGGATTACCCTGGGTTTGTGGATCCAGAGCAGTGGCAGTATTAGCAGTGGCATTGAGCACAAGGATAGCTGCAGTGGGTACATGGGACGCAGAGACCGCAGCTGACTGCCGTTGCCGTTCTCGTTGCTATAGCCTAGTTATAACCTCGGCCTAACGGGCCGCATCATGCTGTAGTGTTTCAACTGTTTGTTGTATTTGGATACTGTGCCATTGGAAGAGGTGACTGTTCTCAAGCTGAACTGGAAGTAGTTGACTGTTCTTGAACTGAGCTGAATACAGGTGAACTGAGAGGTGACTGCTGTAAGAACTGGACTAGTGAATTCTATCTGATCCTCCTCCTCCTGGCAACTGGTGACAACGAGGCAAACACAGGTTGTCCCCGAACAAGATCTCCGACCTTGCGAAGTCTTCTGACATGGGTCCAGAGTATTTGGGGGATATCAAAACCTTTTGAAGCTATGGTTTAAACTACCTAGCAAAAGAGCAGTAATCAAAAACTGCACAACACCTCAACTAAGATATTTATCAACACAGACATGATCAAAGCTATAGGACTGTACTCCACACTGAATTCTACCTTGAAATAGATACCAACTGTGTAATTGATATGAACATTCTTGTACAGTTTCGCTGTAAAGCACATACTAGTTAAGAGAGAGCCAAAACACCTCTATGAGGGGGTAGGGTTACCCTGTCCTAGTTTTGTGATGAACTAGGGTTTCACTACTTCAATCAAGCAGTCTCACGCAATCCTGCACGCGGGTGAGCACCCTATCCTAGTTTGGAACAGTCACTATGGCTTACTACATACAGTTAGGCCAAATGGTCAAAGAGGGTACCTCAGTAAGACTATTTAATATACCTCTCACACTTAACACCGAGAAGTGAAAAGATTATCAAACGGTATAGCAGTAGTCCAGATCCAAGAGTTGTGTTTCCAATATGGCAGAGCCCACAACCGGTCAACCTTTTGGCGAGCGTTTTAGGCAAGCCTCCAGCAAATCGTCCAGGAATAGCAAATGGAAAACACAATGACTTATAGCACCAATGCAAATGCAATGTAAAGAACATATATATGTAGATAAAAAAAATTCACATCATGAATTTCAAGTCAAGTTCTCTAAATCCCCAGTAGAGTCGCTAGAAATTGTAGCTTACTTTTCGTGCTCCTTTCGGATACGATAGCCCTACAGTTCGAACTCCCGTGGTTCTGAATCTGATTTCATAAGTGTAATGTGAAATAGATAAACACAAATGATTCCAAATTCAACAAATCTTTTGGAAAATCAATTTTGAATCAAAATGCCAAAATGAACTGACTTGCCAAATTTCAGAGTCACCACCTAAATATTTGTGGAAAATTTATGAAACCTGTGACTCATGCCAAAGGCCACTTATCCATCATTATCAAAGTATCTCGGCTCTGGAACTTAGGTACGGGAGGGGAACGTCATGAATTGAGCACCCTACTTGTCCGATCAAAGATCGGCCTTTACTAATTATGATGTGATTCTTATTTATATTATATACTCTTGTTCCGATTTATTTAGGCTAATTTACTATGTGATGCCCACAAGTATAGACTAATTTGCAAAAATTGGAACACTTTGATTTCATGTTTGTTTTGAAAAGTGTTAGAATATGTACTACTTAAAATAGTGATCTCATATGTGCATTCATCAAATTATCTTAATTCAAGCAATTAGCCTTCATCCATAGGCATTCAAACATGTATATCACTTAAGCACTTAGCCTCATGGTAATTGTGGGAGTCGGATATTGTAGGGGCAATAAAGCTGAATAATGGAATGAGGACAATCAAGGACGGAATTTGTATTTGGCTTCATCCTGGACGATCCCAAGGCCGAATAGATCAATCAACCGTAGAACCAGTTGAACAAAAGCCGAATAAATAGATGTGCAATGGAATGAAGGTGGGCCCGACCCTGAGGCCCAAAAGAAAAATATAAATAGAGGAGCATTAGCCAAAGAAAGGTACGTGGAAACAGACCTAAGAAACTTACTTTACAAGTAATCAAGAGAGTACACACTGACTTATCTATCAGAGTGCTAATTCCAACACCCCCGACCGGAGTGTTCATTTCTTTTCAGGTGATTAGTTGAGGATCAAGAGTGTCCAACAGGATCCATAGAGTATTTCCAAACCACTTCCCCACAATTGGCGCCGTCTGTGAGAATGCTCAAGCACATCCATGGCGGGCGTGACAGAAAATCCTCCGATAGTCGTTGACGACCTTACGCCACGAGATGATACCACTCTAAGAAACATGCTGGGGCCAGAGAACATTGCCGCACGAAGGGCCTTGAACTTCGACTCAGCTGCCCAGACCTCACCTTCGACATCAGTACATGAGACGATGCAAGCGATTATGGATCAAGCGAAGCAGAATGAACAAAGGTTGGAAAACATGATGGCCAAGAATGAACGCCTTCGACAGGATTTGGCCCTAGAAGTAGCAAAATCTCAGCAGGCCGCGTACCAAGATCGGGGACAACCTTTGGGAAAGGATGGTCGACGACCTTGAATTTGAAGACGTGATAGTAATAGTGATTCTGACTCATCGTCCCCAGAATCCAAAAAGAAGGGACGAGCCGCTCCAGTTCTTCTGGAGGAAGTCCACGTGCACAGAATAAGCGAAGAGATGATTCAGACGAAGAGGATCAACATGACCCCTTTGTGCAACGGATCGCAAGGGCAGTGCTACTCAAAAAGTTCAAATCGCCATCATTCACCCTATATGATGGAAAATCGGACCCTACCGATCACATTCGTCATTATAAACAAGCCATGACGCTTTATGCAGACGACGAGGCCCTCATTTGTCGAATATTTCCGAGTAGTTTGGGACCATTGGCTGCCAAATGGTATTATAAGTTGGAACCGGCATTGATTAAGAGCTTCCACTAACTCCAAAAATCCTTTAAGGCAAGGTTTATCACTAATGAGGTCCAGCCAAAGCAAGCCGATTCTCTCTGGGCAATGCAAATTGAACCAGGAGAAACCCTTCGTGCATATTCGGCGCGCTATTGGGAATGCTTTAATCTAGTAGATGATGCCTGCAATGACTCCATGGCTACCACCGCCTTTAAGATGAGGTTGCATCCTGATAGTGCCCTTCGTAGCTCTTTGACTAGACGGCCCCCAAAAACAATCTGGTTGTTGATGAAAAAAGTCAAGGAATACTGCAAAGTGGAAGATGATGCCCTTCAAGTCAAAATCGGACATAAAGCCAATAAGACGGCCCCGTCTGAAATCGTGCAGCCAATAAACTCTGTACCACCATGGAGCCTTGAATCACGGAATCGGGCTAAACGAGATAAAAGACGGGATTCGCGCCGATCAAATGACCAATGTTCACATTGAGCCAATGAGCAACTTCAAGTGGATAATAGGCGCACAAGGCGCACGAACAAGAAATACATGGAGTTGTCGAAGCCGATCAGTACGGTTATGTCTAAAGTTCAGCACTTGCCGTTCTTTAAATGGCCACACAAGATGGTGGGACCTCCCAACACAAGGAGACGGGATAGGCAGTGCGAATATCACAGAGACCATGGTCATGACACCGACAGTTGTTATGCATTGAAGGACCACCTTGAGGAGTTGGTACAAGACGGTCGACTTATGCAACACGTCCAAAAGAACAATTCAACAAAAACAGTAACTTTGCGGTAGGATTCACCTCCACTCGGCGTGATTCATATGATATTTAGTATGCCGACGGCATCCGCGGTACATACAATTCAGTTGTAGCCTAACCCCCAAAAGCAAATCACACCAGCAAAACGGCCCCATGAAGCTGCGAATATTAGTTTCGATGATTCTGATTTGGTCGGCATGACGCTTCCCCACATTGATCCCTTAGTCATTGAACTACGTGCAAACCGATTCACTGTTGAACGTGTGCTCATTGACCAAGGAAGTACTTCAGAAGTAATGTACTACAAGACCTTTGTTAAACTCGACTTCACTAAGTCGGACCTGTCTCCAGCTGACTACCCGTTATTCGGCTTCAATGCTAATCCAGAATATCCTTTAGGTAAAATCACACTGCCAGTTCGGGTGGGTTCCCGATCAGTGGATGTAGAATTTTTGGTTATCAAGCTTCCTTCGCCGTATAATCTCATTATGGAACAAACCTGGTTGCATATCATGCAGGCCGTGCCAAGCACCTATCATCAACTACTTCGCTTCCTGACTGAACGCGGCATAGAGCAAATTCGAGGTTCCCAACAATCGGCACGGGCTTGTTATCTTCTTACTGCGAAGACGCCAAGAGAGCTGGAAGTAAATTCAATTGATGTGCCGGATCGAGAGAGCCTCGACAACGTTGGGCGGCTTCCAAGTGAAAAGGCAACCGAAGCCCTGGATCGGGTTGAAATCAACGGGAATCCTGATAAGTTCTTCATGGTCGGCGTTCCCTGAGTAAAGCCGACAGGCAAGAGCTAATATCCTTTTTACTCCGCAATCTTGATGTATTTGCATGGTCACCATATGAGATATCGGGGGTGGATCCATCTGTGTCACAACACCGTTTAAACGTTGATCCAAAATGCAAGGTTTTAAAAAGCGGCCGCAACCGTTACGTAACACCGTTACGTAACGGTTTTGGTGGTTACCGCCACCCGTTACGGCCGCTTTTGCAGTGTGATTGAGATTCATAGGTGTGTCGGCCGTAGCGGCTGCCGTAGCGGTCATAACGGTGCCGTAATAGCCGTAACGACCTATTACGCACCGTTACGTAACGGTTCCAAACTGTTTCTTTTGAAAAAAAACACAAAAAAAGCTGAAAATGGGGGAAGAGGGATAGAGAGAAGAGGGAAGATAAAGAGAGAAAATGGAGGAGCAAGAGATAGAGAGAGAGAAGAGGGAAGATGAAGAACATGTTATTGATTTGTTGAAGCTGTAAGACCTATGCTATTCTATTCAGCTGCTACCACTCAACCATTTTGTTTGTGTGTCTATCTATATATTGTTTGAAAATAATAATAATAATAATAATAATAATAATAATAGTAAGTGTGTTCATTATCTATTTGGCTTGGTTAAAAAATATATATATATATTTAGGCTCTTATTTATTCTCTTACTTTTGTCATTGTTTATCTTATATATAATAGTTAGTGATTGATTTTTTTGTATAATATAAAGTCATTAATTATTAAAATAAAATGTAAAAAACTCAGTTTATAGTGATTTAAAAATATGAAATATATTGGATAATACTTAAAAATTTACAAAAATTGATCAATATTTATTTTAAACCCAATAAATATGATAATGGAAAAAAAAATATGCGTATTGGTAAGTTTTTTTTAAATTGTGCGAAAAATAAAAAAAATTCACGGTTCTGATTACCGCAACCATTACGCTACGGCCTTTACAGCCCGCAACCGCGCTACCGCCACCGTTACAGCGACCGCAACCGCTTTTTAGAACCTTGCCAAAATGTAAGCCAATTGTTCAGAAAAGTCGGTGGTCAGCCGTAGAGCATACTACTACCGTTGTTGAAGAAGTTGATCGGTTACTTGATACCGGGGCAATCCGCGAAGTGACCTACCCTACATGGTTGTCAAATACTGTGGTTGTGAAGAACAAAAACGGAACTTGGCGTGTTTGTGTGGATTTCATAGACTTAAACAAAGCTTGTCCCAAGGATTGTTTTCCCCTCCCCAGAATAGACCAACTCGTAGATGCAATAGCACATCATCAACGTATGAGCTTTCTGGATGCCTACAGAGGCTACCATCAAATTGCCATGCATCCGGAAGACCAAGAAAAAACTGCATTCCTCACCCCAAGAGCCACCTATTACTATAAGGTCATGTCTTTCGGGCTGAAGAATGCGGAGGCAACCTACCAAAGGTTGGTGACTGCTATGTTCAAAGAGCAACTTGGCCATACCATGGAAGTATACATTGACGATATGGTGGTCAAATCCAAGTAAGAGCAAACTCATCTAGCTGATCTAGAAGAGACATTCGGCATCCTTCGCAAATACAAAATGAAGCTGAACGCTTCCAAATGTGCATTTGGCATTGGATCCGGCAAATTCCTAGGTTACATTGTTAACCACCGCGAAATCGAAGCCAACCCGAGGCAAATCACAGCAATTCTAGAACTTGGCTCTCCTCGGTCGGTCAAAGAGGTTCATAAGCTAATGGGAATGGCCGCCGCACTCAACAAGTTCATTAGTCGTTCCACAGATCGCTGCAGGCAATTCTTTCATACCCTTCGGCAAGGTAAAGCTTTTGAATGGACTCCCGAGTGCGAAGCCGCGTTGAACGGCTTGAAGACCTACCTTTGATCAGTCCCACTCTTGGCAACACCTTCGGCAGGTGATCCGCTGATTTTATATCTAGCAGTTTCCGACCGAGTAGTCAGTGGCGTGCTGTTAAAGGAAGAACTTGGGAAGCAACAACTAGTTTACTATGTAAGCAAAGCAATGGCTGATGCCGAAACACGTTATCTTCCGTTGGAAAAACTTATCCTTGCTCTCGTCATAGTAGTAAGAAAACTGATGCATTACTTTCAGGGGCATAATATTGGAGTACTAACAGACTACCCCCTCCAATCAGCGCTCCGTAGCGCGGAAGCATCAGGGCGTGTTTCAAAATGGGCTCTAGAGCTCGGCCAGTATGATGTCCAATTTTTACCTAGAACCTCAATCAAGGGGCAAGTGCTCGCCGATTTTGTTGCCGAATTCACCGGGTGTCTCGTCGACTTTAAGTCTGATCAAATTCAACCTAAGCCAAACTGGAGGATATACGTTGGGGACATTTGATAGTTATACTGTGACGAGTCATCCAACCAACGTGGTAGTGGGGCCGGTGTAGTGATCATGACTCCCGACAGGGCAATAATCGAGCAGGCTGTCAAACTGGGCTTCGAAGCATCGAACAATGAGGCCGAATACTACCGGCTTACGGAATGCACTTCTCCTTGGTGTTGGCGTCTGCTTATCTTCTGCGACTCAAAACTAGTCATTAACCAATTGAAAGGGGAATACGCAGCCAAAAATGACCGTATGGCAACCTACATGAAAACGACGAATTCCTTGCTAGCAAAATTTGACCATCATGAATTGAATCAAATAACCCGGGATCAGAACACACACACAGACGACTTGGCTTGCCTAGCCTCGCCATCAACTTAGAAATTAAACAAACAATTGAAGTAGGATTCATCCCTAAGCTGACCATTGGCCCCGTGGACTCAATCTTGATCAATGTCATAGAATCAGGTCCAAGTTGGATGGACCCTATCACTGCATTCCTATCTACCGAGTAGCTCCCGACGGATAAGAAAGAAGTGCACAAACTGCGAGACAAAGCCTTGCGATATTACTTAAATCTGCAAGGAAAGCTCTACAAAAAATCCCTTTCTAGTCCATACCTAGAATGCATTCATCCGGATAAAGTCGAGGAACTCCTGACTGAAATACATGAAGGTATTTGTGGTGCCCATTCTAGCGGGCGCTCTTTGGCTCATCGAGCTGTGACACAGGAGTATTATTGGCCGACAATGAGAGCTAATGCCGAGTGTTACGTTAAGAAATGTAAACAGTGCTAGAAGTTTTCCCTTTAACCCATTTGCCTGCTGAAGAGTTAAGCTCTATCACTAGTCCTTGGCCGTTCGCCCAATGGGGACTTGATATCGTCGGACCATTACCTCGGGGCCCGGGTAACAAGCGATTTTTTATTGTCGCGACAGATTACTTCACAAAATGGGTCGAAGCGGAGGCACTAACGCACATTCAAGATATTGATGTTAAGCGTTTTGTATGGAGAAATATCATAAAACGATTCGGCATTCCAAGAGCACTTATTCAGACGACGGCACCCAGTTTGATGATGGCATCTACCGAGAATTGTGCAGCACTGTGGACGCGCCCGCGTGGGGCCTCCCGCCACAGTTCGGACTCGATTTGTCACGGTTCTTAATCTGAACCAAAGAGTCCAAATCCGACAAGTCGTTTTGGAAAACAGATTTTGTAAAGAAGTGCCAAACATGGACTGCTTTGCCAGATACAAAGTCGCCACCTAAATATTTTTTATGGGGGAATTTAGGAAACCCTGACTCGTTTGCCTAAGGCCACGTGTCCGTCATCACCAAAGTTGCCTCGGCTTGGGAACTTGGGTACGATTGGGGAAGGTCAGCTATGAGCATCCCCTCTCGTCCGATCCGAAGATCGGCCTCTACTAACCATGATATCTAGTTTTGAAAACTTTATGTGCCCTTAAACCGGTTATTAGCCTAGAATTACTATGTGATGCGCACAGCAAAACAAGTATAGACTAAATTGCCTAAGTCGGAACAAAGCATCGTATTTCAGTTTGTTTGGAAAATGGTTTGAATTTTGCTACTCACGAGTAGGCTAAAATACGGATTTCGATGAATTATCCCAATTCAAACAATCCAACCTTCACCCACAGGCATTCATGCAGTAATATCATTTAAGCACATAGCCGCAGGGTAAGCATACTATCATGTTAACATTTACATTCATGCGAGATGCTAAAGCATAAATACTTACATCGTACTCCGTACCAAAACAGTGAACTAGTTAGTAATCATATGCATGATCCTAATTCATGTTAAGTGGCTAATGCATCGCATACAAAATGTCACTAGAATAGGCTTGGCTAATCTATGGATGGCATGTGAGATGCGACAGATAACATGTATTCAAAATTTGATTTGAAATACTATGCGGTTAGCATGATGCGCCGAGTCCGGTGCATGCAATACTGATGAATGATGCACGCATGCATAGCATAAGGATGCTAAATTAAATATGCCCTAGTACTAATCATCAAAGCAGGTAAGTAAAAGGGAGAAAGAAATGGGGGGTTGGAAGACATGCACACACGCACCCACACTTATTACAAATTTGCCCTCACTCGGAGGGACCGAAAGAATAATACAATTTAACTAACCTACAAGCTAATTAAATATTACAGACAATTAACTAGTTAAGCAAATTAACTAAGCTAATTAAGCAGTAAACAGCCTCGGGAAGAGGGCCTAATACAATGTGTGTGCAGCTCCGCTCGGAAGTCCACTGCCATGTACAAGCTGCCTCTGTTTTCCCTGCTCTGCTCCTCTGATCATTGCACAAATCCCAAGGGGCACTCTATGAACCCTGTGAGATACCACCGGCCAAGGGAAATGGTCACCGGCCATGAGGGAGTGGTCATCGACCACTGGTTGAGCTCTTGGCCACCAATTGTTGGTCAGTCGGTACTAAAGATGGCCGGCCGGCCAAAACTTCCTGCAGAATCCTGTTTTGACAGCAGCAGAGGGCAAAACAAGGCATGGCAATGCATTTCAAGAAAATGTATGCACCGACACATCCCTTATCATGTTGGTGGCTCAAAGGGGTATGGTCTTTGATTCTCGGACCACCTATCGCGCATTTCAATGCGTGATGGCCCAAGAAACTAAGTTATGCATTTTGATTTCAAATGAAATGCACATCAAACAAACAAATAAAACCCAACCTCTATCATACTCAATTCAAGAGGCAAGGCAATGCATGCCAATGCAATGCAATCTAGGCATGTGAGCTAGCATGCAACATGGGCATGAGAGCAAGTGTGCAAGCTAGCAAACATACAAAGTGTAATCTTAACCATGCAAACATGCAAGATGCAACATGGACAACATGCTAAGTACAATGCATGCCAAATGCATTACAACCTAAGCATGCAAATATGCAATGTGACAAACATGGAACAAGGCCAAATATGTAACAACACACAAGGCGAGCATGCAACCATATGCTAGAATGGTCTTAAACCGAAATGGGCAGCTCTCAACCAAGTCCAAAACAACGGCCATTGCTATGGAAATGAAGGACAATTATACAAACAAACATGCATGCAAATGGACCAACATTTAAGCATAAAGAGACAACTCTCAAGCACACTTAAGAGGATGCAAACATGGACAAATGGCATGCATATTAAGCTCTGAAATACACATGAGGGATGATGCCAAATCAACCTATCAATGCAAGCAAGACATGCAACCAAGCCCAAGGACTTAGGCTCACCAAGGAGGTATTGAAATACCCTTAACAAAACCAAACATGGCATGAATTGAACAACCAAAATCAGAGTTTTAGCATGTTAAAACAAAGCTAAAAACACAATGACATGGCATCCTAGAGGCCTAAACATGATGGCATGCATGAAGGCACAAACATGGAGCATAAGACGACAACCTTATAAAGCATTAAAGGGACATCAAATGCAAGCATACAAGCATGCTAAATGGACTGAAATGGCATGACAAGTGGTTCCAAACCACTGAAACAAAGCAAGGATGGCATGCTAGAGGGGTCAATACTCAAGGCATACAAGGGTGATTACATGGTAGCTATACAAAGCAAAGCATGGATGACCCAAATGACCAAAAACGGACCTTTAGCATGCTAAAACAAGCATAAAATCTTCCCAAAGCTAAGCCAAAAATATGCTAGAAACAAGGCTCAAAGCACAAGGCATGTTAAGGCAATTCATGGCATTACAAGACATGTATGCAAAGCAAGCATGGTATGTCCAAACCAAGTAAAAACAGAGGTAAAACATGGCAAAATACTACCAAATACCTACTGAAACATGGCCAACACGATCTTAAAAATGGTGCTCACACATGAGACTTAAATGGTACATATTGAAGATAACAAGGAGAGGGGATGGCCCTTTCCTTCTTAGGACCTTAAACCACCATCCTCACCACTGAAATCCCTCAAGATTTCAATGGTGAGGAGGCCCAAACAAGGTGGTCCTGGAGCTCACCAAAATAGCACAAAATGGGGGCCAAACAAGGCCTAAGAGGGGTCAAACGACCCCAAACAACAAAACACCCTTAAACAACTATTTAAAGAATGAAAAAAAAGACTTTTATTAGTTATATATAAAGTCAAAAAACAGTTGCAAGATAGGTTAAAAAGCTATGCAAAAATGGGGGAAAAGGGGTAAGATTGTTACCCTTGAAGACCTCCTTCAAAAATGGAAGACCAATAGCTTCCTTAGGTCCAAACCAGTCCAAAAACTCTAAGAACAAGCCCCTAATGCCTTAGCAACTAAGGTGTAGTGTAATGGTAGGTGTTTGTGCACAAAACTAAGACTAAACACACCTAGAACACTCAAGAGAGGGAGAGATATAGAGATAGAGTATGAACAAACCCTAACCCTAAAACTCAAAGCTTTGGAAATTTTTTGTAACCCTAATGGAGGGAGAAGAGGCTCCCTCTTATAGAGATTCACTCTTGCAAAGCTTCCAAAACAAGCCAAGCAAGAGTGAAATCCCTCCATACACGTGTATGGAGGGGAGCAAAGTGTATGCCAGCTAGCACAGCTGGCATAAAAATATCTGCAAAAGCAGATGCACAGTGGTCGGCCAGCCAAAAATGCCAAATTGACCAAAATAATGGCCAGCCGGCCACAAAGAGTGCCGGTCAGCCAAACATTTGGCCGATGGAAACAAACCAATGGCCGGTAGCCTCAAGCCATGGCCGGTGAGGTGTGGGGATGGCCAACAAGCCATTCCCTGCCCTCCAAAGCAAAAACACAAGTGTTTGGTGCAAAACCAAACACAAAACAGTCGAGTCGAGAGATCCTAAGGCAAGGCGCGTGGCCGAGACCTCCGGGAACTCAAGACGAACACAAACATGGATGATCACCGAGTGTTCAAACGATGACGTCCAAGTCTTGAGGACGGTCAAAAATGGGGTGTCTACAAGCACGTATGGTATTCGGCCCTATTTCTCCACCCCGGCTTATCCACAAAACAATAGTCAAGCTGAAGCCTCCAACAAAGCTATTTTGGACGGCATCAAGAAATGGTTGGAGAAAGCTAAAGGCGGGTTGAAGAGCTCCCCAGTGTGTTGTGGGCTCATCGCACTACACCAAGGCGGTCCACTAGGGAAACGTCGTTCGCCCTTTGTTTTGGTGCTCAGGCAATTATCCCCTTGGAGATTGGCTTACCCACTCTGAAAACGACAGTCTTCAACTTGGGCCGTAATGACATGATGTTAGCTTTGGATATAACTCTGATCGAAGAACGTCGAGACCAAGCTCTCGCGTCTATGGCGCGGTATCAGCAGCAGCTCGCTAAATCATATAATCAATGTGTGCAGCTGCGACGTTATATACCCGGAGAATTGGTCCTGAAGAAAGTTCTTCCCGCTACTAGAAGCCCCGCCGACGGAAAGCTAGGTCCCAATTGGAACGGCCCCTATCAGATTGAGTCAATCGCCGGCACAGGGGTATATCGGCTCAAAGACATGTCTGGGAGAAAGTCTGCTACGTCCTTGGAATTCCACGCATTTGCGTAAACTCTATCATTAACCCAACTTGTGGGGCATGATAACTTGTTTTGAATGTTCACTGTGTACAAATTTCACTTTTACAATACAAGGTTTTTTATTTCCTTACTATATGAAATTGAGTTCATTAAATTAAAAGCCTCCCAATTCGGAGCCCCATCCGTGCAAGACACGTTTGGGCCAAATAAGCCTCCGGATTCGAAGCGCGTTTCGTAGATATCACGATTGGCCAAGATAAAACCCTCCGAATTCAAAGCCCCATCCACGCAAGACACGTTTGGGCCGAATAAGCCTCTGAATTCAGAGCAACGTTCGTGGATATCACGATTAGCCAAGATAAAAGCCTACGAATTCGGAGCCTCATCCGTGAATGACACGTTTGGGCCGAATAAGCCTTCGAATTCGGAGCGCCCTTCGTGGATATCACAATTGGCCAAGATAAAAGCCTCCACAAGATAAAAGCCTCCGAATTCGGAGCCCCATCCGTGCAAGACACATTTGGGCCGAATAAGCCTCCAGATTCGGAGTGCCCTTCGTAGATATCACGATTGGCCAAGATAAAAGCCTCCAAATTCGGAGCCCCATTCGTGAATGACACGTTTGGGCCGAATAAGCTTCCGGATTCGGAGCGTCCTTCATGGATATCACGATTGGCCAAGATAAAAGCCTCTGAATTCGGAGCCCCATCCGTGAATGACACGTTTGGGCCGAATAAGCCTCCGAATTTGGAGCGTCCTTTGTGGATATCACGATTGGCCAAGATAAGAGCCTCCGCAAGATAAAAGCCTCCAAATTCGGAGCCCCATCCGTGCAAGACACGTTTGGGCCGAATAAGCTTCCAGATTCGGAGCGCCCTTCGTGGATATCACAATTGGCCAAGATAAAAGCCTCAGAATTCATAGCCACATCCGTGAATGACACATTTGGGCCGAATAAGCCTCCGAATTCGGAGTGCCCTTCGTGGATATCACGATTGACCAAGATAAAAGCCTCTGAATTCGGAGCCCTATCCGTGAATGACACGTTTGGGCCGAATAAGCCTCCGGATTCGGAGCGCCCTTCATGGATATCACGATAGGCCAAGATAAAAGCCTCCAAATTCGGAGCCCCATCCGTGCAAGACATGTCTGGGCCGAATAAGCATTCGAATTCGTGAATATTATGATTGGCAAACACACGCAGTTTACAAAAAATGGAAGATGATCATAGCTAAATTTATAAACATAAATTGAAACAACATGCAAGCATTTAAAATAATATGTTTCATTGAATTAATCAATAATACATAATTCGCTTCTAATTTACGTTAGAGCGGTACAATATGTTCAGTTTTATTCGGCATCCCCCTCGTCATTGCTCTTCTCAACTTTGAACGCCTTGAAGGGAAAATAATGACCTTGGTATAACGGCGATGCCGAATCAACGCCTGCTGCCCGGAGAGCCTCTGCGGCCTGGAGAGCCTTGACCCACCTGTGATCAAATCCACGATTCTCGCATCGGCAGACCTCCTCAGCAAGCTTTTCTTTAGTCTTATCTATCCCAACTTTTCGGCCGTCGTGAAAAAGCCTTGTTCATAAGCCCTGGTCTTTGCAGCCTCTATGGCAAACATGCTAGTCGTATCTTGATCGGCAATCACATGACTTATAAGCTGTTGGGTCACCCTTTCTTCCACAATCGGGTTAGCTTGCCCGGTCGATTGTGTCTCGGCAATTTTAACCTTTCTAAGTTCATGCTCAGCCTTCTCCGCGTGAGCTTCTAAGTTTCGGATGCGTTCATCCTTCTGCTCTATCTCCCACCGCGCGGCGCGTAGACACATGCCAATTTCATAGGCGGTATACAGTCCTTTCACCACTCCATGGATGCCCTCCTAAAACACTTCGAAATCAGGTTGACCGACCATCGACTGCTAGACTTCTGGTAGAAAAATCTGTCGAGCAAACTCAACTGCCACATTTGGGTCGTGAACGATTGAATCCGCCTCCGTCATTGGTTTGTTCCCCACAAAAACCGTGAAACTTAACGGGCGTAGCGTTGCACTGGTTTCTCCTCTCGAGCGTGGTAGAAGGGAGTTGCCCCGTTGCTGTTTTTCCCCTCTGGGTGACCTACTTCAACGACGTGGGGACTGGCGTCTTTCACGCTCCCTCGACGTCCTACTTCTCGTGCGCATAGGCTTGCCTCCTCGATTCATCTCTGCGTCCAACTCCGTGACTGTGCTCTCTTCTCCTCTGCTGTTGAAAAACAATCTTCTTGCCATCCACAATCGTCCGCACTGCTCTTTTCCTCCATCACTTTATTGACTCTGAACGCAACACTGGCCCCTCCGCGCACCCAACACCCACCCCATTTATTCCTTATGGGTGCAGCACCCCCGAGGCGACCTCATCAATGCTAAATTTTAAAACCTTACGCCAGATTCGATCATGTTGTGTGCCCCAGCCACTCCATGAACTAATAGCATTCGGCATTCTAGTTCATGCATCAGCTAGGACAAGGGCAGATTCATTAATCTACTCGGCCAAACATCGAGGCCTTGAGCTGATTAGGTTGTGTGCCCCAGCCACTCCATGAACTAATAGCATTCGGTGTTCCAGTTCATGCATCAGCTGGGGCAAAGGCAGATTCATTAATCTAATCGGCCAGACGTCGAGGCCTTGGGCTGATCTGGCTGTGTGCCCCAGCCACTCCATGAACTAATAGCATTCGGCGTTCCAATTCATGCATCAGTTGGGGCAAGGGCAGATTCATTAATCTACTCAGCTAGACATCGAGGCCTTGAGACGATCAGGCTGTGTACCCCAGTCACTCCATGAACTAATAGCATTCGGCATTCCAGTTCATGCATCAGTTAGGGCAAGGGCAAATTCCTTAATTTAATCGGCTAGACGTCATGGCCTTGAGCCAATCAGGCTGTGTGCCCCAGCCACTCCATGAACTAATAGCATTCGGCGTTCCAGTTCATGCATCAGCTGGGGCAATGGCAGATTCATTAATCTACTCGGCCAGACGTCGAGGCCTTAAGCCGATCAAGCTGTGTGCCCCAGCCACTCCATGAACTAATAGCACTCAGCGCTCTAGTTCATGCATTAGCTGGGGTAAGGGTAGATTCATTAATATACTTGGCCAGATGTCGAGGCCTTGAGCCGATCAGGCTGTGTGCCCTAGCCACTCCATGAACTAATAGCATTCAGCGTTCCAGTTCATGCATCAGCTGGGGCAAGGGAAGATTCATTAATATACTTGGCCAGGCGTCGAGGCCTTGAGCTGATTAGGCTATGTGCCCCAACCACTCCATGAACTAATAGCATTCGGCATTCCAGTTCATGCATTAGCTGGGTCAAGGGCAGATTTAGTAATATAATCAACCAGACGTCGAGGCCTTGAGCCGATTTACTTGTTATTTTATCGAATATTCCTAACCTTTCTAAATTGTTATCTGCCGATTAGTTTAGTTATTAGGCTAAATAGCAAAGACAAGCATAGGATGTTTAATTGATTCGGTTAATTTATCGGATGTTTAATTTACTCATATGCAGTAGACAGAAAAGCATAAGGAATTTTCCTTAATAAATTAGAGACAAATAGTATATGCAGTAAACCAAAAACCATAGGAAATTTTCATTAATAAATTGAGTACAGATAGTAGTCATTTTACACATGAAAATTACCTTACATTTAAACTCCCAGCCGAAGTAAAGAAATAAAAATCTACTAACAAACCTACAAAAACTATAATACCTAACAAAAATCAAAATGTCACCCTAATCAATCCTTAGGGTCAGACTCCAACGGCTCAACGTCCACCTGCTCGTATGAAATCGACTGCGCCAATGTCACATTAGCGGCAGTGAGGGCTTTGAGCCAGCCGTGTTTGAAGCCTCGATTCTCAAACTTGGGCACTTCCTCCACGTAGTCTGCCAAGGTGGTATCTTTCCCAGCTTGGACGCTTTGGAGACTTCGGAGTCGGCTATTTCCTTTGCCTTCTTCGACTCTTCCAAATCGGCTTCTAGTTTGGCAATCATCTCCTTAGCTAACTTGAGCGCATCTTCGCTCGTGTTCACCCTCTGTTTGGCGGCTAGCCTCAGTTGTTCGACATTCTTCGTGTTCTCGGCCTCGGAGTCGGCTCTCACACGTTCCTCCGCCGCTTTCCCTGCTTCGGAATCGGCTCTTTGAGAGGCTTCTACGACCTTGCTCCTTTCATTTTCAATTTCGGCTTTCAGCAAGCCGATCTGTTCAATCACCTCATGTTGACGACGACCAATTTCGGCTATCCTGCCTATCGCCTGCAGAGCAAGGAATTAGAGTTATAAAAACAAAACAAAACATATATACTTAGGTGGAAGATTGCAATAAGGCAATGTACCAATAAGGCCGATTGAGCGGCTAATGCAATTGATAATAAATCCAGCTCCGCTCGAAATGTGGCTCTATCAACTGATAAGGAAATTAAGGAGGCCATACTCAAGGCCACAGCCAGGTCCTTTAAAGCCAATACATTAAAGGCAATTCGCACATTCCTTATCTTTAGTTGAACGGTGAACAGAACAACCAAGTCTGACTCCTTAGTGCGCGGCCGTTTATCGGCTTGGTCCTCCTCAGTGATGGTTTCGCACTCGGCGGGGCGTTTCTCCCCCCTTTGCTCGGCCTCGTGATCCTCTTGTTCTTGCTCCATCTCGGCTTCGAGCTTGGCCTTATTCCTTATCTGAGCCGTTCCTTCCACAATAATAAGCAAGGAAGGCTCAATGACGGCAACGGGTGGAGTTTCTGATCGGGTGGTCTTGGCTCTCCTCCGGGCGACCATCCTCTCAGCGTTTTTCCTCCTAGCCAGCTGCGTGAGTGACTCCCCAACCATGTTCTCAAGATATGCACCAAGATCTCCTAAATCTCTGAAAATGTCTTTGGAGACCTCCCATCGGCCTGAGGTGGACGGAGGATTGGATGAATTGAGGCCGGCTTCCTCAAAGGCCAAGTTTAAAGCCTCGTCTACCTTGGCTTCCGATTGGCTCGGCTCCTTGGCAACCTCTTCGGCTTCTTGTTCTTCCGCTTGCTCCGAATCAGAGGCTTCCAAACCAATCTACCTTAAGTTTTTGAAGTTGGGGAAGATAAAGGCCGTAAGATGCTCTTTGCCCCTCGGAATTGGAATGTTGTCAACTGCCAAAAACATTATGTAAGTCGGCTCGTACCTGAGAACAATGTGGGTCACCCTCCCTTGTTTCTGAAGGCTTGGACAGCCAAAGAACCGGAGTGCGATTTTAATTTCTGCAAGTATGACGTCGTTGCGGAAACCAAAATTTTCTTCAAATCGTTGCCTGCACAAAAAAACAGTAAGTACATAGAAGGAAAGCCGAATAAATATATATATATAAATAAAAATAATAAAATAAAATAAAAATAATAAAAAATAAGGAGCTATACGGCCACCTGGATCGCCTTTTCGTCTTGGCACAGGATCTAGGCAATCTTCACCCTCGCCGAATTCCCAGTTGCCTTAGACAACAACCATTACATCATTAACACGCTTGCCAGAGCTAGCAAGCATAGTCACTAAGTGATGATCGGTATCCTTGGCCCTCAGAAAATAGCGTCCCAGTTGGCCAGAAGATTTGGCTAAGGCATAACAATGCCGAATTGTAGGTATACCGAGGTTAATCCTAAGGCGTCGATTCAACTCTATAATCCCCATTATGATTCGGAAAAAATTCATATTAGGTTGGGAAGGGATTAGACCCTAGTGTCAAAGGACAGCCCTTAAAAATGGGTAAAAGGGAAAACAGACTCCGCCCTCAGCAATTGATAAGAGAGGAAAGATGATTGTACTTTCATCAGTCCTCTCCATATCAATGGTGCTATCTGCCACGAGCGACAGATGGACGTCGTCGGGAATGGAATAATGATGTCGGAAACCAGAAATTCTATCTGCAGAAAGGAGTTCTTTCAAGTGTTTTGCCATCCTAGCCAGTCTAAGGATTATGCAAAACTAAAAATAAATAGGGAAATGAGATTCGAAATGAAGGAGAAGAGAACTTACAAGAAGCAGAAGAGACAATAAGAAACAAGAGGAAGTTGCAAAGGTTGCGAAATGGAGGTATATCGAAGGCAAACTAGAAGCTTTGAGTATTCAAAAACAAAAAACTTGCATTCGAATGGACAACATAGTTTCAAATCGCATTAAATGAAGAAAGCGTACGAAGAGGCGGGAAGATGTAATGATGCCTAAAAAGCATGTGTTCTGACATACATTGGAATGGGGTTAACTGCCGTTCTTTCCTTGACCTCTCAAGTTCAAAACTAAACACGCCGTTCGAAACCAAACATGTCGACTAACTGGCATTAATAGGATGTTTGGGGGGCAATTGTGGGAGTCGGATATTATGGGGGCAATAAAGCCAAATAACGGAATGAGGACAGTGAAGGACGAAATTTGTATTCGGCTTCATCCTGGATGATCCCAAGGCAGAATAGATCAATCGGCCGTAGAACCAGTTGAACAAAAGCCGAATAAATAGATGTGCAATGGAATGAAGGTGAGCCCGACCCTAAGGCCCAAAAGAAAAATATAAATAGAGGAGCATCAGCCAAAGAAAGGTACGTAGGAACAAACCTAAGAAACTTACTTTACAAGTAATCAAGAGAGTATACACTAACTTATCCGTCGGAGTACTAATTCCGATACCCCCGACCGGAGTGTTCATTCCTTTTCAGGTGATTAGCTGAGGATCAAAAGCATCCAACAGGATCCATAGAGTATTTACAAACCACTTCTCCATAGTAATCATGTTTGATATGGCAACACTAACACTCATGCAATATGCTAAAGCAATAAGTGCTCACTTAGTACTCCAAAGCAAGCCAAAAGAGATAAAATAGTTAGGAAAAATGCATGATCCTAACAATGCAAGTAACTTAATGCAACACATGCAAAAATGCGACTAAGAGGTTCGGTTGTCTAATATGTCATGTGAATAACTTTGATAGCATTTAGTAACGCACATATTCAAGGAAGTAATAAATGACAATGCCATTAGAATGATGAACTGAACCTTATGCATGCAAGACAAATGGATGCAAATCATGAAAAATACTAAAAGAAACATGATGCTCTACACTATCCATCATAAGCGGGGAAATAAAAAGGAGAAAGACGTGAGGTTGGAAGACATGCACATTATTACAAGTTTGCTCCCGCGTAGGAGGGTCCGAATGAATGTCCTAGTTAATTAAGCTGATTATTACAACGCCACAAATTAACTAACTATTCTAACTAATTAATTACTTACAACACAAAAATTAACTAGCTTTTCTAACTAATTAATTAATTACAACACAAAAATTAACTAGCTATTGTAACTAATTGATACAAGTTAGAATTAAACTAACTAATTAGCTACAAAATGGAATTAATTAACTAACGGATTAATTATTACAAGTCCACTACTTTAAGTACTACATACTACTATTAAAACATTATTTTAACGGTCGAGAAACGAGGGATAGTTCATGCATGTATGCGGATTTTTACCCAAAAATGCTCTCTGTTCTGCTACTAGAATGCTTATGTTGCATAGTCAGAAAATTGCACTGTTTTTCACCTCAATCTCTGCTCTGTTCTGTAAGAAAAGGGACACTGCTTGGTTGAAAAAGGTGGCCAATCAGCTAACAAAAGTGGTCGGCCGCACAGTAAAGGTGGCTGGCTGGCCACTAATGTTTGGTATTGCCCTGCTGCAACAGACATAAAACAAAGCATAAACAGAGTATTTTTAGGATATGTTTGTCCACCCTATCTCTCCTTATCATCAAATAGGTCAAATGAGGGGTAGGCTTAGTTTACAAACCATCAAACGATGCAAACTCATTGCATGATGGCTTATGAATCAAGGGATACAATTTCGATAAATAACAAGGAAAGACTCATGAACCTCCTCCCTATCATGATATTGATCAAGGAAAGTGGTTGACATTGACTCTTTAGCCATTTTCGTTACTAACAATTATGAAACGACTCGAGACTCAATGGGGTCAATTAACGTCTGATTGAACCGCAAACTATTTTATTATCTTGTTACCTCTTAGTCCAATTTTATTGCCTCTTTTAATTACCTTTCCATTCATTAAGCTTTTGAGTCCAATAATGAAGATTAAGTCCACTAATGGAGAGAAGTATTAAACAAATGGTTGTTTTGGACAAGAGAGAAATGCCATGCCTTTGGTAAGAACCTCCACAGAGATTAAACCATTAAGCACAAGGATCTCTATCTCAAGCTTAAACAACAATCGGTTGAAACGACTCTCAAAGCAATGAAAAAACCAAGAAAAGAGAGAGGTTGCAGAGGTGATTAGAGGTGAACACAAGTATGGAAAGCACTAAATAAATGCCATCAACTCAAATAGGTTACTGTCTAATGCCTAGAACACCAAACCCATGAGGATCATTACACTAGAAACATGCTATACAAAGCATAAATGAAACTAACAACTTAAAATAGTCCTAAAACAATCAAAAATAGCACTGAAATTCACATGGAAAAGTTCGAAAAAGCTAGCTACAATTATGGAGAAATAGGGCTAGTAAACAAGCACAAGAAGGGGTGGCTAATCCCTCCATTTTTGGGACTTCAAAACCACATTTCTAGCCTCTAAAAACCTCTGAAATTCAGTGGTAAAAAGCTCAAAAAAGTTGATGACAAGATGGGAAACACAAGAGCAAGAGCTTGGAATACAAGGTACAAACAAGGGTGGTCCACCCTTCTACCTTGGGTAGCTTTTAACCACAAGTTTCAACCTATAAAAATAGTTGAAAAATGATCCAAAAATAGCAAGTAAAGATGGTAAATAAATTGTGCAAAAGAGCTAGGGGTTATACCTCTTGAAGAGGGGTGACCCTTTGAGTTATAAACCACCAATTTCTCAACCTCAAGAGCTAATATTCAAGCTCAATAATCTCAGCCAAGAACCCTCAAGAAGCTTGGTTCAAGGAGGCTAGGTAAGGTATGTATAGATGTGTATAGGTTGCAAGAAAAAGAGAGAGATTTTTTTCAAGAATTTTGTTTCACCAAAATTTTCTGACCTAATTTTACGAGAGGGGATCAAGTATATATAGAAAAATATGTTAGGCTCTCGAAAATATCAACACAGAAATAGCTAGTGCAATGCATGCACCCGTGGAGACAGTTGGCACAAATGGCAAAATATCTAGTTTTATTGACACAAGTGGCTGGCGGTACACTAAGGGGACGACCGTACACTCATTTCTGGCCGACCGGCCACCAAGTGGCCTGTAGGCCTCTAGGCAGTCAGGCTTGGAAAACTGTTGTTTTGGTCCACAAATGATGCAAGGTTTGTAGGTTTTTTTTAAGACTCAAAATCGAGGCTTTTTGCTGAGGAAATTGAGCGTTTGACAAGTGTAAAAATTCATCATTGGGTGATCAATCAGTGGTGCCCAAGTCTTAAGGGCAGTCAAAAATAGGGTGTCTACAAAAGTGCATGGCATGATTGTTGGAAAGAAAACTTATATTTTGAGCATGGCACATCATTGCATCTCACAATCATGATATTGTTAAGACTCATGCACTTCATTAAGATTATCTTTGCTGGGTTATATGCTCATCCCAATATGAAAAACCATTTTCAAATGTCAACTGTGTGCCTCCACCAAAATGAAGGCATCATGATTTTGAAGCTTGAAGTTCACTTTTGTTTTATTTCTTTTGTAAAGCCGCTAAACTTGTATTACATTAAAACCCACTTTTGATGTAATAGGGCAAGACCCTTGGAAGTTGTAAGTCTTTAGAGCATATGCTTTATGTTTTATTCAATATTATATAACACTTGTGCTTCATAAGTTATTGGGAATGCATTTACCTTTATTATTTTTGGTGATTGAAATCCTTTGGTTGGTGTATCACTATGTCGACTGAGTGAAACTTAAACTGAGACCTAAATTTGGATGTTCGTTTCTTGTTGAATCTTCTTTCTTTTGACTTTTTTTGTTCCGACATTTTGAATCTTGGTGTAAGAATAGAACAATTGGATAGCTTGTTATTAGGGATTCATTTTAGACTATTGAATTGCCCAAAATGGAGTTCGGAATAGAGAGTTATATCCATTTGAACACATGAGAGGAACTACCCTTCTCATGACCTAGAGCTAGCAATAGTGATCTTTGCCTTGAATATTTGGAGGCATTATTTGTATGGTGAGAAGTTTGAAGTATTTTTTGATCACAAGATTCTGAAATATTTGTTTACACAGAAAGACTTGAATCTGAGGCAGAGGAAGTGAATGGAGTTTATAGAAGATTATGACTTTGAGTATCATTATCATCCGGGGAAGGCCAATGTTGTGGCCGATGCCTTAAGTAAGAAATCCATTGGCAGTGTAGCTAGTATTGACATTCGAGAATGGGAGATGTTGGGTGCTATTGATGAGTTTGACTTGCATCTTGGAGAGTCCATTGAGTCTGTAGCCTTGTTTTCGACAGTTGCACAACCTACACTTGTAAGCCGAGTGATAGAAACGTAGAGGGGTGATCTTGAGGTAAAAATCCTCTAAGAGAAGATCTCTAGTGGGAAGGTAGAGAAAGGCTTGAACGTATATTCTGACTCGAGTTTTAGATACCTTGATCGTCTTTTTGTATAGGAGTCTTATCGAGAGGAAGTACTTGAGAGTTTCATCACTCACGCCTTACGGTGCACCTGACAGGCACAAAGATGTATCTTGACCTTAGTTGCCAGTTTTGGTGGAAGGGTATGAAGAAGGATGTGGCCATGTTTGTATCAAGGTGCCTTACTTGTCAACAAGTGAAGGCCGAGCATCAGAGGCCAGCAGGTTTGTTGCAACCCTTGCCTATAGCTGAATGGAAGTGGAAGCATGTCACAATGGATTTTGTTGTGGGTCTTCCGAGGACTCAACGGGGTAATGATGCCATTTGGGTGGTAGTTGATTAATTGACCAAGTCAACGCACTTTGTACCTATGCGCACGAGTGACTCGGTAGATTATCTAGCCAACCTTTACATTAGGGATATAATGAGGTTGCACGGGGTCTGTGTAACGATTGTTTCAGATAAAGATTCGCGTTTTATGGCTCATTTGTGGCAGAGCCTACAGAATGCCTTGGGATGAGACTGACTTCTATCACCGTGTATCATCATCAGACTAACGGGCAATCAGAGTGCACCATTCAGATTCTAGAGGATATGCTCCGGGGCTGTGTTCTTGACTTTAAGGGGTCATGGGAGAGGCACTTGCCCTTAGTGGAGCTTCTAGTCGAGTATTGACATGGCACTGTTTGAGGCCTTGTATGGCCAACCGTGTAGATCTCCTATGTGTTGGGCCGAGGTGGGCGATGCATCTATATTGGGTCCAGAGTTAGTCCGGGAAACGACGGAGAAAGTTGTACTTATCCGTAAGAGATTGGTCACGGCTCAGAGTCGTCAAAAGAGCTATGCCGACCGTAGGAGGAGACCGTTATCCTTTGAGGTAGGAGATCACGTCTTCTTGAAGATATCACCTAGACGGGGTTTGATGAGGTTTGGGAAGAGTGGAAAGTTATTTCCTAGATTTATCAGGCCTTTTAAGATCCCAAAGCGGATTGGAAAGGTAGCTTATCGCTTGGCCTTGCCGCCACAGCTTTTCGGGGTTCATGACGTGTTTCATATCTGTATGCTCTGGAAGTATGAGCCAAATCCATCATACGCGTTAGACTAAATCGAGTTAGAGGTAGATAAGGATGCCTCGTATAAGGAAAGACCGGTGAGTCTTGGATACTCGAGACCAAGTCTTGTGAGGCAAGACAATTCCTTTGGTGAAAGTGTTATGGAAACATCACGGGGTTAATGAAGCAATTTGGGAGTGCGAGTTGGAAGTCCCCGACAAGTGTCCGGACCTATTTGTTGGTACTTAAGCATGTTTTGAGAGTTTTGTTGTGTTAATGTAATGTAAACATTGTATATGTTTTGGAAATGTGAATTGTATATTCAGTATTGAGAACTTGTCTATCATGTTGATATGATTGAATGACCGGTGGATGGGTCATGGTAATGAGATTAGTTGATTATCATTGTTGTAATTAGTTTAAACTTGGTTTTAAATGTTTAGTTTTAATTTGGGGGACGAAATTCTTTAAGCGGGAAGATTATAGCAATTCTGGTTTTGACCTGAACCATTTGATGTCTTGGATCCGGGTTTCATTGCCTTTTATAGTCATTTATGTCTTATTTCCATTATATTATACCCCTTTGAGTTTGGCTTTTTAGGTTGTGTTGGTTGCGTTTGGAACAGGTTGGTACCTTATTTTTCAAAAACCTTGTTGCCCAAAATTTTACTTCTATGCTCAAGCGTCACTTATTGCGCTTGAGCGGTCTTTGTGAACTCTCAGTACTTTTGCAGGTCTGCAAAATTACTGGGAATTGGTATTCTTCGCTCGAGCGAAGCTTCTTGCGCTTGAGCAGTCTTGACTCAAGCGGCCCTTATTGTGCTCGAGCGTTGGCCTTCTGTTTGTAAAACTATTGGGGGTTTGTATTTCACGCTCGAGCGATAACTTCTTGCGCTCGAGTGGTCACATCTTTTGTGTCTCACACTTGAGCGTCATTTCTTGCACTCGAGCAGTCTGTGCATATATCAGTTCGTAAAAGTCACTTTTTATATCACTTTTCATTTCTCTCTCTCTCTAAACTTTCTAAAAACCTTAGATCTACACACACTCTCTCTCTCTCTAAAACTCATCTTTTCTCTTCTAAAACACCTAGATCCATTGATTTCTCTACACTATTCCCTTTGAGAAGAAGGTTTAAAGCTTCATTTTCATTTGAACAAAGTTCGGTTTTGGTGTTGTTGAAGTTTCCTAACTCCCTCTCTCGTTTTCTAAGCCTTGAGGTAGGGATTCTTCACTCTTGTATGAATTTTTTCCTTAATTATTTGTTATTTCAAAAGATTATAGTGGTTTGGGGGGTTTTTGGTAAAACCTAGGGTTTGAAATCAAAATGAAAAAGAGGGGTTTTCAAATGATTTCTTGGAAAAGCTTCTGGGTATGAAATTGGAGTTGATAAATGTTGAAATGAGGTATTTCCTACATCAAAATTGATTTTCAAAGAGAAAAAGATTATGCCCTAAAATGTGAATTTTTGAGATTGTAAAGAAAAAATAGAATTGATGTAGAGAATTATGAAATTGAAGTAATGTTGATGCTGATGGCGGAGTTGGATATATATTATCACTCCCATCTTGAGATTTTAGAAAAGTGTATCTTTAATGAAATTTATTTATCTGTTTAGAGATATCTGTTTTGGGCTATCGATAGAGGATAGCTATGAGTGCTGTAGATATTGCACAAGAATTAGGTGAATTAAAATTAATTTCTCGTCCATGTGTATTGAACATTGTTACTCAATTTAATACATTGAAAATGTATATGATTTTGGAAAAATGGGGTGAACGTGGGAAAGAGATGTCTATCACCAAATCAAGTTGGCCTGTGTGTCTAGGGTGAAAGTCTCGAAAAACGCGCGTATACACGGGTGCTGATTCCCGCAGACGAAATATCCGTAAAATGGCAATAGTAGCTTTTGTATAGGCTACGTTTACATGGGTGTCGTTTGACGGTTTCCCACGGACAAAATATCCGTGAAAGGTTGTACTGGTTTGAGATTTTCCCCTGTTTTCTATTGTAAAGGGCATGGTTTTGAGAATTGTGATATAAACCTGGCATAGCACGATTTTTGAAAAAGGATATAAATGTTTTGGTACTAGCATTGCATGTGCATAAAACCTTGCGGCTTTGTTAAGATTTATATATTGTGTTGTAGTGTTCCTACTGGGCTTTGACTCATCCTATGTAGGAAAAACCATTTTCAGATGCTGGTGATATGCCTCCACCAAGGACTTAGCTTAGGAGGACTGTGGAGCTGAAGGCTCAGTGTTATTATTTTGTATTTAACTTTGTACAAGCCTAGGGCTTTATCTGTATTGAGCTTAAGACTCACTTTTGATGTACCCAAGCATTGACTTGGAAAGATGTAAGTCTTTAGGTCATATGATTATCTGTTTAGCTTTCATTTCTTTTATGTTGCTATATATTAGTTGTTATGAGATGGGTATATTATGTTTATTTCGGAGTGTTACACATTTTTTGAGGTATAGCCGCATGTGCGGGAATGGGATTCTGCACGTGCAATTTTCTTGGTCCCTGTTTGGCTGCAATGGATGGGTCGCACGTGCAGGAATGGTCCTCCGCACGTGCGGGAAGCATTTTCTGCCAAAAATACTAATTTTTGCTCATTTTATGCTCCTACTGCATCCAACTTTGGCATTAAACAGACATAAAATATATGATTTGACTGACACGTAAGGTTAAGAGGTCCTAGTTACCAGCCTCAATGCTGTACAATTCGACCTCAATCATTTTCCAACCAAGACCCATGAGCATTAATTAGGGTTTTACAACTATTTGGGCTTTCACTTCTATTTCATTAGTTTATATATACACATATATCCATCATTCCCAATTCACAAAATGCTGATTCATTAGACAAAAATTCCTTTTTCAATTAGTAAAACCCAATGGAAAAATATAAACCACAACCCAACTCAACACAACGACCATAAGAAATCCCAACACCCAGTTAATTTTATTATAGCAACTAACACATCAACATAATTCCCTTTTTGCACATCAAGTAACAATTAACCAACTTTTCCCTTTTTAATTCATCAAGACCTAATAATGAAAACTAGGGTTTTTACTCATTCACAACATAAACAATATAAACTACTCCTTAATAGATCAAAAACCACCCAAAAAAATATAATTTCATTTTCCCAAAACTCCAACCCCAAAATCCCCTTTCATGATTTAGAAATCACATGAGTAAACCATACTTTTTATGAAATAAAAATATATCACATGTCTATTAATAAAGAGATATTGAAGAGGAGCAAAAGAATCCCTACCTCTATCAAGAAGAGGAGTAATCCCGAAAATCCAACTTCGACGAAACCACAATCTGTTCAAAATACTAGAAAGCTCTTTTCGTGCTCTTCATTTTGGTATATAGAACTAGGGTGAGATTTTGAGTGAAGGAGATGAAATCCAAGATTGAAAGGTTAGGAATTTTGGAAATGAGGGAAAGAGAGAAAAGAAAAGGAGAGAAATTATTTAGATTTGACCAAAAAGTGACTTTTTAAAATGTTGATCCCGAACAGACAGCTTGAGTGACCACTCTTGCGCTCAAGCGTCAGAAACACTACATCGCTCGAGTGTAGAACTCACGCTCCAAGGACTTCAAACCAAACAAAGGCAGACCGCTTGAGCTACCAACCCTACACTCAAGCGAATTTTGACATCTCTCATAATCTCAAACATGCAAAAGTACTGGATGACACGCAAGACTGCTCGAGCGAACAACCCATCGCTTGAGCGATGGAGAAAGAAAGAAAAAATTCAGATTGTTACAAATGTGGAGACTTTTTAACCCTTGTGAGTTTAAAGCCATTCTTTTGTTGGAGAGTTATTAAATTTACTCTTAACTATTCATTTTGAAGCACACTATTTTATTGTTCAGTCTCATTATTCTTTGTTTTGGTTGAATGTTGAGAAATTATCTTGCATTTACACTCTTTAAAATCATGAAAGTTAAAGGATTGTACCAAACTCTAGGAAATGATTTTGGCAATTTTTGTATTACTTTAACATTTCTTTCTCTACACTCAAAAATCCTTAGAAACTAATTTGAGCCTACGTGCCAAACCTTTCATTCAATAAATCCCTGTCGATAACTGGCCGCTGTCTTCAGGAGCAAAAGATGTAGTTGAATTAATACGGAGAATAGAGAAGAAGAAAAAAAAAAGGAATTAAAAATAAAAATAAAAATAAAAAAGAGGAGTAAGATTATGGAAGGGAATCTATATTGGTGCATATTGTTGAAGAAGAAGAATGTCAAAAGCATGAAATAATAATTTTGACTATTCTCTTACACTCATAAAGGAGCTGATGTACCTATCCCTAACCTTTTATTAACCCAATAAAATCCTATTCGATCCAGAGCTGGTAAAATTTAGATATAGACATGATAAATAGAGGTGTTAGTGTAATTTTTCAACATTTTGCATTCTTTCAAAGAGACAATGTTCTTTCATGCTAGCGTCTTTCACTACTTATATGTGAGATATCTTGATTTGTTTATATTAATTCCATTCGCATATGTTGAGAGTATACAGATTTGCATTGTATCTGGTGATTCGTTTGTTAAGTGCAAAATCTGTGAGATTTGAGTCGAAGCATTCTTATGATAGAACTTCATTAAGAAATTAACTAACATTTTTGTTGACTAATTTACACACACAGAGATTTGAGATAGATAAATTATTTTTACTAATTGCTAGTATTTTGAACTCTGATAATTCTTTTGCTAACATATTAAAATTAACAATTATCTCTGTGAATATTGTCCTTAAAAGTTTACAAAAAAAAATTCTAAATTTTGTGGGTATATTCACTGTAAACCCTCACGAGACTACAACTCGTCCACTAGGGTAACTAGGGGTTTAAAGATTAGTTACATATGCTAAATGTAATCATGTTCTCTACAAAAAATTGCATAGATAGATTTTATTTTATTTTATTTTTAGTTTGTTTTGCTTGAGAACTAGCAAAATGTAAGTTGGGAGTATAATCAGAGCCTAAATATTACAAATTTGATCTGCTAACATACACTTTATTAATCTATTTATTTGTATTATTTTATAATTTCATATAATATTATGTGTTTCATACATTTTAAGTGTTTGTATATAAATTATTTTATATATTATATTTCAATTTATGTTGTATTATATTATATTATATAAATAATAAAATGAAAGATAAATAAGAAAAAGGTGCCAGTTTCACCAACACCAGAATTGTGTATATATATTATAATAATAAAAAGTATAAATAAAAGAAAAATAAAGATGGCAAACAAAAACAAACAAAGCAATAAATGGAGATAGGAAAATTCCAACTACCCTCTGCCAATCTTTCTCTATATATATTATAATATTGTATTATTTATTTTATTATTTTCTTTTGCAGGTTAAAGTCTATGAAAGACAGAAAAAGCTAACCTGGGAAAAAAAGGGAGAGGAGAGTTTGAGAGCTCCAGCAAGGAGCAGGGTAGAGAGATATAATTTAGAGTCTCTTTCATCTATTAGAGAGTAGTGTGTCCACAATTATGTAGAATTAATATTTTCTTTTTAGAGTGGAGATAAAACCATGACTAAGTAATTGGGGTTATATTATATTTAGTGTTTTTTTTTTTTTTTGATTTAATTTGAATATAGTTGTATAACTAAGATTATTTATGCAATAAACTTTTTTATTCAAATTATGTATTCAAGGCACTAAGTGCATGTTATACAATAGTTTTTATTGCTGTATATTAAAATTATTAGACGAGTCATATCTAAGATGGATCGTGCATCAACTATAGTTTAGTGTAGTTTAGTAGTGATGATCCGTGCTAAGCCAAGATGATTCGTGATTTTCTGATTTTAATATACAAATCTTTTTGAAAATGTATTTCTAATCAACTTACATCACAATATTCAAATCAATGTTTTTCTAAGAACTAGATATTTTGAGATTAGTTGTGGATTCAAAATCTTGAGAAATTTCTTATTTTATTTTATTTATTTTATGTTTTAGTATCTTAATTAGTTTTAATTTTAATATTTTGAAAATCTATCTCTCTAAATTACTCTAATTATTATTTTTGAATTAACACAACTCGATTAGTCCATGAGGATTGACACCTAGTCTTAACTGCTATACTTAAGAGTAGTAGTTATTACTTGGTTTTAAATAGAATATTTTGGTGTGTAAACAACCACATCAATTAATTAAATCATAATTAATAATAAATTCTTAATTATTTATTGTAATTCTAACTTTTTATTCTAATTTTAGTTCAATTATATTTTAGATTACAATTAATCCTAAATACTTTATTATTTATTGTAATTCCTATCGTTTTAATCTAATTTTAATTTAATTATATTCGATTACAATTAATCCTAAATTATTAATTATTTACTGTAATTCCTAATATGTTATCTAATTTTATATTAATTATATTTATATCAATTCTTAATTATTATTTATTTTATATTTTTATTTCATTATATTTTATATTTTAGATCAATCCTTAATTACATTTTAATTAACATCTTAATTTACTTTTAGGTTTGGGAAAAAAAAAAGGTTAAAACTGTCCTTTTGTTATATTTATTTTATTTTATTTTTTCAGAAAACCAATCTCACTTTAAAAAATAGTGTGTGTGATATATCTTCTGTTAATTTGAATAAAAAAAAATTAACGGTGACATTTTAATCCAAAATCACATGTGGGCTTTCTAGTTATATTGAACTATGGGAAGGTAAAGTGTTCAAATCCCGAACCACAAGGAGGTAAAATGAATATAATCCAAATATATATATTTATCTTTGTTTATTTTAGTATGTGCCTACAATCTTTATTAGTTTAGCTTCAGTTACTTTAACCTCACTAAATGTGAGTCAATATAATTATATCAAAAATATAAATTAACTGTAATTTTATTTTTTTTTTTAAATTGAGGCAACTTGAGTGTAATTTGCCTATAATATATTAGTAGGTGTGGTTAACATTTAGGATTTATTATTATTTTTATGTACTAAAGTCATTAAATATGTGTATATTTATTTTTGATAAAAATAAAAACATAAGATAAGTTGGGTACAAATGTATTTTAAAATTTTATTTTCAAAAACTAGTGAACTATTTAGTTGGAGGTAGTTATTAACAGTCGGAAATGATAATAAAAAATGGTTATAGTCCGTTTGAGGTGGTGGCTAAAGGTGATTGGCACCGATGGGAAGTGATTGGCGATGGCTAAAAGTGGTTGCCAGTGGTTGCCGAAAGTCAAAAACAGGTGATTGGAGGTGGTTGTCGATCGCCAAATATGGGGATCGAAGATGGTTGGCCGATCACTAAAAGGTGATGGCTAAAGGTGATTTTTCAATAATATGTGGTGATTGCTAATGAAAAGTGGTTGTTGGAGAAGGTCTCTCATGATAGTGATCGGAGGTGGTGGTAGTAATGAATAGTGAGTGGTGGTCGAAGGGAAAATGAATCCATTTTCTTTTTTTCTTTTTTTCTAAATAAGTGATATCAATTTTTTATTTTTTTGGTGATTATATAAAGTTTTAATAAATTTTATAAACTATTTATAATTTTCAAAAAATAATAATAGATATTAAATGAGTTTTTTTATTACAGTTTTAATTTTTTTTAAATAACAGTAAACTAAAAATATAAATATTATAAATCATAAAAGTTGGGCTTAATTCCTATCAAGTCATATTAAAAATAAATCCAAAAAAAATCATCGTTAAAAATAATTTTTTGTGACAATTTTTTACATGTATGACTAAAAATTGACAATTAGTATTTTTTTTTTTCACTATTTTTATAAATTGTTGCTAAAATTTACAACTAGAGATGTTTTTCTGTGACATTTTTCAAACTGTTATTGAAAATTGAAAATTAGTGACTTTTTTGTGACGATTTTTTAAATTTGTCGTTAAAACTTATAATTAACGACATTGTTTTGTGACAATTTTCAAATTGTCACTAAAAATTAACAATTAATGGCATTTTTTTAATAGTGTTTGATGAAAAATATCATTAATTATCATAGGATCTATTGGACAATAAATACACCTATTAGAACCTATACATAAGTCCTCCTAGAATAAAACACATTAGTCAGAATAAGTGGGACTGAGTATTATATTTCAAATAAAAAAAAATTCACACATATATATTTGATAAATCAAAATTAACGAGAATCTTGTATATAATTGGATTTAAACTTTAACCTTCAAAATAAATAAATACTTGACCAACTATGGCTTCGTTTGGGAAATGGGTTGGTTTTTTGATTTTTTTAACTTAAGGTTAAAAAGTTCGTTTGGGTTAGACTTTTTAGCTATTTTAACTTTTGTGAGAGAAAAAGTAAAATGATTATGGTTTGAATGTAATATTGTTTTTAATTAACTTTTTAACCTATTTTATTTTCTTATGGCTTAGCCAAAAAGTCAAATTTGCTTACATGCCAAACGAAGGCTAAGTTCAATAGTTATAATAAGTTTTGAATTCATACATCCGCTCCACAATAGCTCCCATTCTATTACGGGACCAAAACACCATTTGCCTCTCCATGTTATTTAGGCCCCGTTTTGTTTTTAAAGGTAGAATAGAGAGGATTAATAGTGAAGAGATTAGTAAAATTGTGTTTGTTTTGATGATAGTTGTTAGTGTGGAAATTGTTAGATTATGTTTATATAAAATAATAAAAACAAATAAAATTATGATTTTTACTTAACAAAAAATATAAAATCATTAAACATTAATATTTTTAAAAAAAAAAAATTGCGATTGACCAGCCGAATGTCTGGCCGGACTATTTTCTAATATCACTTCTTTACCTAGACTAACAATCCGCTCACCCAAGACCTATCCTAATCCGAACGGACTATCAATACGGAAGGCCACAAACAAAATAAACGTGAGCTAAGCTCATTGTTCATCCTTCACAGTCTAGAGTAAACTGTTACTCCGAAAAACAAACGAGGCTTAGGGATAAATGGTTCATTGAATTTTAACAACGTTCTAAACGACAAAAAATTTCCGGATTGCCGAGGAGTGCTAGCTATGACATAACCGTAGGAGCATGAGTACCAGCCCTGATGTTGACAGTTGGGCTGTTGTGTTTCATTTATGGCACGGTGGTCAAGTCCTACGTCAGTAGACATGGTTCAGTGGCTGAATTCGCCTTTGCTCCACAGCCCACCATCATCGACGTTGCTGGGCTTGACGAGCCCACTGTTGAGTCATTCCCCAAAGCAGTCCTTAGTGAGAGCAGGCGCGTCTACCCAAGAACAATGAGCTTACCCAAGTACAATTTCTTGAACGATATTACATCTTATCCTAACTGATGAGGTCATCCATGACGTTGGCTGCTATAATGATAAACACGGATAGTGGGAATCTGCTTTTTCAAAGTTTGTTGTCTGGACGTGCCGACACCTAGTCATGTCGCTTTTCTTTGCGGTTGCTTTTGGCTAATTTTTCTGTAAGGACATCTGTCATGGCATCCCAGAAATCACCAAAGTGGGTGTCTTCATCATCGGGTAGCTGACTCTCTCCGGCTAACACGTGTTCGGCTGGATCAGCATCAGGTTCGGATGAGGGCTGACTGGTACCTGACCTCATGGATACATCATCCTCTTGAGGCATGGTCTGCAAAAACTGTTCTTTGAGAAAATTCATGCTTTTAAGAATTATCTCATTTTCGGATAAGTCAGGATACTGATTTCTCAATTCTTTTTGAATTTGGATAAACGGATTGTTGGTTAATGCTGGTTGAGGAGCAGGAATTGCTGATTGTTTAACTGTCTCTCGACATGCCTGAGCATGCTCCTGGATTTTGGCGACGGTTTCAGTAATAATCGGATCCATACCCTTATTCCACCATTTAACAAAGAAAATTCTTTTTAGGCGGGGTACCTTATTCTGGTAATCACATGCAAAGTCCCATTTCCAAATCCATGGGATACTAAAACGGATGGTAAAATGGACTAGGGATTTACTGATAGACAAATCCCTGTTTTTATTCAGATAAGCATAAGCTCGAGAATAAGCATAATGCCAATCATTGTATGCATGTCGGATTTCTTCTGGTAAAATGTCAAGTGATAACCCAAATTTATCCCACCACACGAGGAACCAATTTGGGACATCGTGTTTAAGGACTTCAGGGCAAATCCGGATAAACCATGAATGGGAATGGATAGGATTCTGATAGTAAAACACCTGGGTAAAGGCATCAGTATAATCCCAGAATGTATACTTAGTCTGTTTATTACGCAGATCAAGGTCGCGTAAGGTATGCGGATGAATGCCCCAATTAGCAATAGGCATAACGTTACGGATAGTAATTTTACTAAAGGAGATTGGGCTGGTGGATTTATGCGGATCATGGAGATGATGCTTAAATTCACAAGCTCCAGTTTCGGTTAGTATTTGCTCATAAATGTAGCGATACTGGTCAAAATGGGGAGGTGACTGTTGAGTGGTCAGATACCGTTTTTTCAGTTCCCATGGATCTTGCATCCATTGTTCATCGGCTGAATCAATCCAGAGGACAGTTTCCTCAGTGATACTGTTTGGGGTATACGGATCTTCTGGTTTCAGAAGTATATCTCTTGCAGATTCAGTACTGGTTTGTCCTCGAGAGAGAACAGGATATTCTGTTTCATAGCGTGGGGTATGACCACCACGGCCACGTCCACGGCCCCGATGGCCTTTACTGGTCATGCTCCTCTGCAGGAGCGGACTGTTGCAGATATTCCCTGGTTAAGAAGTCAGGCAAAGAATTATTTTCACCTTTGATATGCTCAATATCAAAATCAAAATTAGATAAATAACTTTGCCAAGTAAGAAATATCTGTTTAGATGTTAAATTTTTTACATCTTTTTTAAAAATCTGTTTAGCAGCAGAGCAATCAACACGGATAAGAAAATGTTGGTTTAAAAGATCATCTTGAAATTTTAAAACACATTTAACAATAGCTAGGCATTCCTGTTTAATGGTCGGGTAATTTAAAGCGGCTTTATTCCAATGGCCAGAATGAAATCTTAACAATTCTTCCTTCTGGGTTTTGGGATTCAGCTGTTTTAAGATCCCACCAAATCCTTCATTAGATGCATCGGTTTCAACAATTTTTCTCCAATTAGGATTAAGTAACTGTAAACATGGTAACTGTTTAACGTTAGCTTTAATTTTTTGTACTGCTGTAGTATGCTCAGGGCCCCAAGGGGGAGGATTTTTGCGAAGTCTGGTGAATAGGATACTGCAATCAGATGCAACATTAGGATAGTAATCACGGATATAATTAAGACTTCCTAAGAATCTTTGTAATTGAGTCTTGTCCTTAATTTCATCAGGAAATTTAGAAGCAAACTCAATACTGCGGTTGATTGGAATAATACTACCATTAGAAATATTATGTCCAAGGTATCTGATAGTGGTTTGAAACAATTGCATTTTTGGTGCAGAAAGTACTAAACCATTTCGATGGATGACATGCTTAAAAATGTTAAGATGTTTAATATGCTGTTCAATTGATGAAGAATAAATTAATACATCATCAATATATGATAAAGTAAATTCAGAAAACGGATTAAAAATATCATTCATAATATGTTGAAATTCGGATGGAGCATTTTTAAGACCAAAGGGCATCACATTCCATTCATAATGTCCAAATGGTACGGTGAATGCAGTTTTATAACGATCCTGTTCAGCAATTTCAATTTGCCAATATCCAGATTTTAAATCAAATTTGGAAAATATGATTGCATCCTGTAATCGATCTAATAAATCTTTTTTATTAGGAAGAGGATAACGGATCCATTTTAATTTCTCATTTAACGGTTTGTAATTGATAACAAGGCGAGGAACACCTCTTTCAATTTCAGCATTTTTGTTTACATAAAAAGCGGTACAACTCCAAGGAGAATGGCTAGGTCGGATTAATTTTTTGTCCAAAAGACTTTGAATTTCTGTTTTGCATAATTCCATATATTCCTTTTTCATTTGGCTAGGGCGAGCTCTAGTTGGAATATATTTTTCATCAAAATCGGGTTCATATGGTAAAGTTACTGTATATTTCTTTCTATTCCAAAAAGCATTAGGAATAGTACCACAGACTTCTGTTTGAAAATCTTTTTCAATAAGTTTAATTTTCTGTTGCAAAGAGGTTTGTTTTAATCTCTGTTCTGTTGTTAAGAAAGAAACTTCCTTAGCTAAGAAATTTATTTGATTCTGTTTGACAGACACTAAATCACGAATTTGATCTAATTCTTTAGTGTACGGTTGTGTAATAAATTCAAAAATAACAGATCTTCCCTGCAATTGGGAATAGATTCCTGTTGAGTCAATTTTATCAATAGGCATTAAAAGACATAAAAATGGTGTGCCTAAAATAATATTTGTGGCAAGATTTCTGATTAACACAAATGAGGTTGGAAGGCAGAGATCATTATTACAAATATAGGCTTCTGGTATCTTATACCTGATCTGCATGGAATTACCACTTGCACTGGTTAAACTCTGGGTAGTTTTTTCAAAATACCGGGTTGGAACTATACCTTCTTGGATACAGTTCATATCAGCTCCGCTATCTACCAAAGCAATAGCATCTTTAATAATAAAATCGGGTTTAATCATAAAAGATACTTTGATATACCATTTTTGGAAAGTTACTTGATTAACGAGTAACAAATACTGATTTTCTTCTGTTTTATCTTCAAGTTTTTGTTCAGTTTCTTGAATTATTTCTTTTTCTTTCTGTTTTTGTGGCAGCTGGGTGTGTAGATATTTGATATCTTTTATGGCTGCTGCACTAGCTGTTTGTAAATGTTTTACTTCTGTTTTTAAAATATTTATTTCCATTTTCAGATCTTGGATTGTTGTTGGTTGGTTATTAACAGATTTTATGGTCTGAATTCGATCAACCACATGTTTTAAATTATAAGAATAATCGGGTATGTTTGGCGCTTCTGGTGCAGTTTGTTGATGTTCATAACACATTTTTAAATATTTTAATTTTATTTCCGGATCTTGTATCTGGTCTGCTATAGCAAGCATATCCTTTTGGGTGTCAGTTAAAACATTAATACTACTGGGTTCTCCTAAGTTTAAACCATTCATTTCAACTATGGATTTCCAATAGTTAATTTCTGATAGTTGGTCCTGATTCGTGCTACAGGGACAAGTTTCGGTTGGTTCTTCATCACTAGGGGAGGATGAGGAATATAACTGATTAATCTCATCGTCTGATGGAGATTCATTACTGGATGAATTTTCTTCGTCTTCTAAAGCATTAATTATCTGTTCTTTAAGCTTATCATCTATCATTAATTCATTAATTTTAGATTTAGCTTTTGATTTGCATCTATTAGCATAATGTCCTGTTTGTCCACATTTATAACATTTAATTTCAGATTTATGTTTTCTTTTTCCTGTGGATTTACTGGTTGAAGATTTCTTGGGATAAAACTTCTTACTGGATTTCGGATGGCTAGACTTATGAGATTTCCGATAAGGTTTTGAAGAAGATTTCTTATGGGATATTCGCCTAGCCTTTTGCGGATACTGGACTACGGGTTCATAGGCAAATTGATCACAAAATTCACCTAATTCTTTTCTACCAGTTAAATTCTGTTGTTTCATTTGGTAATGAAGTTTGAGATCATTACACAAAGAAAGACCTTCATCGGTTATAATGGAGCAAAGTTGTCCATAAGTGTACTGGTCGTAAGGAATAGACATCCGGTCATGGCGGTCCCGAAGTTTTTTCCTAACGCGCTCGGCAAAAAGAGTAGGAAGGCCATCAATAAATTTGGCTTTCCAATGTTCACTGTTAGCATCAGGGCGTTGCATAACCTTGATGAGGAAAACATCCTTATACCATCGAAAATGGGTAAGGGATGGACAACGGAGATTCTGGAGAAGTTCGCGACTGCGATCTTGAGTACTGGTACTAGTTCCAATAAAATGGAGGATGATGGTTTGGATAAGGGTATAAACAGCATCCTGGTGTTGAACGGGTTGATTAGTAGTAGGATCTAATTCAGTTTTAACGGATGTAAGAATTTCATTTTGTTGGGCAAGGGAAATTACATTATCCCACCAACCTTTAAGTTGTCCGGTGAAGCCAGTTATAATAAATTTAGCAATGGCATGATCCTGATTACTATATTGCCTACAGATAGTGGCAAACATTAACATCTGGTGTAATTTCTTAAGAATAGCATATTCAGAATCACCATCTATATTCCATTCATAGATAGTTTTACCATGATAACTTTCCTGGTTAGGGATATAGGTTTCCTCATATAACAAGTCGGGAGGCGTAGGTCTAGCATAATAATTTCTGGTATAGGGAAGAAATTGTGGTCGGCTAGATGAATAACCATGTAATTTATTCACATGAGACGGTTCCTGAAAATTAAGTTGAATTTCATTTATTTGTTCGGGTGATAATTCTTCATTAGTAAATTCGGATCGCAACATGTTAATTGTTCCACTAGTGGATTCGGGTAAGTTCTCTGGAGGACGAACATTTAAATGTTGCATTTTCTGTAATAGAGCATCCATAAAGTCATTATCAGGTGCTTTCAGCTTAAAATTACTGATTTCTAAGGGAGGTTTAATGGATACCGGATGGATAAGAGAGCTCCCAGATACGGGTGGAGCTAAGCTTCTATCTTTAAAGGTAGAAACTAAATTTTCAACTCTGGTTAACTGTTTACTCATGGTTTGACAGATCAGATTAGTATAATTATGTTGGCGGATAATTATACCTAAATCTTTAAGTTGAGCAAATTCTTTTGTTGAAAATCTACCGGTTTGTGCATCAATATATGCTGTGGCTACTAGAGGTTGCCTAGTGGTTTCTCCATTAGGAACTAATTCTAAAGCCTGAGGAGGTGGATGGATAGAATTGATAACTTGACCATCAGCTGTTGTCCAAGTCTTAAATTGGTCTTCTATGACAGTTATTTTTGGTTGAGTTTCAGTTTGAAACCATTCTTTAAAAAATATTATCTTCTGGTGTAACTCAAGATGTTGGTAATATTGAGTCTTATACTGGTTTAATTGTTCTGGAGTATGAGTGGTAAAATACCATCTTCTAAATTCTTCATTTTTATCCTGATAAAATTCCTGGTTTATTAATTTTCTATTTTCACTACCTGGTGTAAAATCCATTAAATATCAAAATTCATATCACTAGCCGTTGGACTATCTGGTGGTTGAATTGGTTTGTTATAAACACCATGAGGAATTTTATTTTTAGAAAATCGGATTCCTTGTATTTCTGATGTCATCGGATCTAGTTGGTCTTCTTGTGGATCACTAGAAGGTCTACTAGGTGGTCTATCAGGTATTTGTAGAGAGTCTACCGATTGTCGACTGGATTCAGGTAAATCAACCCTATAAGGAGGTATTGATTGGAAACTGTTATTGGAAAAACTTCTGTTAGCAGATCTAAAGCTATTATTAGACAAGCTTCTAGGGGCTGTTCTAAAACTAGCATTAGACGAAGTGCTTCGAGTAAATTGCGGTTTCTGGAATTGAAGATAAACATTACCTTCTTGTGTCTGGATAACATCATCTAAATGATGCTGAATCATCGGTTGAGGAGGTACGGCATTAGGAATATGCCATCGTTCTGGAAAGGTTATGGATGACCACGGAATTTGTTTAGGTACAGCTACTTGACTACTGTATAAATTAGTTTCAATTAATACAGTATTTTCTTTTTCAGTTGTTTTTCTTACATAAGGATTTAAAGTTGTTAAAGCCTTAATGTAAATTCGGGAATGTACTGAAAAAAGAGGGGATCCTGGTTTATACTCATATCCATGAGTGAGAACTCTCAGTTCTAACAAGTCGGATATATTTCTATCAGTCATAGAGATACTTATATTTGGATAGATATCAAAATATACTGGTCCATGGGAAAGACTGGTTTCAATAGCTCCCATAAGAGATGCTCTCCAATCGAGGCATCTACCATCCCGGAGGGTACACTGAATACTGGTATTTTGACCTAGGAGTGTCAAAGGTTTAAAGGCTATTTGTACTAATCCTATGTGGATGTACTTATAATCTTTAACAAACGGAACAAAGTCATTAATATGAATTAGTCGGATTATTTCATCATTATTCTGAATACATGATGCATGTTCAAAGGTTTTAATGATTGTTTTACTAAACCATTGAAATTTTCCTTTTTTATAAATGGTTTTTGGATCTACGGGTGGTATTGTCCATTTATCTAGGGCATCTTTTACATCCTGGTAGGCGACCATTTCGGCTGCTTCTGCTAAAGAGGAGATTGTATTTCCTAAAGAAGTAACGGATTCATTTTCTGGTACTGTTACGGTATTCTCCTGTGGTTCAGTCATGATGTATGGTGGTCATATATGTATAATTTATTTAATTTATACTTATATTATGTAACTACTTAAACTTGGCTCTGATACCAATAAAGGTGCTCACTAAAGGTCTAGCTTGACATGGCTAGCACGTCTGTCAACGATTTACAGGCATCAACGGTCCTCACACACTCTGTATTTGACCTAACCTAACGCGACTTGGGTGACGTCCCACTAACCTCAAACTTAAACAATTAATTAACCTTACATTAGCACAAATCCAGGAATAAATACATACATAATACAGGTATAAAGAAAACAAATTATCCCATATATGACCTCATGTACCTTACTGTTGAGGAGGCGGAGGAGGCCTCCTGGCCGCCCAGGCCACGACCTGTTCTTGGATCAAAGCCTTGATTTCTGCTATATGCTGGTCACACTCGGTAATACGAGCAGTAATATACGGTTGGGTATAATAATCTACAGGTGTATTAAGATAATGATTTTTTTGATTTTCCCAAAAATTTAACAACCATAAATATTGTTCAAGTGCATCGACAGAGGGCATACATATAAAATACTAATTTTTATTGAGGAAGTACAATTATTTTACAAGAGGGGGTTGGAAATAGTATAAACAAAGAAAACCAAAGAAACAAACTAAAATTCAACCTGCCTTCAACAAGGGTGAGGCATCCCTTTTATAAACAAAATCGGATAAAGAGAGGGACAGATGTTACAATGTAATTCGACCGACGATATTACATCTTATCCTAACTGATGAGGTCATCCATGACGTTGGCTGCTATAATGATAAACACGGATAGTGGGAATCTGCTTTTTCAAAGTTTGTTGTCTGGACGTGCCGACACCTAGTCATGTCGCTTTCCTTTGCGGTTGCTTTTGGCTAATTTTTCTGTGAGGACATCTGTCATGGCATCCCAGAAATCACCAAAGTGGGTGTCTTCATCATCGGGTAGCTGACTCTCTCCGGCTAACACGTGTTCGGCTGGATCAGCATCAGGTTCGGATGAGGGCTGACTGGTACCTGACCTCATGGATACATCATCCTCTTGAGGCATGGTCTGCAAAAACTGTTCTTTGAGAAAATTCATGCTTTTAAGAATTATCTCATTTTCGGATAAGTCAGGATACTGATTTCTCAATTCTTTTTGAATTTGGATAAACGGATTGTTGGTTAATGCTGGTTGAGGAGCAGGAATTGCTGATTGTTTAACTGTCTCTCGACATGCCTGAGCATGCTCCTGGATTTTGGCGACGGTTTCAGTAATAATCGGATCCATACCCTTATTCCACCATTTAACAAAGAAAATTCTTTTTAGGCGGGGTACCTTATTCTGGTAATCACATGCAAAGTCCCATTTCCAAATCCATGGGATACTAAAACGGATGGTAAAATGGACTAGGGATTTACTGATAGACAAATCCCTGTTTTTATTCAGATAAGCATAAGCTCGAGAATAAGCATAATGCCAATCATTGTATGCATGTCGGATTTCTTCTGGTAAAATGTCAAGTGATAACCCAAATTTATCCCACCACACGAGGAACCAATTTGGGACATCGTGTTTAAGGACTTCAGGGCAAATCCGGATAAACCATGAATGGGAATGGATAGGATTCTGATAGTAAAACACCTGGGTAAAGGCATCAGTATAATCCCAGAATGTATACTTAGTCTGTTTATTACGCAGATCAAGGTCGCGTAAGGTATGCGGATGAATGCCCCAATTAGCAATAGGCATAACGTTACGGATAGTAATTTTACTAAAGGAGATTGGGCTGGTGGATTTATGCGGATCATGGAGATGATGCTTAAATTCACAAGCTCCAGTTTCGGTTAGTATTTGCTCATAAATGTAGCGATACTGGTCAAAATGGGGAGGTGACTGTTGAGTGGTCAGATACCGTTTTTTCAGTTCCCATGGATCTTGCATCCATTGTTCATCGGCTGAATCAATCCAGAGGACAGTTTCCTCAGTGATACTGTTTGGGGTATACGGATCTTCTGGTTTCAGAAGTATATCTCTTGCAGATTCAGTACTGGTTTGTCCTCGAGAGAGAACAGGATATTCTGTTTCATAGCGTGGGGTATGACCACCACGGCCACGTCCACGGCCCCGATGGCCTTTACTGGTCATGCTCCTCTGCAGGAGCGGACTGTTGCAGATATTCCCTGGTTAAGAAGTCAGGCAAAGAATTATTTTCACCTTTGATATGCTCAATATCAAAATCAAAATTAGATAAATAACTTTGCCAAGTAAGAAATATCTGTTTAGATGTTAAATTTTTTACATCTTTTTTAAAAATCTGTTTAGCAGCAGAGCAATCAACACGGATAAGAAAATGTTGGTTTAAAAGATCATCTTGAAATTTTAAAACACATTTAACAATAGCTAGGCATTCCTGTTTAATGGTCGGGTAATTTAAAGCGGCTTTATTCCAATGGCCAGAATGAAATCTTAACAATTCTTCCTTCTGGGTTTTGGGATTAAGCTGTTTTAAGATCCCACCAAATCCTTCATTAGATGCATCGGTTTCAACAATTTTTCTCCAATTAGGATTAGGTAACTGTAAACATGGTAACTGTTTAACGTTAGCTTTAATTTTTTGTACTGCTGTAGTATGCTCAGGGCCCCAAGGGGGAGGATTTTTGCGAAGTCTGGTGAATAGGATACTGCAATCAGATGCAACATTAGGATAGTAATCACGGATATAATTAAGACTTCCTAAGAATCTTTGTAATTGAGTCTTGTCCTTAATTTCATCAGGAAATTTAGAAGCAAACTCAATACTGCGGTTGATTGGAATAATACTACCATTAGAAATATTATGTCCAAGGTATCTGATAGTGGTTTGAAACAATTGCATTTTTGGTGCAGAAAGTACTAAACCATTTCGATGGATGACATGCTTAAAAATGTTAAGATGTTTAATGTGCTGTTCAATTGATGAAGAATAAATTAATACATCATCAATATATGATAAAGTAAATTCAGAAAACGGATTAAAAATATCATTCATAATATGTTGAAATTCGGATGGAGCATTTTTAAGACCAAAGGGCATCACATTCCATTCATAATGTCCAAATGGTACGGTGAATGCAGTTTTATAACGATCCTGTTCAGCAATTTCAATTTGCCAATATCCAGATTTTAAATCAAATTTGGAAAATATGATTGCATCCTGTAATCGATCTAATAAATCTTTTTTATTAGGAAGAGGATAACGGATCCATTTTAATTTCTCATTTAACGGTTTGTAATTGATAACAAGGCGAGGAACACCTCTTTCAATTTCAGCATTTTTGTTTACATAAAAAGCGGTACAACTCCAAGGAGAATGGCTAGGTCGGATTAAGTTTTTGTCCAAAAGACTTTGAATTTCTGTTTTGCATAATTCCATATATTCCTTTTTCATTTGGCTAGGGCGAGCTCTAGTTGGAATATATTTTTCATCAAAATCGGGTTCATATGGTAAAGTTACTGTATATTTCTTTCTATTCCAAAAAGCATTAGGAATAGTACCACAGACTTCTGTTTGAAAATCTTTTTCAATAAGTTTAATTTTCTGTTGCAAAGAGGTTTGTTTTAATCTCTGTTCTGTTGTTAAGAAAGAAACTTCCTTAGCTAAGAAATTTATTTGATTCTGTTTGACAGACACTAAATCACGAATTTGATCTAATTCTTTAGTGTACGGTTGTGTAATAAATTCAAAAATAACAGATCTTCCCTGCAATTGGGAATAGATTCCTGTTGAGTCAATTTTATCAATAGGCATTAAAAGACATAAAAATGGTGTGCCTAAAATAATATTTGTGGCAAGATTTCTGATTAACACAAATGAGGTTGGAAGGCAGAGATCATTATTACAAATATAGGCTTCTGGTATCTTATGGAATTACCACTTGCACTGGTTAAACTCTGGGTAGTTTTTTCAAAATACCGGGTTGGAACTATACCTTCTTGGATACAGTTCATATCAGCTCCGCTATCTACCAAAGCAATAGCATCTTTAATAATAAAATCGGGTTTAATCATAAAAGATACTTTGATATACCATTTTTGGAAAGTTACTTGATTAACGAGTAACAAATACTGATTTTCTTCTGTTTTATCTTCAAGTTTTTGTTCAGTTTCTTGAATTATTTCTTTTTCTTTCTGTTTTTGTGGCAGCTGGGTGTGTAGATATTTGATATCTTTTATGGCTGCTGCACTAGCTGTTTGTAAATGTTTTACTTCTGTTTTTAAAATATTTATTTCCATTTTTAGATCTTGGATTGTTGTTGGTTGGTTATTAACAGATTTTATGGTTTATCTTATCCTAACTGAACTTTAGTGAGCACCCAAGTTGTATTGCATTTTTGTTTACATAAATATTAATCCGACCTAGCCATTCTCCGTTGTATTGCATATAGTTTCAATTGTATTGCAACTATATTAATCCGTGGTATTGCATTTTAGTGAGCACCCAATAAAGGTGCTCACTAAACTTCGTGGTGGTCAGAATCCTATCCATTCCCATTCATGGTTTATCCGGATTTGCCCTGAAGTCCTTAAACACGATGTCCCAAATTGGTTCCTCGTGTGGTGGGATAAATTTGGGTTATCACTTGACATTTTACCAGAAGAAATCCGACATGCATACAATGATTGGCATTATGCTTATTCTCGAGCTTATGCTTATCTGAATAAAAACAGGGATTTGTCTATCAGTAAATCCCTAGTCCATTTTACCATCCGTTTTAGTATCCCATGGATTTGGAAATGGGACTTTGCATGTGATTACCAGAATAAGGTACCCCGCCTAAAAAGAATTTTCTTTGTTAAATGGTGGAATAAGGGTATGGATCCGATTATTACTGAAACCGTCGCCAAAATCCAGGAGCATGCTCAGGCATGTCGAGAGACAGTTAAACAATCAGCAATTCCTGCTCCTCAACCAGCATTAACCAACAATCCGTTTATCCAAATTCAAAAAGAATTGAGAAATCAGTATCCTGACTTATCCGAAAATGAGATAATTCTTAAAAGCATGAATTTTCTCAAAGAACAGTTTTTGCAGACCATGCCTCAAGAGGATGATGTATCCATGAGGTCAGGTACCAGTCAGCCCTCATCCGAACCTGATGCTGATCCAGCCGAACACGTGTTAGCCGGAGAGAGTCAGCTACCCGATGATGAAGACACCCACTTTGGTGATTTCTGGGATGCCATGACAGATGTCCTCACAGAAAAATTAGCCAAAAGCAACCGCAAAGGAAAGCGACATGACTAGGTGTCGGCACGTCCAGACAACAAACTTTGAAAAAGCAGATTCCCACTATCCGTGTTTATCATTATAGCAGCCAACGTCATGGATGACCTCATCAGTTAGGATAAGATGTAATATCGTCGGTCGAATTACATTGTAACATCTGTCCCTCTCTTTATCCGATTTTGTTTATAAAAGGGATGCCTCACCCTTGTTGAAGGCAGGTTGAATTTTAGTTTGTTTCTTTGGTTTTCTTTGTTTATACTATTTCCAACCCCCTCTTGTAAAATAATTGTACTTCCTCAATAAAAATTAGTATTTTATATGTATGCCCTCTGTCGATGCACTTGAACAATATTTATGGTTGTTAAATTTTTGGGAAAATCAAAAAAATCATTATCTTAATACACCTGTAGATTATTATACCCAACCGTATATTACTGCTCGTATTACCGAGTGTGACCAGCATATAGCAGAAATCAAGGCTTTGATCCAAGAACAGGTCGTGGCCTGGGCGGCCAGGAGGCCTCCTCCGCCTCCTCAACAGTAAGGTACATGAGGTCATATATGGGATAATTTGTTTTCTTTATACCTGTATTATGTATGTATTTATTCCTGGATTTGTGCTAATGTAAGGTTAATTAATTGTTTAAGTTTGAGGTTAGTGGGACGTCACCCAAGTCGCGTTAGGTTAGGTCAAATACAGAGTGTGTGAGGACCGTTGATGCCTGTAAATCGTTGACAGACGTGCTAGCCATGTCAAGCTAGACCTTTAGTGAGCACCTTTATTGGTATCAGAGCCAAGTTTAAGTAGTTACATAATATAAGTATAAATTAAATAAATTATACATATATGACCACCATACATCATGACTGAACCACAGGAGAATACCGTAACAGTACCAGAAAATGAATCCGTTACTTCTTTAGGAAATACAATCTCCTCTTTAGCAGAAGCAGCCGAAATGGTCGCCTACCAGGATGTAAAAGATGCCCTAGATAAATGGACAATACCACCCGTAGATCCAAAAACCATTTATAAAAAAGGAAAATTTCAATGGTTTAGTAAAACAATCATTAAAACCTTTGAACATGCATCATGTATTCAGAATAATGATGAAATAATCCGACTAATTCATATTAATGACTTTGTTCCGTTTGTTAAAGATTATAAGTACATCCACATAGGATTAGTACAAATAGCCTTTAAACCTTTGACACTCCTAGGTCAAAATACCAGTATTCAGTGTACCCTCCGGGATGGTAGATGCCTCGATTGGAGAGCATCTCTTATGGGAGCTATTGAAACCAGTCTTTCCCATGGACCAGTATATTTTGATATCTATCCGAATATAAGTATCTCTATGACTGATAGAAATATATCCGACTTGTTAGAACTGAGAGTTCTCACTCATGGATATGAGTATAAACCAGGATCCCCTCTTTTTTCAGTACATTCCCGAATTTACATTAAGGCTTTAACAACTTTAAATCCTTATGTAAGAAAAACAACTGAAAAAGAAAATACTGTATTAATTGAAACTAATTTATACAGTAGTCAAGTAGCTGTACCTAAACAAATTCCGTGGTCATCCATAACCTTTCCAGAACGATGGCATATTCCTAATGCCGTACCTCCTCAACCGATGATTCAGCATCATTTAGATGATGTTATCCAGACACAAGAAGGTAATGTTTATCTTCAATTCCAGAAACCGCAATTTACTCGAAGCACTTCCTCTAATGCTAGTTTTAGAACAGCCCCTAGAAGCTTGTCTAATAATAGCTTTAGATCTGCTAACAGAAGTTTTTCCAATAACAGTTTCCAATCAATACCTCCTTATAGGGTTGATTTACCTGAATCCAGTCGACAATCGGTAGACTCTCTACAAATACCTGATAGACCACCTAGTAGACCTTCTAGTGATCCACAAGAAGACCAACTAGATCCGATGACATCAGAAATACAAGGAATCCGATTTTCTAAAAATAAAATTCCTCATGGTGTTTATAACAAACCAATTCAACCACCAGATAGTCCAACGGCTAGTGATATGAATTTTGATATTTAATGGATTTTACACCAGGTAGTGAAAATAGAAAATTAATAAACCAGGAATTTTATCAGGATAAAAATGAAGAATTTAGAAGATGGTATTTTACCACTCATACTCCAGAACAATTAAACCAGTATAAGACTCAATATTACCAACATCTTGAGTTACACCAGAAGATAATATTTTTTAAAGAATGGTTTCAAACTGAAACTCAACCAAAAATAACTGTCATAGAAGACCAATTTAAGACTTGGACAACAGCTGATGGTCAAGTTATCAATTCTATCCATCCACCTCCTCAGGCTTTAGAATTAGTTCCTAATGGAGAAACCACTAGGCAACCTCTAGTAGCCACAGCATATATTGATGCACAAACCGGTAGATTTTCAACAAAAGAATTTGCTCAACTTAAAGATTTAGGTATAATTATCCGCCAACATAATTATACTAATCTGATCTGTCAAACCATGAGTAAACAGTTAACCAGAGTTGAAAATTTAGTTTCTACCTTTAAAGATAGAAGCTTAGCTCCACCCGTATCTGGGAGCTCTCTTATCCATCCGGTATCCATTAAACCTCCCTTAGAAATCAGTAATTTTAAGCTGAAAGCACCTGATAATGACTTTATGGATGCTCTATTACAGAAAATGCAACATTTAAATGTTCGTCCTCCAGAGAACTTACCCGAATCCACTAGTGGAACAATTAACATGTTGCGATCCGAATTTACTAATGAAGAATTATCACCCGAACAAATAAATGAAATTCAACTTAATTTTCAGGAACCGTCTCATGTGAATAAATTACATGGTTATTCATCTAGCCGACCACAATTTCTTCCCTATACCAGAAATTATTATGCTAGACCTACGCCTCCCGACTTGTTATATGAGGAAACCTATATCCCTAACCAGGAAAGTTATCATGGTAAAACTATCTATGAATGGAATATAGATGGTGATTCTGAATATGCTATTCTTAAGAAATTACACCAGATGTTAATGTTTGCCACTATCTGTAGGCAATATAGTAATCAGGATCATGCCATTGCTAAATTTATTATAACTGGCTTCACCGGACAACTTAAAGGTTGGTGGGATAATGTAATTTCCCTTGCCCAACAAAATGAAATTCTTACATCCGTTAAAACTGAATTAGATCCTACTACTAATCAACCCGTTCAACACCAGGATGCTGTTTATACCCTTATCCAAACCATCATCCTCCATTTTATTGGAACTAGTACCAGTACTCAAGATCGCAGTCGCGAACTTCTCCAGAATCTCCGTTGTCCATCCCTTACCCATTTTCGATGGTATAAGGATGTTTTCCTCATCAAGGTTATGCAACGCCCTGATGCTAACAGTGAACATTGGAAAGCCAAATTTATTGATGGCCTTCCTACTCTTTTTGCCGAGCGCGTTAGGAAAAAACTTCGGGACCGCCATGACCGGATGTCTATTCCTTACGACCAGTACACTTATGGACAACTTTGCTCCATTATAACCGATGAAGGTCTTTCTTTGTGTAATGATCTCAAACTTCATTACCAAATGAAACAACAGAATTTAACTGGTAGAAAAGAATTAGGTGAATTTTGTGATCAATTTGCCTATGAACCCGTAGTCCAGTATCCGCAAAAGGCTAGGCGAATATCCCATAAGAAATCTTCTTCAAAACCTTATCGGAAATCTCATAAGTCTAGCCATCCGAAATCCAGTAAGAAGTTTTATCCCAAGAAATCTTCAACCAGTAAATCCACAGGAAAAAGAAAACATAAATCTGAAATTAAATGTTATAAATGTGGACAAACAGGACATTATGCTAATAGATGCAAATCAAAAGCTAAATCTAAAATTAATGAATTAATGATAGATGATAAGCTTAAAGAACAGATAATTAATGCTTTAGAAGACGAAGAAAATTCATCCAGTAATGAATCTCCATCAGACGATGAGATTAATCAGTTATATTCCTCATCCTCCCCTAGTGATGAAGAACCAACCGAAACTTGTCCCTGTAGCACGAATCAGGACCAACTATCAGAAATTAACTATTGGAAATCCATAGTTGAAATGAATGGTTTAAACTTAGGAGAATTCGATCAACCACATGTTTTAAATTATAAGAATAATCGGGTATGTTTGGCGCTTCTGGTGCAGTTTGTTGATGTTCATAACACATTTTTAAATATTTTAATTTTATTTCCGGATCTTGTATCTGGTCTGCTATAGCAAGCATATCCTTTTGGGTGTCAGTTAAAACATTAATACTACTGGGTTCTCCTAAGTTTAAACCATTCATTTCAACTATGGATTTCCAATAGTTAATTTCTGATAGTTGGTCCTGATTCGTGCTACAGGGACAAGTTTCGGTTGGTTCTTCATCACTAGGGGAGGATGAGGAATATAACTGATTAATCTCATCGTCTGATGGAGATTCATTACTGGATGAATTTTCTTCGTCTTCTAAAGCATTAATTATCTGTTCTTTAAGCTTATCATCTATCATTAATTCATTAATTTTAGATTTAGCTTTTGATTTGCATCTATTAGCATAATGTCCTGTTTGTCCACATTTATAACATTTAATTTCAGATTTATGTTTTCTTTTTCCTGTGGATTTACTGGTTGAAGATTTCTTGGGATAAAACTTCTTACTGGATTTCGGATGGCTAGACTTATGAGATTTCCGATAAGGTTTTGAAGAAGATTTCTTATGGGATATTCGCCTAGCCTTTTGCGGATACTGGACTACGGGTTCATAGGCAAATTGATCACAAAATTCACCTAATTCTTTTCTACCAGTTAAATTCTGTTGTTTCATTTGGTAATGAAGTTTGAGATCATTACACAAAGAAAGACCTTCATCGGTTATAATGGAGCAAAGTTGTCCATAAGTGTACTGGTCGTAAGGAATAGACATCCGGTCATGGCGGTCCCGAAGTTTTTTCCTAACGCGCTCGGCAAAAAGAGTAGGAAGGCCATCAATAAATTTGGCTTTCCAATGTTCACTGTTAGCATCAGGGCGTTGCATAACCTTGATGAGGAAAACATCCTTATACCATCGAAAATGGGTAAGGGATGGACAACGGAGATTCTGGAGAAGTATAATCCCAGAATGTATAATCCCAGTATACATTCTGGGATCAGAGCTATTGTTTTTAATTAACTTTTTAACCTATTTTATTTTCTTATGGCTTAGCCAAAAAGTCAAATTTGCTTACATGCCAAACGAAGGCTAAGTTCAATAGTTATAATAAGTTTTGAATTCATACATCCGCTCCACAATAGCTCCCATTCTATTACGGGACCAAAACACCATTTGCCTCTCCATGTTATTTAGGCCCCGTTTTGTTTTTAAAGGTAGAATAGAGAGGATTAATAGTGAAGAGATTAGTAAAATTGTGTTTGTTTTGATGATAGTTGTTAGTGTGGAAATTGTTAGATTATGTTTATATAAAATAATAAAAACAAATAAAATTATGATTTTTACTTAACAAAAAATATAAAATCATTAAACATTAATATTTTTAAAAAAAAAAAATTGCGATTGACCAGCCGAATGTCTGGCCGGACTATTTTCTAATATCACTTCTTTACCTAGACTAACAATCCGCTCACCCAAGACCTATCCTAATCCGAACGGACTATCAATACGGAAGGCCACAAACAAAATAAACGTGAGCTAAGCTCATTGTTCATCCTTCACAGTCTAGAGTAAACTGTTACTCCGAAAAACAAACGAGGCTTAGGGATAAATGGTTCATTGAATTTTAACAACGTTCTAAACGACAAAAAATTTCCGGATTGCCGAGGAGTGCTAGCTATGACATAACCGTAGGAGCATGAGTACCAGCCCTGATGTTGACAGTTGGGCTGTTGTGTTTCATTTATGGCACGGTGGTCAAGTCCTACGTCAGTAGACATGGTTCAGTGGCTGAATTCGCCTTTGCTCCACAGCCCACCATCATCGACGTTGCTGGGCTTGACGAGCCCACTGTTGAGTCATTCCCCAAAGCAGTCCTTAGTGAGAGCAGGCGCGTCTACCCAAGCCTGATTACAACATTTGCCCAATATGCTTGTCCAAATACAGGACGATGGAAACTCTCGGACGTATACTTGAATGCCAACATTCTCTCGGACGTATACTTGAATGCCAACATTACTTCCATGTTGATTGCATCGATGAATGGCTTCGCTTAAATCCTAATTGGAATTGGGATCCTCTAGAGTGATTTTTCCCTAAAGTTTCCTAGAGTGCTACATTGTGTGGTTGAGATTTACTGGCAAGTCACATCAATTTTTTTTGATGTGACTTGCCAGTAAATCTCAACCACACAATGTAGCACTCTAGGAAACTTTAGGGAAATTTCACTCTAGAGGATCCTTGCTCTCCTAATTGTCTCTCCTAAGTTGTGATTTTTTTTTGGTTCTCCATCTTTTGTATCTTGGGTAAATGCACAAGCATCCTGAAAAAAAAAAAATAAAAAAAAATAAAAATTCATGCTTTGGCTCAGTCTTTGTGTTCACTTCCCCTAAAATATCAAGAGCTTCAAACATGGTACTATGAGTTGTTCATTACTGATTTTGTTCTGTGAATTGACTCTATACGCCTACCCACTAATTCAAGTTTCCTCTTGATCACTTGGCAAAGAAAAAAGAAGTGACATAGTAGACAAAACTACTGTTAAAGCAAGATCTAGAGAGGGCAAGATAAACGTAACCTTATCCCAATTTTGGAGAAGCTATTTCTTGATGACTTGCAGAAAAGAAAACAATAATTTTCTATTTTTTTGAGAACTATGATCAAGAAAGAAGACAAGATTTATTGCCAAATGGGCATTGACTATTAAAACAATGGAGCTCCGGCCAACAGCAAGACAATGAATCCTTGTTCCTTTTTAAATTGTACAATACAATGAAGCTCAGGGAAGGTATGTGTAATTTACCCAGTTTAGATTGTAAGCAATAAGATAGAAATTTTGACAGAACAATAGATAACATATGGTTGGAATTACCTAAAGGGGATTTGATGCTAACATGGCAGTGATTTACAATGATTTGCTAGAGATTATCACATTTGACATTGAACTAAAGAAAGAAAGAAAAAAAGAATTGTTAAGTGGCCAATTTTAGCTTAGATAATTTTAAAATTGATATGCAATTGTTAATATAGAAAAGTAGAATCTTGTGGTTGAAAGCTGAGAACCAAGTCACCCTAAAAAAATTGACCCCTAAGAATCTTAATTAATTCATTTAGTTACTGCATAATGGTATGAAGTGCTTCCTAGCTATGATAAAAGCTAGATTAAATGAACTTGCTCTTTGTTAATTCGCTATGCCATGACCTTTTAAAGAGAGAACCAAATGTGTTAATCAAAAACTAGATTTATGCATATAAAACGACCAGTCATTGATCGATGACAGAAGAGAGATTTCTACTCTGATGAAACTACAATAAAATTGACATAGCTTAATTTTGTTATTCAGATTCAATAATAATTTCTAACTCACTATTTACAAGTTTTACATCCACAACTCCACTACTTGCTGTTGGATTTGTGGAGGAAAATGGATTGGCGGGCATGATCAGTGTCCTCATCTCCTTCTAACATTTTAACCACAACATTCATGGAGGGTCGATCTACCGGGTACCACTGAATGCACCAAAGTCCCACAATCGCTAACTTCTTTGCAATCTTGGCATCCGCATCATCCATCAACTGGATTCCCAGCTCTTCTCCACGATGCAAACGATTGTAAATCCATTCAGAAAAGTACACTTGGTTGGTGTTCTGCACTGTTACATCAAAATCCTTTTTCTCTCCTACCATTTCAAGCAACAACATCCCAAAGCTATAGATATCTGATTTGTATGACACATTCCCAAAGTTCTTGGAGAACACTTCAGGTGCAATATAGCCAATGGTTCCCCTAGCAGTAGTCATGTATACAATACTTTGTTCCTTTGAGCACAACTTTGCTCGACCAAAATCCGAGATCTTCGGATTTAAGTTGTGGTCCAACAAGATATTATGGGGTTTAATATCAAAGTGAAGGATTCGTTGATCACACCCTTGGTGAAGATATTCAATTCTTTTGGCTATGCCTAGAGCAATATCCTGCAACTTCTTCCAACCAAGTAAACCTTTCTTGTGACCAGATGACACAAACTCTTCCAGTGAATCATTCGGTAAGAATTCATAAATAAGAGCTCTTCTAAACCCCCATCAACACAATATCCGACCAGGCGAACCACATTGATGTGGTGGATTCTACCTATTATTCCCATTTCGTTGATGAAATCTTCCCTCTTTCCTTTTGAACTATTGAGAATTTTAACTGCAACATGAACATCGTTGGAAAGTTGTCCCCTATACACTGTTCCATAGCCTCCTTGGCCTACTTTGTTCGTAAATTGATTTGTAATTTTCTTGATATCTGCATAAGAATATCTTGATGGCTTAAGAGCCCTGTAATCCTCCAAGAATCTTTTAATCTTTGATTGGTCCTCTCTCTTTATTTTCTTTGATCTGTGGACAGAATACAACGCAATGACCACTATAACAAGAAGAAAATAGCATACAACCACACCTACAATTTATAACAACGAAATTAGGAATGAAGATTCCATATTCACTACAAACATGAAAGGTGGTGGAGAAATTCACCTGCAATCACCCGCGGCTTTTTCGATTCACCTGTAAAATAGGGAGAATACTTGTCAATAAGCATGTGGAAGCTATAGAGGGCCATAATATTTTATTTTTTGATAAAAAATAAAAACTTTAAATTTAAGAACAGGGAGATACAAAACTGCCTTAAGTAACCAACCTTTTCAACAAATATAAAACCAACCTAAGTAAGCTTCTAACAAATATCTTGCCTACATTACAAACACTACCTTGATCCAAACTATGAACATTCAACCCTACCTAATCAAATGAATGCAATAAACAAACAAGTGAAAGAGATACATACCTTCCTTTGGCGGTTTAAAATTTTCATGTCCCGTACTGTTACTGATATTCAATCTACAATACTTGTCTTGCGCTTCACAGTTGTCACATATCTGTTTCGGCCATTTCAATTGTAGGTCAGGTGTTCGATCAAATACCTCAGAAGGAACAGACGAAATATTATACATCTTTATGCAAAATAATAAGGACTCAAAGTCGATAAAAAAATCAGAGTAAACAGCAATAACTTCACTACCCGATTTGCCGCCAAGGCAGGTATTGTAATAGAATTGTTGCCCTTTTGCAGGGCAACTGAATAAGCTGAAATCAGAGACGAAATTGGAGAATTGGAATGGAGAGAAAAACAAGTTGAGGTTTCGAAGCTGGTGAGGAAAACAACCATATGGGTCTGTGATGTGAATGGATTGAGATGTGTAATTTATGTAGTTGATCAAAACTTTAACAAAAAATGGGAGGTCAAGGACTGTGTCGTTGGTTTGGGAGCAAGAAAGATCGAAGCTAGGACAGCCACAGTGTTAAGGCTGGCGGTTGTTTAGACGAAATGGGAATCGAATGGTTGAACCATGGTCTGAGCATGTTGTTAGGGTGCACTCATCTTGTCCAGCTGAGAGTTTCAAGACCAAGAAGAGAATCAAGAAGATGACCATGTTCCCTTGGTTACTATCTTTAAAGTTTCATCTCTCTCTCTCTCTCTCTCTCTCTCTCTCTCTCTCTGTATTAGATGTTTGGTGGTTTGGCCATTGACATGTTATTCCTTTCTCTCAACCATCAATGCAGTGGGTTGTTTGGTCATTTACCTACCTAAATGTTATTCCTTCCTCTCAGCCATCAATGCAGTGGGTTGGTTGGTCCTTTACCTACCTATTGGCATCCCATGTGAACATGTGAATGGCCAAACCACCAAACATCTAATACACAGAGAGAGATGAAACTTTAAAGATAGTAACCAAGGGAACATGGTCATCTTCTTGATTCTCTTCTTGGTCCTGAAACTCTCAGCAGGACAAGATGAGTACACCCCAATAACATGCTCAGACCACGGTCCAACCATCCGATTCTCATTTCGTCTAAACAACCGCCAGCCTCAACACTGTGGCTGTCTCGGCTTCAATCTTTCTTGCTCCCAAACCAACGACACAGTCCTTGACCTCTCATTTTCTATTAAAGTTTTGATCAACTACATAAATTACACATCTCAATCCATTCACATCACAGACCCATATGGTTGTTTTCCTCACTAGCTTCAGAACCTCAACTTGCCTTCCTCTCCATTCTAATTCTCCGATTTCGTCTCTAATTTCAGCTTATTCAGTTGCCCTACAAAAGGGCAACAATTCTATTACAATACATGGATTGGTGACGAATCGGGTAGTGAAGTTATTGCTATTTACTCTATTTTTTTATCGACTCTGAGTCCTTATTATCTTGCATAAAGATGTATAATATTCCATTTGTTCCTTCTGAGGTATTTCATCGAACACCTGACCTACAATTGAAATGGCCGAAACAGATATGTGGCAACTGTGAAGCACAAGGCAAGTATTGTAGATTGAATATCAGTAACAGCACGGGACATGAAATTTTTAAACCACCAAAGGAAGGTATGTACCTCTTTCACTTGTTTGTTTGTTGCATTCATTTGATTAGGTAGGGTTGAATGTTCATGGTTTGGATCAAGGTAATGTTTGTAATGTAGGCAAGGTGTTTGTTAGAAGCTTACTTAGGCTGGTTTTATATTTGTTGAAAGGGTTGGTTACTTAAGGCAGTTTTGTATCTCCATGTTCTTAAATTTAAAAGCTTTTATTTTTTATTTTTTATCAAAAAATAAAATATTATGGCCCTCTACAGCTTCCACATGCTTGTACAAGTATTCTCCCTATTTTACAGGTGAATCAAAAAAGCCGCGAGTAATTGCAGGTGAATTTCTGCACCACCTTTCATGTTTGTAGTGAATATGGAATTTTCGTTCCTAATTTCATTGTTATAAATTGCAAGTTTGGTTGTAGGCTCTTTTCTTCTTGTTATAGTGGTCATTGCATTGTATTGTGTCCACAGATCAAAGAAAATAAAGAGAGAGGACCAATCAAAGATTGAAAGATTCTTGGAGGATTACAGGGCTCTCAAGCCATCAAGATATTCTTATGGAGATATCAAAAAAATTACAAATCAATTTACAAACAAAGTAGGTCAAAGAGGCTATGAAACAGTGTATAGGGGACAGCTTTCCAGCGATGTTCATGTTGCAGTTAAAATCCTCAATAGTTCAAAAGGAAAGAGGGAAGATTTCATCAACGAAGTGGGAATAATAGGTAGAATCCACCACATCAATGTGGTTCACCTGGTCGAATATTGTGCTGATGGGTTTAAAAGAGCTCTTATTTATGAATTCTTACCGAATGATTCACTGGAAGAGTTTGTGTCATCTGGTCACGAGAAAGGTTTACTTGGTTGGAAGAAGTTACAGGATATTGCTCTAGGCATAGCCAAAAAAAATGAATATCTTCACCAAGGGTGTGATCAACGAATCCTTCACTTTGATATTAAACCCCATAACATCTTGTTGGACCACAACTTAAATCCGAAGATCTCAGATTTTGGTCAAGCAAAGTTGTGCTCAAAGGAACAAAGTATTGTATCCATGACTACTGCTAGGGGAACCATTGGCTATATCACACTTGAAGTGTTCTCCAGGAACTTTGGAAATGTGTCATACTAATAAGATATCTATAGCTTTGGGATATTGTTGCTTGAAATGGTAGGAGGGAAAAAGGATTTTGATGTAACAGTGCAGAACACCAACCAAGTGTACTTTCCTAAATGGATTTACAATCGTTTGCATCGTGGAGAAGAGATGGGAATCCAATTGATGGATGATGCGAATACCAAGATTGCAAAGAAGTTAGCAATTATGGGACTTTGGTGCATTCAGTGGTACCCGGTAGATCGACCCTCCATGAATGTTGTGGTTAAAATGTTAGAAGGAGATGGGGACACTGATCATGCACGCCAATTCATTTTCCTCCACAAATCCAACAGTAAGTAATGGAGTTGTGGATGTAAGGCCTGTAAATAGTGAGTTAGAAATTATTGTTGAATCTGAATAACAAAATTAAGTTGTCAATTTTATTGTAGTTTCATCGGAGTAGAAATCTCTCTTCTATCATTGATCAATGACCAGACTGGTCATTTTATATATAAATCTAGTTTTTGATTAACACATTTGGTTCTCTCTTTAAAAGGTCATAGCATAACGAATTAACAAAGAGCAAGTTCATTTAATCTGGTTTTTATCATAGCTAGGAAGCATTTCATACCATTATGCAGCAACTACATGAATTAATTAAGATTCTTAGGGGTCAATTTTTTTAGGGTGACTTGGCTCTCAGCTTGCAACCACAAGATTCTACTTTTCTATATTAACAGTTGCATATTAATTTTAAAATTATCTAAAGCTAAAATTGGCCACTTAACAATTCCTTTTTTCTTTCTTACTTCAGTTCAATGTCAAATGTGATAATCTCTAACAAACTGAATGTACTTTCGAAGAATGCCGAATGTCTCTGCTAAATCGGCTAGATGGGTTTGTTTTTCCTTGGACTTGACCACCATATCGTCGATAGATACTTCCATGGTACGGCCAAGTTGTTCCTTGAACATGGCAATCACTAGTCTTTGGTAAGTTGCCCCCGCATTTTTCAGCCCAAAGAGCATGACCTTGTAGCAATAGGTTCCTCTTGGGGTGAGCAATGCGATTTTTTCTTGGTCCTCCGAATACATGGCAATTTGATGGTAGCCTCTGTAGGCGTCCAAGAAGCTCATGCGTTGATGATGTGCCATTGCATCTACGAGTTGGTCTATTCTGGTGAAAGGAAAATAGTCCTTGGGACAAGCTTTGTTTAAGTCCGTGAAATCCACACAAACACGCCAAAATCCATTCTTCTTCTTTACAACCACTCTATTGGACAGCCATGTAGGGTAGGTTACTTCGTGAATTGCCCCGGCATCAAGTAATCGATCAACTTCTTCAACAACGACCGAAGTATGTTCCGCGGCTGACCGCTGACTTCTTTGAATAATTGGCTTACATTTTGGATCAACGTTTAAGCGGTGCTGGGCCACAAAAGGATCCACCCCTGGCATCTCGTATGGTGACCATGCAAACACATTGAGGTTGCTGAGTAAGAAAGATACAAGCTCTTGCCTTTCAACTTCATTCAGGGAAACGTCGATCGTGAAGAACTTGTCAGGATTCCTGTTAATTTTGACCCGATCCAGGGCTTTAGTTGCCTTTTCACTCGGGGTCTTCCCAATGTCCTTAAGGCTTTCTCGATCCGGTACCTCAATTGAATTCACTTCCAGCTCTTTTGGTCTCTTTGCGGCAAAAAGGTGCCGATTTCTGAGAACCTCGAATTTGTTCGATACCGTACTCAGTCGGAAAATGAAGTAGTTGATGGTAGGTGCTCGGCACAGCTTACATAGTGTGCAACCAAGTTCTTCCCATAATGAGATTGTCTGGTGAAGGAAGTTTGACAACTATAAATTCCACATCTACTGATCTAGTGCCCGCCCGAACTGGTAGTGTGATTTTGCCCAAAGGATACTCCAGGTTAGCATTGAAGCCGAATAGTGAATAATCGACCAGGGACAGATCCGAGTCAGTGAAGCTGAATTTAACAAAAATTTTATAATACATTACTTCTGAAGTACTTCCTTGATCAATGAGAACATGTTCAATGGTGAATCTGTTCACACGTAGCTCGATGACAAAGGGATCAGCGTAGGGGAGGGTTACTCTAACTAAGTCAATGTCATCGAAACTAATCCTCCCAGTTTCATGGGACCTTTTCGCTGGCGTGATTGGCCTATGTGGGCTAGTCTGCAATTGAATCGTATGCACCTCGGATGACGTCAGCAAGCTGTATATCATATGAATTACACCAAGTGGAGGTGAATCTGGCCATAAGGCTACTGCGTTCGATGAATTATTCTTCCGAATGTGTTGCACCAGCCAGCCGTCTTGCACCAGCTCCTCCAGGTGATCCTTTAGTGCATAACAACTGTCGGTGTCATGACCGTGGTCTTTGTGATACTCGCACCATTTATCCCGTCTCCTCATATCGGAAGGTCTCATTATCTTAGACGGCCACTTAAAGAACGGAAGGTGTTTGACTTTCGACAAAATCTTACTGATCAGCTCTGTTAACTCCGTGTATTTCTTGTCTGAGAGCCTTGTGCACCTACTATCCACTTGATATTGTTCATTTGCTCGATGTGAACATTGGTCATTTGATCAGCGCGAGTCTCGCCTTTTGTCCCGTTTGGCCCGATTTTGCAGTTCGAGGCTTCTTGATAGAACGACGCTTATTGGCTGAACGATTCCTGGCAGAGTTGTCTTAACGACTTTCTACCCAGCTTTGACCTGCAGGGCATCGTCTTCCACTTTGCAATATTCTTCAACTTTCTTCATTAACACCCAAACTATTTTGGGTGACCGTCTAGTTAATGAACTGCAGAGGGGACTATCAGGATGCAATCCCATCTTAAAGGCGGTGATGGCCATGGAGTCATTGCAAGCATCATCTACCAGATTAAAGTATTCCCAATAGCATGCCGAATATTCACGAAAGGTTTCTTTTGGTTTAATTTGCATTGCCCAGAGAGAATCAGCTTGCTTTGGCTGGATCTCATTGGTGATTAATCTTGCCCTGAAGGACTTTTGGAGTTGATGGAAGCTCTTAATCGATGTCAGCTCCAGTTTATAATACCATCTGATGGCCAGTGGTCCTAGATTGCTCAAAAATATTCGACACATGAGAGCTTCATCGTCAGCATGAAGTGTCATCGCTTGTTTATAATGACGAATGTGATTAGTGGGGTCCGATTTTCCGTCATACAGGGTGAATGACGGCACTTTGAACTTCTTCGGTAGCACTGCCCTTGCGATTCGTCGCACAAAAGGGTCATGCTTATTTTCTTCATCTGAATCATTTCTCCTCCCTCGTTTATGTCGTACATGCGGACTTCCTTTGGATAAGCTGGATACATCGACTCGTCCCTTCTTTCTGGATTCCGAGGATGATGAGTCAGAATCACTGTCACTATCGTGTTTTCGAAGTCGATGTCATCGACCATCCTTCTTCTCCGAAGGTCAACCCCGGTCTTGACACGTGGCCTGCTGGGATTTTGTCACCTCCAGGGCCAAATCCTAGCGGAGGCGCTCATTCTCAGCCATCATGTTTTCCAACCACTGTTCGTTTTGCTTTGCTTGATCCATAATCGTTTGCATTGTCTCATGCACTGATGTCAAGGGTGAGGTCTGGGCTACTGAGTCAAAGTTCAAGGCCCGTTGTGCGGTGATATTCTCTGGTTCAATCATGTTTCTTGGAGTGATGTCATCTCTTGGCGTAAGGTCGTCAGCGACTACCGGAGGATCATCTGTTACGCTCACCATGGATGTGCTTGTGTATTCCCACAAATGGCGCCAATTGTGGAGAAGTGATTTGGAAATACTCTAGGATCCTGTAAGACGTTCCTGATCCTCAGATTGCCACCTGAAAAAGGATGAACACTCCGGTCGGAGGTGCCAGAATTAACATTTCGACGAACAAGTTAGTATATGCTCTCTAGTTTGCTTCTGTCTCAAGTTTTTTTAATCTATTCTCGCATACCTCTCTTTGGTTGATGTTGCTCTATTTATATTCGTTTCTGGGCCCTAACGTCAGGTCTACTCTTAATCCTTCGCATGATTGTTTATTCAGCCTTCCGGTCATGTACCGGTATTTACTTGGCTCAGAATAGCTCCGATTGCCTTTGGCCCGATCAAATTGGTTTTCCTTAGTATAACAAATATTCGACTCCCACATTATGCAATTACCTTTGGATTAGTTTCATAAAACTTTTCATGATATACGTAGCATTACTCTTATTATATTTTTCACGTGTGAGGTAATGTATTGCACAGCTTTTATAACTAGATTGATGTAAGTTCGCAAAAATTGTAAAAAGGTACCCAAAAAGCTAGAACTAAAATAGCAGATAAAAGCGAACAAATTTAAGCAAAATATCACTTAAATATTACGCTCCTCGCATTTTTTACTACAAATTTACTAACTAAATTTGCATAATCTAGGATTGGATCATTTTTTTTATTTGAGACCTTAAAAAAAAAAAAAAAAAAAAAAATTGGCAACAGGTTGTGGACTGGACTAATGTTGTTCGGGCCCGTAAGGCCCACTACAGTCTCATCTTGATGATCCAAACTATACATTTTTTAGATCACAACGTGTAAATCATCTATAAAAAAAAATTCAAGTCGATTTGATAACTGTAACCACGTTAGTTTATTACAATTGTCTCCCAAAAAATGAATAGTATAATTTTCAAATAATATTTGTCGTTCATTTTTTTTTATATAAATAAATGCCATAAACTAATATATACAGTTATTGGATCGACCTGAATTTTTTTCATGGATGATCTACACGTTATGATTTTAAACCTGAACAGTTCGAATTATCAAAATGAGACCATAGTGGGTCTCCAAAATAATTAAACCTGATATATGAACCAAATTTTTTCAGGGACCTAAATTTCAATAAAATTTTGGAGGCCCCTAGGTTGACCTACGCCTACGGCAAGCCCTGCACTGTGGTATCATTCTACACTGAAATTTTCATTCATTTATTTTTAAATATTTCTTTAATTATTTATGTTAAGGATGTGTCAATTAAGAAATTGGAATAACCCGTTTACATCAATGTAAAATTTTTACTTTAAAAAATAATTTTCATGTAAAACCTTTTATAGTAAAAACTTATCATTTGTATGGACTAGAGATAAACTTGACCCTTTTGCTTATATAATAGTATAAATTTTTTGTTATTAAAATGTTTAGAATTGTAGAATCGAACCATATTGGTTATATAGATCCAACAGTTTGGTTACTGTTTCAATTTTCAAAGAATCCTAAGGACCGGTTTGATTTCTTATTTACTCTAAAATCGGACCAATTGGATTCATGAACACCCCTATCACAAATAAGTTGTACCAAACAATAGTCTTGCAAACAACTTCTCCATTCAGAGGATTAAAAATCAAAGAAAGAATACTCACTTGAGATGAAGCTCCACAACTTGCCTGCAATTTTTGGCGAAAAAATTATGTTAGTCAACCAAAATTTGCAAAAACTAGTGGGAATTAAAGATGTCAAGCCGACCACATCCTTATTTAATTTTCACAACATTATCTTGTCCATCATTAAAACGAAATAATGTGTACTATCAGCCTTCTTGCTCTAGCCTGATGGCATCTCCATCAATTTGCATTAAAAGAATTTATAGCCACTAATTCAGATAACTACTAAAATAGTCAAGCCAACATTTGTAAGTTAGCTCTTACTGTTCAACAAAAAGTGAAAAAGTTGCAATTGCATTGCGATAGGGTCAACCCTCAGTTTTTGAAGCTACAAGTGAAGTTTTAATATGGGGCTTTTTATACATTCACATAAAAATAAATAAATAAAGTTTGCTTCCATATATAACTACTAAAATTGTTAGCAAAATTCAATTTATAAAAATAAAAATAAAGGGTATATCAAAAAACTTAAAACTATAATGCCAGATAAAACCGAACAAATTGTAGCGAAATATCACTTAAACATTACTCTCCTCGCATTTTTGACTACAACATTACTATCTAAATTTGCATAATCTGGGATTGGATTAAATTTTTAATTGAGACCTAATAAGTAAAATAGTAAAAAAAAAAAAAAATTAGACCTAGTATAAGACTTTGAACAAAACTTTATCATTTTTTCAAAAAAAAATCGCTATTTGGCTCAAACCTTAGAAAAGAAAAATTGTAGAAAATACCCTCAAATAATTTACACGAAAAAAGACTTTGAACAAAAACTTTATTAAGTCAAAATTTTCCTAAATTCTATCCTCAAAAAGGTCCAAAATTTCAAAAATCAACTCAATATGCATTTTATCAAACAGTTGACAGACAAGGAAAATGGGAGTAAAGCTCACACCTTCCACATGAACTGCAATGAGAGAAACTATGCATCATAAAAGCAACAAGCTATGCCAATTTCCAACATCAAAAACTTTATCTATATCCAAACCCTCTTGTTGTATAAAATTTCAAAAAACAAGTAGAGGTTTTTTTGGACACTCTCACCTCAATAGTGTGCTCCTAAAGAAATGGCAATGAAATTTATGTACATTCATTTCAAATCAAAAATCAAAAGGCTTGTACCATCTAAAAAAAATCAAAAGACTAGTTATTTTAAATTTGTCATCAACACATCATTCAAATGTATAAAATTCCTATTTGCAAATCAATTTCCGGTGTAAAATATTTCTTGGTGATTTCTTTTACTTTCTGTACATCCTAAACATTAAAAGTATAAAATGTATTTTTGGTCGAAACAAAAGGGATCAGAAAATTTTACTCACTTAGAAAGGAAGGCTAAAAAGAGCAGACAGTCGAGCAAGCGGCAATGACATTCAAAACATCGCCGAAGCAAAATGCCCATTTTTTGCAACTTTTGCAGTTATTGAACCCCACGAAACCTCAAACCCATATTCCAGAGCCTTGTTAACATCTGAGAATGAAAAATTCGATGCAATTTCAGTTCCAATCATAAATGGCCACGAAGAAATAGCAATGGTCTGGACAGTGCAGGAGTCGGCGACATCCCAAACCCTCACTTGTCCAGCCACAACATACAAATAGCCTTTCAATGACGAGGAATTGAATCCATTGTCGCAATAATAAGACGTTGTGTTAATGTAATAAGGAGATTTCACTGGATTTTCACAATTCAAGAACACTAGAAAGCTTATAACAGTCGGATAAAAAGGATCTCCGAAAGTGAAGTTGGAAAGGGTTAAAGAATGAAGAGGGAAAGAGGAGCAAACGTTGTTGTTGTTGCTGCTGTTGTTGTTGGTTTGTATGCCGATATCGATGAGGCGGATTGTGGAGTTGTCGTAGTTGATGGAATGAACGTAGTATTTTGCGGAGGATAATGATAGGATTGTGCGATTGTTGTCGCAGGACAGAGTGAAGTTGTTGTTACCACTGGTGATGGAACAAAAGGCTTACACCTAAAAACACTAAAATCCACAGCAGGCTTCGACAAAAAGCGCCGGCACTGCGCCGGCGACCTCTACGCAGGCCTCGAGGGCAAACAATTCCTCCGATCATCAAAACCAGGCAAGCTCAAACACACCGAAGCCTCACCAGTAAAGAAATTATAAGAAAACGTAAAGTTGTCAAGTCTTGGAAGCTTACATATACTCGCCGGAGCACTCCCAGAAAGCATATTATGCGCCACATTAAGCTGCTCCACCTTCATCATTCCCACAATCGTCTCCGGCAACGACCCCATCAACTCATTGAAACTGACATCAAACACCGTCAATTCCTTCAACAACCCAATCTCCGGAGGCAAACACGACCTCAACCCATTCTCCATCAGTATAATCTCGTTCAAAGTCCTCGACTTGTTCCCCAGACTCGCCGGAACACATCCTCGAAACTTGTTATTCGTCACCACAATCACCGACACCGGCGAGTTCCCGAAGTTATCCGGCAACTCGAATTGGAATCGATTGTGGTTGATGAATATAGCATCTAAATCTTTGTCGAAGAGTTTGTTTGGTACATTGCCTTCAAACTCGTTGAATCGAAGATCCAAGAACTTCAACACCGGCAATTTCAGTACCACTAGAGGGAATTTTCCGGCGAAACGATTGTTGCTCAGATCGAGCTCATAGAGAAGCTTCAAGTTCTTGAATTTGTGAGGCACAGTTCCACAAAACCGATTCGAATTTATGTGAAACAATGCAAGATCGGTAAGGAGTCACAGCTCCTCCGGAAGGTACCCAGCGACATCCCCATGATTGAGATCGATTCCAGCGACGGTTTTAATCGAGTGGTTATCGACCGCTTGAGCACAGTAAACTCTAGTGTAGTGACACACATCAGATCCGACCCAATTTGCGGTTAGATTTTGGGGATCGAAGAGTATAGCTTCTTTCCAAGCTTGAAGTGCAATGTAAGCGTTTCGGAGACGAGGGTTTTCGAAAACCAGAGACGAATCAATCGTTACGTTCTTGCCTCTGTCGCCGAACTCGTCTCTGTAGTAGAGTAACTGGCGTTGCTTGATGTATAATGATTTGGTGTCTGTGAGTCCGCCATTGTTGAAAGAATCAGCATTTGCAGAGGAGAGAAAGAAAGAAAAGATGAAGATGGGTGGTAGTAATAGTAGTAGTGAGAGAAGATTGAAGTAGAAATGGTGGGTAGTCTTGTTCTTCATTTCACATGAGACATTGATATCTCTCTCTATTTATTTATTTTTTCTGGGTTCAGGTTGGGAACGTGAGATGCTAAGAGCATCTCCAACGCATGAGGTAAATGGAGAGAATTAGGCATTTTACCTATTGAAGCTGCATTTCTAAGACTCCAAATGGTGAGGCATTTTGCCCCTTCTCGTTTTGGCTCTCCACATGTAGCCAGCCACCATTGCTAGGCAAAGTGTGTTCCCGCCAGGTGACTCTCTTTCCCTTTCTCTTTCTCTCTCTTTCTCCCTTTCCCATTCTTCCCCATCAACGATCTCTCTCAACCCACCTCCTGCCCCTTCCATGATTCATACCCAGATTTCTCCCCATATTACCATACTAACGCCATTGCCATAACCCTTTTCAAGTGCAGAATTTAAAAATCAATTAAACAATTTCGATAATGAGTGAGAGAGAGAGAGAGAGAGAGAGAGAGAGAAAGAGAGAGTTGTGACCATTCAACGACGCTGGAGACGTGGATGGCCCAGGTGGGCAAAGAGAGGGCATTTAGGGGTTCATAGAGCGGCAAAGAAGAAGAACCCATCATCAATGGAAGCTCGGCAGCAGAGGCGGGTTCCACTACTAGGGTGAGGGCAAACCCAGCAGCACCCAAAAGAGAAGCAGCCATGGCTTTGTTGTTCTTGAATATACTGTAAATGATGGTTTTTGAGGAATGGGTTCGTTGAATTAGGTGAGAAACAATACCAATCTCATTGAATTTGTGAAGAGGAAAGGGTCTTTGAGGAGCCAGTAAAGGTCGCTGCTGCCATGACTCTGAGTGAGGTGTGTGTGTGTGTGTGTGTGTGTGTGTCAAGCAAGGGAAATTCTATTTCCACACATCATATTACCTCAATCCACACATTTAATGAATTGTTTTTATATTACATTTTTATCCTAAAATAAAAATACCAAAATACCCATATATTAAATCATGCACGCGTCTCTCTCTCTCTCTCTCAAATCCCCTCTCTTTCTTCCTAGATCTAATTCACTATCTCTCTCTCTCTTCATCAGAGGAGGCGAGGGCTTTGATCACCGCCGGCCGCCGTTCTCATGGCTCCCGTTAGCCGTCGCTCTTCTTCGACTTTTCCTCCTTCGATCTCCGCCATCGCACTCACTGCCAGCCATCGCTCCTCTACAACCAGCAAACCCCCCCTCTCTCTCTCTAGCTTTCTCTCTCTGGGACTCATTTTCATCATCCTCTATCACTGCGGGGCCCCAACCCCTGATCTTCCTCGCTCACCGTCGCTACCACCAGTGCGGGATAGGAATTGTGACAGTTGGGGACGATCGGAGTGGATGTCTTTTGAAGATAAAGATGAATTGACAATAATAAGTTAGTGTGGAGAAGAGTGGTTGTTGGCTATCGGCAGCCGGCAGTGGACGATGGCCAAGGGTTATGGTTAGGGTTTGTTGGAGGAGATGAGGGTAATATAGTATTATATGAAAATTGGGGTTGTGTATTGAGATTAAATCAATATATTTAATTTGTGTGTGGTGTATACTGAGTAAATTATGTGTATTGAGAGAATTGTGATGTGGAAATAGAATTACCCGTCAAGCAATGACCCCCAATACAATTTGAGGACCCATTTCTCAATCAAATACACACCATAAATAAATAAATAAAAGTGATTAAAAAGTTTTTGTATATATTAAAAATAAAAGATAAAAATTAGAGGAAATCACAAATACATTACTTAAAATTTATTTAAAATACGATTTGATTCCTCTTATTTTAAAATTACTCTTTGGAATTGATAGGAAATGATTCTATTTTTCTCTTATAATAGTTTTCTTTTCAAAATTAATGTTTATAATAATTTTTTTTTTTAAAAATTAGTTAAATTAGTTTGATTGGTTAGCTAAAATAAAGAGTATGGTTGGAGTGTACACTAGCTAAACTAGATAGACAAAATAGAGAAGATAGTTTTCTGTGTACTTTGAGGAGCCATTTTAGAGAGTATGGTTGGAGATGCTCTTAGAGCAGTGAGAGAGAGAGAGAGAGTTAGAGAGAGAAAGAGAGAGAGAGAGTAGCTGCAGCACCAGTGTAAGAGAGAGAGAAAGCGAGTCGAAAATCTGAGGAAGTGGTGGGAGATTTAAAGTGGTGGGATGTAGTCGTATATATCTTTTGAGTGATGCCATTAATGAGATAGGCTAGCATGCACGTGGTGCGTAGAGCTCTGCTCGTGCTTGCTTTTTTTTTTCTTTTTTAATCCTTCGGGTTCAAAAAAGATAAAATAAATTTTTTAATATAATAAAATATCATATTTAAATTATAATCATTTTATTTTTTTATAAAAGTTTAAAAAATTAAAAAATTTATTCCAAATAAAATTTTTTAATCCCAAATTAAAATAATTAAAAAGACAAAAAATTAATCCATATTCCAAACGAATCCTAATTAATGAATTGCACGCTCTCTCAGCAGCAACAATGATTTAGATCACTAAAAAATACACCACTAATAGCACTAATGCATTGGAAATGGTAAAAAAAAAAAAAAAAAAAAAAAGAAACAAGGCATAGAAAGCGGGCGGGATCCACTGCCACATCATTAGTACTCCTTCTAGTGCTCCATTTCTAATGCTCCCAAGCATTTTTCCTCTTAACAGCAGCTTAATCAAACTTTTCCAAACAGTTGTTAAAAAAAAAACTTTTTCCAAAAAATAGAGAGGTGACAGAGAGCTCTAAAGGTAGAGTATTAAATTGAGCTCTATTTATGTGACAATGAAAAAAAAAAAAAAAAAGAAGGCAAAAATATCACATCAATAAGTGAATCACATCCATTATAGTTCATTTAAAACTCTTAATTTAGAACTCTTAGGCTCCGTTTGGTTAGGGTTTCAAATTATAGTTCCACCTATTGATTTGAGTATATTGTTTGTTTTGAGCTTTCAAATCATAATTTTATACCCATTTTTCAAAACTCAATTCAAAACATAATTATTACTTTTCAAAACTCATAACCAAACACATAATTCAAAACTCTTTTCAAAACTCAATTCAAATCAATATTTTAATTTTTTAAATATTTTAAATATTTTAAAAATATTTTAATTTTGTTAAGATTTTAAATATTTTAATATTTAAATATGTTACGATTTTTTAAATTTTTTAATTTTTTGAATATTTTTAAATATTTTAATTTCAAAATATTACGATTTTAATTTTTTAAATTTTAATTTTTTTATTATATATTTGGTTATGATTTGAGTGTAGAGTTGTAAAAGGAGTATGCAGTTTCGAGTTGTATATTTGGTTTTGAGTTTTAAAAATAATTTTTTAATTGAGTTTTGTTTTATGTGTGTTGGTTACGATTTGAGTGTATAGTTATTTTTAAATTTAAAATATTAACATTTTAAATTATTTAAATTTTTTGAATATTTAAATTATTTAAATTTTTACGATTTAAATTTTTTGAATATTTATTTTGAAAAAAAAATTATTTCCTTTGTAGTATTTTCAATTAAAAAATTGATTAATGTTATTTTCTGATAATAATAAATTTTTTTAATTGAATTTTAAAAAGAGTTTCGTTATGAGTGTTGATCAGAATTTTCAATAGTGTGAAAGTAGTGTGTTTTGTTATGAGTTATAACAATTTGAATTAAGTTTTGAAAACTTTTTCTAAAACTCATAACCAAACAAATTTTCTTACTTCACGTGTCAAATCAAACTTTAAAAACTCAATTCCACATTCAATTCAATACTCTCTTCAAAAACCATAACCAAACAAATTTTCTACATTCAAATCATAATTCCACAACTCACAAACTCAAAATACAACTCATACTCTCAAATCATATTTACAAAACTCTACCAAACGCAATCTTAAATATTTTTTAAAAATAAATAAATCAATCAATCAAAAGTTTCTCTAATATGTAACCAGCTGGTCAATTAGGGTTGATTTCAAAATTTATTTTTTTATAAAATAATAAAGAGAATGCAATTGATTTCTGTAGTTCATTTTTGAAAAATGATTTAGACCTCTAAAAAGAGAGCTTTAATAGAGCATAAATTTGTCTTTTTCTTTTTCATTTTTTGTCTTTTACCTCACTGTTACTGTTGTTGTTGTTGTTGTATTTTTTTTTTTTTTTTTTAATGTGGCCAGCTCATTAGAGCTGCTGCAATACAGCTCTAATTAGAGCTCTGCAGCACTGCTCTTCATTTTTAGTAGTTTTTTTTAAACTAATAACTTGTTTGGGAAATTGCATTCTCTCTCAACAGCAACTTAATCAAACTTTTCCCAACGAATAAATAAATAAATCAATCAAAAGTTTCTTTAAGATGTAACCAGTTGGTCAATTAGGGCTCATTTCAAAATTTATTTTTTTTTATAAAATAACAGAGAGAATGCAATTGATTTCTGTAGTGCATTTAGTATTTTTTTAAACTAATAGCTCATTTGGAAAGTTGAGGTTTGGGATTTTTTTTAGTTAAAATAGTCAAAAAAATAAATATATAAAATATCACATCCAACTCATAATCATTACCTTCTTTCTCTTACAAAAAAATCAAAAAAGTCAAAAAATCCTTCCTAAACGAGATTTTTTAACCATAGGCTAAAATAATCAAAAAATCAACCCACTTCCCAAATGAACCCTAAAATAGAGAGTTACCAAACCAAACCTTAATTGATTATTTGGGGATAAATGGGTCAATTAATTTTGAAAATTTATTAAATATTTAAAAAATATGTTATGAGATATTATTTACATAATATTTTAAATAAATAAAAATTATAATATATAATAAGTGATTTAATTTTTATCTCTTACCTATTTAATAAAAAACTATAACGGTTTTGATTGGTAGCTCGAAACCATTTCGAGCCAAACGGCTCGAATTTCAGCAGACGAAGGAGGGGAGGGGAAGGAGGAGGAGGGGGAGGGGGCCTAAAAAATGGAGGAGGAGGGGGCGGAGGCGGTGGATCAGAGCAGCGAGGCGGCGAAGGCGGAGGCGCGGCGATCGGCGCTCGGCGACGGCGACGGCCTCTCCCTCTCCCTCTCGTTCTCTCTCTCTCTCCTCTGTGTTGAAGTCGACGAAGACGAAGAAGACGAAAGAAAAGGAAGAAAAGAAAAAAAAAAAAAAAAAAAAAAAAAAAAAAAAAAATAGACAGCCCAAAACGACGTCGTTTTGGGCTGTCGAGCCACAAATCGAGCCACCCTCTCGAGCTCTCAGTCATTTTCCAAACTATAATCAGCCAAAACATGCTCCACAAATGAAATGATGAACTTATGTACATCATTCTATTTAATCATCTGAATGTGTGTCGATTAATTCAATAGGCAAAACTATATCCTATAAAGTAAGCAACAAAACAATTTCGTCTCATTTTGCACACCTCTCTCAAAATATTTTATAGTGTATGTGAATTTTATTTGCTATTATTGCACATTCACAATAAACTTCAAGATGGGATTAAAAAAAAAAAAAAAAAAAAAAACGCTTAGAATAACCGATATTTCGGTCATTATTCAAGCCAAATAAAATGATCCTCAGTGAGTAATGTCGATATGGCTTAGTGAGTAATGTCGATATGGCACATTCACAATAAATCTCGGGACGATGCCCAGTGAGTAATGTCTTTTATTGATCAAAATATATTTTTTTTTACCAAGGTCATTATTTCGGTTTATGATCCTCTGGCTTGAATAATGATCTTGGTAAAAAAAAAAATGTTTTGATCAATAAAAGACATTACTCACTGAGCATCGTCCCGAGATTTCTTTTTAGCTTTCTTACGTTGTTTTTCGATAGAACTTGAGCCAACATCCAAGGGTTGTTCGAGGGCTTGAGCTAGAGGCACAAAAACAATAGCTCCTGTAATGCTCTCTGTCACAGGATTAATGCCACTCTGGATAGAGTCTCCTTCATTAACTTCACTTTAGACTTAAGTCGATATAGTCCAAGTTGAATGATTAACTTGCTGACACTATTGTGCAGATACTTCCAACTCAATAGTGTCAGCAACTCAATAGTGTCAGCAAGTCAATCACTCCACTTGGACTATATCGACTTAAGTCTAAAGTGAAGGTTAATGAGGGAGACTCTACCCAGAGTGGCATTAAGCTGCTCCACCTTCACCATTCCCGCAATCGTCTCCGGCAACGACCCCATCAACTCATTGAAACTGACATCAAACACCGTCAATTCCTTCAACAACCCAATCTCCGGAGGCAAACACGACCTCAACCCATTCTCCATCAGTATAATCTCGTTCAAAGTCCTCGACTTGTTCCCCAGACTCGCCGGAACACATCCTCGAAACTTGTTATTCGCCACCACAATCACCGACACCGGCGAGTTCCCGAAGTTATCCGGCAACTCGAATTGGAATCGATTGTGGTTGATGAATATAGCATCTAAATCTTTGTCGAAGAGTTTGTTTGGTACATTGCCTTCAAACTCGTTGAATCGAAGATCCAAGAACTTCAACACCGGCAATTTCAGTACCACCTGAGGGAATTTTCCGGCGAAACGATTGTTGCTCAGATCGAGCTCGTAGAGAAGCTTCAAGTTCTTGAATTTGTGAGGCACAGTTCCACAAAACCGATTCGAATTTATGTGAAACAATGCAAGATCGGTGAGGAGTCACAGCTCCTCCGGAAGGTACCCAGCGATGTCCCCATGATTGAGATCGATTCCAGCGACGGTTTTAATCGAGTGGTTGTCGACCGCTTGAGCACAGTAAACTCTAGTGTAGTGACACACATCAGATCCGACCCAATTTCCGGTTAGATTTTGGGGATCGGAGAGTATAGCTTCTTTCCAAGCTTGAAGTGCAATGTCAGCGTTTCGGAGACGAGGGTTTTCGAAAACCAGAGACGAATCAATCGTTACGTTCTCGCCTCTGTCGCCGAACTCGTCTCTGTAGTAGAGTAGCTGGCGTTGCTTGATGTATAATGATTCGGTGTCTGTGAGTCCGCCATTGTTGAAAGAATCAGCATTTGCGGAGGAGAGAAAGAAAGAAAAGATGAAGATGGGTAGTAGTAGTAGTGAGAGAAGATTGAAGTAGAAATGGTGGGTAGTCTTGTTCTTCATTTCACATGAGACATTGATATCTCTCTCTATTTATTTTTTTTTTCTGGGTTCAGGTTGGGAATGTGAGATGCTAACGAGAGGGAGATCTGAGGAGAGAGAAGGAGATTTGGGTTGGGTGTTTGGGGAGAGAGAAAATGAGGAGGGATTTTTCTAGGGATTTTGGGGGAGCGTGTGAGAAAGAGAGGAGAGAGAGAGACAGCTAAATCACAGCTCACAGCCCACCACTGCCACCAAATTCTATCACTTTTTTCTCTCTTTCAAACTTTCTGGGCCATCATTTTCTTTCCTTGTATGAGATAGAAAATTAAGGTTCCGTTTAGTGAGGCTTTTAAATTATAATTTCATTTATTAATTTGAGGATGTGTTTGATTAGACGAATTAGATAAGGGAGATTAGAATCTATTGGACTTGAGTTCTGGGACTGTGAATCCTCCGGATTATTTGGTCGGATTGGATATGTATCCTGTGTTTATTTTTTTATGGGATTAGATGTCTAGAAAGGACTATTTTTAGTGAATTCAACGTTTGGTTGGACGGACTGGATAGGATAAATGAACAAAAGACTATTTTGCCCTTTTTCAATTGTTTACTAAGGAATATCAATATTAAACATATCTTTAATATTTTAATTATTTTTAATTAAATAAATTTGTTTTTTTAAAATAAATAAATAAATAAATAAAATATCAATAAAATTTGTTTTAAATCATTACTGTATAACAAATAATTATTTTTTTTACATACAAAACGTTGCCGTGTTTGTTTTTTTACATACAAAAAATATCATTAATTTAATAATATAAATTAAATTTATTTTTTTTACATAAATTTATTTTTTTACACAATTAAATAAATAAATAACCACTAAATTTGATTTAATAAAATACTGTATAATCTGTATAAAAAATTTATATTATTTTTTTAATTAAAATTTTAAATAAATTTTAAATAAAACACCTATTACAATTTAAATAATGAAATTAAATAAATTATAAACAAAATTTTAAAATAAAACATCAATAACATATCTATAAAAAATTATTTTAAAAAATTAAATAGATAAAACATTAATAAAAAGTTAAATAAAATTATTTTATTTTTAAATTGAGACATTTAAATTTTATTGAATTTTATTAAATATAATACATAATTAAATAGTAGAGGGTCAAAATTGTCATTTTCGCATCTAATCCCAATAGTGATTAATCCCCCCAAAACAATCCCACACCCCCCCAGGACAGGATAGTCTCCCATATGGGGGACATGGAGTCCGGCCGGACATGGAGTCCGGCGGACTAAAAAAAAATCAAACGACGGATAAGGAGGGAGGTCGGACATTGAGTCCAAATAGTGGATAGTCCCCCCCAATCAAACATACCCTGAGTGTGGTATTTATTTTAAGTTTTCAAATCATAATTCTACATTCATTTCTCAAAATTCAATTCAAAACATAATCATTATTTTTCAAAATTCATAACCAAACACATAACTTAAAATTCTTTTCAAAACTCAATTCAAATCAATATTTTAATTTTTTAAATATTTTAAAAATATTTTAATTTTGTTAAGATTTTAAATATTTTAATCTATATAATAAGTCACAAAGGTTTTTGAATTTATGTCAAAAATGTATGTGAGATACATTTTAATCCAATGGCTGAGATTAATCCCAAGTTTATATCAATGGTTTAGATTTGCTTTGGATGGCTCACATTTCCCGCCCAACACATTTCTGTGTCTTCCCCATACCCTCTGTCTCCCCCATACCATCTGTCTACCATCTGTCTTCCCATACCCTCTATCTACCTTCTCATTCCTACTCTCTGATGAGATGTGAAGCTTGGCTTGGCTGCTGCAGAGTGAAGATAAATACATTTGATGATTGTTATATAGATATTGAGAGAAGCAGAGTTGAGAAGGTTGGACAGATTGTTATATCCTTTTATAAACATCTATATAGAAAATAAAATGTGAATGAAGGACAGACAAATACTGCTACAGAGTTAAGAGAAGCAGATAGTGAGGTGTGTATTGTATATATTGTTATAGCATTTGATGATAACATGCGAAATTGATTTGAGAAGGTTGGAAAAGAATATACAACTTCCTGTTGCTACTTGGATTATATGTCGATCAGGAATGAGATAACCCCTTTGTGAAATCAACTACTATGTGAGATAATCCCTTCGGGGGAAAAAAATGTTTTGACAACCCAGTCTGTGAGCTAAAATGTTCTTTCAATTGCATTTGTTTTTTCAGAAAAAGTATGGATAAGAAATACTTTTGAGCATCAAAAGGATCAGAAGTTGCTCCAATTTAAGTGGTTCCATTTCTCTCTCTGTCTACCGTCTGGCTCACATTTTCCTTGCTCTGTTTTTCTGTTTTTGGGTTTGGATTTTGAGTTATTTGAATGATATATATATTGGGTTCAAAAGAAATTCTGGGTTCAAAAGAAATTCTAGATGATATTATTAACTATAGTAATTCATATATGGAAAAGAAATTCTGTGTGCAGATTTGAATGATAACTATAGTTGTATGGAAAAGAAATTCTGGGTTCAAAAGAAATTATGCTGGGTTCTTAACTATAGTTTTGAAAACATGATATTATTCAGTATTGAAAACATGACTTTAATAGAGTTGAAAACATAACTGTAAGATAATTTTAAAACATGATATTGAACCCAGCAATATCGAGTGGTATTACACGGGTGGTTTAAAACATAACTGTAAGATAATTTTAAAACATGATATTGAACCCAGAAAACATGACTTTATGATATATGCTGGATGATATATGTTGTATGATATATGATGTATGATATATGATATATGATATATGTTGTACCTCTCTAAATTTAAGTATGATATATGCTGTATGATCTGCTGGGTTCTTAACTGCTGGGTTCAAAAGTTATTGAATTCAAATTCTGCACTCTTAACTGCTGGGTTGAATTCAAATTCTGCATAGTTATTGAATTCAAATTCAAAAGTTATTGAATTCATATATGCTGGGTTCTTAACTGCTGGGTCCAATTCAATAGATATATGGGTTCAATAGAGTATTCTTATTATTTAGTGTTGAAAACATGACTTTAGTATTCTCTCATTTTTGTTCTTCTTCTTGAATTTTTTTTTCCTCTCTCAGCGTTTGCCTTCATCAGAGGTGGAAATGATTAACTCGGCTGCTCGGTAATGTGAAACAGGAACTTTGCTCGGTAATGTGAAACAAAATGACTACTCCAAATTTTTATATAACATACACTTAGTTTTCATATATCCCCTTGCACTTAGTTTCTTCCCTTATTATATAGATATTTCTTCCCTTATTATATGAACCACATATTTAGTTCAAATATATTTTTTCAAATTATAATTTGGTTCATATAATTTAGTTCAAACTGATATTTCAAATTTAGTTCAAACTGATATTTTGTTCAAACTGATATTTGGTTCATATAATTTAGTTCACACTAAAATATACATGAACCAATAACTGATATTTCAAATTTAACTTAACCCACATAACTGATATTTCTTTCCTTATTATATGAACCACATACTCAATATATTTTAGTTCAAATTTAGTTCAATAAGGGATGAAATTCTTTGATGAAATTTTTATATAACATACATAGTTTTCATATATCCTCAGTAAAATATTTATACTCCCTCCGTCCCAAAATAATGGTCCCTTTTGGGGAATCCAACTTTTTTTGGTAGTACAATTATTGCATTTGAAAAAAGTTGATTTTCCAAAATTATCATTTTGATAGTACATTTTTTGGGAATATCAATGTCATAATTATACTTTTTATATTGTTTATTAATTTAAAAGAAGGGCAAAATAGGAAATTTATATTATTTTTGTACTTGATTTTTGAAGAGGGACTAATATTTTGGGATAATGAAAAATGGAATAAGGGACTAATATTTTGGGACGGAGGGAGTACTTAAATTCACCAACTTGATATTGCTGGGTTCAATATATAACATACACTTAGTAAAACTGAGCAGAATTCACCAACTCGATATTGCTGTTCAGTTTTAACATAAATTCTTAGTTTTCAGTTTTTCTTAGTTGGTTCAGTTTTAATTTTGATTTTGAAATGGGTTTGAATGATTTCAGTTTTGATTTCGAAATGGGTTTGTATGATTTCGGTTTTGATTTTGAAATAAGTTTTCGAATCTCTGTATTTTGGTATTTATGTATTTCTATGTATTTCTATTTATGTATTTTGATTTCGGATTTGTATGATTTCGGTTTGTATGTTTGCGGCTCTATATTTTGGTTTTGAAATACAGCAACTCAAGGTTTTGGAGGTGGTGGTTCTGCACATGCTTTCAACACCGCTTCATTCTGCAAGACCATTATCAAAACACTGATCTTTTTAAAAATTTAAAGAACATGTACAACTACGCCATGTATGACCCATTCCAATGTTCGAAAGGAACATCATAAACTAGACTTTTACTGAGGATTTGAATTAGCATTTACGAATGAGGAAAAAGCAAAAACCCATGAAATAGATAAACAACATGAAACATGCAAAAGAGAAGACATCAGCACTTGACAGAAGAAATGCATCTATTTGGATGAATAGAATGTTAACTCACATCAAATTTTAATCCACAATTACCACACCTATCCTACAAATTATAAGTCATTAAGCTACAGATTAGAAAATTGAAGCATATGTGAGCAAAAGAGAAGGAAAGAGTGGTTGTGGCAGAGAGAGGGTAACTGAAGCTGAGCAATAAAAGAATAACATAGCTCGGATTTTGAGGTTTTACTAAAATAATTAATGCCTCAACTTTGTGGGTGATAAGATATGATGGCAGGGCATCTTCGGTAATCTTGGTGGAATTTGGTCCCCTCTATTATCTTTTGTTTCCAAAAAAATGAAAATACAATTTTTGCATTTTAAATACCAATCACCAGGAAGCAAGGCTAATCTTTTGGTCAGTTTACCAAGGCTAATCTTTTTTAATATACTCCAGGAAGCAACTGAATTAGCTATATACATACCAATCACCTTTCCAGATTATTTCTAGATAAATTATAATTCCAATATTCAAAAATCATCCCATAAGAATGTCTACTCCTACAGTATTAACTCAATTACTCATCCCTTGCAAACTCTAAGATCCTGAAAATACATATATAATAATGAAATAGGAACCAACTACGTTGACCATGTTATTTTAAGTATGAATGTCCATTTATTTTATTTAATGCCATTCACTTAGTTTCACATGGCACCATGTATCCCCTTGCACCCAACAATATCATTTATTTTTTAATTGAAATCAGGAACTTGAACTTGAAACAGGAACTTTGCTCGGCTGCTCGGTTAGTTAATCAGGAACTTGGAGCCAAAAAAAATAAAAAGCTCAGCTGCTCGGTTAGTTTATTGCTTTGGTAATGTTTGGTTGCAGCTTCTGTTATTGCTTTGCTTTGATATTGAGCCAATTGAGTAAAACTGAAGAAGAATTCTGCTCAATGTGTTTTGAAAGCAGAATTTCTTATCACCAAAGAGTAGTTGCAAAGGCTATGATTTTTATCACCAAAATCACCAAATTCTGCTCAATATGTTTACTGTCAATTGTTTATCACCAAAATCATAAATTTTGGTTCAGCCAAAAATTCTGCTCAATGGATTTTTTAAATTAGTTTGGTGTTATACACTAGAAAATTGGTTTCAAAAAACGTTTTTATAGATGTGCTTTGATTTTTCTATGTTTGTTATTTAAAATGAAATTCAGTGCTCTTAAAAAAATAGATGATCTTGACAAATCATGTGAATCATGTGAATCTGTGTGTTTCCAAATTTTGATTCACATGAGTGCCTTGGATTTTTTAATATTAGGTGTATTATATAAAAAGATTTTGTATATACAAATTGTGCATAAATTCAATTTTAAAAAATTTGGTTTGTTTGTTTACTTAATCATCAACTAAGAAAATTAGGTGTATTTTTTTTCTTTTTATTATAGATTTAGTATAGAATAACTTTAGTTTCTGTCAGTGTTTACAATTTTTTTTTTACTTGCTCTTATATTTTGATTTGCAGTATTGATGAACATTAAAAATCTTATATGTTTATTTCTTAATTTGCATTAACATTAGGGAGAGTTGTTATTTATTTGAGTTTTGTAGAGCATGTAATACAAGCAAAAATGTTACAAGTTCTTTAAGAAAAAAAAAATTTAAATATATTTTTATAACTGCATTTTAATCTTAAAATTATTTACATCGTGCCTTCTGTCAATTTTGATTAAACATTGAGCAGAATTATTGTGAGCCAAATTTCTCTTAGAACTATTAAACATTGAGGAAATGTGTCTCTCATCACCAAATTTCTGTCAATTTTTTATTAGAATTATTGTCAATTTTTTTAGTCAAAAAAAACATTAAGTAGAAATTGGTTTGCTGTTCAAAAAAAAAAAAGAAAAGGTTATACACATTGTGTTTACTGTCAACTGTGTATAATAGTTGGTCTGTCAATTATTACCAATTATTTGAACTATGAACCTGAGAGGATAATTTATATAAATATTGGGCCGTTATGGGCCACAGTATGAAAGGCTGAGCAGAAAGGCCTCAAAGTTAGTCCGGTCCCAGAAGGACTTAAAGTTAGACCGGTCCCAGAAGTGCCTATTGTTATCTCGGTCCGGGAGAGCGCTGCGGATAGTTCGGTCGCTAGGTCGCCACACTCAGAGTTAGTCCGATAGCGGCATAGTGCAGCTAGCTCAGTCAGACCTAGCTAATTATTAGCATGGTCTGAGCAATACTATGGTTAGCACGGTTTGAACAGGAAGAGCCGAGGTAAGAGTAGTGAAAGGAAGAACCGAATTAAAGATAGTTCGGTCTACTCTGCGGCTCGGCATGACCATGCTTACCTCGGTCCTATTAGAATCCGACCATGGTAAAACCATCTCACTTGGTTTAAGTAGTGAGGGAGGTGTTGAAGGATAAGTATTATCTTTCAGGAATGAGAATCCTAGGAGGACTCTACGTAGAGGAGTAAGAGTCCTACTAGGATTGTGCCACACGGAACCAACAAAAGCTCACGAACATCACCTATGGAGAGGTAACACAACTTTGATTCCCGAATACACAGAACTTTTTGTCTATTTGTCTATTTTGCTGACTTAGGCATCGGAGAGGTATCCGGCACACACCCACCGGCCAGCTCACGTTTGTGTTTTCAGGGAGTAAAGCAACGACGTACGGAGGAGTGCAATCTTGATCAACAGGATTATACGAGAAGGTTTGTTTCTTTCCCGTACAATTGGCGCCGTCTGTGGGAATTCAGACAAGAACAAAACCTCTTGATCAAGCTTTTCCTCTTTAGAATCAATGGCGCACAACAAAGATTTGTCACAGTCCGCCATTGACGGACAAACACCAGAGGGGGGTGCGAGGCGCGAAGGTCTACCTTCTATCCCTCCTATGGCGGACTTGGAGCCACAGCGACAGAATCCCAGGAGGGATGCGAGGGGAAGAAGGCGGACTAATAGCCCCCGTCACTCTCGTTCACAAAGTCCTGAGAAACAAAGGCGAAGGATTGATCCTCAAGTTCTGGAGGACCGCGTGAAAGAACAAGATGAATTAATAAGGAAGATGGAGGCGGATATGGAGGCCATGAAATGCCAGATCAAGGGAAAAGGGGTGGTGACAGGAGAGGGGCGTAAAGGCAACACGCCCCCTCGCCACTCAGAAGATCGCAGTAGGCATACCACGCCATCACAAGTAGAAAATAGAAGCCTCAGAACGGGCGATACTCAATCCAGAACCTCTAGGACTCGTTGCTCCAGGTCTGAGAGAACGAGGACTGAGAGGTCGTATACTGAGGGAAGCACCTATCGGCCCTCGCGTACGCACCAGACATCATCCAGGCAGACGGAGTTGCCAAGATCATCCGACTTACGGACCGTATTAGAAGAAAAGGCACGATGGAAGGAGGATAATAGGGCACGCGACCCTCGCAGGGTATCTGCCCTTCAGCGGTTGGCTCCTCAAACGCACGGAAGCGTTGAGGTTGGAATGCCATTACCACGGCCTGCCTACGAACCAACGGACAAAGCATTAGCGAGGCTGCAGACCTCCCCGTTCGTTCCGGCAATAGAAAATGCGCCCCTACCTTCAGGCTTCCTTCAGCCCAAATTCACCACGTACGAGAGAAAGACAGGCCCCTACATGCATCTAAGCCACTTCCGCCAGGTTATGGCTGTATATCGACGCAATGAGGCTTTTATGTGCATCCTCTTCCCATCAAGCCTTGGCGACCTAGGCCTAACTTGGTTTGAAAAACTTCCAGAAGGCAGCATAGCCTCCTGGGCGCAACTAGTAGAGGCGTTCGTAACAAGATTCAGAACGAACACCAAAACGCCAGTGGAGATCGACCAGCTTCTCTCCATTGACATGGGCGACAAGGAGACACTTAGATCCTACAATAGTCGCTACTGGGAGACCTTTAGCTAGATTGGGGACTGCCCCACCAATCTAGCCATTGCACAGTACAAAAGAGGCCTTCCAGTCGGGAACAGACTAAGGGACTCAATCACCATGACGCCACCCCTTACCATGGAGGCCTTGATGGAAAGAGTGTATCAGCACATCAGGGTGGAAGAGGATGGCGCCCGTGCCAAAACAAAACCTGGCACGACCTCAATACCGGAGAAAAAGGCCTCAGCAAAGGTCAACACGGTAGACCGTCTGAGCAAAAACGGACGAGGCAGGTAGGACAACGGAAAAGACCAGGATAAAAGATGGTTGAGAGTCCGCACTGCCATCACCACGGTATTCAAAAAGCCAATCTACCAGATTCTAAGCGAAATACACGATGAACCTTTCGTCAGATGGCCTGCTAAGCTAGGAGAGGCTCAGAAGGACTACGACGAAAGGTCACAGTGCACTTTCCATAAAGAAAAGGGGCACCGCACTGAAAATTGCACGCCATTGAGACAGCACCTAGAGGAGTTGGTGGCAGCAGGTCACCTGGATAAATACATTGAAGGAGGGACGCAACCAGCCCCCCAGGACCACAATAACCCCAACGGGCTGCCAATCGACACCCCACCTCAAGGCGTAATCAATGTGATACATGGAATCTTCGAACCTGAGCGTGTATGCGAACTCAAAGGATCAATCAAGAAGGCCGAGCACTTAAGGGAGGTACTAAGCACACAACCTACTATCAAAAAAGGGAAGACAGAGGCCACGAACATCATGTCTTTTTCAGATAGAGACTTGGCAAGAATATATTGTCCCCACAATGATGCCCTAGTTGTCACTCTTCGAGTCAAGGATTTTGACGTCAAGCGGATTTTGATTGACCAGGGTAGTTCATGTGAGATAATGTATTACGACACATTCAAACAATTGAAGCTACAAGACAAAGACTTGGCGCCTGCCGTATCTCCCCTGATTGGATTCAACTCAATGCTAGAATGGCCAGTCGGCAAAATAATCCTCCCTGCCAGAGCGGGAAGCGTAACGAAACAAGTGGAATTCTGGGTGCTGAAAGTCCCTTCCACTTACAACATAATCTTGGGAAGAACATAGCTGCATGCCATGCGATCGGTAGCGTCATCCTACCACCAAGTAATGCGGTTCCCCAACGAAGTTGGGGTAATTGAAGAGGTCTTCGGAGACCAGATCATGTCCAAGCAATGCTTTGTCACTGTAAATGGCAGCTGCGCTGCCAAGGGATATGTTCATTCGGTGGAAGAACCTGAGAGTAATGAACTATTCGCAGATGTCGGCAAAGGAGCTAATCAAAAAGCGGTGGAAGACTTGGTAGAGGTAAGAATAGATGAAAAGAACCTGGATAAGTTCTTCTTGCTCGGATCGTCGTTGTCTAGCACTGAGAGATTAGAGGTCTTGGAATTTTCAACCTCTAACATCGAAGTGTTCGCCTGGACACCATACGACATGCCAGGCATTGATCCTAACTTCATCTGTCACCAACGCAATGTCCACCCATCCGCCAGACCAATCATTCAACGCACACGCAGATCGGCACTCCACCACGCCGAGATAGTGGCGGAAGAAGTAGGAAACCTGCTGGAGGCATGAGCAATCAGAGAGGTGCACTACCCTAGATGGATCTCTAATACGATGGTAGTGCCGAAGAAGAACGACAAATGGCGTGTCTGCGTCAACTACAAAACAGTCAACAAAGCATGCCCAAAGGACAGCTTCCCCCTACCACGGATAGATCAACTGGTAGACCTAACGGCGGGGCATAGCCGACTTAGCTTTCTTGATGCATACAGAGGCTACCATCAAATCGCCATGTACGAACCAGACTAGGAGGTCACGTCCTCTACAACTCCAAGAGGACTGTATTGCTACAAGGTCATGCCCTTCGGTCTGAAGAACGCAGGAGCAACATTCCAGAGAATGGTCACCAAGATGTTTGAGCCATTGTTAGGCAGAACAATGGAGGCTTACATCGACGACATGGTGGTCAAGAGCAAGGATAAGAATGACCATCTCAAAGACCTAGGTGAGATGTTTGAGATCCTAAAGAAGCACAAGTTGCGCCTCAATACATCTAAATGTGCATTCGGGGTAGGATCTGGCAAATTCCTGAGCTTCCTAGTGACAAACCGGGGTCTAGAGGCAGACCCCTCCCAAATCAAAGCTATTCAGGATTTAGAAAGGCCTAACTCCGTAAAAGAAGTATAGCATCTCACCGGCATGGCGGCTGCACTCAACCGATTCATTAGCTGGTCGTTAGACAGACTACAACCATTTTTCCATGCTCTAAAGGCCAAATTTGAGTGGGACGAAGAATGCGACCGTGCTCTGGAAAACTTGAAAGAATACATGTCTTCTCCACCACTGCTTGTCACCCCATTACCTGGAGAAGAACTCTTCTTGTACCTGGCAGTCTCTCAGCACGCAATTAGCACAGTATTGGTCCGTGCGGAAGGAATCCAACATCTACCCATCTTTTATGTCAGCAAGACATTACTGGGCGCCAAAACAAGGTATTTACCACTGGAAAAACTGGCCTTGGCCTTGATGATGGCCTCAAGGAAATTGTCACACTACTTTCACACCCACACCATAGTCGTCCTCACAGCTTTCCCATTAAAAGCTTTGTTTGAAAGGGCGAACTTCTCTAGGCGAATCTTGAAATGGGCAGTAGAGTTGGGACAATATGACATCAAGTTCCAACCCAGGACCGCGATAAAAGCTCAAGCCTTGGCAGACTTCGTCGCTGAATTTACCCTAGGAAGTCATCATATCTGCCAAGTCGACCTGACGGACACAACCGAACTAGGGAGAGAAGTTGACGCCGGAATAGCACAACCCCTGGTACAAGATACTCAGTCAGACCCCAAGGCAGACCAAAGTAAAGAAAGCAAGGAAGAAGCGAACCCTGCTATACCAAGCCAAGACTCACCAACAAATAAAGACTTGGTACAATCAGATAGTAAGGGGCAAATAGCAAGCATGGACCTTGAAGAAAACACCAGCAACATTTTGGACCCCAAGGCATCATCTGATCCCTCCACTTGCTGGAAGTTATTCGTTGGAGAGATGTGGAAGCTTTTCGTGGATGGAGCATCAAACCGGCATGGAGCAGGACTCGGCATAGTCCTCATCTCTCCAGACGGCCTAGTAGTAGAGCAAGCAGTCAACCTGGGCTTCCCAGCATCAAACAACGAAGCAGAGTATGAAGCGCTTCTTGCAGGCCTCAAATCAGCATTCTACATGAAGGCTACCGAACTAATGGTTTACAGCGACTCGCAGCTGATGGTAAACCAAATTTCAGGCGACTACGAAGCAAAGGACGACAGGATGGCTAAGTACTAAGAGTTGGTCAGAACAGAAATCAAGAAATTTGAAGTAGTCAGGATAGAACAAATCGGCAGGGAGGAAAACAGCAGAGCAGATAAATTAGTAGGCTTCGCTTCAATGGCAGATACTTCCATCCCTCATCCATTACTAATAGACTACCTACTTAGACCAAGCAATGAAGACCCCGAAGCAGAAGAGGTATGTTGCGCAGAGTTAGGCCCTTCATAGATGGATCCCATCATAATGTTCCTAAAAAATGGCACCTTACCGGAAGAAAAGAAAGAGGCCAACAGAATAAGAGCGAAGTCGCAACGATTTTGGCTCTCCCCATCTTTGGCATTATACAAAAAATCATTCTCAGGACCATACCTAAAGTGTGTTCATCCCAGCAAAGTTGAAGCATTCTTGTTCGAAATACACGAAGGCGTGTACGGAAGCCATCGAGGGGGAAGATCATTAGTATATAGAGCAATCTCGTAAGAATATTGGTGGCCTTACATGCAAGCAGACTCAGAGAAATATGTGAAGAAGTGCGAGAAATGTCAGAAGTTCGCACACCAGATACATCAACCTGCCAGAGAACTTCTACCCTTAACCAGCCCATGGCCCTTCGCAATGTGGGGCTTAGACATAGTAGGACCACTTCCAACAGTACCAGGCAACAGGAAGTTCTTTCTTGCAGCAATAGACTACTTCACAAAATGGGTGGAAGCAGAAGCATTGGCATCAATCAAGGAAAAAGAAGTGAAAAAGTTCGTCTGGCAGAACATCATCACTCGGTTTGGCATACCAAAAGCCCTAATATCAGACAACGGCACTCAGTTTGATGGCAGAATCTTTAGGGGCTTTTGTAAAGAGTACAAGATAGAGTTCTACAATTCTACACCGGCATATCCCTAAGCAAATGGTCAGGCAGAAGCATCAAACAGGGTCGTCTTGGATAGATTGAAGAAAAGGTTAGAGAAAGTAAAAGGCAAGTGGGCAGAAGAGCTTCCTCATGTTTTATGGGCTTACTGTACCACACCTCGGCGGTCAACAGGAGAAACACCATTCTCCTTAGCTTATGGCATGGAAGCAGTAATCCCACTAGAAGTTGGCCTCCCCACAATTAGAAGCGAGAATTTTGATCCAGACTTAAATGGAGAAGCCATAACATTGGAGCTCGACCTTGCAGAAGAAAGAAGAGAAAGAGCACTAGTTCACATAGCCTCGTACCAACAAGAGTTATCCAGGAAATACAACAAAACAGTACACCCAAGGCAATTCAAAATCGGAGATTGGGTACTGCGTAAAGTGATGGGAAACACCTTGGTACTGGGAGACGGCAAGTTAGGGCCCAATTGGGAAGGACCTTACAAAGTGGTTGGATTAGTAGGCAAAGGGGCATACCACTTAGAAGATGAGGACGGCAAAGCAATTCTCAGGCCATGGAATACTGCCAATCTCAAGTTATTTTATTTTTAGCTTTTTTCTTTTAAATATGTGTAATTTTTTCCTTTCTCAATAAAACAAGTATAGACGTTTCCTTCTATAAAAGTTTGTTTTAGTGAGTTAGGTGAGTTAGGGGCATTAAAAACATAGTTGGCCGAAATAACCAACTGCGAACCTTCCTAAGTCCAGGATAAGGATCCAGGTTGCAGGACGTTTGGTCGGAAAAACCAAACACTTTACTCTAGGTTGGCTAGAAAAACCAATCTAGAGGTTGGCTGGAAAAACCAACACCCCTCCTAAGCCCAGGATAAGGATCCAGGCTGCAGGATGTTTAGTCGGAATAACCAAACACTCTACTCTAGGTTGGCTGGAAAAACCAATCTAGAGGTTGGCTGGAAAAACCAACACCCCTCCTAAGCCCAGGATAAGGATCCAGGCTGCAGGACGTTTGGTCGAAATAACCAAACACTTTATTCTAAGTTGGCAGGAATAACCAATTTAGAGATTGGCTGGATTAAACCAACTCTTTGTACTCTTCAGCCGAAGCAAGGATATCGGCTAAAGAGTGGTTGACTAGATTAAACCAAACTCTTTGTACTCTTCAGCCAAAGTAAGGATATCGGCTAATGAGTGGTTGGCTGGATTAAACTAACTCTTTGTACTCTTCAGCCGAAGTAAGGATATCGGCTAAAGAGTGGTTGGCTGGATTAAACCAAGTCTTACTACTCTTAAACCGAGGTAAGGATCAAGGCTGAAGAGGCTGGAAAAACGAACTCTTATTGTGCTTCAACCGAGATAAAGATCTAGGCGATTACAAAGTTAAAACCGGGATGAATTATCTCGGCGAGAGAATACTTTACTTTATGCAAATTACAGTAAGAGAGCAAGCATAAACAGGGCATTCAACCGAGGTAACAGTTGGAGCAAAAGAAGATTTTCATTGACAAAGTTCAAAGCAAATACAAAGGAGGGGCCCCAGCCCGGTTACATTTGTCCAAACAAAAAAAAAAAGAAGAAGAAGAAGAAGAAGAAAAATTACAAAATCAGTTAAACAGATCATCAAGATCAGTATCAATATCGACCCGAAGCCCGGTTTCGGACGGTAGTGCGGTCTCGGTTGGGAGCTCGGTCTCGGCTGGAAGTACGGTTTCAGTCGGCAGCTCGTTAGTCAGGTCTTCCACCGTTGGCTCCAACCGAGCTGACTGATCAGCAGGATCATTAACGACCAGGGTATCATTGGGCTCGGTTTCTTCATCGTCGTCTGAACCCTGAAGAAACTGTTACTGAACTGATGCAGCGTACTCCGATAGTGAGCTCGGTATGAAGTACTGAGAAGGATTGTAGACCTCAGTCTCGGGCCCACAACCGAGCTGCACCATGGCTGGCCTCCAACCACATTTGAAGAACAAATCTTTGGCTGCCTCACATTGCTGCATATAGAGGGCCTCCCCCTCCTTGAAACCTTCAGCATTCGCATCATCCGCCTTTTTCTTTAGCTCGGCGATCTCTGTGTTTTTCTTACCTTCGAGCTTGGCTAGCTCACGCAGGTATTTGTCTTTGATCACAGCTGCAGCCTTTTGTTTCTCCGCTTCAGCCGAGCTAACGAGTCCGATCAGACGACCGTTCTCGGATTTTAGCTCGGCTAGTTGCTTCCTGGCTTCTTCTAGCTCGGTAGTTTTTTCAGTTACTTCGGCCAGCGCCTGCCTTGTAGTCTTGCGAAGTTCAAGCACTCACTTATGGGCGATGTGGCTCTTCTGCATGGCCTGCAAAAAGAGGAGGACTTGTAATCAAACCGAGGTAAAAGTTGTGCAAATTAGAAAGGCAAACAGAAGAAGCTACTTACAAGAACCATGGATTTCGTGGCTGAACGGATGGCCCTTAGTTCGGTTAGATGTTGGTGGTGCTCCATGTCTGCTGGAAGGCAGACACTCTTGGCAAGATTAAATACCATTAAGTGATCTTTTTCAACAATCACTGAGTCAGTGTCCTGAATATCTCAGTTTTGAAATGTAAGTTTGGGTGCCCACTTGGAGGAGCTGGCTCGGTCAGAGCGCTCCGGTTGCGAGCTCGGTGGAAGAGTGGTCTCGTCTTCATCAACAAGGTGTTGCTCGGTTGGGGTAGTCCGGGCACGCTTGCTGGGGCGAGATGAGGAGGGTTGTTGAGATGGAAGGGCCACCACGGTTCCTGAGTCTGGTTCGGTGGTGGTACCTCGGCTCGGTTTGTTTCGGTTAGAAGGGCCCTTACTCTGTTCCTCTTTGCCATCTCTTCTTCGGCAGTCAGAGGGACTAGGTTGATTTGAGGCAAGTTGGGGTCCGGTTCAGGGGAGGCTTCTAGTAAAAAATCTGTTACTCTGGCTTTTCGTCGACTACTGTATCTGTACGTCGGTTCGAAATTTAGTAGCTTAGCCCAACTTCTTTCGGGGTATCGTAGTGCGGCACGAAGTACGCCTAAGTTGGGGTAGCTATACAGTGATTTGAGGTGGGCTGAATCTGTATAAAGAAGACAACTGTCAGTTCGGTTCAGGAATAGAAAACCGAAATAAACGAGGAACATGCAATAGAGCCAAAGTAATTATACCGGGGGTTCCTTTATCCCAGTTTATTCTACGACCTGGGATCTGGGCTCGGTGATCCTCAAAATTCCCAGATATATAGAAAAAATCATCATCGTTCAAGTCTTTATCCGGTGTGTCCTTTATTGTTTTCTCTCGACGGCGGCGTATTCTTAGATAATAGACCCAGCCATCTTCTTTTGATCCTATAGAGTACTGATGGAAGAGTTCGGCTAAGCCGAGGTTAATGCCAGCACGGCGATTTAGTTCGGCTATACCATTTATTATACGGTATGAGTTTGTGGAAAGCTGGGTTGGGCATATCCTAGTTTGCCTAAGAAATTCACAAAGCAAAGGTTGAACAGGAAATCTTAGTCCGGTTTCTATTATGGATAGAAGGGCAAAAGGTACAAAGCCCTGGTTTCCCTATGGCGTGTCATCTTGCTTAGCTAAGGTGAGATGGACATCGTCAGGAATGTTACACTCCCTCAGGAATTCGGCCAAGCCACCAGGTGTTTCTACTAAAGACCTATATTTACCCATTTATTCTTAAGTTATGTATAAATTAAGCTGAGTGTTGGCTCAGCCGAAGAATGGTACTAAGTAGCTCGGTTGAGCGCTCAAAGGAGTACCTAGGCAACCTAAGTCTGCAAAGTGAAAAAAGAAAAGTGTTAAGCACTGATCGTTGGACCGTGCTAAACGAAATAAAGGCAAGATAAATGAAGTCCTAGCTCGGCTATGCGAGATGCTATGGATCATAGCTCGGTTTGATCAAGGGGTTTGTTAGCCCGGTTGAGCTTCTCAGGGCAGCTTTCTTAGTCCGGTCTAAACTAAGAAAGCTGGTTTAGCCCCAAGATGTAGCTCGGTGGGGATTGAGGCTTACAAGCACACTATTGCGCAGACTTAGCACGGTTCGGTAGCCCGGCTGGGTAAAACAAAAGGAGGTTTTACTTATGGAAACTAGTGGCATGGCATGAAGTGTAGTCCGGTTAGATTGACATCAACTACAAACAACTTCCTAGTTCGGTTATATTATGATTTTGGATTGAATACAGCGTTCTAACAGGTTGTTTCATGAATTCAAGTGATTCTTGTGAGGTTTTTTCCAGAAAAACGCAAGGCAAAGCAAATGGAAATAAAGTGTTTTGCAAAAACACTAACGCTATGCTGTGGATGGTAAAAAGCAAAGTGTAAAAACAACAAAAACAAGAGAGATCTGAGTAGCTTACCAGGTCAAGAGGCACTGGAAGATGGAAATGGCACTAGGAGGCAAGAGCTTCACACTTACAAGATTGAAGAACAAAAGAAGCTCAGGAACGAGAGAGAGAGAAGAGGAAATGAATAGTATGGTGAGTGATTCAAAAAAAAACAAAGAGTTTTGTTTTGATGCAAGGACCAAAGGCGGGAACTATTCAAAAAACGCGAGGTACGAGGGCGGCGTGACAGCTGCCTTCAGCCAATCAGAGCATGCCACGTGTCATTGGAATGAGAAGCGATTCAATTGCTGTGATTGAAGGGACGTTTTGACCGGACAAGCAGAGCCCGGTGTGAATTTAGCTCAGTTGGAAAGGCTTAAGAGTTTAGCTCGGTCGTGAGACTAAGGATTTTTAGCTCGGCTGGTAACAGGTAATCCCTATCATGTTGCACAGATGGAATTAAGGGGCAATTGAAAGGGTAATTTATATAAATATTGGGCCGAGCTGGGCGATGGGCCGTTATGGGCCACAGTACGAAGGGCTGAGCAGAAAGGCCTCAAAGTTAGTCCGGTCCTAGAAGGACTTAAAGTTAGACCGGTCCCAGAAGTGCCTATTGTTATCTCGGTCCGGGAAAGCACTGCAGATAGTTCAGTCGCTAGGTCGCCACACTCAGAGTTAGTCCGGTCGAGGCATAGCGCAGCTAGCTCGGTCAAACATAGCTAATTGTTAGCACGGTCTGAGCAATACTATGGTTAGCACGGTTTGAACAGGAAGAGCCGAGGTAAGAGCAGTGAAAGGAAGAACCGAATTAAAGATAGTTCGGTCTACTCTGCGGCTCGACATGGCCATACTTACCTCGGTCCTATTAGAATCCGACCATGGTAAAACCATCTCACTTGGTTTAAGCAGTGAGGGGGGTGTTGAATGATAAGTATTATCTTTTAGGAATGAGAATCCTAGGAGGACTCTACGTGGAGGAGTAAGAGTCCTACTAGGATTGTGCCACACGGAACCTACAAAAGCTCACGAACATCACCTATGGAGAGGTAACATAACTTTGATTCCCGAATACACAGAGCTTTTTGTCTATTTGTCTATTTTGCTGACTTAGGCATCGGAGAGGTATCCGACACACACCCGCCGGCTAGCTCACGTTTGTGTTTTCAGGGAGTAAAGCGACGACGTACGGAGGAGTGCAATCTTGATCAACAGGATTATACGAGAAGGTTTATTTCTTTCCCGTACAGAACCAAAAATTATTTGAACTAAATTTCATCAAAGAATTTAAAAAAACATTATGTGAACCAAATTTCTGTCAATTTTGATTAAACATTAACCAGAATTATTGTGAACCAAATTTCTCTCAGAACTATTAAACATTGAGGAAATGTCTCTCATCACCAAATTTCTGTCAATTTTTAATCAGAATTATTTCCAATTTTTTTAATAAAAAAAAAACATTAAGCAGAAATTATTTTTTCATCAAAGAATTACTGTCAATTATTTGAACTATTAAGTACAAATTTGGTCCTTACACATAAGGTTGGTCTCAAAATTATTTGGCTATTATACACAGGAAAAAGTAATAGATCCAAAATTTTCACTAAATCAAGGATGAACTAAAAATTTCATTTCTATAAAATTGAAATCAGTTAAGAAAGAGAAAAGTTCAAATTCGGACAATTATTGTGCTCGAGTTTTAATTTATCATTTTAATGTGATTGTTAAAAAACATCTATTCTAAATGCTGGGTTGACTCAGAAAATGTGAGTTGATTGTGGGTTTCTCAAAGAATGTAGGGAGAGAGAGAGAGAGAGATATATAGAGATAGGTTATTTGGGACTTGGTTTGTGATTAGTGCTTTGTATTGTACAAATTAGTCTAATAGGGAAGGAACTGTTTGTTTGGAGCTATTTAAAAAGAAATTAAGGGTGATTTATTTAGTTGATCTTCCTGCAACAAAAAAATTAAACTGACACTCAGAAAAATTTATTTAACATTTTATTTGCTGTGTAATATATTTATTTAGTTGTACCATTCAAATGTAATATTTATTTGCTGTGTGATTCTAATGTACAGATGATAAATATTCTTCATTTAATTTTTTTGTGAATATCTAGAGTTCTTAATTAAAAGAAAAATTTGAAAGACTTGGCATTTTAACATTTATGTGTAATATGGCAAGAGAGTTTATGTTTTTTTTTTTTTTTGCACCTTTTTAAGGGAATATAATATTCTATGTTGTATTTCAAAAATTCTAGTCAATCCTTATGTCTGTGCGTATTACTTTAGTTGTCTTCATGAAAAAAAAAATGTATTAAACTTAACGCAAGTATTTAACATAATCCGTTTTGTTTTGAATCAAATTCACCGAGTATTTAACTTAACCCAAAAAAATGTATTTAACATTTTGTTATAAAAAAAATTTTAAGAAAAATTGTACCATTCTAAACTGAGAAGGCACGTGCCTCTGGTATTTGTTGACCTTTTTATTTTTCTTAGAAGTTTATATTTTTATTTATTTCTTTTCCTTTTGATTGTAACCCGTTAAGTATTTTCTATTCATGGTAGTTATTTATTTAAATAAAATTTTGAATTTTATTATTCGATTTGGTAGCACCATATTTGGAAATAACATTTCATTGCCAATGAAATCCGTGTTAACTTTTATTATTGCTAATTTTTTGTTTCTTTGTGTCTAAAATTATATAACCAATCATTTTTAGGTTGAAGTACAACAGTTATGAACAATATCACTATTTTTGGTCAAGTAAGTTTTTTTTTCTTCTTTTTTCTCTTCATATAAATTTAAGTACAACAGTTATGGACAATATCACTATTCTAATTATTTTTTTTCCTCATACTTTATAAGTAGATGGGGACTTACACCGAACCGTAATATCACCTTCCTTTACTAATTTTCTTATTTATGTGTATAAAGTTTTATTTATCACTCTAAAGTTTTTGTATGTATAGGTTCGATTTCTTCAAGAAAGAAATGTTAATGTTGTTATTCGTGATGAGCATGACCTTAATACTATTCGCATTCATGAGGTAAGCCTAAAAGTCACTTGAACATTGGATATGTATTTTCTTATCATTTTAAAAATAATTTATAAATATATTCTACTTATTTTTTTCAGGCAAAGGCAAAGGAAAAAGACAAAGTAATATCAAAGGAAACAAAAAAAGTTATTCCTTATGGCAAAAGAAAGGAAAATGCACATCTCATGGTATGGTTTCTCAACAATTTTTAAAAGTTTCTTTTTCGAATATATTATATAGATTTTTTTAGGAATTGCATAGTGTCATATACTATTTTTTATGTACATTTTTCAAAAGTTTCTTCTTCAAAAATTTATTCAATTCTTTTTATTGAATGTGAAATGTTTTTTTGAAGCATGTTAAAGTAAGCATTTGTACAACATGCTAATGCATTTGTATGAACATTAATTTGAATTTTTAATATGTTTGTCTATTTGTATAATAAAAATATGTTGCATTTGTACAATATGTTGCATCTACAACATAGCATAATAAAAATATAATAGAAGAAAACGAAAAAGGAAAATAAGAAGAAAGAACAAATATGTGATGAAAAGGAAACTACATAATATAATTTTTTTTTAATTTTTATTTTTCTTATAAGAAGTTCTTAAGGAAAGAAGAAAAAGACAAAAATGCATTTTAATATAACAGAAACAACAAGAAGAGAGAAAAGGAAAGTACAAGACATTACACGCTAATATTGACATTTTACGTACCCAATGATCTAATATTTACCTTTTCAACGTACATTTTGTAAAGAGATGGGTAGTGTCTTAAAACCAATAAGTGCGTACATAGTGAGTTTGCAGTTTTGTGTGCTTAATGTGTTTTCAAATTATTTTTCCCTTCCTTTTTAAATTTCATAAATACATGCATTGGTTCTTATATGACTAACAACTTAACCGAGTGAAGAGGAAAAGTTAGTTAAAAGGAAGAAAAATTACATGATGAAAGGGAAGCAAGTTAGTTAATCTTCACATTTTATGCACCTTCTTATATAATATTCTCATTTTAGGCATACAATGATAATGTGTTATCAAAAGCTGCATTGGCCCAACGTGCACGGCGAAAACGTGAAAAAAATCAAAAGCCATGTTCTGCATACCAATTGGGACAACACCTGCGACGAGAATGAGAAAGAGAAAGATCGAAGGAATATATTAACCTAAGACAACCTTCTTTGACACCAAATTGGTAAAAAGAAAAAGAATTTTAATTTGTTAACCCAAGACAATCTTGAATTTTTTACTCTTACTATTACCACTTTATTATATAGATTTTAATCTGTTCACAATCTATTTCTGTAGGCCTCCTCCTACAACTCCATGTAGAAATGTTGGTGTGGTCATCCGTGATGAGCACGACCTTAATGTTATCCGTGTTCGTGTGGTAAGTACAAAATCAATATTAAATGTATTTTATTTATATAAGATTTTTTTAATCTTTTCAATATTTTATTTATATTTGTTAGGCAAAAGATAAAGAAAAGGTCAACCCAATGTCTAAAGGAAAAGAAAAGATGCCTCCTTCCGGCAAGAGAATGACAAATGCATGTCAAGTGGTATATATTCTTTTTTAAAAATATGATGCAAAACTAATCAAAATTTTGAATAGTTAAAATATATGAGTGTATAAAATGAATTTATTGTATTATGTTGTTTTTGTAGAATGATTGTAATATGTTTTCCTGTAACTTGCTATTATTTGCATGTGTTTTTCAAATTTATTTATTCTTATTTTGCATGGATACATGTGCATTTATAATGTACCATCCATAAGTTGCTACTTATATAAAGAGAATAGGAAAAAAATAAACGAAGAAATAAAGAAAAAATATATAAAGAAAGGAGAAATTAAATAAGATAGGTTTTTAATTCTTATTTAATATATAAAATAGAAAACAAAGAAAGGGAAAGGGATGTTGTTCATATTGTGAAATTAAATAAATAGATTTATGAAGAAATCAAATTATATATATACTAAGAACACATGATGATAATTACAACTAAATTTCAACACAAATACACAAAACAATAAAAGGGTAAAGAGACGAAACCGAAGCCTACACGGAAGCAGTTTCCTTAAAACAGATTTCGCCGCCTCACGGGTCGAGTGCTTGAGGAATCCCGGCGTCTGTCTCCCAGGATACGACGGTCAAAACCAGCTACGGCAGAAGCACTCTCTGTCTAGCTTAGCGAACAAAACAGTGGCAGCACTCTCTTACTGTAGGAACTTTCAGGCAAACTGACTTGTGAAATGGAAGTAAAAATTTCTGTGTTTGAGACTTGACAGGAGGGTCTCAATTTATACATGTATAGGGGAGAGAGAAAGAGCCTCCAGCCTTTATGGCTGGTCACTAATGCACCATTAACCTTTGCAATAAAGGCAGGAGTTACAAACCCCATTAATGTTCTATTAAACTCTGTAATAAAGGCAGGAGTTACAAACCTCATTACCTTTTTTCCATGAAGCTAACTTCATGAGGCAATTTCTCATTCAAATCTCAATGGTTTTTGCTATACTATTTGTGGTGTAAAGATCTCATTGCAAAGTATCTAGACCCACTTGGACCCAACACAATAGATGGTTGGGACCCACTTTAATATTTAATTAAAGTCACCAAAAAACCATTTTTTCCAACAATCCCCCACATGAATAAAAATTGACCGAAAGACTCAACAAACGGACATCGTTCAACAATAATGACTCAAAGAGAGAGTACAACGAACTAACCCCGACATCAGAGAAGGTAGCTTTTGGCTTTGAACCTCTCCCAGTGAAAACCTATCGAGTTTACTGGCTGATCAGTGAATAAGACATCTTGAACTGCTCTGCCGTTTATGTAAACTGAGACAATAGATCTCACACGGGAATTACTCCTACCACCATTCTGTTCTCACTGGTGTGCCCTGTGTGGCCCTGGACACTAGCCTGGTTCAGCAAGTGGTTTCAAAGAATCTTGGCCTCCCAATTCTTCTAGAAGCGGCCCCACTTCACACTCACATAGGTGACTCTACTTGAGTATCCTGCTAAACTCAGCTCAACAGCTTAACACACTAGAGTCATTAAAAGCTCAGCTTAACCTCTACACTTACAGGTATCATTGATAGAAAGAATGGCTGGAGGTTTAACCTCCTCAGTGACATACTACCGTTACACGCAATTAGGTTGTCCCATTGAACCTAGATCTTGGGATCTCCAGTCAACTAGGTTGGGTTTCCATTCCAGTAACTTCCAAAGGCCTCAACCCCATTCCTTTTGACGACGTTTCGACTAACACTCGATTTAACCCTTTGGTTAGCAGATCTGCAATGTTGTCCTTTAGACTTTACACAGTCTAAAGAGACAACTCCATTCGAGAGTAGTTGTCGTATGGAATTATGTCTACGACGGATATGTCTAGACTTTCCATTATACATATTACTCTGTGCCCTACCAATTGCAGATTGACTATCACAATGAATACAAATAGCAGACACAGGTTTAGACCAACGTGGAATATCTTCAAGGAAATGGCAAAGCCATTCAGCTACTTCCGTTGCTTTATCCAAAGCAATAAACTCTGATTCCATCGTTGATCTAGATATACACGTTTGCTTGGAAGATTTCCAAGACACGGCTGCCCCACCAAGAGTGAACACATATCCACTAGTGGACTTTGAGTCCTTTATATCTGATATCCAAGTTGCGTCACTATAGCCTTCAAGCACCGTTGGATATCGAGTATAATGCAGCCCATAATCCCGAGTATAGCGTAAATACCTTAACACCCGCACAATGCCCTTCCAATGAGAAGCATCGGGATTACTTGTGTATCTACTAAGCCTGCTAACTGAGTAAGCTATATCTGGCCTAGTACAACTCATCAGATACATCAAACTACCAATGACTCTAGAATATTCTAGCTGAGAGACACTCTCATCATTATTCTTGGTCAAGTGCAGACTGACGTTTACCGGTGTCCTAGACACACTTGTATCTGATTTACCAAATTTCTCAAGTATCTTCTCAACATAGTGAGACTGAGAAAGTACAATTCCACTAGATGTTCTGGTAATCTTAATACCTAGAATAACATCTGCAAGGCCCATGTCTTTCATGTCAAACTTAGAATTTAACAACTTCTTGGTAGTTTTGATCATTTCATCGTTACTACCTATAATGAGCATATCATCAACATATAGACACACAGTGTCTTTGACATAAACACACATGTCACATTCGTTGTTTCTAAACCCACTTGACAACATTACTTTGTCAAACTTCTCATGCCATTGTTTAGGCGCTTGCTTCAAACCATACAAAGATTTGACAAGCTTACAGACTTTCTTACTTTGTCCTGGAGTTGAAAACCCCTCGGGTTGCTCCAATGTAGATTTCTTCATTCAAATCTCCATTTAAGAAAGCTGTCTTTACATCCATCTGATGTATCTCCAGATTGCGCAAAGCTGCTAACGCAATCCCCATGCGAATAGATGTTATCCTAGTAACTGGTGAATACGTATCAAAGTAATTCAGACCTTCTCTCTGCCTGTATCCTTTGATAACGAGCCTAGCTTTATACTTATCAATTGCCCATCAGCTTTCATCTTTCTTTTAAAGATCCACTTACTCCCCAAGGCCTTACTGCCTGGGGTTAGATCAACCAACTCCCAAGTAAGATTCTGCAAGATGGAGTCAATCTCACTCTTAATGGCTTCTTTCCACAAAGGACTTTCAGGTGAAGTCACAGCTTCATGGAAAGTTCGAGGTTCTCCCTCTAACATATAAGTCAAAAAATCTGGACCAAAGGACTTTGCAGTCCTAGCTCTCTTATTCCTTCTTAGCTCATCTACATCTTCAGCTTGATCACCCAAGTGATCATTTGTTTGATTAGCTATGTGATCATTGTCACCTTCAACCTCTTTCATTGAACTCTGAATCCCTTCTTGGAGACGACACGGAAATACACTTTCAAAGAAAGATGCATTTCTTGATTCCATGATAGTATTCTTGTGTATATCTGGAATAGCAAATTGAACCACAAGAAATCAATATGCACTGCTATATTGTGCACAACCGTTGAATATACAGTCAATGGATTTTTAGGCTTATCCTAACCCTCTTGGGGTTTAGGTATTTCCACCTTTTGCATGACACCCCCACATTTGTAAGAATTTATAAGAAGGCTTAACGCCTTTCCATAACTCATACGAGATCTTGTCTACTTCGCTTCAACACAAGTTTCACACTTGTGTTTCGTCAGAACGACACTCAAAAACCATGCGAAAGTCCGGAACATACAGGACTTCGTTTAAGGGGGGCTTCTCCCTCATTCCAGAAAATTTTCCATGCTCAATGACATTGGCATTTACTGAAGAGGTACTCCCTCCTTTCTTTCTATTATCCTTCTCAATTCGGAGTTGGATAATTAAGTCTTCTTTGTAGAATTTATACAAAGTCTTAAACAAATCCTTGTGTCACAATGATTATGAAACTCTCAAAATCATATCACAGTAAATACATTCCCAGAATGTCATCAACTGAATTAGGCACCCAAATATATTTGGTCCAACTTATCACTCTGAAGCCAATAGTCTTACTATTAGGAAACACAAATCCAGTGTTCAATAGTCTACTATTCGGAACTTCATAACATGGCCAGTAGTCTTATCACTAGAAATCACTAATTTCTCAGCATGTGGTCAGTAGACTTTCTACTACTAGGAATCACAATGTCTTAACCTAGGATCAGTAGTCACCTTACTACTAGGAATCACAACGTCCTGACATAGAATCAAATTACTAGGAATCATCACGTCTTGACATATGACCAGTAACCTCTCCACTACTAGGAACCATGATGTCTTGACATGTGATCAGTAATCTGTTCACTACTAGGAACCACAACCTCATAACTGTGTAGCCAGTGGTCTAACACCTCCTAGGAACCACCAGTTTTCTTTCTCTGTGATTAGTGATCTTGTACTCATTAGGAGCCACCAATTTAAGAATATATTTGGAATTTAAAAATTCAAAAATATATTCACCCACCCTAACGGGTTGTCTCATCTTTGCTTTCAAGCAAAGTCACATAGCAATCATAGATGCTATAATTGACACAAGGATAACATACTAATTGCTTCTGATTAATTCAGAAATGTTATCATGTAATCTTATGATTTCCTTTAATCATACTTGATCTCTCTAGATCTTCTTTTAAGAATCTCGTAAGGCTTAACGTTGTCAGGTCGAACAACATTTCTGTTGTCACCTCTTGAAGCCATGTCTGAAAAATCACAACAGAATTTCACTTCTGTGATTCCAAAAATTCAACTTAACCCTTAGAAAATCCCTCAGATAGAAATTTAATTCAAACCTAGTCTCACCATTTAACCTAGAATCGAACATGGTCAGGAATGTTCCCAGGAAGACTGGAGGGGTCACATTGGTCCCACTTAAAACCTAGTTAACCTTTTGATAAAACATCCAAGAGCATGTTGACTCCTAGTCCATAAGAAACAATTTAAAAATTAAGATTTCCAGGGGATAAACTAGGTTATAACAAACCGATTTCCAAACAAATAAAATTTGCTGCTAGAATTACACCACTCATAAAAGTTAACCGGTACTCCCGGAACTGAGCCCATGAAAGTTAACCGGTACTCCCGGAACTGAGCTCATGATTTCTGAATAAAAATCAGAGATATTTTAGCTAATGCTAAAATTTGGTTTCTTTTTTCAAACCAAAACACTTTGGAAATAATCAGATTATAACCAAAGACTTTCTCCAAACTTGGTTTTTCAACACTTTGGGAATAAAATGATTAAACCCAAAGACTTCCTCAAACCCCAAAGGTTTGAAACCAAATCCGTCTTAGTTGTCATTTCTGAACAAATAAGAACTACTCTTTAGCCAAGGCTAAACACCTTGGTTTCTATTACGAAAAACCAAACCAAATTCCAAACTTACAAGCAACTTAAAAATTGCTACAACCAAATACATGCATAAAAAATGCTTCTAATAATACAAGCAAATAAAACTTGCTACTACAAATTGATAAACAAACCAACTAAATCTCAAGCAAAAAATTTCCTTCAAATATAAAGGAAAAATAAACCAATCCAATTGAGGATTATAAGTAGTCCATAAAATTCCTTTCTACGCTTAGGTATACCTACAAAGAGAGTTAGTAGCAAACGACAACATAATATAAAGCAACTAATCTAAAGCAATTGTACATACAATCAAATATTATTTAACCTTCTAGCAAATCATAGAATAGCAAAATAACTAAGGAATTAAGATACTATACAAGTTACAAAACCTTATAACTTCTACATAAATTACAAAACTTTAATTCATCCAATTAAATCACACACTATTCATGGAAATAAATACACAAGTTACAAACCTTAAAATTTATGATCACAAATACTAAAATTAAATTTATTGCCATGAGTTATAAAAGAATTATTAAATAATTGTTAGAAACCAATAACCAGTTAGCAATTAACATGAAAAAAATACTAAAGATTAAATCATGCAAATCATGGTAGTGGAATGATGAACCATACGCATAAAATAAGATCAGATTAATACAATTAAGTATACAAATTATGATAGAGCATTCTAATTAAACTAAGCAATTAGAGAATCACATTGCATAATTTACAATCATTGAAATAGGGAGCAATTCCGCAACAGTTCCTAGTAACATTGTACAATTGTCTATATAAATCTATTCGATCAATTTCATAGAATATATATATAAAATCTGTTTTAAGCTTGTTGTTCATATTGTGAAATTAAATAAATAGATTTATGAAGAAATCAAATTATATATATACTAAGAACACATGACGATAATTACAACTAAATTTCAACACAAATACACAAAACAATAAAAGGGTAAAGAGACGAAACCAAAGTCTACACGGAAGCAGTTTCCTTAAAACAGATTTCGCCGCCTCACGGGTTGTAACAACCCTCGTACTGATTACCGTTAAACCACTGAATTATCTACTGATTACTGCTAAACTGAACTGATAATGACTGATAAGTGAACTGGATGAACTACTGAACAGACTGAATGAAACTGAAACTGAAATTGAATGAGTTAACCTATTGTATTGCATTCCTATCTGTTTGATTTATTGACTATCTGGTTGAGTTATATGTTTAAACTGCTAATTGAAGGCCTTATCGGCGGCCGAATTAGAAACCGTTTGATGTTTTGGAATCGGTATAATAATTGTGATTTTATGATATATTTATCTGAAAATTGATTAGGAATGATTAAATTGAATTAAATTGAGTTAATTACGAACTTAGGCTTATTTACCATATTGCCATGGTTAGTGGACATTTGTTTATTAATTATATTGACCTTATCACACTTAGACCAACATCTTGATCAGCCTCATTCTTGTATCACAGCCGACCTAAGTGAGGGAGAGGGAGAGTTAAGAGAGATTGAACTCACTTTGTTGAATTTACTTGGAGATTGCTTGGAATTTGAAGAATTGATGCATAAATTGTCACAATTGAGCTTGTTCATCTTGAATTGAGACTTAGGTAAGGATATAACCTTTCAAATGTTGAGTTGATGTTGTCTCTTGTATTATTCATGCCAATTTGTTGAGTTAGAGTGCTAAGAGGTTGGTTCATGCTAGAATTGTTGCATGCATGGCCATTTTGGTGTGTTTTGGAGTTGAATTCATGGTTGATTGTACATGCATGTTCATGTCTAAGCTTTAGTCCATGTTTTCACTTTGTTTTCCAACTATTGAGCTCTTGAGAGCAAGATTTGAAGCTTGAAATTGGTTTGAAACTCATGCATGTCATGATTGAGCATGGTTCATGAAATTGGGTTGATTTTGGAGTTTGATTAAACACCCTTGGGCTTTGATTTCTTAAATTGAGGTTTAAAAACTTGTTATCCTATGTGTTTAAAAGAGTTTTCCAGAAAATGGGCCCAAGAGGATCGATTTTGGTGGTTGAAACCTTGGTTTTGAATTTAGAACACAATTCTGGATTTTCCAGATTTCTGTTGTCCGCTCGAGCGGAGGTATCTGCGCTCGAGCGGAGAAATCAAACTCCCAGTATTTGTTGCATACTTTGTACAGTGCGCTCGAGCGGATATATTCACGCTCGAGCGGGTTTTTCATGCATCCAGTATATTTTGCAGACCGCTCGAGCAGAGGAAATCACGCTCGAGCGGGTAACGTTTTTGCCTGTCCGCTCGAGCGGGGAAGTGTGAGCTCGAGCGGGACTCTGTTTTCTGAAAAAGTTCTAAAACTGTTTTCTGTGCACATCTTTGCATCCTCATCCCATCCTAAGCATTCCTAGGCCTAGTTTAAGGCATCTTAATGAGGGTATAGATGTAGAACACACTGAGGCATAATAGGAAGTTGATTATTGTACTTCCCCAACTGTTAAACTTAGAGTGTGTTCATTTGTTAACTGTTTAGGGTTGGCTCTCGGGGACGCGCTCTAGCTGCTATTAGCCCAATCTCTGTGAGTAACAGATGTGTAAAGATATGTTCAAAATGGTTATCTTTTGAATACTGAACTAAACTGTTTACTGAACTGTTTACCGAACTGATATTATTTACTGAATGAATGTATGTCCTGTATTGTGAACTGTACTGTGGCATCCTTAGCAGACTGTTTACTGATACTGTACAGAGCTCTGTAGGTTCCCGTGTGGAACCGTACTGTTTACTGATCGATGGCCATCACTACTGTTAGGTCTGTCAAGGCCCGGTCCTTTTGGACCTACTGTTATAGGCTATTGGATGTACCACATATGACTGTTTGACTGAAATACTGAAAGACTGAACTACTGTATAATGAACTGTTTTCATTACTGTACTGTAAGGACATTCATTCATAACCTCTTTACGCTTTATGTTATTCACTGGGCTTTAGCTCACTGTTATATATATATATGTAGGTTCTCAGCAGCCAGACCGGAGCTAGGAGCGTGGGTTAGTCCCCAGTTTTGTCAAGCCAGCCAATGTGCCTCACTGTGAGGTTCCGAGACGCCATGCCATGGCTTGGGGTGTTTTTGTCTTCCCCACTTGTCTCCTACTGTTTTGTTCAGACTGTTTACTATTTACCTGTTTTACTGTACTGTTGAGAGAGGGGTTTAAGCCCTGTACTGTATGACTGTATATGATTGTATAGACTGTACTGTTTGGAACTGTATGAATGCATAAAAATGTTTTTGGCATACAGATTTTCACAGCTCAATGGACACTAGTTGTTTACTGTATTGGCTTCCGCCAGGCCCTGTACTCTGTTTTAACTGTATTACTGTTCAACAGGCCTTCGGTAATCTCAGATTACTGGCCGGTTACGGTACTAAACCCATAGGGCTGGGTTTGGGTCGTGCCAGAGTGGTATCAGAGCGATACTTACCACGAGTTATACCGCACACACGTGTCCAAACGAGCTATAGGGTGTCCTAGAAAAGTAATTAGGGCATCTCATGAACTTGAAAAGTGTGTGCTTATGATTGACTGAATATATGTGAAAATGTTAAACTGTTTAAATGTATAACTGCTTATAATGATAACTGTCATAACTGTTTATAGTGAAATGGATAATGCAAACACCGCAAATGAAACTGAATCATCATCCTCTGAGGCCAGAATGGCCAGACTTGAACAAATGATGGGACTGGTAATTGAAAGACTGGATCAACAACAGAACCAACAGCCACCTCCTCCTCCTCCGGTTCACCCGGAACAGAATGTACAGAATGTGAATGCTAATGAGGTGGACATTATTGCACTGACTCATAAATTCAGCAAGATGAAACCGCCATCCTTTCAGGGAGGCTTAGAACCGCTAAAGGCTGAAGCATGGGTCCTTGAAACAGAAAAGTTGTTTGAAGTTTTTCCGTGCTCAGAAGCACATAAGGTATTGTTAGCAACCTTCACCTTACAGGAAGAAGCCAGAAGGTGGTGGATGTTGATCCGTGACACAAACACTGTGATGACTTGGGCTCAGTTCAAGGAGTCCTTCTTTGAAAAATACTTTCCCCAATGTGTCAGGGATAGAAAAGTAACAGAATTTGAACAACTGAGACAGGGAACAATGTCTATCGCCGAATATGAAACAAAGTTCACCGAGCTTGCTAGATATGCACCGCATATGGTGGACACCGATTACAAAAAGGCCAAGAAGTTCGAAGGCGGCCTGAATGTTGCTATCCTTGACAGAGTAAACATGTTGAAACTGCCAACTTATGTAGGCGTTCTTGATCGAGCCTTGATGGCTGAATCAAACATTGAAGCACTGAAACAAACCGATCCACCAACAACTGAATGGCACAGTAAAAGAAAGGGTTTCAAATTCAAGAAAGGCAAGCATAACCCTGCAACCAAGAAACAGAATACGGGGTCAACAACCAGCCCCAGCCAAGGGAGTGGATTTATTCCACCCTGCTCCATATGTGGCAACAAGCACAAAGGGGTCTGTCACAGTATAACCGGAGCTTGTTTCAGATGTGGCAAGGTGGGCCACAGGATTAAAGACTGCCCTTCTGCTCCACCAGCTAGTAGTAAAGCTGCACCAAGCGCAGCAGCATCAAATGTAGCACCAAAGCCTAACCCCAAAGCCACCGGGAAAGAGCCTATGAGGCAGGGCCGAGTATTTGCCCTAGTACCGGGAGATGTTCAGAATACTGAGACCGTGGTGTCAGGTATCCTCCCTATCTGTACTCAGAATGCTTATGTATTGATTGATTCGGGGTCTACACATTCTTATGTGTCACATGCTTTCTCACGAAAATTGAATAGACCCTTAGAACCCATGAATTACTTGTTAGCTGTATCATCACCTGTTGGGGGATCCATGACATGTGCATATATGTATCCTGCTTGTGAGATTATTGTTGGGGATATGCATCTGTTTATTGATTTGCTACCGTTGAATATAGATCATTTTGATGTGATATTGGGGATGGACTGGTTACAAAAATATCATGCTACTATCGATTGTGTGACCAAGCAAGTTGTTTTCCGTCCACCGGGTTTACCCGAATTTGTGTTTAGTGGAGTTGGAGTAGTACCTCCTCCATAACTGATTTCTTCTGTAAAGGCTGTCAAACTGATTAGAAAGGGATGTAAGGGATATCTGTGTTCTGTACTGACTGTATCTGCTACTGATAATGTTAAAACTGATGTGAATTGCATTCCTATAGTTAGAGAATTCCCAGATGTATTTCCAGATGATCTACCAGGGGATTTGATTGACAGAGAGATTGAGTTTACTGTTAATGTAGTACCGGGTACACAGCCGTTATCTAAAGCTCCCTACAGAATGGCTCCAACCGAACTGAAAGAATTGAAAGTACAATTGCAGGAACTGCTAGACAAGAAGTTTATCAGACCCAGTACTTCACCGTGGGGTGCACCTGTTTTATTTGTGAAGAAGAAAGATGGCTCACTGAGACTGTGTATTGATTACCGCGAATTGAACAAGGTAACTGTGAAAAATAAATATCCATTACCGCGTATTGATGATTTGTTTGATCAGTTACAGGGTGCACAAGTGTTTTCCAAGATTGATCTCAGATCGGGGTATCATCAACTGAAAGTAAAACCAGAAGACATTGATAAAACTGCTTTTAGAACGAGGTATGGCCATTATGAATTTTTAGTTATGCCGTTCGGAGTCACGAATGCCCCTGCTGCATTTATGGACCTCATGAACAGAATTTTCAAACCATACCTTGATGATTTCGTTGTGGTATTCATTGATGACATATTGATATATTCTAAGACTGTAGAAGAACATGAACAGCATCTGAGACTTGCCCTGCAAACCTTAAGAGAACAGAAACTATATGCTAAACTGTCTAAATGTGAATTTTGGCTTGATCATGTGATGTTTTTGGGGCATGTTGTTAGCAAAGATGGAATTTCTGTTGATCCGCAGAAAATTGAAGCTGTAGTAAACTGGCCTAGACCGACAAATGTGACTGAAGTCCGAAGCTTTTTGGGACTGGCTGGATATTACAGAAGATTTGTCAAAGATTTCTCCAAAATTGCCTTACCACTGACTCAGTTGACACAAAAGGGGATATCATTTGACTAGACTGACCACAGGGAATCAGCATTCCAAGAGTTGAAAACTAGACTTGTGACTGCACCAATTCTGACTCTACCTACAGGTACTGATGGTTACACTATTTTTAGTGATGCTTCTCATAAGGGTTTGGGATGTGTTTTAATGCAGAATGGGAGAGTTATTGCTTATGCTTCTCGACAGTTGAGACCGCATGAAAAGAATTACCCAACCCATGATCTTGAACTTGCCGCAGTAATATTTGCATTGAAAATCTGGCGTCACTATTTGTATGGAGCAACATGTGAAGTCTACACCGACCACAAGAGCCTAAAGTACTTTTTCACACAGAAAGAACTGAATATGAGACAGCGGAGATGGCTTGAACTGATCAAAGATTATGACTTACAGATTTTGTACCATCCGGGAAAAGCCAACACCGTAGCCGATGCCTTGAGCCGAAAGTCAATTGCCAATCTAGCTTGTTTGCTGACTGAACAAAAAGAGCTGCTTTGTGACCTTGAAAAGTCTGAGATTGAAGTTGTTTTGAAAGAACAAGGTGGAACCTTAGCTGCTATTTCTGCTCAACCAGCCTTGATTGAAGAAATTAAGGAGAAACAGCAACTGGATGATTACTTGAAGAAAATCATTGAAGAAAGGGATTCAAAACCGAAACCGGGATTCAAATTTGACAACAATGTACTGAAATTTCAAGATAGACTGTGTGTACCAAGTGACGCTGAACTGAAAAGAAGAGTTCTGCATGAAAGCCACAATTCGAAGTTTTCGATTCACCCGGGGAATACGAAAATGTATCAAGACTTGAAACAGAATTTTTGGTGGCTAGGAATGAAGAAAGAAATTGCCGACTTTGTGTCAAAATGTCTTCATTGCCAACAAGTGAAAGCGGAACATCAGCGACCCGCAGGCTTACTGCAACCTTTACCCATACCGGAGTGGAAATGGGAGCATATCACGATGGATTTTATCGTTGGATTGCCCCGCTCCAGAAAAGGTATGGATTCTATTTGGGTTATTGTTGATAGACTGACCAAATCTGCTCACTTCTTACCTGTCAAGACAATCTATAATGCGGACAAACTGGCTGTTATTTATATTGATGAAATTGTTAGACTGCACGGAGTGCCCGTGTCTATTGTTTCTAACAGGGATTCGAAGTTTACATCGAGGTTCTGGCAAAGCCTACAGACTGCATTGGGTACTGAATTGAGGCTGAGTAGTGCCTATCATCCTCAGACAGACGGACAGTCAGAAAGGACCATCCAAACTTTAGAGGATTTACTGAGAATGTGTGTCCTTGATTTTCAGGGAAACTGGGAAAGCCATTTGCCATTGGCTGAATTCGCCTACAACAACAGCTACCATTCGAGTATTGGTATGGCGCCTTTCGAGGCATTGTATGGCAGAAAGTGTAGGTCTCCAATTTGCTGGGCAGAAGTTGGAGATGGGCCGTTACTTGGGCCCGAGATTGTGTATGAAACAACTGAAAAGATAAAACTGATACAGCAAAGACTGAAAACTGCACAGAGTAGACAGAAGAGTTATGCAGATGTTAGAAGACGAGACCGAGAATATGAAGTGGGTGATCACGTTTTTGTGAAAGTGACACCAATGAAAGGCCAGACTCGTTTTGGAGTCAAAGGCAAGTTAGCGCCGCGGTATGTCGGACCGTATCAGATTATTGAGAAAATCAATCCGGTGGCGTATCAAGTTGCACTTCCTCCTGAAATGGAGCATATGCATAATGTCTTCCACATTTCGATGTTGAGAGACTATCTTCGAGATCCGTTTCATGTGATTGAGCCTACTCGAGTAGTGTTGAGTGATGACTACACTTACGAGGAACGGCCTATACAGATTGTAAACCGACGGATCAAGAAACTGAGGAACAAAGAGATCCCGCTAGTGAAAGTTGACTGGCAAAACCATGGTGGTGTGTATGCCACTTGGGAAAGGGAAGATGACATGGCCAAGAGATACCCAGAACTGTTTCCACTGAATCCTGTTTTCTTCCAGACTGAAGGTAACTCGAGTTTAGAGGACTAAACTCCTTATAAGGAGGGGAGACTGTAACAACCCTCGTACTGATTACCGTTAAACCACTGAATTATCTACTGATTACTGCTAAACTGAACTGATAATGACTGATAAGTGAACTGGATGAACTACTGAACAGACTGAATGAACTGAAACTGAAATTGAATGAGTTAACCTATTGTATTGCATTCCTATCTGTTTGATTTATTGACTATCTGGTTGAGTTATATGTTTAAACTGCTAATTGAAGGCCTTATCGGCGGCCGAATTAGAAACCGTTTGATGTTTTGGAATCGGTATAATAATTGTGATTTTATGATATATTTATCTGAAAATTGATTAGGAATGATTAAATTGAATTAAATTGAGTTAATTACGAACTTAGGCTTATTTACCATATTGCCATGGTTAGTGGACATTTGTTTATTAATTATATTGACCTTATCACACTTAGACCAACATCTTGATCAGCCTCATTCTTGTATCACAGCCGACCTAAGTGAGGGAGAGGGAGAGTTAAGAGAGATTGAACTCACTTTGTTGAATTTACTTGGAGATTGCTTGGAATTTGAAGAATTGATGCATAAATTGTCACAATTGAGCTTGTTCATCTTGAATTGAGACTTAGGTAAGGATATAACCTTTCAAATGTTGAGTTGATGTTGTCTCTTGTATCATTCATGCCAATTTGTTGAGTTAGAGTGCTAAGAGGTTGGTTCATGCTAGAATTGTTGCATGCATGGCCATTTTGGTGTGTTTTGGAGTTGAATTCATGGTTGATTGTACATGCATGTTCATGTCTAAGCTTTAGTCCATGTTTTCACTTTGTTTTCCAACTATTGAGCTCTTGTGAGCAAGATTTGAAGCTTGAAATTGGTTTGAAACTCATGCATGTCATGATTGAGCATGGTTCATGAAATTGGGTTGATTTTGGAGTTTGATTAAACACCCTTGGGCTTTGATTTCTTAAATTGAGGTTTAAAAACTTGTTATCCTATGTGTTTAAAAGAGTTTTCCAGAAAATGGGCCCAAGAGGATCGATTTTGGTGGTTGAAACCTTGGTTTTGAATTTAGAACACAATTCTGGATTTTCCAGATTGCTGTTGTCCGCTCGAGCGGAGGTATCTGCGCTCGAGCGGAGAAATCAAACTCCCAGTATTTGTTGCATACTTTGTACAGTGCGCTCGAGCGGATATATTCACGCTCGAGCGGGTTTTTCATGCATCCAGTATATTTTGCAGACCGCTCGAGCGAAGGAAATCACGCTCGAGCGGGTAACGTTTTTGCCTGTCCGCTAGAGCGGGGAAGTGTGAGCTCGAGCGGGACTCTGTTTTCTGAAAAAGTTCTAAAACTGTTTTCTGTGTACATCTTTGCATCCTCATCCCATCCTAGGCATTCCTAGGCCTAGTTTAAGGCATCTTAATGAGGGTATAGATGTAGAACACACTGAGGCATAATAGGAAGTTGGTTATTGTACTTCCCCAACTGTTAAACTTAGAGTGTGTTCATTTGTTAACTGTTTAGGGTTGGCTCTCGGGGACGCGCTCTAGCTGCTATTAGCCCAATCTCTGTGAGTAACAGATGTGTAAAGATATGTTCAAAATGGTTATCTTTTGAATACTGAACTAAACTGTTTACTGAACTGTTTACCGAACTGATATTATTTACTGAATGAATGTATGTCCTGTATTGTGAACTGTACTGTGGCATCCTTAGCAGATTGTTTACTGATACTGTTACAGAGCTCTGTAGGTTCCCGTGTGGAACCGTACTGTTTACTGATCGATGGCCATCACTACTGTTGGGTCTGTCAAGGCCCGGTCCTTTTGGACCTACTGTTATAGGCTATTGGATGTACCACATATGACTGTTTGACTGAAATACTGAAAGACTGAACTACTGTTTAATGAACTGTTTTCATTACTGTACTGTAAGGACATTCATTCATAACCTCTTTACGCTTTATGTTATTCACTGGGCTTTAGCTCACTGTTATATATATATGTAGGTTCTCAGCAACCAGACCGGAGCTAGGAGCGTGGGTTAGTCCCCAGTTTTGTCAAGCCAGCCAATGTGCCTCACTGTGAGGTTCCGAGACGCCATGCCATGGCTTGGGGTGTTTTTGTCTTCCCCACTTGTCTCCTACTGTTTTGTTCAGACTGTTTACTGTTTACCTGTTTTACTGTACTGTTAAGAGAGGGGTTTAAGCCCTGTACTGTATGACTGTATATGATTGTATAGACTGTACTGTTTGGAACTGTATGAATGCATAAAAATGTTTTTGGCATACAGATTTTCACAGCTCAATGGACACTAGTTGTTTACTGTATTGGCTTCCGCCAGGCCCTGTACTCTGTTTTAACTGTATTACTGTTCAGCAGGCCTTCGGTAATCTCGGATTACTGGCCGGTTACGGTACTAAACCCATAGGGCCGGGTTTGGGTCGTGACACGGGTCGAGTGCTTGAGGAATCCCGGTGTCTGTCTCCCAGGATACGACGGTCAAAACCAGCTACGGCAGAAGCACTCTCTGTCTAGCTTAGCGAACAAAACAGTGGCAGCACTCTCTTACTGTAGGAACTTTTAGGCAAACTGACTTGTGAAATGGAAGTAAAAATTTCTGTGTTTGAGACTTGACAGGAGGGTCTCAATTTATACATGTATAGGGAGAGAGGAAGAGCCTCCAGCCTTTATGGCTGGTCACTAATACACCATTAACCTCTGCAATAAATGCAGGAGTTACAAACCCCATTAATGCTCTATTAAACTCTGCAATAAAGGCAGGAGTTACAAACCTCATTACCTTTTTTCCATGAAGTTAACTTCATGAGGCAATTTCTCATTCAAATCTCAATGGTTTTTGCTATACTATTTGTGGTGTAAAGATCTCATTGCAAAGTATCTAGACCCACTTGGACCCAACACAATAGATGGTTGGGACCCACTTTAATATTTAATTAAAGTCACCAAAAAACCATTTTTTCCAACAATGGAAAGGGAAAGGAAAGAAATAAGAAGATAGAAAGGGAAGAAATAAGAAAAAAAAGAAATAAAGATAACACTATTAAAGGTATAAAACAAATAAAATAGAAAACAAAATTAAGAGAAATGGAAGAAATAAGAAGATAGTTTCATTTTAAGTACAAAATATTCACATATTTTGCTTCAATGATAAAATATTTTCTTTTTAGGCACAAAATGATAATGTAATATCAAAAAATGCATTGGCCCAACGGGCACGGCGAGAGCGTAAAAAAATTGAAATTCAATGCTTGCAACGAGAGCAAGAGGGATTAGAAGAATGTGTTCAACTAAGACAACGTTCTTTAACACTAATTCGTCACGATCGCACTCACTTGGAGTGGGAAACAATAACTGAAGATTCTCAGTCGGCACAAAAACGAACAATGGTTACCTATCATTCTGCATGTTCGTTTTCTGTGCCAAGAACATCTTCAAATTCACAAAGGAATCGGTAAACTACTGTGTCTAATTTTGAAATACATACTTTTACTCATACCATTTTGTTTTACAAAATTTTATTTATACACAAATATTCGTAGGTCTACTCCTATAAATCGATTTCTTCAACAAGATCTATGTACTAATGATGAATTAGAAGATCTGCCTACGAGTATATCAATTGACGCCCGGGCACACAAAGATTCTTGCCGTCATTATCTTGGCAAGATGGATGTATTATGTCCTTATTGTTCAGCCTTACATTGGATGGATGAAAAATTGACAAAATCATCTATAAAGCGTCCCTTATTCGGAACTTGCTGTTTGGAAGGAAAGATTAGGCTACTTTTACTTATTACACCCCCTCCACCACTTCAAGCATTGTATGATGGGAATAATGATCAATCAAAATCCTTTCGAAGTTATATTCGAGTGTACAATGCAGCCAGTGCTTTTACGAGTCTTGGTGCTACATTGGATCCTAGAAATACTCAGTGGAAGGGGCCCTACATCATTCACAATTCATGGGGAATTGCGACATCGAACATGATCACTACAACCACAACCAGGGCAGGATGCAAGTTATGCTCAGCTGTATATCTATGACCCTTATTCAGCTTTAGAAATTCATAATCGTAGAAATCCTAACTTAAGAAGGGATGTTCTCAAAACTATTCAGGATAGTTTGTTGCAAGTCAATGCATTTGTAGATAAATATCGCCAGGCTCATGCCATTTTACATCAATTAGACTCGGCAGGACACAATCTACCTGCTCATCTTCATTACAGTTCAACAACTGATCGACGTCGGTATAACCTACCAACTACAGATGAGATTGTAATTGTAATACCAGGTGATGGAACAGAGGTAAATGGAATGAGAGATATTATTTTACATTTTCGAGGAAATAATGAGTTGATGCAAATTAATGAATGTCACCTAGCATACTTGCCATTACATTATGTTCTATTATTTCCATATGGTGAGCTTGGATGGGAACCTGAGTTGAAATTGTGGAATGTTCAGTGTGATCGACTTTCAACTGATCGACTTACTCAAATGAATTTTTATAACTATCGTTTGTTTGAACGACCCACAGAGTATTCAACAATTTTGAGAGGTGGGAAACTATTTCAAGAGTTTTTGGTAGATGCTTGGGCTGCAACTGAGCAAAATCGATTGACATACTACAAGCTTAATCAAGGGAAACTTCGGGCTGAGCTTTACCAAGAGTTGTCAGATATGGATCCAGATTATGTGCAACCTGGACAAATTGGTCAAAGGTTTGTTTTGCCATCTTCATTTACTGGTAGTCCTAGACATATGTTTGAAATCTTTCAAGATTCAATGGCTATCACACGATACAACCAACACCCAGATATTTTTCTTACCATGACTGCAAATCCCAATTGGCCAGAAATTACTTCAGCATTATTACCATATCAAAAACCTATTGATCGTCCTGATTTAATTGCCTGTGTTTTTGAGTTGAAGAGAAAATGTTTGATGAAGGAGATAGAAACAAATAAAGTGTTTGGAAATAAAGTTGCACATGTTTTTACAATTGAATTTCAAAAACAAGGCCTCCCTCATATGCATGCACTTTTATTTATCAAGGGTCCAGACAAAATTCGGACATGTGCTCAAGTAGACAAATTGGTCTGTGCAGAATTTCTAGACCCAAAAGATGATCCTATGCTTTTTGAAATTATCAAATGTTATATGGTACATGGACCATGTGGTGCTCGAAATCCGCAAGCACTATGTATGGAAAATGGTAGATGCACTAAGAGATACCCTCGAGCTTTCACAGAAACAACAATTATGGATCAAGATGGATACCCTATCTATAGTCGTCGCAATAATGGTCAAGTATATACTGTGAGAGGGCAAGAAGTTGATAACAGGGATGTCGTACCATACAATGCATATCTTTCAAAACTTTTCAACTATCATATAAATGTGGAAGTTTGTGCCGGAATGAGATGTGTCAAGTATATACATAAGTACATTTATAAGGGTTATGATCGTACAATGATGGTGTTAGGAATGATAAATAAGATTCAACAATATCTCGATGCAAGGTATATTGGACCTCCAGAAGCTGCTTGGCGAATATTTGGTCATCGTTTGCATGCCGAGATGCCAACAATTGTACGATTGACACTTCATTTACCTGGAATGCATCGTGTTGTTTTTAACCCAGAAGAGTCATTACAAACGATTCAATCTAGAGCTGGTCAACAAATGTCAACTCTTACTGGCTTCTTTGCATATTGTGCTGCCAGTGAAGATGAATGTCCATTCACTTATCAAGAATTTTCACAACATTTTGTTTGGCTTAAGTCAGAAAAAAGATGGAAATCAAGAGAAAAGAGATATGCAATTGGTAGAATGTACTTTGCTAGCCCTAATTGTGGTGAAAGATTTTATCTACATTTGTTACTAACCGTTGTCAAAGGACCAAAGTCGTTTCAGTCTTTACGCACGGTTGATAATGTTGTGCATGATACATTTAAATAAGCATGTGTTGCAAGGGGGCTTTTAGAAGATGATGAAGAATGGATACAATGCTTGAAAGAGGCTGCAGTCATAAAAACTGGATATCAATTGAGGAGATTGTTTAGTATTATTCTCACCCAGTGCTCTCCACTAAATCCATGTGCATTATGGAATCAATTTTCAACGCATATATGTGATGATCTTGCACATAAGATTTGTACATTGTTTGTCATTTCTAAACCAATGGAGGCTCAAATTGAATATTGTGGTCTCCATCTTTTGAATCAAATGCTTCATGAATCAGGCAAAAGTTTAATTGACTTCCCACCCATGCCACAACCTACTGCAAATTGGAGTGCAGTAGTTGGTAATCGATTGATAGTTGAACATCAACAACTGCAGAGTGAGGCACAACATGCAGATCCACAAATTACTATTGATTGTCTCAATAATGGACAGCGGAATGCTTATAATACAATCACTTCTTCAGTTTTCCAAAATAAAGGAACTGTTTTCTTTCTGAATAGGGGTGCAGGAACAGGGAAAACATTTCTATACAATACGATTGCATTAAAATGTCGTAGCCTTGGGCATATCGTTGTTACTGTGGCTTTGTCTGGAATTGCATCACTGTTACTGGTAGGAGGTCGCACTGCACATTCAACATTTTCTATTCCATTAGATGTATTGGAAAATTCACTTTGTGGGTTTAGCAAACAATTATTACAAGCTGAGTTATTTAGAGAAACAAAACTCATAATTTGGGATGAAGTTCCTATGCAACATAGACATTGTGTTGAGGCGGTTGATCGTACATTGAGGGATATTTGTGATAGTGAAAAGCCATTTGGGGGTATTACTGTTGTTCTTGGAGAAGACTTTCGACAAATCTTACTAGTTATACCTAAAGGAGTTCGTGAGCAAATTGTGAATGCATCATTAAGACACTCTGTTCTATGGAAGCATATATATATATCTTGACTTTGGATTTGAATATGCGCTTGAATCATGAAGGCCATGAAAATGCTAATTTTGCAAATTTCTTGATGGAGGTAACACTACTTTAACCTGTATTATATAGATTATTTTAAATTAATAAATTGTGTTTACACTTACTTTTTTATTGATTTCACTTTTTTTTAGATTGGGACCAATCCTCAAGAAATCGTTAACCTTCCATCAACAATACACAAATGTCAAGATTTGAATGAATTACTCTCTACAGTTTATCCACAATTGAATATGATAGAGACGTCAATCCCAACATTTTTAACTGAACGCACAATTATGTCTGCGCGTAACGATGATGTCAGTGACATTAATACTACTGCGTTGAATATCTTTCCAAGGAGATTATATACTTATCTTGCAGCAGATAAAATGTCTGAAGATAATGAAATTGATCCTACCATTACAAATAGATATTCTAATGAATATTTAAATTCATTGGATCTTCCTGGGTTGCCAACTTTTAAGTTAGAGTTGAAAGTGGGTTGTCCTATAATATTGTTGAGAAACATGGCACCGAAAGATGGACTATGTAATGGTACAAGATTGATGGTTACTAGGTGCGGCACTTGCATAATTGAAGCTCAAATTTTAACTGGAGAAAAGTTTGACAATTTGGCATTCATACCAAGGATATCTTTGACACCATCTTCTTCAGAAATGCCTTTCCAAATGACAAGACGTCAATTTCCAGTCCGATTGGCATATGCCTTGACCATTAATAAATCTCAAGAACAATCTGTGAAATTTGTTGGGGTTGATTTGCGTATACCAATGTTTAGCCATGGGCAATTATATGTGGCATTGTCTAGATGTACATTCTTTGATCATATAAGTATTCTCCTCCCTAAAGATAATTTGGATTCTACTACAAATATTGTTTATTCGGAAGTGTTGCTGTAGTATTCTATGCAGATTAAATGACGTTTTATTAGAAGGTAACCACGTAGATTTATGTCTGTTGATTGTATAACTTTTTAAAAATTTTCAATTTAATAATATTTTGAAATTTGGACGTTGTAGGATTGGACCGAAAAATCTATGGAGCTTAAACGGAGAAATACGACTATCTTGCTTCGATGGGGATGTAATAAGGTAATTTCAATCTCAAAGTATTTTGACATATATATTTCCAACAAATGTACTAATCTATATTTTTTTTGTTTCCACAAATTACCAGATTGTTGTGCATATTCCTCATTGGGGATACATAAAAGTTGATACAAAGACTTTTTGGAAAGTAATGAGAAGGAAGTTTGGGCGAACGCATATTTGAAGACATGTTATTGACACATCTTTTGTAAAGCATACATCTTTTTGGTGTATGACAATATAATTTTTGGTGTATGACATGTTAGTGACACATCTTTTGTAAAGCATACATCTTTTGTAAAGCTTTAACCCACTTTTTGTAAAGTTTTAACCTACTCTTTTGGTGTATGACAGTATAACTTTATTTCTGTTTTTTGTTCAGTGTTTACACTTTTTTTTACGATCTTTTATATTTTGATATGCAATATAATTTTAAATCCTATATGTTTGTTTCTTAATTTGCATTAAGATTAGGGGGAGTTGTTATTTTATTTGAGTTTTGTAGAGTGTGTAATACAAGCAAAATTGTTATAAGTTCTTTAAGAAGAAAAATATTTCAATATATATTTCCAGTATCTTTATAAAAAATGACACAAACTTTATAAATTTCAACATAATACGTATAAATTATAATTGTATTTTAATCTTAAAATTATTTACACCGTACTTTTAGGCACGGGCATACGCTAGTATTTAAATATGTTACAATTTTTTTAATTTTTTTGAATATTTTAAAATATTTTAATTTTTAAATATTACGATTTTAATTTTTTAAATTTTAAAATATTTTATAAAAATAAATTCAAACTCTATTTTATAAAAATATTTTTAAATATTTTAATTTTTTTATTACGTATTTGGTTACGATTTGAGTGTAGAGTTGTGAAAGTAGTATAGAATTTCGAGTTATATGTTTGGTTATGAGTTTTAAAAATAATTTCTTAATTGAGTTTTGTTTTATGTATTTGGTTACGATTTGAGTGTAGAGTTGTTTTTAAATTTAAAATTTTAAAATTTTAAAATTTTAAATTATTAAAATTTTTTGAATATTTAAATTATTTAAATTTTTACGATTTAAATTTTTTGAATATTTATTTTAATTTTTTACTTATTAAATTTTTTAGATTATTTAAATTATTTAAATATTTATAATTTAAAATTTTTGAATATTTATTTTGAAAAAAAATTATTTCCTTTATAGTATTTTCAATTAAAAAATTGATTAATGTTATTTTCTGTTAATAATAAATTTTTTTAATTGAATTTTAAAAAGAGTTTTGTTATGAGTGTTGATCGGAATTTTCAATAGTGTGAATGTAGTGTGTTTTGTTATGAGTTATAACAATTTGAATTAAGTTTTGAAAACTCTTTCCAAAACTCATAACCAAACAAATTTTCTTACTTCACATGTCATGTCATGTCAAATCAAACTTTCAAAACTCAATTCCACACTCAATTTAACACTCTATTCAAAAATCATAACCAAACAAATTTTCTACACTCAAATCATAATTTCAAAACACACAAACTCAAAATACAACTCATATTCTCAAATTATAGTTAGAAAGTCTTACCAAACGGAGCCTAAAGCTCTGTTGAAATTTAATTCTGCCGCTTAATTTGAGTGTATTGTTTGGTTATAACTTTAGAAAATTAATTTCACATCCACTTTTCAAAATACTTTTTAAAATACTTATTTTTTAATATTATATGTCACATCATTCAATTCAAAGTCTTTTTAAAATTCATAACCAAACAAATTTTTCACACTCAAATCATAATTTTAAAACTCACAAATTCAAAATACAACTCTATACTTAAATCATAATTCTAAAACTCTACCAAACACAAGATAAACTTTTTTTTTTTTATACTACTGTTTCAAACCATTCCAATTCAACGATCCCGAGTTAAAGCTTAGAACAAAAACTGAAATAAAAAATAATTGTCGAAATAATAATTAATTGATATTTATTAGTATTTAATGACCACCTAATTTATTAACAACGTGGAATTTTAGCCGCTAGTCGGGGACGGCATTGCACCGGCTACACGGGTTCGGCCGGTTACCAGTTTTTAATTTCAAATTTTTTTCTTTTGATTGAGAGGTAAGAATCGTTTATTTTTAAAAACTTGTTAAAAGTTAATTTTTAAAATTTTTTAAATTATATTATTTCTATATTATTTTTTTTTTTTTTTTATAAACCCTAACAAAATCCACGACGGTGGAACCCCCCAAAATCAATAGAAAAAATTTATATTGATTAAGAAATTTTTTCTCTATTTCATTACGAGGTTTGTTAACCTGTTCCCGAACAAATTCTCAAATTTTGGTCATATATTCGGGAGTTTAGTCCTAAAAAAATGACGAACAATTTTTATTATTTTTGATATTTTTTTTCTTCAAGAAACTTACTTTTACAAGGCTAATCTCCTCTGAGATAATAACACCATCGAAAACTATGAACTTCTTCTAAGTTTCTATTTTTGTTAAATAAAATCAATAAAAATAAATAAATATTTTAGTAATTAAACTCAATAAAAATGATATTTTAGATATTTTATGTAACCTACATTGAGTTTAATTATTCAAATACTTTTTTTTTTTCATTAGTTTTATTTAACAATAATAGACTAATAATTTAGATTGAAAACAAATTAAAAAATTATGTTTTAAATTGACAAAATTTAAAATTCAAAATTTCTTTCTTTACATGACTAAAACCTTACTTGTTCCTTTTTTTTTCTTTTTTTTTTTTAATTGTCCCAAATAATAATCTAACAAATTTCAAAACACTAGAATAAAATACAACTAATTAGTGGAATTGAGACACATGTTAACATGAGTCATAAATAATATCGTATATATATATAATTCTTAAGAATAAGTTCAACAAATATTTTTAAATATTGTTAACATGTCTTCCGACAAGATTTTTAACAAATGAATCGAATAGTATTTGAATTTAAAATATTATGTAAATTACATTCACCTCTTTTGAGATTTAAAAAATATATATAATAAGTTCTCAAATTTGATATAATTATACTGAGTTTTTTTAAGGTTTTAATTCAAATAATATTTGGCTTCTTTTTTATCATAAATTTGTTACTCGTATAAATAAAAATAATAATGTAGTCATTACTTTTATATTGAAATATATATTTTATATTGTGTATTGTTGTGTTTTCATATCATTTGTATCAGTTTTGGTCTATTTAATTTTACTAAAAAATATATAAATATAATTGTAATGACCCCAAAATGTATGATGTCATTATCCGTACTTAATTATGCATTTACATGATTTACTTGAAGAATATCTGTTTGAATTAGAAAAAAATATCTGTTGGAATTATGACTTCGGGACTGAAATTGATGACCGTAATGGGTTCAGAAAATGAAATTGAATATGCATATGTGATACCGGGAATTTTTAGAAACATTTGGGAAAATAAATTGAGGACTGAAAATTGTCTGATTCGTAAGGCCTTGTTTGGCTAAGGAGTTTGGTACAAATCTCTTTCTATATGATATATATGAATTTAGATAAGGACTATTGACCATATTTTGACTCAAGAACAAAGAGAAGGAAATATCTTGGAGAGAGAGAGAGAACATTCGGGGGAAGAGAGGAAAGCAAGGGAAAGAGGGGGAAATCAAGCTTCAATTTCTCTAATTAAGCATTCAAGGTAAGAGTTTCTCTCTAAAGTCTTGGAATAAGGGTGAATCATCTATGTTTTCATGGTTAGTGAGAGTATTTAAAAGGAAATCATGTTGTATTTTCATCTAAAATGCATCTTTGAGCATCCATGGCATCTTATCATGAATCTATGTTTTAAATCATAGTTTTCTTGCATGATTTCCACATTTGAAGGAGGAAATTCCATGGTTTTGAAAATAAAGCTTCTATGTGCATACCTTTGGTTTTTCAACTTGATTTAAGGTTTGATCCTTATATGGTTTATGTGGGTCTTGTTTTAAGAGTTTTGATGCTTAAATCAAGTTGTTTTTCAAGTGTTTTGAGCCTTATTTGATGATTTTGGAAGTTGGTTTTGGTAAAGAGGGAGCCACGGTTTTGCAGATTTTGAACTGATTTTTCCACCCAGTTTTACGTTGTCCACTCGAGCGTGGGTCTGTCCGCTCGAGCGTGGGTCTGTCCGCTCGAGCGGAGTTTTCGCACATCCAGAATTTTGGCCCAGTTTTCAGTCCGCTCGAGCGGAGGTCGGTGCGCTCGAGCGGGGACCTGTTTTTGAGAATTTCATAAAGTGTTTTAATGCATGATTTTGGCATCCTCATTTCATTTTTAGCATTCTTAAAGCTTAATTAAGTCATGATAATGAAGTTATGAGATTGAAACATCATCTAGAGTATACGTGGTCATGATTTAATGATGAAATGTTAAGGATTTGTATTGTCATGTTGATATTTGCAGGTCAAGCTGTGAAGACCGTACAATCGGTTCTGGAAAACCACTGTAAGTAACATTTCTGTAAAGTTATGTTCGTATAAAGTATGTTCTGAAAATGTTATGATTTCTGAAATGTGAATTTGACTCCGTGAACGATTATCCTATTTGCGAATCTAGTATGGCATCCATAGAAAGTCCCAAGTCATGGGGGACGGCACGTTAGTGCGGGTCCATGACCAGTTTACGAGATCTCGCTATCCACTTTATTGTGGCAGTATGTGTTTAATCAGTGTCCGGGACTAATTACTCTATGTGTTATGTGTTATGTGTTATGTTCTATGGAGTATGCCATTATTATGTTCTGATACGAATTGATGATGATTATGAATGATTTCATTTACGGATATATGATATGCTGGAGATCGTTCACTAACCCTTTACTTTAATGTTACTTGCTGGGCTTTAGCTCACCCCCTGTATATATGTATTTATAGGTGAGCAGTCCGGGAGCCAAGCCTAGGCGGAGTCCGAGTCGAGCCGCCGTTTTGAAAGCCTACCCGAGTTATGGTGCCCGAGCTGGGCTAGGCCTGTAAGGCCGTCTTGTGGACTCGTTTTGTTATGTATTTATGGCTTGTGCCTACATGTTTGTATATGAATTCTTGATACATGTTTTGTACAGTAGTGGGTAAATTATCATATTTTGGGCATGTAATATCTGTTCATATTATGCACAGCTCTTTGGACTATTTGTATTGTGTTGTCGCTTCCGCGAGCCCCGATTAATTATGTTTTGTATAGTAAGGCCTGTGGTAATCTAGGATTACTGGCCGGTCTCGTCACCAAACTTCTAGGGACGGGTTTGGGGCGTGATAGAATGGTATCAGAGCGCACGAGTTATTTACCCACACACGTGTCCATATGAGCTGTAGGGTGCATTAGAAAAGAAATAGAGCATGGCATGAGCATATGTGCATGTGTGTGTGTGTGTTTCTGAATATGAGGAACAAGAACTGTAATGATGAGACTACAGAGAAATGGTTATGTTGAGAATGAAATGTGCTATCTGCTATGGGTATAGATCAATGGAGAATCCCAATGTACAGAATGTAAATGAGACAGAAGCATCTAATGCTAGACTAGATCGATTGGAAAGGATGGTGGAAGCTTTAACTGGAATGGTAAGACAACAACAAGAACAGAACCAGCAATAGCAAAGACAGCCATTTCCGCCTCCTCCACCACCACCTGTTCATGTGGAACCAATGAATAATGATGATATTATCAGCTTGACACAAAAGTATAAGAAACTGAAACCGCCAGAGTTTGCGGGAGGCATTGAACCCTTAAAGGCAGAGGCCTGGGTACTAGAAACAGAGAAGATTTTTGAAGTATTTCCGTGTACTGATGTATATAAGGTGCTGTTAGCAACATTCACTTTGACAGAGGAAGCCCGAAGATGGTGGATGCTCGTGCGGGGTGAGCATAGAGATTTGACATGGAACCGGTTCAAAGAGATATTTTATGAGAAATACTTCCCACAATGCATGCGAGACAGGAAAATATCTGAATTTGAACAGTTTAAACAAGGTACAATGTCAGTAGCAGAGTATGAAGCGAAATTTACTGAGTTAGCCCGCTATGCCCCACATATGGTTGACACAGAATATAAAAAGGCAAGAAAATTTGAGGGTGGCCTACATGTCGAGGTACTTGATAGGGTGAACGTCTTGAAATTAGAAAAGTATGTTGATGTGCTTGACAGAGCCTTGATGGCGGAAACAAATATTGCAGCCTTGAAAATGACTCAGTCAACAATGACTGAAGTAGAAAGTAAGAGATTTAAGAAACAGAGAGTAGAAACCATTGGTGAATCACTGACATCCGTCAATGAAAATGTGACCTCAAAGTTGAGTGATAATACAAAGAAGGGTAATAGTGAAAGCGTGGGCATGCCTACCTGTAAAGAATGTGGGAGACAACACTGGGGTATTTGCCGCCGCCTAACTGGAGCGTGTTTTAAATGTGGACAAAAAGGGCATTTGGCCAAAACTTGTCCCCAAGCGTATCCAAGCAATGAAAGACCTGCTACCAGTGGAGCTAAATCAACAATGGCACCGAAGACAACCACCATAGCTACCTCCGAGGGGAATACCTTGAGGCAGGCAAGAGTTTACTCCTTAATACCAGAAAAGACACAAAATAGTGGAAAAGCGAATACAGGTACCCTTTCAATTGTCTAATGTGATGTTAACTTTGTTACCTATGCGATGGAGAACAATTGAATATGTGACTGGGGCAGAACAAATAAAATTAATACGTAGTTGTCATACCTATGCTGTGATAGAATGACTGAATATGACTATGGACTATTATGCTTGACAATTTGACCTATGATTTCTGACTACATTGTGAATTGAACTTATGAACATTACCTTTACTATTACCTTTGCTGTGGATTGTTATTTTTACGTTATTACCTGTGCATAGAACACTATGGCGCTTATTCATTGACTTGAACCCTATGAATTGCTATGAGATTGATACAAGATTATCTGATGACACTTTTGTGAACTACGGAATAACTACAGAAATGACTGATTATATGTGAACAAGACTTCTGATTGAACTTCTGCTGGAATAGGGAAAGTTTGGAGGACCAAACTTCTTAAGGTGGGGAGAGTGTAATGACCCCAAAATGTATGATGTCATTATCCATACTTAATTATGCATTTACATGATTTACTTGAAGAATATCTGTTTGAATTAGAAAAAAATATCTGTTGGAATTATGACTTCGGGACTGAAATTGATGACCGTAATGGGTTCAGAAAATGAAATTGAATATGCATATGTGATACCGGGAATTTTTAGAAACATTTGGGAAAATAAATTGAGGACTGAAAATTGTCTGATTCGTAAGGCCTTGTTTGGCTAAGGAGTTTGGTACAAATCTCTTTCTATATGATATATATGAATTTAGATAAGGACTATTGACCATATTTTGACTCAAGAACAAAGAGAAGGAAATATCTTGGAGAGAGAGAGAGAACATTCGGGGGAAGAGAGGAAAGCAAGGGAAAGAGGGGAAAATCAAGCTTCAATTTCTCTAATTAAGCATTCAAGGTAAGAGTTTCTCTCTAAAGTCTTGGAATAAGGGTGAATCATCTATGTTTTCATGGTTAGTGAGAGGATTTAAAAGGAAATCATGTTGTATTTTCATCTAAAATGCATCTTTGAGCATCCATGGCATCTTATCATGAATCTATGTTTTAAATCATAGTTTTCTTGCATGATTTCCACATTTGAATGAGGAAATTCCATGGTTTTGAAAATAAAGCTTCTATGTGCATACCTATGGTTTTTCAACTTGATTTAAGGTTTGATCCTTATATGGTTTATGTGGGTCTTGTTTTAAGAGTTTTGATGTTTAAATCAAGTTGTTTTTCAAGTGTTTTGAGCCTTATTTGATGATTTTGGAAGTTGGTTTTGGTAAAGAGGGAGCCACGGTTTTGCAGATTTTGAACTGATTTTTCCACCCAGTTTTACACTGTCCGCTCGAGCGTGGGTCTGTCCGCTCGAGCGGAGTTTTCGCACATCCAGAATTTTGGCCCAGTTTTCAGTCCGCTCGAGCGGAGGTCGGTGCGCTCGAGCGGGGACCTGTTTTTGGGAATTTCATAAAGTGTTTTAATGCATGATTTTGGCATCCTCATTTCATTTTTAGCATTCTTAAAGCTTAATTAAGTCATGATAATGAAGTTATGAGATTGAAACATCATCTAGAGTATACGTGGTCATGATTTAATGATGAAATGTTAAGGATTTGTATTATCATGTTGATATTTGCAGGTCAAGCTGTGAAGACCGTACAATCGGTTCTGGAAAACCACTGTAAGTAACATTTCTGTAAAGTTATGTTCGTATAAAGTATGTTCTGAAAATGTTATGATTTCTGAAATGTGAATTTGACTCCGTGAACGATTATCCTATTTGCGAATCTAGTATGGCATCCATAGAAAGTCCCAAGTCATGGGGGACGGCACGTTAGTGCGGGTCCATGACCAGTTTACGAGATCTCGCTATCCACTTTATTGTGGCAGTATGTGTTTAATCAGTGTCCGGGACTAATTACTCTATGTGTTATGTGTTATGTGTTATGTTCTATGGAGTATGCCATTATTATGTTCTGATACGAATTGATGATGATTATGAATGATTTCATTTACGGATATATGATATGCTGGAGATCGTTCACTAACCCTTTACTTTAATGTTACTTGCTAGGCTTTAGCTCACCCCCTGTATATATGTATTTATAGGTGAGCAGTCCGGGAGCCAAGCCTAGGCGGAGTCCGAGTCGAGCCGCCGTTTTGAAAGCCTACCCGAGTTATGGTGCCCGAGCTGGGCTAGGCCTGTAAGGCCGTCTTGTGGACTCGTTTTGTTATGTATTTATGGCTTGTGCCTACATGTTTGTATATGAATTCTTGATACATGTTTTGTACAGTAGTGGGTAAATTATCATATTTTGGGCATGTAATATCTGTTCATATTATGCACAGCTCTTTGGACTATTTGTATTGTGTTGTCGCTTCCGCGAGCCCCGATTAATTATGTTTTGTATAGTAAGGCCTGTGGTAATCTAGGATTACTGGCCGGTCTCGTCACCAAACTTCTAGGGGCGGGTTTGGGGCGTGACAATAATTATATCAAAATTATGCAACTTACTGTATATATTCAAATTTTAAAAGAGATCAGTATAATTTATCTCAAAATATTTATTTTAAAATCACTTAATTAAATGTGGTTCATATCTCTATGTTAATAATTGCTACAGAGTTGCTTAGAAGTTTGGAGAAACAACAAATTGGTTGAAGGTTGAAGTCTAAAAAAAATAAAAAAATCAGATTAATAGTAAAATTTATGAATTTTAATGAAAAATCCATAATTTTTCATATGTAATTATTTTTAAAAATTTACCATGATTTGTAATTTTACCACTCATTAGATTTTGACTTCTTTTTCGACGGCCTTTGACTTACAATTCCACACAATTGAGCACATCTTGGTGATAAGAGCATCTCTAATGCATTAGGCATATAATACTTATTAGTTAAAATGCCTAGTGTGATTCATTTTTTTCAATTCCAATGCACTAGACATATGATTAGGCATTTTGGCTCAACTCATATTCACTAGCTACATGTAGCTAGCCCTTCAACGCTAGGCAAAATGTATTCAATCATTAGGATCATTTCCCTCTATCTTTGTTGTTGACGTGGCATTCTATAAAATTAATAGTATTTGGATAAATAGCTAAAATAAAGAGCATGGTTGGAGTAAAAACATAAAATAGTTGATAGGCAAAATAAAATATATATTTTATAGTAATATTTAGATAGGTAAACTGCCTACTACCGTTGGAGATGCTCTAAGGTGGTGACTTTAGTCCCATATCTGAAATGTCTGTATTTCCTTTGAAGACTCGCCCGCCACTCAATTACAATCAGCTGGCTATAAAATTATTGGAAAATTATCATATTTTTTCATATGTAATTATTTTTAAAAAATTACATTGATTTGTAATTTTCCCAAGAAGTTTCCCTTTCATTTTCTAAAAATACTAATCATTCAGAGTTATTTTGGAAAGTTGATTAAAAGTTAATTTTTTGATTTTTTGATTTTTTTTGACTTTTTCCAAAAAAAATATGTAAAAAAATAAAAAGATAATATGACCTAAAATAAATTAAAAGTCAAAATTATTTTGCTTTTAACTATGTTTTCAAATTAGCGCTCAGTAGATTTTGACTCTTCTTTCAACAGACTTTGACTTAAAAAGCAACCACCTTAATTAGCCATCGACCGCATTTCAAAGTATGAACCTGTACATATTGACTCCTTAAACTATAAAAATTATACAAATACACTTCTTTTGAAGGTGGTCTGGAGGGGGTGAAAGTGTTACATTTTATAGTTAATGAGATCAATATATACGAATTCATTGATCAGGGAAGACAAAATATTTCATAAAAAGTCAAAAAGTGCACTTATTTAGTCTTCCCAAACTTGGCCAAAGTAATATTGTTAATAGTTGATGGGGTTTTGGTGTAATTAACCCATTTTATTATAAAAACCAAATACTAACATATGTGTATTCGCCAATTTAATAACTAAATAAATCAATAGATTAAATGATTCGTGAGTTAGGCATATACTAAGGTGGTGTTTGATAAAGCTGAAAACTAAAAATTAAATATTGAAAACTAAATGCTGATTTTTTAAAATTGAAAAGCTATTTGATAAAAATTTAAATGCTAATTTAAAAATAAGTTATTTGATATGTATAAGATTAAATTTAAAATTTATTCTTTTAAAATTATATATTTCAATTTTTATATTGTTGCAGTGGTGGTGATGGTATGGTGGTGGTGGTGGTGGTGGTGGTGGTAATGGTAATGGTAGTAGTGGCATAGTGGTGGTAGTGATGGTAGTCGTAACGTTGATGGTTGTGCTGGTCGTCGTGGCTGTAGCAATGGTAATAGTAGTAAAATGATAGGGGTCATATAACAACAATGATAATGGTAATGAAAGTGATGATAATAGTGGTGGTGATAGTGGTAACAACAGTGGCCTAATGGTGATGGTGGTTATAGTGGTGGTGGTGACAATGACAGTGACATGGTGGTAGTGATGGTGGTGGTGGAAGTGGTGACGGTGGCATGATGGTAGTAAATGTGATGGTGGTAATGAGTTTATAATAGTGTATATCGATACTTATATTTAGTATTTATAAATTTAATCAGAATTAAATAAGTTTCATATGATTTAAATTTTTTTTAAGTTTTAGTATACATTTAAGAGGAACTTATATTTTTAAGCGATGTCAATTATGATTATCAAATAAGCTTAATTGATTATCATTTAATAAATTTAGTTCTAAATACTGAATCAGGTAATTAAACATCTCATAAGATAATGTTTTAATGATTAAGTTAGAGGGAAATTAGTGTAAAAGTCAATTTGACTATATTCTATGCCATGTCTAGCTCAACTCTAATTACTCAATTCAATTATTGTCCATTCTTACGTGAAAGTTACAAGGAAAACTATATTTTTATGCAATATGATTTAATATATAATTGGACGAATTTTGACATAGGATAAACTAAAATTGAAAAGTTTATAAAAATAATGTATTTTTATTTTATCATAAATGTAATTTTTGTAATTTACTCTCTTTTTTTATTATTTCATTTGTATCAATTAAACTATGACATTTATTTCTTATTAAAAACCTAGAACATACAATTAATGCCATAAATAAATAAAAATATCTCCAATAAAAATAGTTAAAATTTAATTGATTCAAAATTATTTTTCCTATATATGTCAAACAAATTTATGTTATTATTTAATTTTAAACTTAAATTTCAATTATTTATTTAAACCGTGCGTAATATGAGTAATATGCTTATTATTTATGTACACACATAGCTACATATACACATTACAATATTTATGTACCCATTAATTTCATGAGCAATATTACTGTTGGCTACATATTTTGTAAAAGCCAATTACAGTTCGACACGTGGCAAAGCAAGGGTAATATGGGGAGACTACTCAAGTCTTCGATCCTGATCGTACACGTGGCAGTGAAAATTGGTGCTTACGTGATCTGAGTAGCACAGGATCAGTAAAGAGATACAAGGTGACGTGGCTTCAACGATTACTCATATTCAAATTCAAATACAAGAGGGAAGTTCAACTGCAAGAAATAGCGTAGTGGAACTACTTTTAAGGCAGCATGATCAGCAATCATGGAGGAGCAGTTCGACGGTTTGAAGTGCAGTTCGATGGTCATCCTTGAGGAGTATAAATAGCAAGGAGGTCCCCAGAAAAAGCCCCCAGACTCAGATCCAAAAAACCAGTCATTTTATTTCATATTTTTCTTTTCCAGTTTTATATTCCCAGTCTTTACATTTCCTGCACTTTAAATACTTGTTCTTTAAATTCCTGCACTGCACTTCGATTCATAGGAGTAGTTTTAAGTAGATCGTCACTGTAAACCTCTTCGAGGCTGAGTTTGGATCATTGTAAGTGTTCATTTTTATGAAATACTTCAATTGTTCGTCATTTGATTGTTATTTTACTTAAATTCTCCTAAGTCAAGCCACCAGTAAAAGTCCTCTTCATTGAGGCTGAAAGAACTAAAACACAATCGTCTGATAATTGGTTGGCAATTATAAATTCTGTAAGGACTGATTAATCCTTGCTGGCACGCTCGCATTTACAAAAATACCCTTCGAAAGCCAAAAAGCCAACATATATTTTTGGCACGCCCGGTGGGACTTGTTAAAATGGCTAGACGAAGACGACAAGGAGAAAATGAACGCTAGGAAGAAGGCGTAGAAGGAGAGGTAGAAATACCTAATCCAGAGGATAATGTGGTAACACATCCTGTGGAAACTCCCATGTTATCCGAACCTATGGTCGAACAGACCAGTACTTCGGGACAAGAACCATATGTTCATAATATTGAACGAAACCAAGGAATTGGACCATCTGCTGTTCCATCTATTCAGCCAACCAATCCATGGGATGGCTTAGTAGATGCTATGGGATAACAATTAATGAACATAATGGAAAGGTGGACAACATCCTTTTTGGATCGAATGAATAACCACCAACCAATAAATACAAGACACACAGAGGAAGTTTTAAATGTCCCTCAACAAAGATTGGCTAGAGACAAACAGCCTATGCAAGTTAATAGACATTCTAATGGTCAAACTAGTAACCAGAACTATGAAAGACCATCACCTCAGTCTTGGTACGAACCCATTTCGAGGCCTATAGCAGGCCAAAATGCTTCAGTACTTAACAATGAAACCACACAAGTTGGTGGATCTGGCCAAGTACAAGAAACTGGCGTGAGAATGGTTACAAATCCCATGTTCGAAGCCATGCCTGGCACTAGAGGGTATAATAATCCCTTATTCGAATTTACACCTGGGGGGTTGGAAGGTTGGCCTGCAAATGGAAGGGACACAACGCCTGTTCCCGCATCTTTCGCAGGTCCTTTCGCAGGACAGACTCAAAGGGGTTACCCACACCCCCAATAGCAACCTGCACCACAGGGGCAACCAGCCCCAAATTTACCACCTTATGGACCAAGAGGACCGCAAGCACAAGTTTGTCCAATAAATCCTGTGTTTGTCCCTCCAGTAGTGGTTCAGCAGGCACAAAACATGGTCCTTAGGGACCAAATTACTGATATCGTTAGGGAGATGTGTGGACCGATTGCTCGAGGGGTCCAGACTCCTGTATACAGAAAACCATACCCAGAATGGGTAGATAGGGTACATGAATACCCAAGGGGGTTCAGGATACCAGATTTTACCCTTTTCTATGGGACTGGAAATCAATCAACAATAGAGCATATTGCTAGATTTGCCGTTCAATACGGTGAATTTACTAATCATGACTATATGAAATTAAGATTATTCCCAAATTCCCTAACTGGGGAAGCATTTGTATGGTACATCAACCTTACACCTGGCTCCATTCAAAATTGGCAACAAATGGAAGAGGCATTTCATGCTCAATTCTTCCAGTCGGAGCCAGAAGTTTCTATGGCAAACTTGGCTAGATTGAGTCAAAGACCTGAAGAAAAGGCTACTCAGTTTATTGCCAGATTTAAAAGGGCTCGAAATAAATGTAGAGTCATCTTACCAGAGTCAGAATTCGTAAGATTGGCTCAAAACGGTTTAGAGTTCAGGCTTCGAAAGAAGTTCGACTCAACTGAATTCAGAGATTTGGTCGAACTAACCTATAAGGTGTCTCGATATGAAGCATTATTAGAGGAGGAACAAGATCGAAATAATGCCTCGTATAAGACATATTATAGAGATCCAAATTATGAGATCGATGCAGCAGAGATTGTGAGCAAAGAACCTGTGATCTGTGAAGCATTAGTTCATAAGGATACAACAATTGACCAGCAGTTTAAAAAGAAAGACTTTCATAGGAAGTACTCTTTCGATTTAACCAAAGCAGATGACATTTTTAATCATTTGCTTGTGGCCAACTTCCTCAAGTTACCTAAAGGAGTAAAACTGCCATCTCCAGATGAACTTAAAGGAAAAGTATATTGTAAATGGCATAACTCTTGGTCTCATTCGACTAAAAACTGCATTGTTTTTCGAGACAGGATCCAAGAGCAAATTCAGAAAGGAAGTTTGAAATTCCCAGCCAAAACAGAAAAGGCCATGGGGATTGACAGTAATCCGTTTCCAGAAGTTGGAGAAAGCACAGCTAATGTGGTTGTACCAAACTTTCAGAATCTATCTCTGCAAGAGTTGGAAGAGGTCAATGTGCAGATGCATATTGCCAACCAGACAACTACCAAGAAGGACACTAGAGACCCACTAGTTATTGGACAAGGTCTCTCACACCAGAGGGAACACTCTGATGAAGAAGCACTGGATGATGATTCCTTGGAAGCAGCTGTAATGCAGAGGATGTGTCCCAGGTGCAGACTAAGTTATAAATGGTTGAAGGGGCTTCCAATTGATGGGAAGCAATACTATAGGGATGTTCAGAGACGTCCTAAATCAACCAACGCTTACAACAAAAGGCCGTATCCGGCTAGTGCTAGGCAGCGACCACCAGTGGTTGAGCCTGCAATGAACAGAATGCATGCTAAAGGCAAGAAGCCCTTACACCAATGCAGGCCATCTAACTATTACAGAATGGAGAGCAGTCATTCTGAAAGAAGACTGGAGAGAGGCTCGTTTCATGGGATCAAAGCCAGGGATTGGCCTCCTAGACCAGCCTCACGCAGGACAGAAAGTGGCTATCTTCATCGAAGGCCTGAATCAGGCTCAAAACATGAGGTCAGAGCCAAACACTTACCTTCATAGCCAGTTTCGAAGTTGGCTTCGAAGGTTGAAAAAAGCAGTTCGACATCTGAGTCGATAAGCTCATGGGTACCTGGGGTCCCAGATTGGATTGTAATGCAGAACAAGCCTAGGGAAGTGCCTACCCAAAGGGATGTTGGAAACCAAGGCAGGATGGTGAAGCCTCCATCGGTGGCTCCGAACAATTAGGTATTGCTTAAACACCCAAAGACAAAGGAACCAGATATGGTTCCAGTTATTTCAAGGTCACAGAGAAGGAAAATTCAGCGTAGGTACACCCAGTACCAGCAAGATCTGAAAGAAAGTGGAGAGAGTTCTTCACTGGTCAAGACAGAAGAAAAGAAGAATCCAAAGCCAGACCATGTCCCAAAGCCAAATCCATAGAACAAACTGGTTGGCAGCAAAGAAGAGTTGGCCAAGGTTCATTCTGAACTAAAGGCCAGTGAGAAGGCTAGCTTAGCAGGGTTGGAGAAGGCTCTGATGGAAAGTGATAGCGAGACGGAAGAAGAGATTGGCATAAGCCAAAAGAAGGAAATGGCAGAGGAAGAAATGTTCGAAGCCTTCATGGCTGAGCAAACATTTCTGGCTGAAGGACCAGTTGAGAAAGATCCTTCGAAAAAATCAGTTGGCAACGAAGTGCCAGAGTGCAGCATGGAGGATGCTGCTGAAGTCACTGATCAAGGTAGCCAAGAAAGGGGACAAGCATAGCCACCCATCCAGTTTGGCTCATTTCCTCCGGTATCAGTCAATATGGTACACATACTGCCTCACGAGTTCCAGGCTGAAGAGGAGGACCAAGATGACCAAGACATGGATCCTATTCCAGTTTCCAGTGAGGAGTCGCAAGTGAGTATGGTACATGATGAGTCTGAAATGGCTACTCCGATGGAAACTGAATGCGAGGGTGAGGAAGAGGTGAGCATCAACCTCTCATATCCTTTTGAATATCCTTCGAATTCTATGACACAACATGTTAAGCCTTTGTATATCAAGGCTTTCTTTAATGGGATACAATTGAATCGGGTCCTGATAGATAATGGGGCAGCAGTGAACTTACTACCGAAATCTTCTTTGAAGAAACTAGGGAAAAAGAATCCCAGGTTGATCCCAATCAGCACAACCATCGCTGGCTTTGCTGGAGATAAACAGATGGCTCAGGCGATTTTACCCATTAACTTGAGTGTGGGAACCAGGGACTGTATGACAGCATTCTTCGTAATCGACAATAATGCTAAATACAATGCTTTACTTGGGAGAGATTGGATCCACACTAACAAATGTGTGCCTTCCTCTTTACATCAGAAAATCATGATGGCTTTGGGCAATGGAGAGACAGAGGAGATTGATGCAGATCCTCAACCCTTCATAGCCTGTGCAGACTTTGCAGAGGCCAAGTTGTATATTGAGGGAGTAACACCACTCAGTATACTGAGGAAAGCTGATGGCTCAGCCGAAGTGACGGCTGATGAGGAAGTGACACACCTGAAGCACTTAGTCCAAGAGAGTGCTGATGAAGAGATTGTCGTTAAGGATGACAACGATGCCTGGTTATAGGCAAAACGATGAAGAACAAGAAGCCAAGTCTTTGGCTCTGGTTAAATTCTCACCATTGGATGTAAAAGCAATAGTCCAGAAAGTACAGGAGCAAGAGAGAGAAGCCACGATAATTGGCTGCAAACAGGAGCAGCAACAGGTCAGAATTTTGACCCTTGGTAAATACTGTGCATTGGACATTGAAACAAGAGTCCAGGAGATACAGGAGGAGGATGCCTTATGGACAGATTTTGTCTATGAGGAGGAGGGCAAAGACGTTGAACTAAAGAACATGGGAACAGAACAAAGCAAGAAGGTTGCTTTGAAGGTCGAAGAAACCAAGGAAGGAGCTTCAATAAGTTCTCAAACACAAGACCCCTTAGAAGAAGTAAATTTAGGGGAAGGTTCTATGCAACAGCCCACCTATATAAGTGCTTGTTTGAATGATCTGGACAGGGACCAGTTATTGGTTGTTTTAAAGAACTATAAAGATTGCTTTGCATGGTCTTATAATGAGCTACCAGGATTGGATAGATCATTAGTGGAACATAGGCTCCCTATGAAGCCTAATTTCAAGCCATACAAGCAGAAACCAAGGAGAATGAGTCCAGAGGTAATTCAGAAAGTCAAGGAAGAGATTCTTAGACTACTTAAGGCAGGTTTTATTCGGACAGCCAGGTATGTTGAATGGCTATCTAATATTGTACCCGTGGTTAAGAAGAATGGTAAAATGAGGGTATGTATTGATTTCATAAACTTAAATCTAGCAACGCCAAAAGATGAATACCCCATGCCTATAGTGGACCTGTTGGTAGACAGTTCAGCGGGGCATCAAGTTTTATCAATGATGGATGGACATTCTGGTTATAACCAGATCTGCATTGCAGAGGAGGATGTCCACAAGACAGCATTCAGGTGTCCTGGAAATATTGGCACCTTCGAATGGGTTAAAATGCCATTTGGTCTGAAGAATGCTGGGGTTACGTATCAGAGGGCTATGAACACTATCTTTCATGATCTCATTGGAGGGTATCTAGAGTGTTATATTGATGACATTGTAGTGAAATCCCAGTCCATGAAGGAGCATTTGTTTCATTTAGAAGCAGCTTTTGAAAGAATGAGGAAGTTCAACTTGAAACTCAATCCTCTAAAGTGTGCTTTTGGTGTATCATCTGGAAACTTCTTGGGTTATGTAGTGCACAAGAAAGGAATACAGATTGATCAGAATAAAGCTAGAGCCATCATTGAAGTTAAGCCTCCATCAAGTAAGAAAGAATTACAAAGGTTCCTTGGGCAGGTTAACTTTCTTCGAAGGTTTATTTCTAACACTGCAGGGAAAACTAAAGTATTTTCTTCCTTGTTAAGGCTAAAAGATGAAGAGGAATTTGTGTGGACAGCAGAGCATCAAATTGCTTTCGAAGGTATCAAAGCCTACTTGGCCAACCCTCCAGTGCTGATGCCACCAAAAGGAGAGAAACCCTTGAAGTTGTACATAGCTGCAGCAGAAGATTCATTGGGAGCTTTCTTGGCTCAAGATAATGAAGAAGGCAAGGAGCAAGCTGTTTATTACCTTAGTAGGTTTTTAAATTCTTGTGAATGTAAATATTCAGCTGTAGAAAAGCTGTGTCTTGCTTTGTATTTTACTGCAATGAAGTTAAGATATTATCTTTTACCTACAACTGTCTTGGTAATTGCAACCACAGATTTGGTTAAGTACATGTTATCTAGACCTATGTTGAGGGGAAGAATTGGCAAGTGGATACTAGCCTTATCAGAATTTCATTTAGAATATGTCCCTCAAAGGGCAGTAAAAGGGCAAGTTCTGGCTAATTTTTTGGCAGACCATCCATCTCAAACAGAGGGTCAAGAGATTACGGAACTTGGCATGGCTAGTGTTGAGCCATGGCAGATGTGGTTTGATGGATCGAAAGCCAATGGTTTAATTGGAATTGGTATTGTGATTAAATCTCCACAAGGGGTAGAAACCACACATGGTTTCAGAGTGGATGAAGCTAGCTGTTCCAATAACCAGGCTGAATATGAAGCCTTAATAGTGGGACTAGAAATCCTTATTGGATTACAAGTACATGCAGTTGACATATTTGGAGACTCTCAATTGGTGGTTAACCAAGTGAAAGGGATTTTCAAGTGTCAAAGTATAAGTATTTTGCCATATTATGTTGTTGCATTACATCTGCTTTCTCAATTTCAAGTAGCAAATGTAACTCATGTTCCAAGATTCTTGAATAATAGGGCTAATGATGTGGCTCAGAAAGCTTCAAACTTCAAGAGAAGGGATAATGCCCAAAGGGACATAAGCCAAACAACATATCAAAAATTGATACCACCTTTGAATAAAAGGAATGTGGTCTTGGAAGTTAATCATAATGACTTACAAGAACAAGATTGGAGGCATTCAATAATGCAGTACTTAGCTGGTCCATCTTCGAAGGCCAGCAGGAAAATCAAATTGCAGTCTATGCAATACATGATATATGGTAATGCTCTCTATAAAAGGGGGGGAGATGGTTTATTGCTGGAATGTTTAGGTCCAAAAGAAGCATTGACAGCTATGGCTGAGGTTCATGAAGGTATCTGTGGTGCTCATCAGCCTGGTGTAAAGATGAGATGGTTGCTTCGAAGGCATTCCTACTATTGGCCAACTATCCTTAAAGACTGTATAAAATATGCAAAGGGTTGCCAGGCATGCCAAAAGTATGGCACAATAAGGCATGTGCCCATAACTGACTTACATGCAGTAGTGAAGCCTTGGCCATTCAGAGGATGGGCTATGGATATGATGGGAAAAATACACCCACCTTCTTCGAAGCATCATTGTTTCATTCTAGTGGCTACTGATTACTTCACTAAGTGGGTCGAAGCTAAGCCATACAAGGCTATAGACCAAACAGAGGTCATTGGGTTCATTAAAGATTTGATCCATAGATTTGGCATTCCACAAACCATAACTGTGGATAATGGGACTGTGTTCGATGGGAAAATGGTGAAGTCTTTTGTGGCAGAGTTTGGAATTAGCCTTGTTAATTTCACACCTTATTATGCACAAGCCAATGGTCAAGCTAAGTCATCCAACAAGTCCTTGAAAAAAGGAATACAAAAGGTTGTAGAGGATAATCCCAGGGATTGGCATAACCTTTTGTTGGATGTTTTATGGGCTTACAGAACTTCCCCAAGATCAAGTACATGAGTCACTCCTTATACCTTAGTATATGGGCATGATGCAGTTTTACCTGTGGAAATTAATGTTAAATCTTTGAGGGTAAGATGCCAAGATCAGTTAGATCCTGAGCAATACCATCAAAGTATGTGTTTGGAGTTAGAAGGCATAGATGAGGCCAGAATTTTGGCATTAAATAGCATTCTTTTTCAAAAGAAGAAAGTAGCTAAGAATTATAACAAGAAAGTCAAACACATTGGCTTTGATGAAGGTGATTTGGTATGGAAAACAATACTCCCAATAGGAATTAAAAGCCATAAGTTTGGCAAATGGTCACCTAACTGGGAAGGACCATATCAAATTCATAGAGTTCTGCCTTTTGGGGCCTACCATTTGAGAAATTTGAATGGATATGTACATCCCAAAAAGAATAATGGCAGATATTTGAAGCCTTATTTTCCAACCATTTGGGAAACACAAGGAATAAAATAAACATTAAGTACAAAAACACAAGACTGCTCAAATGATAGACAAAATTTGTTCTTTCATAAAGAATTAAGTACATTGTGCCACAAATTGGCCCAAAATTCATTACAATGTCTTAATTGTTTTTGTACAATAGATTTCCTATTGCTAAGTGAGGGAACTAGTTGAATAGCTGTAGCCATGTCTTCTTTGCGATCGGCCAGTTCTTGGTTAGTGATTTGCAATTTAGTGTTAGTTCGAACCAAGGCCTGGTTTACTGCAGCTAACTCCTCTTCAAGTTGGGTTTTCCTCTCCAGCAGCTGGACTCGAAAATGGGAGGCAGAGGAGTGTTGTTCTTTCAGAGTTGATACTTCGGTATGCACTTGGGAAACAAAACTCTGATCTCTAGCCAGTTTCTCATCCGCAGCCTTGGCAGCTTGGCAAATGCTGATCTAAAAATCGACAGTAGCTGCTGCCTGAGATAAATGGCTTGAAGCATCCATGCCTGACTGCTCAGCAAGTCTGCAACACTGGAGGAATCCATTTCTGATTATAGGCCTCTGTAGAGCCTCGAAAGGAATCCTCAAAAATGAAATCAGCAGTTCCAGACATGTGTCCAGATCTATTAAAGGTGCAGAAGGCTTACTGCTGGAAGAAGAAGAACTCTCGAGAATTTCCAACAAAGAGTCAACCAAGACTAGTGGCTCAGCTTCAACATTGAATGTTGGAGAGGTAGAAGGTATGTCAAAAAGACTGGCTAGTCTTGTTTCGAAGACATCTACCTCATCCATAGACATGAGGGGTCTAGAGAGAGTTGTGGTGGAAGGCGTAAAGGACTGCATGGGGATAGGAGAAATGGATGAAGCATCTTTTGCAACCTCTATGGTCTTAGCCACCAATGAATCAAGTAAAGAGGGGCTGGAAGTAGGCAAGGGTGATGAACTATGGGTTGGAAGACCACCAGCACCCTCTGTAAGGGGATCAACTGCCATCAGAGATGGAGTAGCAGTTGAAATTTCCGTGAAAGAAGGAGGAAGAGCAAGGCTCGAAGAAGAAGTGGACTGAGGTGGATCAAAGGTCAAGAAAGAGAGGTATGGGTCTAAGCCAAGAAGGAGAGATGCAATGATGCTAGGGCTCACAGGGGGTATATGAAATATGGGCCTAGGAAGTGGAAGTATTATCTGAATGGCTTTCACATTATGCATTTGATCAACTTCGATTGAAATTGAGGGAGTCCTCATTGGAAGTATAGCCTCAGTGTTTGCTGCTGCAAAAAGGAAGAGACGTAAGGTCAAGCTCTAGCGTCAAAATTTGATAAGGTAAAACAGTGGAAGCATGAAAGAAATTACTTGTTCTTGAAGCACTGGCGCTGATGGAAGAGCTGCGAAGAGAGTAATGTTCGGCAGTCTGTTGCCTTCTTACCATCTCTCTTTGTAACGCATCGGCAGCAGCAGCTTCCTCTCTTAAAATTTGTTGTTGACGTCTCCTCTCAGCCCTCTCGAAGACGATTATGGCCTTGGAATGTTCTTGGTCTACGGCCTTGGCAGCTGCCTCATGAACGGGATCTTCAACCAAGACAGTAGTTGAAACAGTTGCTTTCCTTCTCTTTCCTATCGCTTGGGCAATTGTCTCAGAATCAGAGTCCTCAGTAAAGTCAGAAGGAGAGACAATAATCTTTCTTCTCCTCTTTCTTTGAATTGGCATTCTCTGCTCCTCAGATGTCCTCTCAACTTCTGCAAACTGAGATTCGGTTTTCCTAAAAATTAACTCTTTCTCTACCTCCATAGGGGTTGTCTCCTCTTGAACCAAATCAATCACTGTTTTCTTTCTTGTCAAGGGTGACTCGTGCTCTTGGTCTGCTTCCCCTTCTTCTTCTTCTTCTTCTTGCACTTCAGTTGTTTTCTTTTCAGGATCAAGCAGTCTTCTCTTCTTTTGCTGCTGACCACCTTCACAAAAAATATATATATATATAAATAGAAACAAAATAAGAATAAGACAATCAGCATCATATAGGAAGTCGAAGGAAAGAAAACAGAGGCATATACCTTTCTTCGAAACAGCCCGAGTGGCTTTAGGAGGAGTTGAGGTAGCAGGAATGGACTGGGTTGCAGGAGGCACAATGGAGGAAGTGACAGTTTCAGCTCCCTTGGGCTTGGGCACATCTAACACCTCCAGTAGGTTTTGAGGTGAAATGGCCAAATAGATTTCCATATTGTTTACCCACCAATTTTGGTATCTCTTCAATACGGTACCTTCAGGAATGAAAGGGGTATACTCAAAATTGGCTAAGTCATCTATGAATTTGAAGGTTGCTTCTTCTAGCCTCGACTTCCGAACCTTCAAATCCCTCATGGTAAGGTTCAGATTGGTGTTGCTGCAGAGCGGTATTGGGACCCCTTGTGTGAAGCCAAATTGTCTAGCAAATTGAGCAGGACAATAAGGCTCAGCTATACATTTATAAGCTCTGGGGTTCGTGGTCCCGATAAACAGCTCTCTAGGAATCAGAAAGGAAGCCCATATATCCTTGTGAATAGGCGAAGCACAGAGCCTGTTACTTAGGAAATGACTTAACCAAGTTGGACCTATGCTGGTTTCGAAGGGACGAAAATGGTGAATAGGAAGGGTAGCTGGTAGTCGATGGAAGAAAGAGAAATAAAAGGCAAAAGTAGAAGGATAGAGGGAAGCATTGGTCAGTCTTATGCCAGGGGTAAGAGAGTGTAGCCCAGAAAATTTAAGGCATTTGGATTGTAATTCAGTGAAATAGGCGAAAAGCCAAAGCTGAAGGATCCAGAATGGCCCCCCTTGATTAGCATCTAAGGATTTCTCACAAAATAGGGAACAAACTCTGTATACATGGCCTAGAATATATGGGGCTAAGGCTACCCTTTTTTGCAAAACCAAGGCTTTGGCAAGAGGAGCAAATTCAGGCATGATTCTTTGAGAGGAGGTGCAGAAGAGGAATTTGCAAAGCCAATATAATAAGAAGGAAAAGAATTCCCTATCAGTTACTGGGCCCTCTTTTTTATTCTCAGCTTTAACAAAATCACTGTAAGATGAGTTAAGAGAGGAGAGGGAGAAAGAGACTGCTAAGTCAGGGAAATCTGGTGTGATGAGGGTACCAATAGGGGAAACTCCTAGTAGATGGCAAATGTCAAGAACAGTAGGGGCCATCATCCCACATCTAAATTGAAAGAAATTGAAGATAGGGTTCCAAAAACATAAAGCGGCAGGGACTAGGAAAGGGTCCTCCGAGATAGTTACCCTAGATAGTCGCAGAGCATCGAGAAGGCAGAGCTCTTGAAGGTCCAGTGTCCTAGCAGGGATGACCCGGTCATACCATTCTTGCCATTCCGATCTCACTGTGGGCCAACATCGGTGAGGCCGATTGAGTCTCCAGTTCCTCCAATGGAGACCACCTTCATAAAGGAGACATTGGTTCTCCAGACGAGGATATAGAGCTGGGAGCTCAGTAGGGGTCTCTTTGAATATTGGCCCGAGCACGTAGTCTTGCTGCTCATGACGACGAGGGACAAAGATACGCCCGTCAATGGCGCTTTTCTTCCCAGCCTTGTACTTCTCACATTCTGCGTCAATGAGCCTTTTCAAGGCTACAGATGAGCTCACACGCTCTATGACTGGCACTTCTGGTGAAGAAGAAGCCATTAATAGTACGTTTTTTCGGAAAGCAAAGAAGGGAGTGAAGAGAAATGGAAGACTGATGAGGGTTTGTGCGTTAAAAGAGCAAGTGATTTCAGAACACGAAGCAAAAGGGTTTTAAAAGCTTTTGTGTCTGAAAAATATATTGCATAAGTCGTTAAGTACTAAAAGTACGAATACGAGGAGTCTCTTCCAATATTGATAGTTTTGGAGGGAAAAGCACATTCCGAATGATGATGTCAGCTTCGAAGCAAGATGTTTGGCTTCGAAACAAGATTTTGGCGCCAAAAAATCAAACAACAACGGCTTCGAAATACATAAGTCGGCTTCGAAGCATATTACATGCTTAAAGATGCTAGAATGTTCGAGTATTAATGTATTTCAAAGGGTTTGAAGACTAGTTTCAGGGTTATTAATGAAAATAATGGCCTTCGAAGCAAAACTTCAGATTCTTTGAGGATGAGAAGTACTATTCGAAACATCAAAACCAATCATTGGTTTTAATAAAAGGAGATTGCCTTTTAAACTAAAATAACATGGACTGCTCTTCGAAGTATAATTGGTCAATTTAAAATTGATTGACTATATCAACCATGACCATATATTGGTTATAGTTAGTTTTGAAGGGTAAGGTTGTTAAATTCGAAGCACTAATTCTAGATGATATCAGCCAGAATTGTCAACTTTATTCCATAAATTGGAAAAAAGACATGTTGGTTCTTTTAGTGTTTCCAGATTCGAAGAATGAGTTTGTTCAGTTCGAAGCTCTAAATTGGCTCTTAAAGGCAAATGGAAACAAGATCAAATAATGCCAAATGGAGGATTCTATTTACATTTGAAGCCAAAGCAATTACATCAGATGACCCTATTTGGGTATGAATTCAAGCTCATAAAAGTAAGGAATAGAGTAAATGACAAGATCATGAAATTTGATCCAACAGTGATCAATAAATTTCTGTTATTTCTTTATTATATCTTCTATTTCTTCTAAAGTTGGCTGCATAAGTTGGTGTGCTCTCACTTCATAGTAGAGCTCTTCAGCCTTTATTTCAAATGCTTCATCTCTCGATCGTTGTTCCACTTCATCTAGGACCAAATCATCCCAATACGCAGAATCTTTATTCTTAAAATCATCGAATTCTTCGATGAAGTTCTTTGCTTCGTATTGGGCATGAATTCGGAGAGACGAAAGTTGGTCCAAAGATTGTGTAGTGACCTTGGAATTTCGATGCCAGTAGAGGAGCACTGGGAGTTGGTCAAGGAACATATGAAATTCTGCTTGGGCAATGGGGTTAAGAACATGGCCCCTAGTCAAAATGTCACAAGCCCATTGAAAGTTCTTAAAAGGGACTTCGTCCTCAAGAACATTAAAGGGCAAGTGAGAGAAAGCTGCAAGCAGAAGTTGAGCTTCTTTCCGCTCAGCTGGAGTAGGGATTGACGGAGGTTTGTAAGGTGGAACGGCTTCGTTCATGGGGATGGGCAAGCCTCAGTTTTTCTGTCCAGGAAAGAATTGGTGAAGGAGAAGGGGAAGATGGTTCTGCTTCAGAAGATGAAGGAGAAGGAGCAGATGTTTCTGTTTCAGAGGGTGGAGAAGAAGGTGTGGATGCTTCAATTATGGGAGATGGCACGGGAGCAGGGGGAACAAAGGCATTACTATAGTCAAGCCAGTCGAAAGAGCAAATCTTCGCCTTCTTGGCTAAGAAGGATGGGTGGTACCCTTGTGCTTCTTCTGAACGTGGGGCAACAAGCACTGTCTTGGTAGGCATGGAGGATGTGTACCATGCCACCAGAAGGTTCTCCTCCAAACTACGTCGAAGGTCAATGGGTACGTAAGGGTAGACCACTGAACTTCGAGCATAGGGAGGAAACTCCAAAGGGTCAGTAAACTCGACGAAATGATGGTGGATTCGTTCCCTCAAATCATAAGTCTCAGGTGTTGACCAGCTCGTCCAGCCAGAACCCCAGAAGACGAAGAAGTTATAACTTCATCCCATGTAGTTCCATAACTTGAATATAGAAAGGCGGGTAAAGGTGGCTAATGAATGCGTGGAGGTTCTTTTGAAGGGAAACAACATTACTCAATGGCTCTTCGTGTGCTTGATCAATAGAAAGGGAAATTAATTTAGCCATAGTCTGTTCGAATGCTAAGGTATTGGGACGTTCAATATAGCGACCCCGGTCTTTTTCCCATTTGATTATTGTATTCGGACTTATGTTCCGTGGATTCCGTTGTCATATTATTGTCGTTGTTGTCCTTGATTCCTTATTCTTTGGTTATAGGATGTTTTGGGCAGGTTGATTACAGGTTGGTTGAGTCTAGAAACAAATTCTTGATGTTCAGTTTTTGGCTTGCTCGCTCGAGCGAGCTTCTCTTCGCTCGAGCGAGGTCCTTCTTGGTTCGTCGCTCGAGCGAGCATTTCTTGGCTCGAGCGAGGGTTGCGTCCAGTGCTAGACCTGAGGGCAGTGTTTGTTGGCTCGAGCGAGCTTTCCTTCGCTCGAGCGAGATGGTTTGTCTTTGGCTCGAGCGAGCTTCTTTTCGCTCGAGCGAGGTCTGTTTTTGTGTCTTGTCGCTCGAGCGACCAGGTCTTCGCTCGAGCGAGCCTGTCCAGTATTTAAACGCAGCAGCAGTTTTAAAACGTCTTTTTTCACAATTTTTGATCCAGAAACCCTAGTTTCGAGTTTCTTTTCTCTCAACTCATCTTTTCCTTGGGTTTGATCTATCTAGGGGGCGTTTTTAATCTAGTTCCTTCATTAAAAAGGTAGAGGAGAGTGAGAGCTTTCATTTAATCGGAGCAATTGTTGATTTGGAGCACTTTGGGGTTTTGAGCATCATCTTCTCCTTCTCCTTTTGGGTTCTTCTGTTTAAGGTAGGGATTTCCTACTCCTTGTATACGTTTTAATCCTAAGTGTTGGTGTTTTGGTATGTGGGAGGTAGTTTGGTAATTTTGGGGGAAAACCTTAGGGTTTTGTTATAGATTAATTCATGTAATTAATTTAGGCCTTGTTTGGGAAGACTAAATAAGTGTACTTTTTATCTTTTTTGACTAAAAAATTGAGGTTGAAAATATGGATGTTTGGGTTAACTTTTTGACTTTTTATGGAAAAATGTGTAATAAAAAATTTTGAAAATTAGTTTTTAGAGGAAAATTTGAATTGGGAGTTGTGCAGCCGTAATTGTTGACTTTTGGTGAATAGTGTTAACTTTTTAACTTTTTGAGTAACTTTTTGGCTTTTTGACTTTTTTGAAAGATCCCAAACAAGGCCTTAAAGGGGAATTGTGTATTGGTTAAATTCATGAGATTTGGGGAAATTGAGATTTTGTTGATGTAGTTGAATATTTAATCACTCATCTGTGAAATTGATATATATATATTGTGATATTTATTTCTTGCTTAGAAATAATTGTTTTGGGGCTATCGGTGGAGGATAGCCAGTGATTGTTGTAGACCTTGCATGTGGCTTAGGTATAACTGGAATTTAGTCAGCTGTTTGACTGTTGAATTAATACAGAACATTACTTGTATTGATTATGTGTTGTATATGGCAAGTATTAATTATGTTGCATATGCATTTGGTTTTGGAGGAGATAGGGGATGAACTCCCGGTTTAGGGGAAGAAAGGGGATGGACTTCTAAACCGAATTTGTTGGAGGGTTTAGGGGAAGAAAGGGGATGGACCTCTAAACCAGATGTGTTGGGAGGAGAAAGGGGATAGACCCCACTAGCATCACATTTATGTGTACTTATTGTTAATAGAAGTATTTCTATTTATTGTTGGCATGATACATCACCACCATGTGTATCAGTTGGGAAGTATGGAAGTGAATGTGATTGTGATTGATGTAACACCAGTATGTGTGTTTATTATATTGTAAGAAAGGTTAATCCGATTTGTTATCCTTGTTGAGTTGTTTGGCCAGGTTGTGAGCCATGTAGGTATAAGTGGAAAGTGAGTTGTGTCGTAGACCACGTGTCATAGACTGTATAGGCATTCGTGTCATAAAATTTGGGAATTTATTATCTTGTGCTAACCATGTATCGGATGTTAATGCTTTAGTTAATTCTTATGCCTGGTTTAGTATTTCTCTACTGGGCTGTGGCTCACCCTATATGGGAACTTCATTTTCAGGTGCAGATGGTTCACTGCCTCCAAGGACTTAGCTTGTGAGGGATTGGAACTCGAAGATTTGTTTCTAGTTTATTTGCTTTTATATGTAAAACACTCAAGCCTAGGGCTTTATTTTTTTTTGAGTTAGAACTCATGGATTTGTGTCCAAGTATTGGCTTGGCAAGATGTAAGCCCGTAGGGCATTTATTTTGATGTTTTATTTCTTAATACTCTGATGAATGGAATTATATTCTTGTTTTGATATGATGATGTATGTTAATATTATTTATTATGGGTTTAATTTTGAGGGCGTGACAACTTGGTATCAGAGCGTACCGGGTTCGAATACTTTGGGTACGTGGGAAGTGATTAGTATCACAATGGGTTCGTCTCGTTTGATAGAGACTTAGTGTAATGATTGCATGCTTATATGATAACATGTTTATGTGACTATGTGGGTATGGAATGTAGTTTCTGGGATGTTGATTGGACCCTTGAGTCCCTGAAAGTCTTGTTGGAAAGGCACTTGATCAATGTTGTTTCCAACCGGAACTTTAGTGACGCCTCGGGACTATCATTATCCAGAAATGAAATTCGTAGGTGCTTATGTGATTATGTGCTTACGTGGTGTGATTTATTGTTGTCCAATGTATTAGGACGCGAGTGTCATAGTTTTGGCATATTATTTAGAGTGCTAACGTCTTTGTTTCTTTTATTAGGATGTCAGGACGAGGACGAGGTCGTGGTAGGCGTGGTAGGCAGGCCAGGCAAGAAGTGCCTATACCGGAGGAGATTCCGACGGTTCAGGAGGGTGTTGGCCAGGCCAATGCGGCCGAGCCAGTAGGGCAGCAGGGTTTGGGCACTTTGGCCCAAGAGATAGCAGGGGCATTTCAGGCGTCAGTGGACATTCTGAGGGCTGCGAATCCAGCCCAGGTAGTTCCGGCCCCGGTAGTTGCTGCAGATGCAGGGCCTTCTTTTCTGAAGAGGGAGTTTTTCCGGTCTCAACCGGAAGTGTTTGTTGGTGATCCTAGCGAGCCGCTTAAAGCAGACGAATGGCTCGAACAGACAACGAAAACGTTTGAGATGCTTGGCATCGAAGACGAGGGGTTGAAGGTGACCTTGGCATCTTTCCAGCTGAAAGGGGATGCGGGTCAGTGGTGGAAGTTCACCAAGGGTCGCATTGGAGGTACTTGGAAGGAGTTTGTTGATGCTTTTCAGGAGAAGTATCTGTCTCCAGCTGTTCAGGAGACGTTGAGAGATCAGTTCTGCCAGCTGAAGCAGAATAGTTCATCAGTGGCTGAGTTTGAGGCCTTATTTACTAGTTTGTCCAGGTTCGCACCTGAGTTAGTGGCGTCCGAGGAGCGCCGGTGTATAGAGTTCGAGAAGAAGTTGAGGCGCGGCCTCAAATTGAGAGTTGTGCCGACTATGATTAGGGATTTTGGGCGTTTGGTTGATGCAGCAGCCCATACTGAGATTGCGATGCGGGAGGAGGAGGAAGGGCAGAAAGGCTCCAAGAGGAGTCAGGATGGTCAGGGCGATGGCAGGAGGCAGAGAGGTTTCACTCCTCAGCAGCCTCAGAGTAGCTTCTCTAGGTCTACTTTTCCTGTACCGAGTGCTAGTTCGGGGAAAGGCAGTCAGGGAGATATTACCTGTTTCAAGTGTGGCCAGCTGGGCCATAAGTCTTCAGTCTGTCCTCAGAAGGGAGGAGTGCAGAGGGCAGCATCTTCTTCGGCTCGATCACAGAGCCAGAGTCAGGGTAGAGGCCAGTCGCTCTCTTGTTTTCAGTGTGGTCAGCCGGGGCATATGAAGAGGTTCTGCCCGCAGTTAAGTGGCACACCTGGTGCGTCTGGTTTGAGTTGTTTTCAGTGTGGTCAGCCAGGGCACCTGAAGAGGTTTTGCCCACAGTTGAGTGGCACATCTGGTGCATCTGGTTTGAGGCAGACTCAGAGTCAGCCAGTTCAGTCCGTTCAGGCCTCGAGGACTAATCAGGGGGCTTCATCGTCCCATTCGGTGCAGCAGTCTTATGCTCCTAGGGGTGAGCAGGTTGATCAGAGGTCGTCTGGGCGCGTGTATGCTGTTACCGCGCAGGATCTGGTGCCGACTCCGTCGGTTGTGAGAGGTACCTTCTTGTTTTGCAATTCAGTTGCTAGTGTTTTGATCGATACGGGTGCATCTCATTCTTTTGTGTCTGCTGCATTCGCATCTATTTTGGAGTTGGAGTTAGCACAGTTAGCATCTCCTATTTGTGTAGTGTCACCACTTGGGGGCGAATTAATTTTGAAACAAGGTGTTAGGGGTTGTGATATAGAGGTCGATGATCATAGAATCCCTTTTTCTTTTGTGGTTATGCCCATGAAGGGCTTCGATGTTATTTTGGGTATGGACTGGTTATCGTCATACCGGGCATTTATTGATTGCTACCGTCAAAGGGTCACCTGTTGTACAGTTAGCGGGGAACGTTTCCATTTTCTAGGGGACAGGGTTGGTAGTGTTTTGCCACCAGGGTACGATCCGCGAGGGCGGAGTGAGCTTAGTGGTCTACTTGCTAGCCTTGAGAGTAGTGAGTGTGATGAGACCCAGATTGTGTTACCGAGGGTGGTTTGTGAATACCCGGACGTCTTCCCCGAGGATCTTGTTGGTTTGCCACCTCATCGAGAGATTGAGTTCTCTATTGATTTAGTGCCCGGCACGGCGCCGATTTCTATGGCACCTTACCGTTTCGCCCCAGCTGAGTTAGTTGAGTTGAAGGTTCAACTCCAGGAGTTGCTAGATAAGGGCTATATCCGTCCTAGTGTTTCGCCGTGGGGAGCACCGGCCCTATTTGCTAAGAAGAAAGGTGGTGCTTTGAGACTGTGTATAGATTACCGGAAATTGAATCGGGCTACGGTTAAGAATAAGTACCCTATGCCTCGTATAGATGATTTGTTTGACCAGTTGAAGGGTTCCCGTTGTTTCTCTAAGATAGACTTGAGATCGGGTTATCATCAGTTGAGAGTCAGGGAGGAGGACATTCCAAAGACGGCATTCCGTACGCGGTATGGCCACTATGAGTTTCTGGTGATGCCGTTTGGGCTCACCAACGCACCGGCAGTGTTTATGGATTTGATGAATCGGATCTTTCGGGAATTCTTAGATCGTTTTGTGGTCGTCTTCGTGGACGACATTCTGATTTATTCACCTTCAGAGGAGGAGCACGAGGAACACTTGAGAGTGGTGCTTGAGTTACTTAGAGCCCATAAGTTATATGCTAAGTTTGGGAAGTGTGAATTCTGGCTAGAAGAGGTAAAATTTTTAGGCCACGTAGTTTCTGGGAAAGGGGTGTCTGTTGATACATCCAAGATTGAGGCAGTGCAAGATTGGGTACAACCTAAGAGTGTGTTTGAGATCCGCAGTTTTCTGGGATTGGCAGGGTATTATCGTCGGTTTGTGAAGGATTTCTCCAAGTTAGCTTCACCGTTAACTAGATTGACTCGGAAGGGAGTCAAATTTGTATGGAGTGAGACTTGTGAAAAGTCGTTTCAGGAATTGAAGGTTAGATTGACCACCGCTCCGGTCTTGATTATTCCGGAGAGAGGGTTAGGTTATGCAGTTTACTGTGACGCCTCACGAGAGGGTCTGGGTTGTGTGTTGATGCAAGAAGGGAAAGTGGTTGCCTATGGCTCACGCCAGTTGAAAATTCATGAGAAGAATTACCCTACGCATGATCTAGAGTTAGCAGCTGTGATATTTGCCTTGAAGATTTGGAGGCATTATCTGTTTGGTGAGAAATTTGAAGTATTCTCCGATCATAAGAGTCTGAAATATCTGTTTACACAGAAAGACTTGAATCTGAGGCAGAGGAGATGGATGGAATTTATTGAGGATTATGATTTCGAGTTACACTATCATCCGGGAAAGGCCAATGTTGTGGCCGATGCCCTTAGTAGGAAATCTGTTGGTGACGTTGCTAGTATAGCCATCCGAGAGTGGGAGATGTTGGGTGCAGTTGGGGAGTTTGATTTGCATCTGGGCGAATCCGTTGAGGCTGCGACCTTGTTTTCTGTTGTTGCACAGCCTACACTTGTGATTCGAGTGTTAGAGGCTCAGAGGGGTGATCTTGAGGTAGAATCTCTCCGGGAGAAGATTTCTAGTGGTAAGGTTGAGAAGGGTTTGACGGTGTATCCCGATCTGAGTGTGAGATACCGAGACCGTCTGTTTGTGCCGGAGTCGTGTCGAGAGGAGGTACTCCGAGAGTTTCATCATTCGCGCCTTGCGGTGCATCCGGGAGGCACTAAAATGTATAGGGATTTGGGTCGCCAGTTTTGGTGGCGGGGTATGAAGAGAGATGTGGCAGCTTTCGTATCTAAGTGCCTTACTTGTCAGCAAGTGAAGGCCGAGCATCAGAGGCCAGCGGGTTTGTTGCAACCCTTACTTATTGCCGAGTGGAAGTGGGAACATGTCACTATGGACTTCGTTGTGGGTCTTCCTAGGACTCAGCGAGGTAATGATGCTATTTGGGTGGTTGTGGATCGGTTGACTAAGTCAGCACATTTTATTCCTATGCGTGTGAGAGATTCGGTGGATCATCTTGCCGATTTATATGTTCGGGAAATAGTAAAGTTGCATGGGGTTCCAGTGACGATTGTCTCAGATAGAGATCCTCGTTTCACTGCCAGGTTGTGGCAGAGTTTGCAGAGTGCTTTAGGCACTAAGTTGACCTTTAGTACGGCTTACCATCCTCAGACTGACGGGCAGTCAGAGCGTACCATACAGATCCTTGAGGATATGCTTCGGGGTTGTGTTCTTGATTTCAGTGGGTCGTGGGAGAGGCACTTGCCATTGGTGGAGTTTGCCTATAACAACAGTTTTCAGTCTAGTATCGGTATGGCACCATTTGAGGCCTTGTACGGCCGACCGTGTAGATCTCCAGTTTGTTGGGCCGAGGTGGGTGATGCACCTTTGATAGGTCCGGAGTTAGTGAGGGAGACGACGGAGAAAGTTGGGCTTATCCGTAAGAGACTTGTTACAGCCCAGAGTCGTCAGAAATCTTATGCCGACCGTAGGAGGAGACCTTTGGTGTTTGAGGTAGGTGATCATGTCTTTCTGAAAATCTCACCTAGGCGAGGTTTAATGAGGTTCGGGAAGAGTGGGAAGTTGTCCCCTCGGTTTATTGGCCCCTTTGAGATCCTTGAGAGGATTGGCGAGGTTGCTTATCGTTTAGCTTTGCCACCGCAGTTGTCCGGAGTTCATGACGTGTTTCACGTGAGTATGCTTCGGAAGTATGAGCCGGATCCATCGCATGTGTTGGATTGGACCGATTTAGTTGTTGATGAGGATGTTTCGTATGAGGAGAGGCCGATTCGAGTCTTGGATAGGCGGGATCAAGTCCTGCGTGGTAAGACCATCCCTTTAGTGAAGGTTTTGTGGAAGCATCACGGAGTGGAGGAGGCCACTTGGGAACGTGAGTTGGAAGTCCGTGAGAAATATCCGGACTTGTTTGTGGAATTGCAATCTTGTGTTTAGATTATGTAATATTGTGGAACTTGAGAATTTTATATATGTCTTAAGCTAGAAAACATTGAGAATGTTTTGGTTTAATGTTAACATGTTGAAACTTGCCTTTTTATGGAAGTGGAGTATAACATTTATATATATTGAATGTGTTGTTTATATCATGAGATTGAATATGATATGGAAATTGTTAACATTGAGAAGAATAATGCATAATATTCGTGCAAGTTGAAATATATGTTGATTTATATATACTGTGAGATAGCTCTTGATAAGAGATGAAGTGACCGGTTTTGGGTCAAGTTGTTGTTTATTGTTGTATTTATATCATTGGGAATTGAGGAAAAATTCATTTTTACAAACTCATGCTTAATTTCGGGGACGAAATTCTTTTAAGGGGGGGAGGTTATAGCGACCCCGGTCTTTTTCCCATTTGATTATTGTATTCGGACTTATGTTCCGTGGATTCCGTTGTCATATTATTGTCGTTGTTGTCCTTGATTCCTTATTCTTTGGTTATAGGATGTTTTGGGCAGGTTGATTACAGGTTGGTTGAGTCTAGAAACAAATTCTTGATGTTCAGTTTTTGGCTTGCTCGCTCGAGCGAGCTTCTCTTCGCTCGAGCGAGGTCCTTCTTGGTTCGTCGCTCGAGCGAGCATTTCTTGGCTCGAGCGAGGGTTGCGTCCAGTGCTAGACCTGAGGGCAGTGTTTGTTGGCTCGAGCGAGCTTTCCTTCGCTCGAGCGAGATGGTTTGTCTTTGGCTCGAGCGAGCTTCTTTTCGCTCGAGCGAGGTCTGTTTTTGTGTCTTGTCGCTCGAGCGACCAGGTCTTCGCTCGAGCGAGCCTGTCCAGTATTTAAACGCAGCAGCAGTTTTAAAACGTCTTTTTTCACAATTTTTGATCCAGAAACCCTAGTTTCGAGTTTCTTTTCTCTCAACTCATCTTTTCCTTGGGTTTGATCTATCTAGGGGGCGTTTTTAATCTAGTTCCTTCATTAAAAAGGTAGAGGAGAGTGAGAGCTTTCATTTAATCGGAGCAATTGTTGATTTGGAGCACTTTGGGGTTTTGAGCATCATCTTCTCCTTCTCCTTTTGGGTTCTTCTGTTTAAGGTAGGGATTTCCTACTCCTTGTATACGTTTTAATCCTAAGTGTTGGTGTTTTGGTATGTGGGAGGTAGTTTGGTAATTTTGGGGGAAAACCTTAGGGTTTTGTTATAGATTAATTCATGTAATTAATTTAAAGGGGAATTGTGTATTGGTTAAATTCATGAGATTTGGGGAAATTGAGATTTTGTTGATGTAGTTGAATATTTAATCACTCATCTGTGAAATTGATATATATATATTGTGATATTTATTTCTTGCTTAGAAATAATTGTTTTGGGGCTATCGGTGGAGGATAGCCAGTGATTGTTGTAGACCTTGCATGTGGCTTAGGTATAACTGGAATTTAGTCAGCTGTTTGACTGTTGAATTAATACAGAACATTACTTGTATTGATTATGTGTTGTATATGGCAAGTATTAATTATGTTGCATATGCATTTGGTTTTGGAGGAGATAGGGGATGAACTCCCGGTTTAGGGGAAGAAAGGGGATGGACTTCTAAACCGAATTTGTTGGAGGGTTTAGGGGAAGAAAGGGGATGGACCTCTAAACCAGATGTGTTGGGAGGAGAAAGGGGATAGACCCCACTAGCATCACATTTATGTGTACTTATTGTTAATAGAAGTATTTCTATTTATTGTTGGCATGATACATCACCACCATGTGTATCAGTTGGGAAGTATGGAAGTGAATGTGATTGTGATTGATGTAACACCAGTATGTGTGTTTATTATATTGTAAGAAAGGTTAATCCGATTTGTTATCCTTGTTGAGTTGTTTGGCCAGGTTGTGAGCCATGTAGGTATAAGTGGAAAGTGAGTTGTGTCGTAGACCACGTGTCATAGACTGTATAGGCATTCGTGTCATAAAATTTGGGAATTTATTATCTTGTGCTAACCATGTATCGGATGTTAATGCTTTAGTTAATTCTTATGCCTGGTTTAGTATTTCTCTACTGGGCTGTGGCTCACCCTATATGGGAACTTCATTTTCAGGTGCAGATGGTTCACTGCCTCCAAGGACTTAGCTTGTGAGGGATTGGAACTCGAAGATTTGTTTCTAGTTTATTTGCTTTTATATGTAAAACACTCAAGCCTAGGGCTTTATTTGTTTTTGAGTTAGAACTCATGGATTTGTGTCCAAGTATTGGCTTGGCAAGATGTAAGCCCGTAGGGCATTTATTTTGATGTTTTATTTCTTAATACTCTGATGAATGGAATTATATTCTTGTTTTGATATGATGATGTATGTTAATATTATTTATTATGGGTTTAATTTTGAGGGCGTGACATTCAACAAATTGAAAAGAGTTAATGCAAATGATCACCAAAGAGATGACGGTTGTGTTTCCAGAAGATAGACTCTATGCACGTTCCAAAAGCGCGGGAAGGGCTGTAATCCACTAATATCACCAAGTATTGGATATATTAGTGCGGGGGGTAATGTTGGCTACATATTTTGTAAAAGCCAATTACAGTTCGACACGCGGCAAAGCAAGGGTAATATGGGGAGACTACTCAAGTCTTCGATCCTGATAGTACACGTGGCAGTGAAAATTGGTGCTCATGTGATCTGAGTAGCACAGGATCAGTAAATAGATACAAGGTGACGTGGCTTCAACGGTTGCTCATATTCAAATTCAAATACAAGAGGGAAGTTCAACTGCAAGAAATAGCGTAGTGGAACTACTTTTAAGGCAGCATGATCAGCAATCATGGAGGAGCAGTTCGACGGTTTGAAGTGCAGTTCGATGGTCATCCTTGAGGAGTATAAATAGCAAGGAGGTCCCCAGAAAAAGCCCCCAGACTCAGATCCAACAAACCAGTCATTTTACTTCATATTTTTGTTTTCCAGTTTTATATTCCCAGTCTTTACATTTCCTGCACTTTAAATACTTGTTCTTTAAATTCCTGCACTGCACTTCGATTCATAGGAGTAGTTTCAAGTAGATCGTCACTGTAAACCTCTTCGAGGCTGAGTTTGGATCATTGTAAGTGTTCATTTTTATGAAATACTTCAATTGTTCGTCATTTGATTGTTATTTTACTTAAATTCTCCTAAGTCAAGCCACCAGTAAAAGTCCTCTTCATTGAGGCTGAAAGAACTAAAACACAATCGTCTGATAATTGGTTGGCAATTATAAATTCTGTAAGGACTGATTGATCCTTATTGGCACGCTCGCATTTACAAAAATACCATTCGAAAGTCAAAAAGCCAACAATTACATTTTCCAATTTTTTTCCTCTAAACTCCCTTTAATAATGTAATAAATAATTTATGGAGAGTTGATTTTCAAATTATTTGTCACATTATTGAGTGGAGTTTAGGGGTGAAAATTGAAAGAATGGAGCATTTTTTCAAATTCCATACTAAAAAACACCCGGTGATTATGAAACTTCGATTAACCATCAATGGGGTGGGCTCCCCATGTATATTTCTTTTGTATATCAAACAAAGGCCACCACGTGATGACATTGACAGGAAACATTCCTCTTTCGAGTAAATTATAAATACATTCCTTGAAATTTGATTAAAATACGAATCACTTTCTATAATTTTGGAAATTACATTCCACCCCTTGAGGTTTCTTTTCAGGTAAATTACAAATACACTGCTTGAAGTTTGATTAAAATACGAATCACACCCTATAGTTTTGAAAATTACATTCTACCCCTTGAGGTTTCTAATTTCATAATAAATCGACCCTTTTACTAATAAATCCTCAAGTTAATTAACCATTTTTAATGATATTAGAAATATGTTTCAATTCATAATTTAAGTAATTTTATTATTGTATAGGAGAACAATTATGAATTTCATTTTTTTAGTTAATTATGTTAAATAAAAAATTCTAATAAGAGGATATTTATAACTTTCCAAACTATAGAGAGCAATTTATACTTTAAACAAACCTCAGAAGTATATTTGTAATGACAGTGGCTTTGGTCCAGTCCAAGATCGGACTGGACCGTATTGTTGGGCCCATAGGGTCCCACCACGGGTTCCGTTTTGATAATACGAACCGTTTAATGTGTAGAACTCGTCGAGTACTATATGCCTGTAAAAAATCACGTTGATCAAATATCGATAGCTATGTGAACAAAACAGTTTTTTATCAACCGTTAATTTTTTCACCGTCCATTTTTTTTAATACAAAACTGATTTAATCACATAGCTATTGATATCCGATCAACATGATTTTTTACAAGCATGTAGTACTCGACGAGTTCTATATATTCAACGGTTCGGATTATCAAAACGGGCCCAAAAAATGGGCCCCATGGGCCGAACTGAACGAGTCCAGCCTTGATCTCAACTTGAGACAAGCTGTACCCATTTGTAATTTATCCTTTCTTTTCCTTTTCATTTATTAAGGTTTGAATGGTCAATTTTCTTTCCCAAAATATAAAAACATTGTTTGCTTCAATAATTAGCCTAGTTTCTCTATTTTATGCACCCACACTCACTTGCCCCGTGAATTGCATGATTTAAAAAAGTAAAAGTGATATAAAATACAAAATCCTCAAGTCATCATTGTACTCATATTTAGCTTAGATTCAAATCATGAATTATTACAACAGATAAATGAATTGGTCAGAAACATCCTAGAGCCGTTGGATGTGTTTGATTTGTGTTGGTAGAGTAGTTTTTGAGATAAAAAGTACAAAAATTTTATACAAAAATATTCATACAAAAATATCTTCATAACCAAATTAAGTGGAACAAGAAACTCAACTTTGGTGACTTTTCAATACTATAATTAGTTGAGCGGGATTATGATTCGCATAAAGTTTTGTAACCAATCAGTGATATACATTTGCAACTCTAATTCAAATAGACTCCAATCGCTAATGTTATAAATTGACATTTTTTAAACTTAAATTAGAGCCCTATAATAACAGTTGTACATTTTTATTTTTATTTTTATATAAAAGTGAATGCCATAAACAATATATAATTATTTTAAGATTTATTTATTAATACCATTAAAACACTTGTTAACAAAATTCTCAATTTAATAATCAAAACAAATTTCAAAAAATAAACAAAATAAACCTGGGTATTTTAAGTTATTGCATCCAAATAGTTTACACTCAATGAAGGTGTGTAACAGTTTTTTAATTCTATAATTATATTAAATAGGAGAATTTTTTTGGGATGTGTATTATACACCCCTATTATGACATTTGTAGTTTTTAGTTATAACATATTAGAATATTAATTATGACTTGATTACGGTTTGATTATACACATCATAGTGTTAGTTATGACTCATTGTGATATCAGTTATGATATTATTTTGGTCATATCTTCTCTAGTATTTGGTTATAATTTTTTTTTTAATTTAATTATGACATTTGTAATAATCAAAGGAGTATACAAAGCATTGGCCATTAAAAAATTATTTTTTTATCGAGTGAAAAATCTGTGTCAATTAATTGTCAGGAAAACTTTAATTTTTGCAAGTACTTGAGTTAACTCATCTGTCAGTATTCCCAATATGAATTGTATGCGCCCATGACTGCTAATATACTACAATTACCATAGCATATCAAAGATTCATTGAAGTTTTGAAATCAATGAATGCAATACAGTGGCGATTCTCAGGGAAACTTTTAATTTTTTTAAGTAATTGAGTTAACTCATCTATCAAGATTCCTAATATCAATTGCATGTGCCCACATATCAAAGATTCGTTGAAGTTTTGAAATCAATGAATGAAATACAGTGGCAAGTTTAGTTCAAATATAGCCTAATTGCTGAAGTTTAACTCAAAGTAGAAACTTTTAACAACGGATACATCTAACAAATATCACATTATGAACTCTTTCTGGTGGGTGGTTAGTCTTTGATTATGCACAACAACTAATAATGCAATGAATGTTGATATTGAATATATATATATATATATATATATTTTAGGGTAAATTACACTGACATCCCCTAAGGTTTATGTTTATTACAGTCTTCTTCTTACCTTTTGAAAATTACATCTCCCCCCTGAGGTTTAAAGTTTCATTACAGATTTTCCCCTTTAGTAATTTAATTTTTTTAAATAACAATTTTGTCCTCATTGGGTAAATTACATTGATACCCCTCACATTTTAGAAATTACAATCCCCTCCCCAAGGTTTAAAGTAGCATTACCAATTGCCCCCTCGGTTAGTATTAGTTGGAAAAAAAATTTATTGAAAAAAAAATTAATTGGAAAAAAAATTAATTGAAAAAAAAATTAATTGAAAAAAAAATTTGTTAGTAAAATTTTTAAATTTTATTTAAAAACCAACGTAAACTCATTTTTTGAATTTACATTTTTTTCTCAAATTTACAAACTAAGACAACCATTTACAAACCAAAAAAAATTATCAAACAAGTTTTTATGATATTTTTTTAAATTTTTGTAAATATAAATTGAAAACTGAAAACGAAATAGTTACCAAACCCGTCTCAGATGGTAAAAATGTCGTAAAATTAACAAATAATTAAATAAGTTACCAACGTAAGATATGACTTATCAAAAGATTTTTAGGTTATGTATGGTTTGATTTTTAGAAATTTTTTTTAAAAAAATTAAAAATTAATTTGGTTAAGAAATAAAAAATAAAAAATAATTATCATTTAAGAGTAAAAAATAATTATCATTTTAACTTTTGGGTAGGTTATATACATACGTATGGCTGTTTCAATTTAATTGGTAAAAAATTATTTCTAACCACTCGAAAGATAAAAGTTATATAAAAATGATAATTATTTTTTATTTTTTATTTATTAACCAAATTAATTTTTAATTTTTTAAAAAAAAATTCTAAAAAACAAACCACACATAACCTAAAAATCTTTTGATAAGTCATTTCTTACGTTGGTAACTTATTTAATTATTTGTTAATTTTACGACATTTTTACCATTTGAAGCCTGTTTGGTAACCATTTCGTTTTCAGTTTTCAATTTTCAATTTATATTTACAAAAATTTAAAAAACTATCATAAAAACTTTTTTGATAAATTTTTTGGTTTATAAATGGTTGTCTCGGTTTGTAAATTTGAGGAAAAAATGTAAATTCAAAAAATGAGTTTACGTTAGTTTTTAAACAGAAATTTAAAAATTTTATTAACAAAATTTTTTTTCAATTAATATTTTTTTCAACTAATACTAACCGAGGGAGCAATTGGTAATGCTACTTTAAACCTTAGGGAGGGGATTGTAATTTCTAAAATGTGAGAGGTGTTAATGTAATTTATCTAGTGAGGGCAAAATTGATATTAAAAAAAATTAAATTGCTAAGGGGGGAATCTGTAATGAAACTTTAAACTTCAGGGGGGAGATGTAATTTTCAAAATGTGAGGAAGAAATTGTGATAAATATAAACCTCAAGGGGTGTCAATGTAATTTACCCTATTTTTTTTTTTAAATACAATTATGTAGACATTTTCACTATTTCAGGCCAAGCTAATTTCGTAGTGTAACCCAAAGGATACAAATTAAGCTTTTGGTGTTGTTAAAAGAACATATATTTATCACCACAGCTGGAAAATATGGTAGTAGATAGTACTAGTCTAGTAAACAAGTGCATTTGTTATCCATTCCTTTCAATTTATCGAATCTGGAATTTCTTCTTCAGAGTTGGCAAAGACTGGTCCCCGCTATTAACACTATATTTATGATATATATACACATAAATACATTTATGTCCTCGTTGATTCTACAAATGATCACCATATATAATTATAAAACCTCAAGTGCCCATTAATGGTGGGGCTTCCATGTATATGTCTTTTATGAATTATACAAAGACCACCAAATGCTCAGTTTTCGGAATTACAACAAGCAATTTTACTCCTGTTCACCTATTTCGGTTTGAACATTACTATTCAAGATAAAAAATTAGATTTACTTTTCAAACTTAATGATATGACAATCAATCATAGCTTCTCTAATTATCAATCAATCATATATCACTTATACATCATTAAGTCTAAAAATGAGTTCAGCAAAGGGCAATATTAGGGATACTAAATTTTCTACCAAACAAATGACCAAATGTCTCACATGCGTATCAAATCCGCAATTTTGCTCAGTTTTCTTTTAAAAAAATACAGACATCATTTGCTCAGTTTGGTGGCCTTTCAATACTATAATTAATGATATATAAAGGAACAACAATTTTTTGTGGGCATCACGTGATGGATTGTGATCTTTTCTAGTAATGTTGTATAAATATTGAGGTTTAGGTACTGGTGGCTTCAACAGTTGTTACGATGGTCGAGATGGGGTGTAGGGTTACCGCAGTTGTTGCAATTGAGATATAGATGAAGGGTCGCTAAAGATGGAAGAGTAGCGACGGTGGTGAGGAGTGTGGGTGTCGACGAAAAGGAAGAGGCAACGTTGCTGCTGTGGTCATGGTGGAGAAGTGAGAGAGAGAGAGATATGAGGTGGGGCACGGATTGTGATTGTGCTGGGAGGAAATAGTAGGAAGTTTCTTGGGTGGTAAACATACGTCAAGTTAATCCACCCATTAATCTATGATGGATTGATCTCGACGTGTAACCAATTATAAAGATAAACACTTCTAAAAACAGTGTTGTTTTAGTATAGAGACATAAAAGTAAAATTAAAAAAATATATACAATCACACTTATATAAAAACTGTGATTAAAAAAAGATATATAATCACACTTATTTGGAAAGTGAGATTAAAAATAAATATTATCTCATTCAATTAGATTAATTGTGATTAAAATATCATTTTAATTTTTTTAATCACACTTTTAATAAAAGTGGGATTTTTTAATTTCTCATGTATGATTTTTAAGCATTATTGTAATAGTGAGATGAGAGGAGGTGTGCGACAAAAGGGTAAGTTGAAATTGTGAGGCAAAGGTTATGAAGGTGAGGGGAAGAATCCTCAAGTTGTTTGGTTTACAGGTTGTTAATGAGTCTTTTTTATATTTTTTATTTGGTCAATTATTAATAAGAGAATATTTAAAAATATAAAAAGAATTATATTTGAATAATTATATTCTAACAACTAACTTAAGAAAGGGCCCTCGTAAACCCAACAACCAACTCAACAAAAGAAACCAACACATAATTAGGAGGCTAGTATAAATTATGTCGTGTATTTGATCTTAAATATTATAATTGTAACTTATTAAGTTTTATTATAATATTATACTAGCATGATACCTGTGCTGTGCACGGGTTAAAATAAATAATTAAAAATTATTTTTAAAATTAAATTATAACAAAAATTCTATTTATAATATAAAAGAAAATTTATTTAACATTAATTAGTTTTCATACAATAATTATATTTACGATAAAATATAAATATATTTCTGTCTTGATGAATTTCGTAATTTTAGTTTTTCAATTTACCAATTATCTTATATCTATTATGTGAAATCAATTACCTTATCTATTTTGTAAAATTTAGTCAATCAAAACTGAAGAATATATAATAATAATAAAAAAATAGAGTATCAGTAACTCCAATCTTCAATCCACTCCTCAAATAAGATTTTGATGATTTCGATCCTGCTAGACTGCTAAGTATAACCTCTAAAATAGTCTCGTTGAATATTAGTGAATTATATTTACTAATTTTTTGGATGTTAGACCAATTGAACATTTTGCAAATCCTGAAACCATTTTCTTAGTTTGATCACCACTATACATCATTATTAATTTTTGATATTTTTTAATTGTTTTATTTTAAAAAAAAAATAGAACAAATATACTAAACACTGAATATGTATATAAAACAACTTAACTCTAGCCCATAGGTCTATGTTTTTTATTGTGTATTTGATTGAAAATGTGTTAGATTATTTTAATGGCCAGTACCTAAACCTCGATATTTATTCAGTTGGTAACTTGAGCCAGAATGACTACTTAACTTGTAGTTAGCATGGTTCAAATAAAAGGTAATAAATGTACTATATGTGAATTTAAAATTTTTTTTTTCTCATTTGTTAATAGATTTATACATAATCCACGTTTCAAATAAGAATTTTATAAATTTTTAAGAGTTAATCACCAACTTTAAAAAAAAAATGGACATGATACATTATAAATATGTATGAAATAACTTTATTAATAAACTATTTTTATTAAAAAATTATATACTTAATCAAATAGTTATTCTAGCATTTGAAAATTTAATATTTATGAATAAATTTATGTAATTAAAAAAATTTATACTTCATTAAAACTTTTAGCATTACAAAATTAATAATTAAGTTTTATCAAATATGCTCTAAATTTAATCATCAACTTATTTTTTAAACAAAATTTTCTCATTCAAAATTTTGACAAATATTTATTTAGGAAAACTATCCACATACTAGTACAACATGTTCACAATCATTATTAAACTTATATAACTTAGGCTCTAATCTAAATGTACCTTGTATTTCTTAAATTTTATTTAATATTTGGCATGACCCATATAATGGTCATAAATTGTAAGTAAAATTTTTAAATTATTAACTTAAAATAGGTTTTAAATTTATTCGGTGCAGTATAGCTTTTGATAATCTATATAACATTTTTATTATGTAAATATACATAATGCCTCAAAAGTTATTACTAGGATGAAAAATATGAGACTTTTAAATTCATATGTATTTAAGGGTTTTAAATAAGTTTTTTTTTTTTTTTTTTTTTTTAAGTTACAAATTGTAATTTTAAAAACCTCTATTTTTTAGCCAAATAAGCAATAAAAATATCAAATAAGTTATAATTTAAAATTACAACCAAATAAACTTAGTCACACAATAAAATATAATATAAAAATATAATAAGTGTAATATTATTCAAGAAAAAATGCACCAACTATAAAATCTGAAAATTAAAAGCAAACCTTATAAAATTTTTGAAATATGAAATAATGGAAATTACAAAATATAAATGCATAAGTAATATTATAACCATATGCATTCTCTAGAAGAAGAAAAAACTTACAATGAAAATTTGTTACTGGCTATATTGTGAATAACTATGCACATTTTCTCAATAGCCTCTGCCATCCATATTTGTACACTTGATAAATATAGATTTTAAACTATTAAACCGCGACCGGAAAGATTGGAGATTTATTTTATAAAAACAAACTTAGATTAAATAAGTGTGCAATAAATTTTTAGAAATTAACATAATTGTTAGATGCATAATAGAAATAAGGAGTAGTTTATTTTACTTTATATTTTTCCAGTTATTTACTTTCTAGTTCTTTATTTTCCAGTTCTTTACTTTCTCGCACTCCACTTCAATATCTTAGAAGTAGTTCTAAGCTAGTCTGTCCATGCTGTAATCCCCTTCGAGGCTGTAAAAGTGCGAAGGTACATTTGTAAACATTGGTTTACTTATTGAAATTTATTTTCTGACATTGTTCTCTCTCTCCTTTTACTTTTGTAACATCCCTAAAATAATATAATAAATCCAACAAATAAACGGGAGAATAACAGAAATAAAATACTTTCATTCATCAAAGTTTGTATTGCAAAAGATAACACATGCGATATACATTCATAAATATACATCCTGAATCTATAACATGTACCACCAGTTAATGATCAACAAAATAAATGCCCTACGGGCTTACATCTTTCCAAGGCACTGCTTGGTTACAACAAAAGAAAGAGTTTAACTCAATACAATTTAAGCCATTGGCTATTACAAAATAAACACTACAAAAATGAAGCTCTTGCTCCAAACTTCCTCCAAGTGACTATCTTGGCGGAGGCATGTCACCAGTACTTGAAAATGGTTTCTCAAGTAGGGTGAGTCAAAGCCCAGAAGAAACAATCCATCACAATATATGAAATTTAACGAAAATATAAGTGCAATGTGTCTATTTCATGCCGGTGACAAAATTTTCACATTTTATATAATCAAAAAGTGCAAAGGGTCATATCTCAATTCATTTCATTTCAATTCAATTGAAGCTCGCTCAATATTCTCAATTTATGAGTCAATTTCATCATTTTTCGATAACCTAACTGAGACCACAACTCCGTGGTTTTCCAATTTTATACACCACTACACAAACACTTCAAATCTGCTATTTTATGAAAATTTCGTCCGCGGGATCAGCACCCATGTATACACAAGATTTCGGGACTTTCACCCTAGACACTCCGGCCAACTTAATTTCAATGGAGTCCATCTCCTCCCAAACTATCATATATATACAATGTAAATAAACCATAGTCATATTCAATGATATCCAATAATAGATTAATTTCAATTTACCTAGTCCTCATGCAATTTCTACAACAATCATGACTATCCTCCACCGATTGTCCAATACAGTTATTTTTAAACAGATATTCAATCTCAAAATAGATAACTTATTCAAATTTCCATAGGTATGAGATAATACATATCTAATACCACCATTTCTACCAATGTCCATCTAATTTCATGTTTGCAACACTAATTTTATATATTTATGCAAAATAAATATTCGAAACATTTAGGGCAAAACTTCCCCTTTTTTAGATAGCAACCCAAATAGCCCAAATCAAGTATTTGCCACAATACAACCTTACATTTAATCCCCCACGACTATCTATTTCACATTTCTCAAAACCCTTCTTTTGATTTTATATTCCAAACCCTAGGTTTGTCCATAAGACTCCCAAAACCCATCATTGTTACACAACCACAAATAACTAAGTTAAAAACCATAACAAAGTATAGAAAATCCCTACCTCAAGTGTAGAAGCCCAAAGGAGAAGTGGAGAAACCTCAAATATGCCCAAACTCGACTTTATTCGAACCAAATGAAAGCCCACGGAATGCTCTACCTTTTTATCAAAAAGAGTAGGGTAGAGAGATCTCTAGATCTAGGTGTATTTGTAGAGAGAAGTCAAATTCTAGAGAAAGAGGGAGCTGGTCTAGGGTTTGTGAGTGAAAAGATATCAAAAGGTGATGTAAAAAGTCATTTTCGCGATCTGATATATGCACAGTCCGCTCGAGCGTCAGACACAATAAGTTATTCCGTTCGAACGCAAGAAGAGACCCACTCGAGCGCAGAATACACACATCCAGAAGTTTTGCAGATTACAAACCAACACTCGAGCGCAGAAAAGGGCCGATCGAGCGCCTACCAGCTCGAGCGTAGGAAACACCGCTCGAGCGGAGTACCAAAATTCTACGCAACACAAGGTTTGAAAAACAAGTGACCAACCTGCCCAAACGCAATCACAACAACCCAAAAGCCAATTCTAAAAAGATACAAGGGGAACAAGAGGTAATCAACAATATGAAAGTATTAAACCCGTGTCTGAGATACCACAAGAGTTAGGTCAAAACAAGGATTGCTATAACCTCTCCCCTTTAAAGAATTTCGTCCCTGAAATTACAAATCACATTTCAAAAACATTATTAAACCATTCATAGCAACATTATTCTAACAAGTTCAACACCATGACTGTAGACACCCCATTTTTGACCGTCCTCAAGACTTGGACGTCACTGATTGAACACTCAGTGATCACCTTTGTTTGTGTTCGTTTTGAGTTCTCGGAAGCCTCAGCTGCGCGCCTTGCTTCAGGATCCCTTAACTCGTTCGTTTAGTGTTTGGTTTTGCACCAAACACTTGTGTTTTTGCCTTGGAAGGCATGGAATGGCTTGTTGGTCATCCGCGCACTCCACCGGCCTTCCCTTTACCTCACCGGCCTTTCCTTGCTGCCACCGGCCATTGTTTCTTGTTATCAATGGCCGGTCGGCAGTCTGTGTGGCCGGCCGGCACTTTATTCGGCCGGTGATCTATTTGGCCGGCTGGTGACCCTTCTGCACCCCTTCAGGCTTGGTGCATGCCAGCTGTGCCAGCTGGAATACACCAACACCACTCCTCATGCACGGGGATGGCTGTTTTTAGCCCTTGACCCCTTTTTCCTTCTAGAAGGATGACCCCTTTGGCCAAGCTTCTTGGGGAAGCTTGGCCAGCTGTTTTAGCTTCTTCAAGAAGCTATGAACCATTTGCCTCTTTTGACCCTTTTAATATTGCTTCTTGGAGAAGCTTTGGAGCCATTTCTTTGCGTATATAAGGCCCTTCTTCCTCCTTTGTCTAGGGTTAGAACTTTTGATCAAAAAAACCAGAGAATACATATATATATTTGATATATCACCCTCTCTCTCATCCTTAGTGTGTGTTTGGGACCCTATAAGTGCATTTTTACCTTAGTTTTGCACTAAGACACACACCATCACACCTTACTTCGACCTTGAGGAGCTTAGAGGGTTTATTCTTGAGTTTTTGGACTGGTTTTGACCAAAAGAAGAGGGCTGCATTGACTGTTCATCAAAGGTTCTTCAAGGGTAATCTCTTTACTTTAGATTCCCCAATTTTGCAACAGTTTTTTACCTACCTTGCATGTTGATTTGAGCTTTGTGTATAACTAGAAAAAGTCTTATTTTTGCATGCTTGAGATCTTTCATTAAGGTTGTTTTGGCATTTGAGGTCGACCCCCCCCTCTTAGCTTCATTTTGGCCTCTTTTGGTACTCTTTTGTTAAGCCTCGTTTACCTTGGTGTGTTGGCCTTCTCACCACTGAAATCTAGTGGATTTTCAGTGGTGAGGAAGGAGGTTTGAGGTTTTGTATAAGAGAGGGACACCCCTTTCCCTTTTGTGCTTCATTTGTGCATGTTTTAGTTCAATATGGTAGCATGCATGTCTAGTTGTGCATGGCTACTTTTCAGAGGCTTTTGGGGTGTTTTGGGTCATATTATATCCCTGTTCAATGGTGGTTTGTTGGCCCTTAGCATATATATTATACTTGCTTTATATTCCTCCATGTTGTCTAGGAATGCATCACACCATTAGACCACCATGCTATCATATTTTGGCCTTGCTTTGTGAAGTCCTTGGTCATATTTTTCCATGCTTAAGGTCTGTTGGCCACTGATTTGGTCATGTTTGACATGTTTGGTATAGTTGCTATACATTGCGGCTTGTAAGCCTTAAGTGTGTGAGTCACTAACATGCCTAGTTTATCTTATTATCATCATTTGGCATCATTTGAGATCATATTTCAGTCCATGTAATATGGTTTTAGATTTTCATTTGTGTCTCTTTCAATGCCTTGAAGTATTGTAGTTTTGTGCCTTAAATGTTGGTCATTGTGTATGCTACCATGTTTAGACATTTGGGCTGCCATATCAATAGGTTTTGGGGTGTATTTTGGTGCATTGAAACTCTGTTTTTGGTTGAATAATCCATGCCATGAGTGGTCATGGTAATGGTAGTAAAATGCCCCCTTTTATGCCTTAGTCTTAGGCCCTTTAGTTTGCATGTTGGCATGGACATTTGCCCATCATTTAGGCTACTTTTGGCCACTGTTTTAGGGCATGGCCGAGGCCTCCCATTCCAGCCTAAGTCCACTTTGGTTCATGGTTACATGCTTGACTTGTTACATCTAGTTATATGCTCGCATTATGCCATGTTTGCATCTCATTTTAGGTTGCATTGTATTGCATTTTGCATGTTTAATACGTCACCTTTGCATGTTTGGTTTGCATTACATTACTTGGTTTGGGGTGTCAAACCAAGTGTGAGGATGGAGAGGTGTTTGTACTTCAAGTGACAAAACACGTCTCAACCCTCAGTCACCGAGGCCCTTGACTTTGACATGATAGGGTCTTGGTATTCATTTGTGTGTTGCATGCATTCTCATTGAATTGCAACCTTGGCCTCTTAGGCCATCATGCATCAAAATGCACAATTGATGGCCCGAAGGTCGAGGGCCATGCTCCCTTGAGTCCATTGCATGATAGGGAGTGTGGCCTAGCTTACATTTGCTTGAAATCCCATGCCATACATTGTCTGTCCTTTGTTGCTGTCAAAAACCAGATTCTGCAGGGAGTTTTGGCCGGTCGGCTGAACACAGTGCCGCTCGGCCATTTATTTTGGCCGATAGTATAAAAGGGTGGCCGGTGGTCTTCCCCTTTCGCCGGTGGCATCTATGTCTGGCCGGTGGCATTCCTCAGCACCAATAGATCATGTCCCAAGACTTTGGCAGTGTTCAGAAAGGCAGGGTAGTGTAAACAGAGGCAGCGGTGGCATGGTACGGGTTTTCCGGGCGAAACGGATTCAAGCATGCATCATTCGCGCATTCCAAGGCGAGGCTGTGGCCTTTTCCCCTTCTGTATTTATTTTGTTAAGTAATTAGGGGTTTTGTGATATTTAATCTGTAATAATTAATTTAGCATTATTTATTCGGACTGTAATATTTATTCGGACCCTCCGAGCGAGGGCAGTTGTGTAATAAGTGTGCGTGAGTGTGTGTATGTCTTCCAACCTCACGTCTTTCTTCCCTTTTATTTACCAGCTTTCGATGGTTAGTTTAGGGCATATTCAAATTAGCATATAGTATGATAGCATGTTTGCATTCATTCATCTGTTTTGCATGCACCGGGCTCGGCGCATCATTCTAACTGCATCTGTATTTCAATTCCAAATTGAATACGTGTTAGTTGTAGCATTTCACATGTCATTGTAGATTAGCCGAGCCTATTCTAGTGACATTCTGTATGTGATGCATTAGCCATTTCTAACATGAACTAGGATCATGCATGATTACTAACTAGTTTCTGTTTTGGCACGGAGTACTAGGTAAGCTTTTATGCTTTAGCATACCGCATGCGTGTGAGTGTTGCAATAATAGCATGATTACCATGAGGCTAGCTGCTTATGTGATATAATTGCTTGAATGCCTGTGGATGGAGGTTGAATTACCTAAATTGGAATAATGCATTGAAACTGTGAGTTTTAAGCCCACTAGATAGTGGCAAAGCCATCTTTTTCCAAAGCCCACTCGAGGGTGGCAAAACCTGTATTTTAGCCTACTTGGGAGTAGCAAACCGTTTTCAAAACAAACATGAAATGTTTTGTTCCAATGTAGGCGATTTGGTCTATACTTGTTTTGCTGTGCGCATAACGTAGTAATTCTAGGCTAATAACCGGAATAAGAGCATATAGTGTTTTCAAAATAAGATATCACGGTTAGTAGAGGCCGGTCTTCGGACCGGGCGAGAGGGGGTGCTCATAGCTGACCTTCCCCGATCGTACCCAAGTTCCCGAGCCGAGGCAACTTTGGTGATGACGGACACGTGGCCTTTGGCACCGAGTCAGGGTTTCCTAAATTTCCCCATTAAAAAATATTTAGGTGGCGACTCTGTATCTGGCAAAGCAGTCCATGTTTGGCACTTCTTTTAAAAATCTGTTTTCTCAAAACGATTTGCCAGATTTGGACTCTTTGGTTCAGATTACGAACCGTGATACAAATCGAGTCCGAACTGTAGCGAGGCCCTTCCGCGGACCTGTCTACAGTTTCTGGCGACTCTGCTGGGGAGGTTAGAGAACTTGACTCGAACTCGTGATATCTTTTTTAGAATGAATCAGTGTTTTTTGGGAATCAGTTATCTGTGGGTATCAGATTCAGGCTTAGGGGCAACGATTCAGAAACAATGATCAGTGTTTAAGGAACAGTGTATTCAGCTTATTAGTGGCATATTATGATACCCAACAGTGTGGTGTATGTTTATTTTACGCCGTTACGCTGTCCGATTGTCTGTTTATTTATACGCTTTATTTATCTTTTTGCTAGGTAGTTGAGCACAATTGCTTCTGACCCGGTAGATATTCCCCAAGCACTCTGGACTAGAGGTCGTCGACTCCATCGATCTGAGGATCTAGTAGACGGACAACCAGTGTACCACTCTCTACCCCCGGTTACTAGACGGAGGACCATTAGGCAGAGGGCATCAGTACAGCAGTCAGTTCATAGGGCCTTATCTACCCCACCTGAGTTCAGTAGAGATCAGGGTCCTGTTTCACCTACAGAGAGGGAACATATACCGGTAATTCAACCAGAGCAGAATAGTATGGCTAGCTTAGAGGAGATGGTGCGCCAGCTCCAAGAGAGCATGAAAATAATGCAGCAAGATGCTGTCCGACAAGCAGAGTTCGCCAAGCAGTAGGCCACGGTTATGAATGAACAAGCAGAGTTAATTGTAAGGTTACAGCAGCAAGCTGGAGCCTCTGCTTCGCAACAAGTTCCTCCCCCACCAGGAGTTCAAAACCCTGGGGAGACAGCCAATGCTCAGAATGATATAGAACTTCCCACAGGACCACCTCCACCCCCGATCCTCCCCCAAATCCAACCTCAACTATCAAAGACACCCACCAACCTACCAGACTCTCCCTTTGAGTTTGAGACTGATCCCACTGCTCTAAAGTTGAACAAGCTTGAAAAGTTGTTCAAGAGATCCCAGGGAGTCAAGACCATCCCCGATATTGAAGACAGGTATACCGACACAGCTGTGACGCTGCCTGACAGATTCAAAATGCCTCATGTTGATCGGTTTGATGGGTCCGGGGACCCCATGGTGCACCTGAGACTGTTTTCAGATATCTTAAGGCCAATGGGCCTTAGTAGACTTCAGAAGTTGTCTTTATTCGGCCGGACCCTGTCGGGTGTGGCGGCCATATGGTATGCCAAATTAGAAGATGACATCAAGAGAAACTGGGACGAGATGGCTGAGGCCTTCATTGCGCAGTACTCATACAATACACAAATTGAGATTACAACCCGTGATCTCGAGACAACAAGGCAAGAGCCTAAAGAGAGTTTCTCAGAATTCGTAACCAGATAGAGGGCCAAAGCTTCGATGATGACCTTAAGACCTACAGACAAAGACCAGATTCGGATGATTGTGCGCAATCTTCAGCCGAAGTTGATGCAAAAGATGATTGTACTCCCCTTTCCTACTTTTTCTGACCTGCATGAAATGGGGGTGCAGATTGAGGATGCCTTGAAGCAAGGCTTAATTGATAATGACCGGGAGCAACCGCGAATTTCAACCGTAACACTAATGCGGGCCCGAGCGGCACTACAACTACAAGAGCCTCCGAAGTGAGCATGGTCACCACCAACCCCCCTCCGAGAACCACGGCAGCTGCACCATTTTCCGGTGCGTCCGGAAGTAATCCACCAACAGCTAAATACCCACCCAAAAACACCAGAACCTTCGCTCCACTTTATATGCCCCTGTCCAAAGCTCTGGGGGTTTTAATCAGAAAAGGGCACTTGAAGCCCCTAGAGCCGTGGCCCTTACCAGAAAGACTTCCCTCTACCCACAACCCAGCCAAGTATTGCGCATTTCACCAACAGCACGGTCATGACACCGATCTGTGCTTCCGATTACGTCATGAGATTCAAGATCTCATCGATAACGGGGTGATTCTGCCACCTTAGAAGCCCAATGTTACTACAAATCCTCTCCCCGCACATAACCAAGCTCCACCACCTAAAAGACTCAATTTCATCCATACTGGGCTCATGTCCTACGATCCTAGTATCTACATCACACCTTCCCACCTGCCTAAGCCGGAGATTCTCCTTCCCGATTGCACCGACTTGTGCATGATGGACATCTCCGTAACTCAACCCAAGCCAGCGGTGGTGACTGTCAAAGACAGGAGAGAGGAGGTCCCGAAGGAGAAGAGGATTGTTGAGCCAGAGTCTGCGGAATCTGGAAGTCGTGTTGAGAAAACATATAGTCCGGGTGACTACATTTCACCAATAGGCCAAGATAGGCCGTATATGAAACTACCAACAGAGGGAGAGCTGTGTGTGATCCAAGGGGACAGTCTGGGACAAGGAACCGACGATTTAACGGCTGTGGGAGAGGACCTTGCCAATCTCCAGTTTTATAGTGACCAAGACCCAGGGGACGTGGCAATCAGCTGGTATGATTATGAGGAGTCGACAGAGGCTACGGGATGGTTAGACGATCAACCAGATGTGGTAGAGGAGTTTTAGCTAGAACAAGACCCGGCAGGGGCAAGAATGTCAGTGACAGCCGGAAGGGTTGAAGAACAGAGTGTATCGCCGGAGAGCGCTGGTGTCAAGAATTTCGCTCGGGATTGGAGCATTTCAAATACAGGAATTATTGAACAGTCGGTTGTATTGACACACCCAGAACAGGAAAGATTCGAAGATCCCGAGAGAGTCAGGAAGGCAAAGGCCCATGTGGGGACCGAAACTGCTGTGTGCACAGGAACTGAGAACACTGCGAACATATGGATGGAAGGTGCCGCGAGTACAAGAACAGTCATACCAGGGCCGGACAGATGTTTGTCGGCTACTGATGGAATATGGTGAGAGGATGAGGATTTATGTCTTGCCCACACAGATGAAGATTGGGGGGATAACCAACCCGCTGACACCTGGTACCTTGGAGAAGTCGACCATATGGCGGGCGGTATTTCAAACCCCCGCACCTAGATCAACCAGAGGCTTCTGGGAAGGATAGAGAGGCTGAAAAGCAAAAGGAGAAACAACTTGAGGAAGAAGCTGTGCTCAAACAGCTAAAAAAGATACAAGCAGACATCTCCATCTGGGGACTGCTTATGGCATCATGGGTGCATAGACAGGCTGTCTTATCAGCCATGGACAAAGCGAAGCTTTCAATAGAAACCACGCCAGAGCAGCTGGTGGGATTAGTCTTTCCGAGAGGAGCTACCTCGACGCTGACTTTTTTCGACAAGGAATTGCCACCCGAGGGGGCAGACCATAACAAGCCAGTCTATATTTCCGTGGAATGTAGGAATAAATGGATACCGGTGGTTCTCGTTAATACCGGATCCGCCATCAACGTCTGCCTGGCAAGGACAGCGTATGCAATCGGCTTGAAAGCCGCAGATTTTGTACCAACAGCCCAAGTCATCTGGGCGTATGACAATACAAGTAGAAAAGTGATGGGAACCGTAAAAGTTCAGACTAAAGTTGGGCCGGGACAGCATGAGATAGATTTCCATGTCTTGGAGGTGCCTGCAACTTTCAACTTGCTTTTGGGGCGGCCGTGGCTGCATCAGGTAAAGGCAGTATCATCCACTTTGCATCAAATGGTGAAATACCCCTATGGAAAGGGAGTAGCCATTGCTTTCGGGAATTCATCAATCCATCCACCACCGGAGGTATCCACGCCTGTTCTAGAAATTGAGCATGGTATAGAGGATGTGTTCATATCAGGTTTTACCCTAGCTGAGGCTCAGGTTGTACAGAACGTCATGGTTGCTAACGAGGGAATATATGTCAGCGCCCAAGCAGTGTATCTCATGAACAAGCTCCAATACATCCCCGGGATGGGATTAGGAAAGAGCGGCCGCAAGGGCGTCGCAGCATTGGCCGAAGTGCCACACAACCCCCATACCTTTGGTTTGGGTTATCTGCCCACCAAGGAGGATTGGGCAAGGAAAGGAAAGGAGATGGCTGGGAGAGCCAGAGCGAAACAAATGGGGAGACCTTTCGACTTAATGCACCGGCCCATTCAGGGTACCCTAAATGGACGCTTTGTCCGGGAGGGGGAAGACTTTCCATTTTGTGGTTTTCCAGAGCCGTGGCTGAACGCGGAGAGGAAGCGCATACCAGGGTTCGAGATTTTCTTTGACCTACAGTTACCTGGGGATGATGTTGCTGAAGAGAAGACAGACCCAACAGTTGAGATTGAACAGAACAGTAAAATGGAGACACCGAACTTGAAATGGGGGTAGCACTGGCATGTCTACTTTCATATCCTTCGATCGACCAGCTGTGCTTGGGGGATAACTTCTCGGTGTCCATGATCGGGAATGAAACGGCTGCGGGCCTACTATAAACTATTTTGGAAGCATCCATCGCACCCTCCCTCACCTAGCAGTACGAAGAGGGATTTCTGTCGAGCAGCACCGGGTCAGGTAGTGAGCCGGAATCTGATTCCTCCGAATCTGTTGAGTCGGAATCAGGTTCTAGCTCGACTGAGTCTGAGTCCGGTATTCTTGGGGGTGATAACCCGGATGCCACAGTCCTGTCCAGGTCGTCTTTTTCTTTATCTTTTGAGTCTGTTGTAACAGAAGAATCGGACGGTTTGGAAGTACATAATGAGAATGATATGAATGTGGTTTCCGAGTACTTTTCTGTGCCTTTGATTTATTGCTTAAATCAGGACTTTCAAAATTTTGATGAAAACGACGAGGACAAAATTCCTCCGGTTTTACAACGTTTAATTAAACAAGAGCATGAGAGGTTTGTCAAACCTTTAGTTGATGAAATCATTACTGTGAATGTTAGTGCTGCGAAGGACCCGCGGCTGGTCCAGATCGGGTCCACGTTGTCTTCAGAGGAACGCGAGCGCTTAGTCGCTTTATTAAAAAATTTCAAAGATGTTTTCGCGTGGTCCTACGAAGACATGCCTGGAATCGATCTTGAGATCGTACAGCACCGGATCCCTCTTGACCCCGAGGCCCGACCTGTCAAACAGAAACTCAGGAGGATCCGCCCTAATTGGGCCATTAAGATCAAGGAAGAGGTCACCAAGCAAATCGATGCAGGCTTCCTGCTGGTATCCGAATACCCGACTTGGTTGGCCAACATTGTTCCAGTGCCGAAGAAGGATGGCAGAATTCGGGTATGTGTAGATTTCAGGGATTTGAACAAGGCCAGTCCGAAGGACGACTTTCCCTTGCCACACATTGACGAGTTGGTAGATTTCGCAGCGGGGCATGCTTTGCTTTCGTTTATGGATGGCTTCTCAGGCTATAATCAGATAGTAATGGCACCCGAAGACTGGGAGAAGACTGCATTCACCACCCCGTGGGGAACAGACTGCTACAGAGTAATGCCATTTGGGTTGAAGAATGCTGGAGCTACTTATCAACGGGCAGCGACCACAATATTGCACGATATGATCCACAAAGAGGTTGAGGTGTACGTGGACGACATGATTGTCAAATCCAAAGAAAGAGAGGGTCACTACACCGCCTTGCAAAAGCTTTTCCAAAGGATCAGAGAATTTCGGCTGTGGTTGAATCCTCAGAAGTGTACATTCGGTGTTACAGCAGGAAAAATGCTAGGGTTTCTGATTACGCAAAGGGGCATCGAAGTCGACCCTTCCAAAATCAAGGCCATCTTAGAAATGCCACCACCAATGACTGAAAAGGAGGTGCGAGGCTTTCTGGGTAAAGTGCAATTCATAAGGTGGTTTATCTCAAAACTAACCTTGACTTGTGAACCACTTTTTGGTCTCCTGAAGAAAGGAAAGAAATTCCAATGGGACGGCCGATGCCAAGCAGCTTTTGAACAGATCAAAGAATATTTACAGAACCCGCCTGTGCTGTCACCGCCAGAGCCGGGGAAACAGTTGATATTGTACCTGTCAGTAATCGAAACTACAATGGGCTGTATGCTCGCACAAGAGTCAGAGGGCAAAGTGGAAAGGGCCATCTACTATCTGAGCAAGAAGATGTTGGATTACGAGACCCGCTATACTCCGTTGGAGAAGGCTTGTTTGGCCTTGGTATGGGCTACCAGGAAGCTGCGGCACTACCTGTTAGCTCACTCTGTAATGTTGGTTTCACGACTCGATCCTATCAAATATCTTTTCGAGAAACCGGCACTTACGGGTAGGCTAGCTCGTTGGCTGCTGTTGCTTTCCGAATTTGACCTAAAGTATGTGACACGCAAGTCCGTAAAAGGGAGAGCGGTAGCGGAATTCCTTGCCGACCACCCGGTTGAAGGGGATGAAGCAGTTGAGTACCTATTCCCAGATGAAGCCATTTTATACGTCGAAGATGAAATTTGGACGATGTACTTTGACGGAGCGTCAAACCAGTACGGGTATGGGATAGGGGTGTTGCTGATAGCACCCGACAATTCCCGTATCCCGTTAGCATTCAAGCTCCGGTTCAAAGTCTCGAACAACGAAGTGGAATACGAGGCATGTATTGCTGGCTTAGAAGTGGCTCTAGAACTAGGGGCAAAACGATTGGACGTCATTGGGGACTCGAACCTTGTTGTGTCTCAAGCAAAAGGAGATTGGAAGGTCAAAGAAGAAAAGATGATAATCTACCACCAGACCTTGGATTTGTTAATTCCTCGGTTTGAAAAGCTAAACTTCACCCATCTAGTAAGAGTGAACAACAGGTTCGCAGATTCACTAGCAACTCTATCTTCCATGATAGACATCCCGTCCGGAGTCCGGATGCGTCCAGTCATCATTGACCAGAAGTTTGTGCCAGCATATGAGTCAATTTTTGCCATAGATGAGGTTCACGATGAGAACCCCTGGTATTACAATATTTGGAATTTCTTGGAGAAAGAGACATATCCACCAGGGGCAACTGCCAAAGATAAAAGGGCCATCAGAAGAATGGCTGTTTAGTTCATCATCTGCGGGGGTAAGCTGTACAAGAGAGGTCATCTGGGGATGCATAAGCTGTGTGTAGAAGTTGAGGAGTCGAAGCGCCTGATGGAGGCCATCCATGGAGGAGAATGTGGTGCACATATGAATGGAGTCATGCTAGCACGGAAGATCCTCAGGCAGGGTTACTACTAGTCCACCATGGAGGAGGATTGTATCTGTTTTGTCCGGCGATGCCACAAGTGTCAAATTCATGCAAATCGCATGAACATCCCGCCGTCGAAGCTGTACAACATGACTTCACCATGGCCGTTTTCAGTCTGGGGAATTGATGTAATCGGGGCTGTCACTCCGAAAGGGTCAAACGGGCATGAGTTCATCCTGGTTGCGATAGATTATTTCACGAAATGGGTCGAGGCCCAATCTTATGCGGTGTTGAAGGCTTCACATGTGGCGAAGTTCATCAGAAACAACATCATCTGTCGCTACGGGGTCCCAAATGAGATAATTTCAGATAACGGTTCTCACTTCAAGAAAGAGGTGATAGACTTGTTGGAAAAATACAACGTGGCTTTTCATAAGTCATCCACATATCGGCCGCAAACCAATGGAGCGGTTGAGGCCGCCAACAAGAATATCAAGCACATATTGTAGAAAATGGTGGAAACCTACCGGGACTGGCCAGATAAGCTGCCGTTTGCTCTGTGGAGCTACCGGACTTCAATCAGAACTTCTACTGGGGCGACTCCGTATTCATTGGTTTATGGGATGGAGGCCGTTCTACCTATTGAGATTGAGGTTCCGTCATTGCGAGTATTGGCTGAGTGTCAAATAGCCGAGGCAGATTGGCAGCAGAGCAGATTCGAGGAACTCATGCTCTTCGATGAGAGAAGGCTGAAAGCACTGTACCACATTCAAGGCTATCAACGCAGAATTGCCCAGGCTTTTAACAAGAAAGTTAGGTCCAGGAATTTAAAGGAAGGAGATTTGGTACTCAAGGACAACCGAGCTCCCATCCACGACCCTAGGGGCAAGTTCAGACTCAATTGGACTGGTCCCTACATCATCAAGTCAATCTGGTTAGGTGGAGCTGTGGTTCTGATGGACCTGGATGGCTTAGAGTTTTCACAACCGATCAATATGGACAAATTGAAGAAATACTACCCTTGAGAGGCTCACTAGGCCGAAAACCCGAAAGGGCGACCTAGGCAAAACTCAGAGCACAGAAAATTAGAAAATAGAAAAACTGAGCTCGCAAGGTTGAAAACCCGCAAAGGGCGGCCTTGGCAAAAGTTAGAGCGTAAAAGGAGAGTGAAAATACCCGAGTGAACCCAAGCCGGAACTACGTAAGGCTTGATTCCCATCCTTGGGATACGTAGGCAACTTCATCCTGAAGTTCAGCCATAAACTTTTCCCCGATCAACTTTGTCCATCTTGATCACCTCAGTCATCTTTGTCTATCAGCATTCATCGTAATCTCCGGTGCAGTGCTTCTCAGACTAGGGGCAACTTTCCGTTGCTGCGTCGTGCCGCGGTGCTATGCGGACTAGGGGCAACTTTCCAGTTGCTGGAATCCGGGGTTGTGTATCTCAGTGACAGATCTCAGGTGTGTCCAGTTCTGATCCATACCGAAAATGGTTTTGAAAAGTTTTAATAAAAGTTGACTTTGTTCAAATTAATCTTTTTACAACTAAGACCATTTTTGGACCAAAGCGGAAAATTTTCAGTACCCACAACCTTCAATTTCATTGATTTCAAAACAGAGTTCTCCTGCTCTTGCATACAAATTGAAGTTGCTTTTTTTTTTTTTATTATTGTTACATTCATAAAGAAAACTTGAAAGTCCTAATAAAGCAATAAACCCGGGGCATAGTCAAGTCAGGTGTCCCTGCGCCCCCTCCCAGAGCTAGTCGAAGTCTCTGATGCCAAGCTAGGCCCATTCTGTGCCTCTTCATTGAGCCAATCCCAACACTCATCAGACAAAGTGCAATTGAAAATGGGAGCAGGGGCCAGGAGCTCTCTAGTTCTCCATGCTGTCACATACCGAGCAAGCTGTGCGCCTCGGATTGGGAATGCAGCCGGGTATTCTATCTCTTCTGGTGGACAAGTCTGGTCATGACCGAATTGACGTCGAATCCGGAACGGAAAATAGAAGACGCAGCGAGTCAAGCCAATCAGCTGAATCCCAGGTTGGCGGGTCATGCTATAGCCCATTGCCGGTAGATTGAGCCAAGGACACCGCCAAGCAATGCGGTCTGCGGACAAGCCGCACATCCAATCGGACCACCAACCCTCATCAAGGGCATCGACTAGGCGTTGACGAAAGAAGTAGCCGCGAGCTGAGTAGGCCGAGCAAGAGTCCACAACCTGCAATTTATCCATCAACCATACCTGGGGAGGGATGAAAAATGAGAAAATAAAGAATAGAGAGATGTATGATGAAAGAAAAGTAAGTAAAGGGTTCTGTGAGAAAAATCGAGCCTGAGGGCCGAGTGATGTGAGCAATATATATGTGAGATTGGGTGGGAAACATTACCTGCAGTAATAGTGGACTCCCCGCAAATCTGGCTGTCTTCTGACGATAGAAAGCGTCCAAGCCCATCAGCGTTTCGGCGAACGCCATGGCAATGCAGCTCTTTCCTTCTTTCAAACCTTGGGCAACTTTAATCAATCGGACACTAGATCCTCCAGAACCCGAGGCAAGTAAGAAATGAGATAACATACACAAACAAAGTGCGTGTTGCCGAAAACCTTGCCAATGATGGTCACCGCGGTCACCGGTGCCAGAAAAACGGTAAATCAAACTCGGAATATCCAGCATTCCGTCACAAATCAGAGATCGAGCGTCAGGTACAGAGAACCCGCACATTTGTCCTAAGGCTTGGGCATGGCCAAAACGGGGTTGGGGTAGAATCTCTTCATTGCGCTCAGACTCCATTAAAGCTTGAAAATCTTCAAAGGTGGGACATACCTCTTGCCCGCCGAAGCTAAAAACATGTGTCACCGGATTCCAAAACCTCGCCGCGGCGCGGAGAAATGGAAAATGCAGCGGGGTACAACGCAGAGTGAATAGTGCATTTATATCAAAGCCTCGGAAACTCAGCTTTTCTGAGCCATCCAAATTGTTAATCCAAGCTGTGAGATTTTGGGCAAGAAATTCTTCCATTTGGAGCAAATCAGTGCGGAAATGGGAAAAACTACAAAGCTGGGGCCTTTTGTAGGAGATAAGGTTGAATAAAGGACAGGTGTCAGCATTCTGCTGGTTTCTTCCACTTTTGGCCGGCCGGCCAAGTATAGTGCCGACCGGCCATCACTTTTGGCCGGTGGAGATTTCTCATGGCCGGTGGCTTTTCCCTGGGGCCGGTGGTCTTCCCCCTGGTTCCCTAAGCTGTTTATGCTGGGAATTTGGGGAATCCTACCATTTCCAATACCCTCCAGTGATCAATTCTTGTGGGGCCGCGCCCATTTGCTTATCGAGTTGTTGTACATTTGCTTATCGAGTTGTATTTCACTCTCTTTAAGTCTTTGATTTGCTTATCGAGCTGTACTCGCACTTGGTTGGTTGTGTCGAGTTTCTCTTCTTTGTTTATCGAGTTGTAAGTGGGTTCACTACCTGATTATTACGATGCGAATGTTCTATTTTCAAACGAATTTCATCCACATTGTTATGTGATGCCATGCGATGCGATGCATGAAACATACAAATGTAACATCTTTTGAACAAAATAGCAGTGTCATTTCCATCATCTGTTTTACAAAAACGCGTAGCTTTGAAAAATAATAACAACCCTGCCTGAGGCAGTGCAATGTGCTTGAACTACCAGTAAAAAAGGAAAGTAAAGCAAAAGGAAAGTAGGGCAGCAGAGTATCGGGATTGCTACTGATAACCCCCTCCTTTTTCTTGAGGTCGATGCACCACCTGCGCCCTTGTTCAGGGTCAATTATAAGGTTTGGCACCTATATTATTCAAGATATCGCAAGAAAGCGCGCTTTTGAAACATTGGTAGGCTTTCGAGTTGACCTCAGGCCGTATCTTTTTAAGCGACGCTCTGTACGAGCGAAGAACATCCCTTCCTGTATCCTTTTGCATCTTGTGAGCTCCACAACACGCTTCGATTATACTGTGTTGCAGTGCTTTGCATTACATATGTTCGAATCTCTTTTTATACACATTACTTGCGTAGACCGCATGTCTTGTTTGCGTGGACCGCATGTTTTGCTTGCGTAGACCGCATGTTTTACTTGCGTAGACCGCATGTCTTGTTTGCGTAGACTGCATGTTTTGCTTGCGTAGACCGCATATTTTGCTTGCGTAGACCGCATGTCTTGTTTGCGTAGACTGCATATTTTGCTTGCGTAGACCGCATGTTTATAATTAAATTCATTGATCGCGTAGACCACATGTTTATAATCAGATTCATTACTTGCGTAGACCGCATGTTTTGCTTGCGTGGACCGTATTCTTATGTTCAATTTCATTGCTTGCGTAGACCGCATGCTCGCGTTCAATTTCGTTGCCTACATAGACCGCATGCTCCACTTACATGTCTATGCCTTCACAGCATTGTTATGTTTCCCACTTTCTTTGCGTTGTCACGCATTTTCAAGTACATTAATATGCATGTTGCTAATCACATTGTACCTGTTAAGTTTGTTTTCTTTGCAGGCACGATATTGTATGTACGGTTCATTTGCGACTAATGGAACCAGACGAGCCGGACAGGTATTGTATCCTCCGCGTGAGACGTATCGAGAATCGCATAATTCTCTTACATCCTTTCTGCATTGTAGTGTAGTTTGGTGTATACTAGCTTAAAATTGTTGCATGTGTGCTTCGTTACAGCTTTCTTTGCATGGTCATAAGTTATGCCCGGCTCTGTGCATCATCTTGCATTTTGCCCCTGCCTTCGGGCGCATATCTTGTTTGTCTTGCATGTTTGTCTAAGTCTTCGGCCTTGTCAAAAATGGGTCGTCTCTGGGCTTTGACATTCACTCTCGTCATTGTTATGACTTTCGAGTTCTGTCAAAGAGGGGCAACTGTAGACACTCCATTTTTGACCGTCCTCAAGACTTGGACGTCACTGATTGAACACTCAGTGATCACCTTTGTTTGTGTTCGTTTTGAGTTCCCGGAAGCCTCAGCTGCGCGCCTTGCTTCAGGATCCTTTAACTCATTCGTTTAGTGTTTGGTTTTGCACCAAACACTTGTGTTTTTGCCTTGGAAGGCAGGGAATGGCTTGTTGGTCATCCCCGCACTCCACTGGCCTTCCCTTTACCTCACCGGCCTTTCCTTGCTGCCACCGGCCATTGTTTCTTGTTATCAATGGCCGGTCGGCAGTCTGTGTGGCCGGCCAGCACTTTATTTGGCCGGTGACCTATTTGGCCGGCCGGTGACCCTTCTGCACCCCTTCAGGCTTGGTGCATGCCAGCTGTGCCAGCTGGAATACACCAACACCACTCCCCATGCACGGGAATGGCTGTTTTGAGCCCTTGACCCCTTTTTCCTTCTAGAAGGATGACCCCTTTGGCCAAGCTTCTTGGGGAAGCATGGCCAGCTATTTTAGCTTCCAAGAAGCTATGAACCATTTGCCCCTTTTGACCCTTTTAATATTGCTTCTTGGAGAAGCTTTGGAGCCATTTCTTTGCCTATATAAGGCCCTTCTTCCTCCTTTGTCTAGGTTTAGAACTTTTGATCAAAAAAACCAGAGAATACATATATATATCTGATATATCACCCTCTCTCTCTAGATCTCCCTCTCTCTCATCCTTAGTGTGTGTTTGGGACCCTATAAGTGCATTTTTACCTTAGTTTTGCACTAAGACACACACCATCACACCTTACTTCGACCTTGAGGAGCTTAGAGGGTTTATTCTTGAGTTTTTGGACTGGTTTTGACCAAAAGAAGAGGGCTGATTGACTATTCATCAAAGGTTCTTCAAGGGTAATCTCTTTACTTTAGATTCCCCAATTTTGCAACAGTTTTTTACCTGCCTTGCATGTTGATTTGAGCTTTGTGTATAACTAGAAAAAGTCTTATTTTTTCATGCTTGAGATCTTTCATTAAGGTTGTTTTGGCATTTGGGGTCGACCCCCCCCCCCCCTCTTAGCTTCATTTTGGCCTCTTTTGGTACTCTTTTGTTAAGCCTCGTTTACCTTGGTGTGTTGGCCTTCTCACCACTGAAATCCAGTGGATTTTCAGTGGTGAGGAAGGAGGTTTGAGGTTTTGTATAGGGGAGGGACACCCCTTTCCCTTTTGTGCTTCATTTGTGCATGTTTTAGTTCAATATGGTAGCATGCATGTCTAGCTGTGCATGGCTACTTTTCAGAGGCTTTTGGGGTGTTTTGGGTCATATTATATCCCTGTTCAATGGTGGTTTGTTGGCCCTTAGCATATATATATTATACTTGCTTTCTATTCCTCCATGTTGTCTAGGAATGCATCACACCATTAGACCACCATGCTATCATATTTTGGCCTTGCTTTGTGAAGTCCTTGGTCATATTTTTCCATGCTTAAGGTCTGTTGGCCACTGATTTGGTCATGTTTGACATGTTTGGTATAGTTGCTATACATTGCGGCTTGTAAGCCTTAAGTGTGTGAGTCACTAACATGCCTAGTTTAGCTTATTATCATCATTTGGCATCATTTGAGATCATATTTCAGTCCATGTAATATGGTTTTAGATTTTCATTTGTGTCTCTTTCAATGCCTTGAAGTATTGTAGTTTTGTGCCTTAAATGTTGGTCATTGTGTATGCTACCATGTTTAGACATTTGGGCTGCCATATCAATAGGTTTTGGGGTGTATTTTGGTGCATTGAAACTCTGTTTTTGGTTGAATAATCCATGCCATGAGTGGTCATGGTAATGGTAGTAAAATGCCCCCTTTTATGCCTTAGTCTTAGGCCCTTTAGTTTGCATGTTGGCATGGACATTTGCCCATCATTTAGGCTACTTTTGGCCACTGTTTTAGGGCATGGCCGAGGCCTCCCATTCCAGCCTAAGTCCACTTTGGTTCATGGTTACATGCTTGACTTGTTACATCTAGTTATATGCTCGCATTATGCCATGTTTGCATCTCATTTTAGGTTGCATTGTATTGCATTTTGCATGTTTAATACGTCACCTTTGCATGTTTGGTTTGCATTACATTACTTGGTTTGGGGTGTCAAACCAAGTGTGAGGATGGAGAGGTGTTTGTACTTCAAGTGACAAAACACGTCTCAACCCTCAGTCACCGAGGCCCTTGACTTTGACATGATAGGGTCTTGGTATTCATTTGTGGGTTGCTTGCATTCTCATTGAATTGCAACCTTGGCCTCTTAGGCCATCATGCATCAAAATGCACAATTGATGGCCCGAAGGTCGAGGGCCATGCTCCCTTGAGTCCATTGCATGATAGGGAGTGTGGCCTAGCTTACATTTGCTTGAAATCCCATGCCATACATTGTCTGTCCTTTGTTGCTGTCAAAAACCAGATTCTGCAGGGAGTTTTGGCCGGTCGGCTGAACACAGTGCCGGTCGGCCATTTATTTTGGCTGATAGTATAAAAGGGTGGCTGGTGGTCTCCCCCTTTCGCCGGTGGCATCTATTTCTGGCCGGTGGCATTCCTCAGCACCAATAGATCATGTCCCAAGACTTTGGCAGTGTTCAGAAAGGCAGGGCAGTGTAAACAGAGGCAGCGGTGGCATGGTACGGGTTTTCCGGGCGAAACGGATTCAAGCATGCATCATTCGCGCATTCCAAGGCGAGGCTGTGGCCTTTTCCCCTTCTGTATTTATTTTGTTAAGTAATTAGGGGTTTTGTGATATTTAATCTGTAATAATTAATTTAGCATTATTTATTCGGACTGTAATATTTATTCGGACCCTCCGAGCGAGGGCAGTTGTGTAATAAGTGTGCGTGAGTGTGTGTATGTCTTCCAACCTCACGTCTTTCTTCCCTTTTATTTACCAGCTTTCGATGGTTAGTTTAGGGCATATTCAAATTAGCATATAGTATGATAGCATGTTTGCATTCATTCATCTGTTTTGCATGCACCGGGCTCGGCGCATCATGCTAACTGCATCTGTATTTCAATTCCAAATTGAATACGTGTTAGTTGTAGCATTTCACATGTCATTGTAGATTAGCCGAGCCTATTCTAGTGACATTCTGTATGTGATGCATTAGCCATTTCTAACATGAACTAGGATCATGCATGATTACTAACTAGTTTCTGTTTTGGCACGGAGTACTAGGTAAGCTTTTATGCTTTAGCATACCGCATGCGTGTGAGTGTTGCCATAATAGCATGATTACCATGAGGCTAGCTGCTTATGTGATATAACTGCTTGAATGCCTGTGGATGGAGGTTGAATTACCTAAATTGGAATAATGCATTGAAACTGTGAGTTTTAAGCCCACTAGATAGTGGCAAAGCCATCTTTTTCCAAAGCCCACTCGAGGGTGGCAAAACCTGCATTTTAGCCTACTTGCGAGTAGCAAACCGTTTTCAAAACAAACATGAAATGTTTTGTTCTAATGTAGGCGATTTGGTCTATACTTGTTTTGCTGTGCGCATAACGTAGTAATTCTAGGCTAATAACCGGAATAAGAGCATATAGTGTTTTCAAAATAAGATATCACGGTTAGTAGAGGCCGGTCTTCGGACCGGGCGAGAGGGGATGCTCATAGCTGACCTTCCCCGATCGTACCCAAGTTCCCGAGCCGAGGCAACTTTGGTGATGACGGACACGTGGCCTTTGGCACCGAGTCAGGGTTTCCTAAATTTCCCCATTAAAAAATATTTAGGTGGCGACTCTGTATCTGGCAAAGCAGTCCATGTTTGGCACTTCTTTCAAAAATCTGTTTTCTCAAAACGATTTGCTAGATTTGGACTCTTTGGTTCAGATTACGAACCATGACACAAATCGAGTCCGAACTGTAGCGAGGCCCTTCCGCGGACCTGTCTACACCCACTCTACGGTCATCCATTTTCATTAATTCGATGTACAAGTTCTAGTTTCGAGCGTGCCAATTACAATTTTCAAAACATTTACAATGTTTAAATGAAACCCAAATTCATTTCCAAACTTTATTCAATATATACACCATGTTCCCAAAAGTGATACAACACATCATATTCCATATTCTTAAAACATATACAATGCTTCTATTGAATTCATGATTTCAAAATACCCATAACATATACAATGTTTATACTTTTCATTAATATAGTCAAAATCTTAACACATGTTCAGGCACCAACAAACAAGTCCGGATATTTCTCTCGGACTTCAAATTCACATTCCCAAGTCGTTTCCTCAACCCCGTAATGTTTCCATAATACCTTTATTAAGGGAATTGTCTTGCCCCGCAAAACGTGGTCCCGTTTATCCAAAACTCTCACTGGTCTTTTTTCATATGAGGCATCCTCGTCCACCTCTAAGTCCGTTCAATCCAACACGTGCAATGGATCCAGCTCATACTTTTGGAGCATACTAATGTGAAATACGTCATGAACCCCAGAAAGCTGTGGCGGCAATGCTAAACAGTAAGCAACCTCTCCGACCCGCTCAAGGATCTCAAAAGCCTAATGAATCGAGGGAACAACTTCCCACTCTTCCCAAATCTCATCAAGCCCTGCCTAGGTGATATCTTCAAGAACACATGGTCTCCCACCTCAAAAGACAAGGGTCTACTCCTACGGTTGGCATAAATTTTCTGATAACTTTGCGTCGTAACCAACCTCTTACGGATAAGTGCCACATTCTCCATCGTTTCTCGAACCAACTCCAGACCCAACAAAGGTGCATCGCCCACCTCGGCCCAACACATTGGAGACCTACACGGTCGACCATACAAGACCTTAAATGGTGCCATACCAATACTTGATTGGAAGCTATTATTATAGGCAAACTCCACTAAGGGCAAGTGCCTTTCCCACGAACCCTTGAAGTCAAGGATACAACCTTGAAACATGTCCTCAAGAATCTGAATAGTATGCTCGGACTACCCGTTAGTCTGAGGATGATACTCAGTGCTAAAGGTCAATCTAGTGCCCAAGGCACTCTACAAGCTCTGCCACAACCGAGATGTGAAACACGGATCTCTATCCGAAACGATCGTTACAGGGACCCCATACAACCTCACTATGTCCCGAATGTATAAGTTGGCAAGGAAGTCTACTGAGTCACTCACACGTATAGGTATAAAGTGCACCGACTTGGTCAACCGGTCAACTACCACCCAAATCGCATCACTGCCCCGTTGAGTTCTAGGAAGACCCACAACGAAGTCCATTGTAACATGCTCCCATTTTCACTCGACTATAGGCAATGGTTGCAACAAACCTGTTGGCCTTTGATGGTCGACCTTCACTTGCTGACAAGTAAGGCACCTCAATACAAACACCGCTACATCCTTCTTGCCCTTGCACCAAAATTGTCGACTAAGGTCATGATACATCTTTGTGCCTCCCGGATGCACCGCAAGGCGTGAATGGTGAAACTCTCGAAGTACTTCCTCTCGGCAAGACTCCGGCACGAACAAACGGTCACGGTATCTTACACTTTGGTCAGGATACACATTCAGGGCCTTTTCTACCTTTCCATTGGAGATGTTCCCCTAGAGAGATTTCACCTCAAGGTCACCCCTCTGTGCTTCTATCACTCGGTTCACAAGCGTGGGTTGCGCAACTACCGAAAACAACGCGATAGACTCAACAGACTCGCCAAGATGCAAGTCAAACACCCCAATAGTACTCAACATCTCCCATTCTCAAATGGCGATACAAGCTACGTTGCTAATAGATTTCCTACTCAATGCATCGGCCACAACATTGGCCTTCTCGGGATGATAATGTAGTTCGAAGTCATAGTCCTCTATGAACTCCATCCATCTCCTCTACCTCAAATTCAAGTCTTTCTGTGTAAACAAGTATTTTAGACTTTTGTGATCAGAAAATACCTCAAATCTCTCACCATACAGGTAGTGCCTCCAAATCTTTAAGGCAAAGATCACCGCTGCTAACTCTAAGTCATGAGTAGGGTAATTCCTCTCATGTGTTTTCAACTGCCGCAAGCCATAAGCCACTACCTTTCTCTCTTGCATCAAAATACAACCCAAACCTTCCTGTGAGGCATCACAATGCACAGAATAATCCAAACTCCTCTCTGGAATAATCAAGACTGTAGCGGTAGTCAATCTAACTTTTAGTTCTTGGAATGATTTCTCACAAGTCTCACTCCACACAAATTTGATTCCTTTCCTTGTCAACCTAGTCAAAGGTGAAGCTAATTTAGAGAAATCCTTCTCAAATCTTCGATAATACCCGACCAACCCCAAGAAACTTTGGATCTCAAAAGCATTTTTAGGTTGTGCCTAATCCTGCACTGCTTCTATCTTGGATGAATCTACAGTCACCCCTTCCCCAGATACTACATGGCCTAAGAACTTAACTTTTCTCAGCCAGAATTCATATTTCCCAAACTTAGCATACAACTTATGGGCTCTAAGCAATTAAAGTACCACTCACAAGTGTTTCTCGTATTCCTTCTCAAAGGGTGAGTAAATTAAGATGTCCACAAAGACGACCACAAAGCGGTCTAGAAACTCACGAAAGATCCGATTCATCAAATCCATAAATTTAGCCGGTGCATTGGTCAGCCCAAAAGGCATCACTAGAAACTCGTAATGGTCATACCACATATGGAATGCCGTCTTCGGGATATCCTCCTCCCTTACTCTCAACTGATGATAACCCGATCTCAAGTCTATCTTAGAGAAGCAATAAGACCCCTTCAACTAATCAAACAGATCATCTATACGAGGCATTGAGTACTTGTTATTAACAGTTACTTGGTTCAACTTTCGGTAATCAATACAAAGTCGCAACGCTCAATTTTTCTTTTTAGCAAAGAGAGTCGGTGCTCCTCAAGGTGAAGTACTAGGGCGAATAAAACTCTTATCTTACAGTTCTTGGAGTTGAATCTTCAACTCACTCAACTCAGCAGGTGCAAACCTATATGGTGCCATAGAAATCAGTGTCGTACCAAGCACTAAATCAATAGAGAACTCGATCTCTCGGTGAGGTGACAAACTAGTGAGATTGTCTGGAAAGATATCCGGGTATTCACAAACCACCCTTGGCAACTCAACTTGGACTTCATCACACTCACTACTCAAGAAGCTAGCAAGAAGACAACTAAGCTTACCCCGCCCACGCAGATCAAATACCTGTGATAAAACTCTATCCACCCGGTCCCCTAAGAAATAAAAGCAATCACCACTCAAGGTACATACAGTAACCCTCTAATGGTAGCAGTCTATAACAGCCCGGTATGATGATAACCAGTCTATACCCAAAATAACGTCAAAACTAGACATGTCAATCAATACAAATGCAAATAGAAGTTGATGATCGGCAACCTCTATGTCACAACCCTGACACCCCCGTTTCAAGATAACCTCACCACCAATAGGAGACTCTACACAAATAGGAGATGCTAACTGTGCCAACTCTAACCCCAAAATTGATGCAAATGCAGACGAGATAAATGAATGGGATGCACCCGTATCAATCTACACATTAGCAATCTAATTGAAAAACAAGAAAGTACCTCTCACAATAGAAGGTGTTGGTACGTGGTCTGGTGCTGTGACAACATACACATGCCCCGTAGGTCTCTGCTTGACCTGCCCACCCTTTGGAGCATATGCCTGATGCACTAACTGAGCCGAAGAGGCTCCCTGATTGGCCTTCGAGGCCTGTGCTAACTATGTTGGCTGGTGGCTCTATGTCTGCCTCGAACCGGGTGTGCCACCCAACTATGGGCAAAACCTCTTCAGGTGCTTGTGGCTCAACTTTTTCGCACCCTCCTTTTCAGAAGTTTGAAATAAGCCCCACAGTTTGGACTCCCGCGGTTCTGAATCTAATCTCACAAGTGCAATGTGAAATTAATAAACACCAAAGAGTCTAAATCTGACAAATCTTTTGGAAAATCGATTTTGAATCAAATTGCCAAAAATGGACTGCTTTGTCAGATACAAAGTCGCCACCTAAATATTTTTCATTTTGGGAAAATTTAGGAAACCCATGACTTGTGCCAAAGGCCACGTGTCTGTCATCACCAAAGTTGCCTCAGCTTGGGAACTTGGGTACGAGAGGGGAAAGTCATGAATACATTTGAGCACCCCCACTTGCCTGATCAAAAATCGGCCTATACTAATCATGATATGAATCTTATGTACATTATATGCTCTTGTTTCGGTTTATTAGGCTAGCATTACTATGTGATGCTTACACACACAAGTATAGACTAACTTTGCAAGAATTGGAACATTTCAAGTCATGTCTGTTTGCAAAATTGTTTCGAATATGTACCACTTGAAAAAGTGACCGCATATGAACATGGCTCAAATTATTCCAATTCAAGCAATAAGCCTTCACCCATAAGCATCCAAACAGTTTAGCAATTAAACAATTAGCCTCATGGCAAGCATGCTAAATATGGCAACAATCACACACATGCGATATGCTAAAGCGAGTAAAGGCTCACTTAGTACTCCAAACCAAAATAAACAAACGAGTTAGAAAAAATGCATGATTCCTAACTATGCAATATAACTAATGCAACACATGCGATATGTAATTACTAGGCTCGGCTACTAATATGATATATGAATCAATTTAAATAGCATGTGGTCCAAGCACGTATTTAAAAAAAATATTAAACTAGCAATGCAGTTAGAATGAACCGAGCCTCGGTGCACGCAATACAAATGGATACAAACGGATACAAACATGAAGTATGCTAATTAAAACGTGATGTCCTTAAACTAACCATCGTAAGCTAGTAAATAAAAGGGAGAAAGACGTGGGGTTGGAAGACATACACATTATTACATTACGCTCTCACGAAGGAGAGTCCGAATGAACTAACTAGCTAAGCTAAGCTAACCAAAGCACTAAGCTAATTAAGCTAACTAATTATTACAACACTTGAATTAATTAACTAGCTACAACTAATTAATTAAATAATTACAATGCAAGTGCAATTAAAATAAGTAATTAAACTAAACAACTAACTACTATGCCTCGGGAAACAAGGGATGTGCATGCGCATGTTTGGTTTCCACTCGAAAAGACCACCGTTTTGCTTCCGAATGCCTCTGTTTGCATAGTTGAACACCAATATTGTTGCCCACTTCCAGAACAACTCTGCTCTACCTTAGAAGCACTCTACTGAATTTTGCATCAGTGGCTGGCCAGCCACTGATGAAGGTTGCTGACCACCAGTCGGCCATGGATGAAGGTTACCGGCCATAGATGGTGGTCTGCCGGCCACCTGCTGACCATGGAAAGTGGCCTGCCAGCCACTGTTGCCCAGTTTACCTTGTTGCAATAGAAGACAAACAAAGCATGCACAAGGTATTTTCAAGGGTTGTCTGCACAACTCACCCCTCCTTTTCATGAACAAATCCAAAGAGTAGCAAGTTTGGTTCACAAACCATCAATGGATGCAATTTCATTGCATGATGGTTTATGAAACCAAAGTGTGCAAGTTTAATAAATGCAAAACAAGACACAAACTTCTTCCCTTTCATAAATGATCAAGGGAAATGGTTGACCTTGGAGACTTGGGTCAATTCATCACTAATGAGTATGAAATGGCCCAAGTTTCCATGTGTTCAATTAACGTCCAATTGAATACAACCAATTATTATCTTGCACCATTTTAGTTTACTAACCATTCTTTAATCAATTAAGTCCAACGGCGAGTTTAAGTCGTCTAAATGGAAAGAAGGCTCAAACTAAAAGTTGTTTTAGGCATGAAAGAGACATCATACCGTTGGTAATGAACCCCCAAAGGGATTAAACCAAGCATGACATCTCAATCTTATGCTTTAAACAAACAAATTGTTTGAACTGCCTTCAAAGCAAAACAAAACCCAAGAAAGGAGGCAGATTGTAGAGATGATTAGGTGCTGAAAATGAGTGAGAAAAGCATAAATAAATACTATCCACTCAAACAAGATGGTGTCTAAGGCCTAGAACACCACGCTCATGAGGACTATTACACTATAAGCATGCAAAGCAAAGCTCAAATACAACTAATAGTCCAAAATAGTCCTAAAACAATCTAAACCAAGTCCTAAAACATGCTGGAATTGAGCTTAAAAAGTCTAGATTAACATGCTAAAATATGGCATAAACTAGGCTAGTAAGCAAGACACAAGGAGGGGAGGCTAACCCCTCCAAATTTGAACTTCAAAACATGATTGTGGCCACTGAAAAAGCTCTGAAAATCAGTATTTAAAAGCTCAAAAAAAGATAGTAAAAGGGTGGGAAACACAAGGGCAAAGGCCTTCAAAACAATGTATAAAGAAGGGCTATCAACCCCTCAACCTTTAATGGCCTTTAGACCCAAGCTTCTGCCCAAAAACACAAAGTTTTTATAGCCCAAAAATAGTGAAAAAACAATAGGAATAATAGCAAATAAAACAAAGCTACAAGCAAAGCTTTATACCTTTTGAAGATAAGAGTAATTTCAAGCAACAAAACCAAGTAAACCCACCCTCTAGAGCTCAAACCAAGCTCAAGAACACCTCAGCTCAAAGATGAGAAGATTTGGTTAAGGGTGTATAGGCAAGGTTAAGGAATTGTAGGCAAAAGTGTAGAGATTTGCTAGAGAGAGAGAGAATTGTAGAGAGAGAAAGGAAAATTTTTTATCTCAAAATTTTCTAACCTTCAAACATGAAAGAGGGGTCTTTTATATATAGAAAACATGGAATTACCTCAAGGAGATCCAGCCCTACACGTGGGGATAGATGCATGCATCTGTGCAAATAGCTGGCACAGCTGCTATAAAATATCTACAAAATACACTAGTAGCCGGCTGGCCATCAGTGGTCGGCAACCAAAAGATGATGGCCGGCAGCCTAAAAAGGGTGGCTGGTAGGCCACCAGAGGCTGCAGACTAAGCTAGGCTTGGTCCAAAACTAGGACAATGAAGGTACAGGGTTTGAAAGGCTCAAAGTTGTGACATTCCGTTAAGGACTTCGAGCACTTGGCAAGCAAATATGTTCATCATCGGGTGTGCATGCAATGACGTCCAAGTCGTAAGGGCCATAAAAAATGGGATGTCTACAGTGCCCCACCTGTCCACACTGATAACAGGTGAGCGGTTTCCCTTTTCCCTGACTCTGGCTCAGAGAACAAGCCGAAGACGAAGCAGCTCGCTGCTCTCCTCCTTTCTACCGGCAAGTCAGAGATTTGTTACCCAACTGGCCACACTTGAAACAAGTGAAATCTCCCTGACCACCTCTCCGAAAATCCAAACTCGACACTGGAAAAATGGACCTCGACTGAGCTCCCTGGGACAACTGAGGGTTAGAATCCCTCTGCCTCTTACTGTCCCCCAGACTATCCTGACTCCTCCTAGAGCCCCTCATCCTCTTCTCCTCCAACTGTATCACAGTCTCCAGATGAGCCGTCGCCTCCACAAGGCGTCCGTAATCCCTAATCATCGAATTGGCCACCTTAAACTTTAGCCTGGTCCTCAACCTTTTCTCAAACTCCAAGCAACGGTGTTCCTCAGTTGCCACTAACTCGAGTGCAAACCTAGAGAGGCTAGTAAATGTGGCTTCAAACTCAGCCACTGGTGTATTCAACTACACTAGCTTGGAAAACTGGTCCCTCAACTTCTCCCTAATAGTGGAAGGCAAAAACTTTTCCTAGAAGGCGTCGACAAAGGCCTCCCAAGTCCCTCCAAAGCGCCCCCGCGTATACTTCCACCATTGGCTCGCGTCTCCCTTCAACTGGAAGGACACCAAGGTCACTCTCAAACCTCTGTCTTCAATGTCGAGCATCTCAAACATCTTCACCATCTGCTCTAGCCACTCATCTGCCTTCAGTGTCTCCTTGGGATCACCTAAAAACTCTTTTGAACTCGACCGGAAAAACTCCCGCTTCATGAAAGATGGCCCTGTCTCAGCTACTTGGGCCTGGACTTGATTCTCAGCACTGAGAATGTCCATGGATTCCCACAAAGCTTTGGCCATTTCACGGGCTAAGGCGTCCATGGCATGTTGACTTACTGGTTCGGCCACGTTGGCCTGACCAACCCCTTCCTCTTGTGCCAGAATATCATCCGGTATTGGCATCTCGTGCCTTCTAGGCCTACCACGCCTTCCACCACCACGTCTACGTCTTGACATCCCAATAAAGGTAACGAAAGAAATTAGCAGATTTACAAATGTGTCGAAGCTAACCCACTAGCGTCCTAATGCGTTGGACAACGATAATTCACTCCATATAAGCACTTAGTCACATAAACACATACGAATTTCATTTTCAGATAATGATCATCCCGTGGTGCTACTAGAGTTCCAGTTAGAAATGGTAGTGATCAAGTGCCCTTCCAACAGGACTCCCAGAAACCCGTGGACCCGATCAACATTCGAGAAATTAAATCTCATACCCATATAGTCACATAAGCATGTTATCATATAAGCACATATCGTTCACACTTAAGTCTCTAGCGAGTAAGACAAACCCATTGTGGTACTAACCACTCCCCACGTACCCAAAGTATTCAAACTCGGTACGCTCTGATACCATGTTGTAACACCCGCAGAATAATATAATAAATCCAACAAATAAACTAGAGAATAACAGAAATAAAATACTTTCATTCATCATAATTTGTATTGCAAAAGATAACACATGTGATATAAATTCATAAATATACATCCTAAATCTATAGTATGTACCACCAGTTAATGATCAACAAAATAAATGCCCTACGAGCTTACATCTTTCCAAGGAATTGCTTGGTTACAACAAAAGAAAGAGTCTAACTCAATACAACTTAAGCCCTTGGCTATTACAAAATAAACACTACAAAAATGAAGCTCTTGCTCCAAACTTCCTCCAAGCGATTACCTTGGCAAAGGCATGTCACCAGCACCTGAAAATGGTTTCCTAAGTAGGGTGAGCCAATACCAGTAGAAACAATCCATCACAATATATGAAATTTAACGAAGATATAAGTGCAATGTGACTATACCATGCTGGTGACAAAATTTTCACATTTTATATAATCAAGAAGTGCCAAGGGTCATATCTCAATTCATTTCATTTCAATTCAATTGAAGCTTGCTCAATATTCTCAATTTATAAGTCAGTTTCATCATTTTTCGATAACCCAATTGAGACCATAACTCAGTGGTTTTCCAACTTTATACACTACTACACAAAAACTTCAAATCTACCATTTTACGAAAATTTTGTTTGCAGGATCGGCACCCATGTATACACAAGATTTCGGGACTTTTACTCTGGACACTCCGGCCAACTTAATTTCAATAGAATCCATCCCTTATCTCCTTCCATACAATGGAGTACATCCCCTTTCAACTCCCAAACTATCATACATATACAATGTAAATAAACAATAGTCATATTCAATGACATCCAACAATCGATTAGTTTCAATTTACCTAATCCTCATGCAATTTCTATAACAATCATGACTATCCTCCACCGATAGTCCAATACAGTTATTTCTAAACAGATATTCAATCTCAAAACAGATAGCTCATTGAAATTTCCATAGGTATGAGATAATACATATCTAATTCCACCATTTCTACCAATGTCCATCCAATTTCATGTTTGCAACACCAATTTTATATATTTACACAAAATAAATATTCAAACCATTTAGGGCAAAACTTTCCCCTTTTTAGATAGCAACCCAAATAGCGCAAATCAAGCATTTACCACAATACAACCTTACATTTAATCCCCCATGACTATCTATTTCACATTTCTCAAAACCCCTCTTTTGATTTTATATTCCAAACCCTAAGTTTGTCCATAATACTCCTAAAACCCATCATTGTTACACAACCACAAATAACTAAGTTAAAAACCATAACAAAGTGTAGAAAGTCCCTACCTCAAGTGTAGAAGCCCAAAGGAGAAGTGGAGAAATCTCAAATATGCCCAAACTCGACTTTATTCGGACCAAATGGGAGCCCACGGAATGCTCTACTTTTTTTATCAAAGAGAGCAGGGTAGAGAGATCCCTAGATCTAGGTGTATTTGTAGAGAGAAGTCAGATTTTAGCGAAAGAGGGAGCTGGTCTAGGGTTTGTGAGTGAAAAGATATCAAAAAGCGATGTAACAAGTCATTTTCATGATATGATATGCACAGAGTCCACTTGAGCGTCAGACACAATAAGTTGTTCCGCTCGAGCACAAGAAGAGACCCACTCGAGTGCAGAATATATACATCCAGAAGTTTTGCAAACCACAAACCAACGCTCGAGCGCAGAAAAGGACCGCTCGAGCACCCACTTACTCGAGCGTAAAAAACACCGCTCGAGCATAGAAAACACTCTCCTAGTTGTTTTGCAGACCTGTAAAATACTGAGAGTTCACAAAGTCCACTTGAGCTCAATAAGTGCCGCTCGAGCAGAGGAGCAAAATTAACAAAGCCCGCTCAAGTGCAAGAATGACTGCTCGAGCAGAAGACCAAAATTCTAGGCAACACAAGGTTTGAAAAACAAGCGACCAACCTGCCCAAACGCAACCTTGACAACCCAAAAGCCAATTCTGAAGAGATATAAGGGGAACGAGAGGTAAACAACAATATGAAAGAATTAAACCCGTGTCCCGGATACCACAAGAGTCGGGTCAAAAGCGGGATCGCTATGACTTTTGTGATTAGTTCTTCTAAATTTTTTCCTAAAACAAGCCACCAGTAAAAGTCCTCTTCATTGAGGCTAAAAGAACTTCAAAGCCATTATCTGATTGATTAGTTGGCCTTTATCATTTCTGTAAGGATTTATTGATCCTTATTGGCACGCTCTAATTACATTCTTAATCTTTGAAAGTAAAAAAAGCCAACAAGTAGATTTGTACAGGAGTAATGTCATACAAACAAAAAAATCATACATAATTTTCATACATAATGATGTGGCTCATTATGAACTTTTCACTTCAAAATGACATACCATTGAAGATGAATTTATCTAGAATAATATATTTTCACATCATTCTTGTGAAATTTTTTAGGGGAAATTACACAAACTAGTGTGTCAAAAAAAATATTACAAAAAAATAATAAATTCAAAAAATATTAATTATTAAAATCATAAATTATTTCACTATTGTATAATAATTTTTAAAATTACCTCCTAAATAATAATTTCTTTAATTTTTTATATACATTTTATGTGTGAATAGAATTTTTCATTCACACAGTATTTGTGGAGGCATATTTTGTGAATGATAGCACGTAGCCGAGGTCACGCCGACGTGACAACCAGAGTGCCACGTGGCTTGATCGTGTGATGAGATGATCTCGGCTAGGCCGAGGTTATCTACGGAGATACTGGAATTCGGGATAAGCAGATAAGGGACAAGAGTCCTAGTATAGGGGAGGACCTCAGTCTGGATAAAGATAAAGCTCTTAGGGAGTTTATCTCTATCTATCAGGGAGTCCAAGATGAGCATTGAGCCAAAGTCCATTGAAGCTAGACTTCTACAGGGATCAGGTTAGTGCTGGCTATAAAAGCAGGCCACCCTCGTGGGTCTGAGGGAGGCTATTTTTATGTGTGATATACAGTTATTTCTTTTGAGTTAAGCACAATTTGCTATCTTTGGGAGATATTTACTGACTTAATCGTCCGAGTGCCCCCGGGTGGACAAACCACTGCTGGATTCTTATTTTTCTGTGACAGATTGTTCGGGCTTAATCTATCTTGCCGGTGCTCCCCAGGTAAGTTCTCTCTTTGGTTGTGTGGTGGGAAATCAACACCCACAATTTGGCGTCGTCTATGAGAACGTAAGGAGAATAGACGGACAACGACGGACAGAAAGAGAAGATTGGAGACGACATCCCTAGTAGGAGTGGTAAACAGGCCAATCCTAACATAGAAGAGGAAAACCATAATGAAGGAGTACAGGATCAGAATCCCAGAGAGAAGGGCGTCGGCCATGAGGGTAACGTACTAAAGAAACCGGGCCGAGACGAGTATTACAATGAAAGTGACCTCCATGTATGGAAAGATAGATGCCTGAGGAGGGATGACGAGATGAAAGAAATGGCGAACAAGTTGGCAGACTTGCAATCGGTTGTCAACTTCATGATGCAGGATAATGTCATGTAACCACCATTTCCATTGAAGGATACGTCGATTCCAGCAGCCAAAAATGACGCCCAGAAAGGGTGGCAGAAAGCAATCCCAGCAGTCCCTTAGGATGACAAGGTAAAGGAATACTCACATCGGCCTTCACGGGATGTTGGGTGAACGGAGTCAATAAGAGGAGAGTCTTAGAGAAAGCCTTGTACCAAGGGGACTTATGTCAAAGAATATCGGCACGTTCGGGGAAGGAACTTTGTTTTGACACGGTGAATGAAGAGAAGTCCAAGAGGACTCATAACGACACTGGGAGCAGCGCACCGAAAAGGTTGAAGTCCGTTGAGAGCCAAGCTCCTGGTCGGGCTAAAGAGGATTCGAGGGACTACCTCCAGAGGAAGCGGCATAATGTCGAGGTCATGTCCCTTGTCAAGCTGAGAACGCTGTTTTCAATAGAGCTGGATAGGTTTGAGGCCCCAAAAAGGTTCCATATGCCAAGGTTCTAGATATATGACGGTAAGTCCGATCCGAACTTTCACGTCGACTTATATTTGAATTCAATGGCATTGTATACCGGGAATGAACTGTTGCTCTGTAAGGTGTTTCCCTCATCCTTTGGGGAAATCGCATCAGCCTGGTTTCACAAGTTGCTGAAAGGAACAGTGAAGAGTTGGGAAGGCCTGGCTGAGATGTTCGTCGCCAGGTTTGTTACAAACAAATTACAGCCATTGAGGGTAGACTCCCTGATGGCTCTGAAAATTGGCAAATGTGAAAGCCTCAGGGCTTATGCCAAAAGGTATTATGAGTTGTTCAACTGATTACCAGGATATAACCAGGAGTTGGCGGTCGTGCCTTTTAAGAACGGCCTGGAAGATGATTGCTTGCTTCGAAAGTCACTAGTAAAAACTCTACCAAAGAGTATGGAGGAGCTCATGGAAAGGATCAAGAAATATGCGAGAGCAGAAGAGGATATGCTAGGAACAAAGACGTCGAAGCAGGAGAAGAGGAATGACTCGTCGAAGCGAGGCCAAGGTAATACAAATTTTAGTAGACAAGAAACAAGACTGAGGGCTGCACAGGCATTCACCACTGTGTACCGGATCCCGGTTTATAAAGTTCTGGAAAGGATCAAGAACCAGCCGTATTATAGAGCACCAGAGAAGATTCCTGGTGAATTTATGGGAAGAAGCCTTGGGAAGCACTATGTCTGCCACAATGAGGATAGATACCTAACTCAAGGGTGTAGAGCCCTAAAGACACATTTGGAAGACCTGGTCGGTCACTTGAGGGACCTGGTAGACGAGGCAAGAACAAGGGAAAAGCAGGCAAGGCTGTCCCAGGTACCGGCAGACCACCTCCACCAGTACTACAACAACAAGCAGACGGACCTCGAGTGATCAATGTGATTCACTCAAGGATCAATGAGAACGAGGTGCGTGGGGAGACTCAGAGGGTGAAGCACTTACAGCATGTATATCAGGTCTAGCAGAAGAGACCTAGGACAAACGAGTGCTAGGGACCAATGGTGTCCTTTACTGAAGTAGACCTAGACATGGTGCAGCATCCACACAACGATGCTCTGGTAGTAACCCTTAAGATTAGAGAATGCCAGGTAAGGCGCATCCTAATTGACCAAGGCAGCTCTTGTGACATTATGTATGTCAGATGTTACAAGGAGCTCAGTCTTCACTGAGATTATTTGGAGCAGTCCAATAGCCTAATGGTCGGGTTCAACGGAACGTCGACATGGCCCTTGGGGGCAATAAATCTAGAGGTCCAGGCAGGCACCAAGAAGGTAAGCACAAAGTTTATAGTAATTGATACCCCCTCCCCTTACAATGTTATCCTGGGAAGACCATGGTTGCATGCAATGAGGGCAATTTCCTCAACGCTGCACCAACTGTTGCAGTTCTCAACGGAGCATGGAATTGAGGAGGTTAGAGAGAATCCAGTGCAGGCAAAGAATTGCTCTATGGCAACAATGAAATACACCTGCAACGTGCGAAAGGCAAAAATAGCAGAAATTGAGGACGAAAACATGGAAGTCCTAGATGATGTCGGCAAAGAACTAGCCGAGAAAAGTGAGGAAGCCCTGAAGAAAATTATGGTCCAACAAGGAGATGAAGAGTGTTTCTTCCTTCTCGGCTTAGGATTGGCCGAGGAGGAGGAAAGTGTGTTAGAGGTGTTCTTTCGAGCAAACATAGAGGTGTTTGCCTAGCCGCCATACGAAATTCCTGGCATTGACCCCGAGGTCATTTGTCATAGGCTTAATCTAGAAAGGTTGGCTAAACCTGTCCTTCAGCGCGCAAGGAAGCCAACGTTGGTTCATGTGGAGGCAATAGAGGAGGAAGTTGACAAATTGTTGGAAGCCAGGGCTATTCAAGAGGTAAATTACCCAACCTGGTTGTCCAACACAGTTGTTGTGAAAAAGAAGAATAGGAAGTGGAGAGTCTGCGTGAACTTCACCAGCCTGAATAAGGCCTGTCCCAAAGACAGTTTCCCACTGGCTAAGATTGATCAGTTAGTAGATGCCACTTTAGGGCATGGAAGGATGAGCTTCCTGGATGGTTACATGGGATACCACCAGATAGCGATGTATACCCTTGATGAGAAGAAAACTACATTTATTACCCTAAAAGGGCTGTACTACTACAGAGTGATGCATTTCGGGTTGAAAAATGTAGGAGCAACCTACTAGAGGTTAGTGAACAAGATGTTCAGACATCTAATTGGCACAACAGTAGAAGTATACATTGATGACATGGTTGTGAAGACCAAAGAACCTGAGAATCACCTAGCCGACTTGAAGAAAATTTTTGATATCCTTAGAACATATTGGCTCCGACTTAATGCTTCGAAATGCACATTCGGAGTTAGGTCTGGTAAGTTCCTAGGATACTTAGTTACCAAAGGGGCATTGAGGCAAGCCCAGATCAAATCAAGGCTATCCTGGACTTGAAAAGCCCCACATCGGCAAAACAGGTGCAGATGTTGACTAGAAGGACCGTAGCCCTGAACAGATTTAGAAGCAGAAGTTCAGATAAGTGTAAACCATTTTTCAGTTTGTTAAAGAAGGCCACAGATTTTTTTGTGGATAGAGGAATACAAAGTCGCCTTGGCTGACTTGGAAAAGTACCTGACAACAGCTCCAATTCTGTCAAATCTAGTACCTGGAGAGGAGCTGTTCTTATACTTGCCAGTTTTAGAGCACGCAGTAAGTGCAGTGGTAATCAGAAAAGAGAAAGGAGAACAAAGGGTAGTATACTATATGAGTAAAACCTTAGCAAGTTCAGAGACCAGGTACTTATCCCTAGAGAAATTGACACTGGCCTTAGTGATGGCTTCCAAAAAGTTGAATCATTATGTCTAGGCCCACAAGATTGTGGTGTTGACTGAGCATTCCTTAAAGTCCCTATTACAGCAAAGAGATTTGACATGCAAGGTAGCCAGATGGGCAGTAGTGTTGGGCCAATATAACTTGTAGTTTAGGTCTAGAATGGCAATTAAGGGCTAGGTTCTAGCTGACTTTGTGGCCCCGTTCACACCTGGTGCCATCCCACATCGAACTTCGATAAGTCGCGGCTTAGGGTGTCCAGGGGAACAGGAAGAAACCCAGCTGGGAATGAAAAGCCCATAGTAACACAGAGAAGAGAAGAAAATCCCAAGCCCTGAGACATCTACATCGGTGACTCCTTCCGCTTGTTTGTTGATGGAAGTTCAAGGTTGAGTAGCTCTTGAAGTATCACCAGACAGCAAATGCTAGAAGGAGTCCATTCGATGAAGATGTCTCAAGGCTTCAAACAATAAAGCAAAGTATGAGGGCACTGATTACAGGGCTAAAGTTAGCAGCATCAATGAAAGCCGAAGATGTGGTAGTCTTCTGTGACTCCAAACTTATTGTGAACCAGGCAACAGATGAGTATGCAGCCTGAGATGAAAGAATGATCGCCTACGTCAAAGAAGTTGTTAGACTGCTAGCCTTGTTCCAAGATTGCCGGCTACAACAGGTTAGCCGAGATGATAATAGTCATGTCGATGCCTTGGGCTAACCTGGCTAGTACAATGAAATCAGGGGAGGCAAGGGCCATAATGGTTGATTATTTATCAGGCCCAAGTGTGGAACCACTAATCACAGAGTATGAAACAATGTGTATGGAGATGGGTCCAAGTTGAATGGATGCAATAGTAATATTCCTCAGGGGATGACAATCTGCCAGATGACCGAAAAGACGCACACAAGACCAGACTAGAGTCGGCCAGGTTCAGCCTAACATTAGAAGGCCATTTCTACAGAAGGCCCTTTATTGGTCCCTTTTTGAGATGTCTACATCCCTCCCAAGTTGAAGACTTCTTGTATGAAATACATGCAGAAGTGGTGGCCCTACTCAAGGGTATGAAATACATGTGGAAGCCATGTTGGGGGCAGATCACTTGCTCATAGGGCCATTACTCAAGGGTACTGGTGGCCTTACATGCAGAAGGATGTCGAAGCCTACGTCAGAAAGTGCAAGAAGTGTCAAAAGTTTGCACCTTTGATACATCAACCAGTACCAGATTTGAACCTAGTATCCAGCCCATAGCCATTTGCCTAGTGGGGCATGGATCTTGTTGGACAATTGCCCCAAGCAACTGGGCAAAGAAAGTTTCTGTTAGTAACAACCGATTACTTCACAAAATGGGTAGAAGCTGAACCCCTTACGAAAATTCGAGACATTGATGTGAAGAACTTCATATGGAAGAATATCATCACCAGGTTTGGGATCCCAAGGGCAATAATAGCAGACAATGGTACACAGTTTGACAGTAAGCTAATTAAAAGCTTTTGTGCAAAGTACAAAATCAAGAACTACTACTCTACTCCAAGTTTCCCTCAGAGTAATGGACAGGCAGAGGCATCCAATAAAACTATCTTGGATGGGATTAAGAAAGAGGCTAGAAGCAGCAAAAGGGAAGTGGATAGATAAGTTGCCCTATGTACTCTGGCCATATCGGACTACGCTAAGAAGATCAATTGGGGAGTCTCCATTTGTCATGGCTTATGGCACTAAAGCAGTTATCCCATTAGAAGTCGACATTCTAGGGATCAAAACCCAATGGAGTGGAAAATGGTATTAATGAAGCATTTTTAGCCCGAGATCTAGACCTACTGGAGGAGAAAAAAGAGAGAGTAGCAATTTGACTAGGGGCGTACCAGCAACAACTTGCTAGGGCTTACAACAAGAAGGTCAACCCAAGAGCATTCAAAGTAGGGGACCTTGTGTTAAGGAAAGTGGTCAGCAACAAGAAGGATCCTAGGGAGGGCAAGCTAGGCTCAAATTGGTTAAGGGCCTTATAGAATCATCTCAGTTGCCGGCAATGGGGCATATCGGCTTGAGGATAGTGATGGCAAAGAGTTGCCTGGAACACTTACAACTTGAAGTTTTTCTATCATTAAATTTTTGTTTTTCGAAGTTTATGTCATTAACCGAAATAATAATAAAATTTTAGTTTGATTTTCATGAATTTGAAATTTGTGTGATAGGACTAACCAGTCCTATGGCGATGTTTCTGAATGAAACATGACGAATAACTTAGACTTATTATATGACAGAGTTAAAATTGTACTTGCATATAATTAGAGTTGAACTAAGTTGGTGATGTTTCTGAATGAAACATGATGAATAACTTAGACTTATTGTATGGGAGAGTTGAATTATACTTGACATATAATGGAGTTGAACTAAGTTAGCGATTTTTCTGAATGAAACATGACGAATAACTTAGACTTATTGTACTGCAAAGTTGAATTATACTTGCATATAATAGAGTTGAACTAAGTTGGCGATGTTTCTGAATGAAACATGACAAATGACTTACTCATTATATGGTAGAGTTGAATTATACTTACATATAATGGAGTTGAACTAAGTTGAATTAACCTGGACTTGCCATGTCGGCAGAGTTAAACTCAGAATGGAACTAAGTGCATTTTAGTTAGATTAATAGAGAAACCAAGGTTGAGAACCTTGGTTAGTCTTTGTTTGAATCTGACTTCAGCGAAAGACCATAGAAATATGCTTAATGTGAACTTAAGTGAAACTTAGGTTCACATTAGGGGGCAGGGAGTAGGAATAGTAAATAAAACTTAAGAGCTGGGGGACTTGTTGAAATTCAGCAGGAATGGGCTTAACACTTGTTTAAATTTCGGAGAAATTTACAAGTTGGAATTGGCCGAGGTAATTATGAATGAAGGTATCCGAGATATATATTACCCGAGGTGACCAAACTAGATTGTCAAAACTTGGAAAAGGTAAAGTCTTAACAGAAGATAGCATATGGAGATGATAAGAGCCATACTGAATAACACTTGTAAAAAATATTTTAATATTTTTAAAGTGTTAGTAGAGGTATGCCAATGGCTAACTGAGGGAAAACAATCAAGGTTTATATTCGAGGTATTATATCCTGGAGTTATTATACAGTTAAGGTATACTTTGAAGAAATGCAAAAATATTCTAAGTATGAAAGCAGTAAAAACATGCACAGAAGAAAAGAAGGCACACATTCAACACTTGGAAAAGAATATAAGACTTGTATTCAAAGGATGGAACTTGTTCTGATACAAAAACAAGGCACATCGGCCAGATTGAAACTTAACATTGTTCAAACAGAAAGGTTGTAACAACTACAAAAGAAGAAATACAAAGTACAAAAAGGGAAGAGATTCTAAGTGGATCACTCTACTTCAGCGATGAGCTGTGTATCGACCTCGGTAGACAACTCCGCCTCGATTTCGGCATCAATCTCGAGAAGAGTTTGGTCAAGGCTCTTCTCGACTGTCTATACCTCAGCTTCTAACATGGCTCTTTTGGGAGAGGCACTCTTGGAGATCTCGTTCTCCTCATCTTGAGTCAAGTCAAGGACTTGCTCATTCAGAGTAGGGGACTTGGCCCCAACAGTAGCCTCGTCATCATTCGTAGCCTCCTCCTCGGCGTCATTCTCCTCGGCATCGTCATCGGAATCTTGTAGAGCTAGAGGGAAAGGCACTTAGAGCTGGTCAATATTACGGAGTGGGGAGTCCATTGGGACAAACATTTTGTTGAGCGCCGCCGTCTAGCCAAGGTAATAACCTCAGTTGCAAGCCAGGTTGACTTGCTCTTTATATTGATCTCGAACAGCGGCTTGCCCTTCCTCAAAAGCCTTCTCATCGACCGCCTTGACCTTGGCATCTTTTGAGTCAAGGGCCTCTTGGAGTTTGGCCTCTAGCTCAGCTGCTCTAGCTTTGGCAACCTCAAGATCAACTTTGAAGGCTGCGGCTTCAATATCGACCATTTTGGCTTTTTCCTCGGCTAAATCCTGGGTAGCTTTGGAAGCCTTAGCTTGATCCAATAGAGCTCGATTGTTGGCTTCGGCATAATGGACCGAGGAGAGGAGTTTGGCAACTTCCTTAGTCTTCCTTGCAAACTCCTTCCTTGTCATCTCAGTCTTAACTGCGTATGAATGTCCATGCTGGATAGCCTGCAAAAAGTAAAACACATTAGTGAAATTTGACTAAGTGTTGAAAGACTGGAAAAGAATGAATAAAGAAGCTTACCAAAACTGAGTGTTGCATCATCAGGCTGAAGTTTTCATACATATGGAGGTCGGCCATGTGAGTCATATCTTCGGGTAGGAGCATGGCCGTTGATAGGGCGGCACCGACCTCGACGTCATTAATCGTGCTGTCGCTGGCTGTCAAAGGTCTGTCCCCTACCATGACTTCAGGCGCCCAGGTCATATTGCAAAGGAAATTCCTGCTACCCTCTAGGCAATCTAACCTCGGCTTCTTCGATGGCGGGACATCGGGTGTTACATCCTCTGATGGCCTCTTCTTGGCAGTAGTAGTGTTCTTCTCAACCTCGGCTAGTTTTGAGATTGGCATAGTGTCCTCAAAGTCAATCTGAGTCACTGTGCCCTTAGCCTTGGCCTTCTTCACTCTTTTCAGGTTTGGCTTTGATTGGGATAGAGAAGATGAGGATTGCACTGTCACAACCCCAGGGATGTTGGCAAGGAGATCCTCAACAATGGCTGGTTTACGACCCATTTCGTTGGCGGTGGAAGCAACTGTTACTCTGGTGCCGAAGTGTATTGCTAGAAGGGCGATTAGGGGATTGGATTGTAAGCCGATGCCTTAGAGTCTCAGCGTTTGCGGCTGCAAGTTCTGCCGGCAGGAGCGAAAATTGGAGCTCGGCGTCGGCATTGGCGCTGGGATGGAGGAATTAGTTAAGGGATAGAAGTAGATGGTTGCTCAATTGGGTCAGAGGTGAAGGCCTGATCTGGCCTTGGAGATGAAGTTGTTGGTGGAGTTGTGGTGGCATGGAATGTTGGGCAGGGCCGACTTGTATGTTGGTATGTAATTCAGTAGAAGAGGGGCCTTGCGCCTTTGCGCAGGGAGATCCAAGAGATTCTTTAGATCTCAGCTGAGGACGTATGATTGCCGAAATCCCTTTGCTGGTTGAGGAAGAACTGCAGAAAACCAAGAGCAAAACATTAGTAGAGATGAATAAATTGGCAAGCCTTAACCAAAATGGAATTTCAGTACAATAACTAAGTCTTACCATCACCCTTTTTAAAAACTGTTCGGCTCAGAGGATAGAGATGGAGGTCATCATCAGGTGTAAACTCCCAGTTGCCCGAGACGATAAAGTAATCATCTCCAACACCTTTATTGGGCTTAAGGTAGTATATGTAGCCTTTTTTAGACTTAAGGCCACACATGGTATAGCAAAATTGGATGTCGGCTAAAGTGATCCTAACTTTTTCTCAGAGTGCCAGTTCAATTATGCCATTTATGACCCTATATGAGTTTATGGTGAGTTGCATAGGGTTAAGTTTGTAATAATGGAGGATTTCATGAAAGAGAGTATCAAGGGGAAACCAAAGTCCACATTTGACGAAGGCAACCACTGGGAAAGGCATGGAGTCCCTATCTGGTATAATGGAGTCCTCTTCTCCAGCTAGCCTAAGTTGGACGTTAGCTAGGATGGAAAAATCTCTCCTAAAGTGTTCAAGTTTTTCTGGGGTATCTACCCTCCACCTAAACATACCCATTATCTCGGCTTAGAGTGTTTTGGGATGAATGTCAAAGAGAAAGAAATGGTAGGGATTGATAACCTCGGCTAAAACCAAAACTGGAACTGGGGCAAAGGTTTTTGAAGATCTAGGGGGAATTTGTTTCAGTTTTCCTAAAGAATGTGATTTCTATCAAATGCCAAACCTAACTCTATATGGAAACAAGAATCAAGGGCAAGAATCTGGAAACAAGTCAAAGAAAAATAAAAAAGAACATGATTCAGAGTCAAGAAAGCAACATTTTTTCAAGAAACACTGAGTAGATGTGTACGGATGTGCAAAGGCCAAGAACAGTGGCAAAAATTATTAAAGCTTCAAACCTATGAACACTATGTACGTGTGTGCGAGAATCACGAATCGTATGAATAGACACAAGGGCATATTGAACACCACGAATCATATTGAACACCACGAATCACAGACAAATACGAGATTCAAAATACAACAAGGATTTAAGAACAAAAATTGATTTGTAATGGCAACAAATAGCATGTAAACATGTAATAGATTTGAAACAAATCAAAGGAATAATGAAAGACTGAAAAGTGAGGAAATCAGTGGCTTGCCGAGGAAACAAACGCCGGGATGAGTATCGCCGAAGTCAGACGACGTGAATGGTCGCAAACAGATAATGAAAAGGTTGCCAGAGGAGGTAATCGGAACAGTCGTAGAGCTTGAAAGCTAGAACAATGGTGATTTGGGAGAGAGGCGTTAGAGAGAAAAAGTTTCAAGGCGAAATGAATACTCAAAAGTGAGGAGACGGAGAGAGGAGGGAGAAGTTTTGTCAAAATTGTGAAAATGCGGCAAACTATAATGATATGCCTTGGACGATGTGTCTGTCAGGCGGCGTGCGCAGAAGTGACGCGACCTGATGGCGCATGTTAGGTACAAATCAATGAGAGAAGGACGGGTGGCGGAAACGGTTGAGAAAACTGTGCGTAACAGCTTATGCATAAAACTCTTGGAGTTTTGGATTTAATGAGGCAACAACCTCAGCTAGAGGAACGATCTCAGTTAAGGAGCTTGGTTCTTGGTTCTTGGTCAGTGGCAAAGTTGGACAGTAGAGTCCTGGGTATGTGAAGCCGACGAGTAATGATCTCGGCTGTAGAAGGAAAGAATGAATTTTGGCCGACGAGACAATGCAGGTTCTATCACCTTAGATTGCCCAGGTAATAGAACCTAGGGGACAGTTGTGGGGGACATACTTTGTGAATGACAATACGTGGCCGAGGTCACGCCGACGTGTCAGCCAGAGTGTTACGTGGCTTGATCGTGTGCCAAGCTGATCTCGGCTAGGTCAAGGTTTTCTGCGGAGATACCGGAATCTGAGATAAGCAGATAAGGGATAAAAGTCCTAGCATAGGGGAGGACCTCAGTCTAGATAAAGATAAAACTCTTAGGGAGTTTATCTCTATCTAGCGGGGAGTCCAAGATGAGCATTGAGCCAAAGTCCATTGAAACTAGACTTCTATAGGGATCAGGTTAGTGCTGGCTATAAAACAGGACACCCTCGTGGGTTTGAGGGAGGCTATTTTTATGTGTGATATACATTTATTTCTTATGAGTTAAGCACAATTTGCTATCTTTGGGAGATATTTACTGACTTGATCGTCGAAGTGTCCCTGGGTGGACGAACCACCGCCGAATTCTTATCTTTCTGTGATAGATTTTTGGGCTTAATTTATTCTGCTAGTGCTCCCAACTGAGTTCTCTATTTGATTATGTGGTCAGAAATCAAAACCTACAATATTCTTTTTAGATGGTTGTTGATGAGTTTTGCAATATGATAATGATATTTGACAATTGGCAAGTTCAACTTTAACGAGGCCAACTACTGATGAGTTGTTTACCAAAAAAAACTACTGATGAGTTTTATTTTTACGCGGAAAGTAGTAAATTAGGATCCAATGCATAGATTGCTCTATAGATCCGCACATTAATGTTTTCTTTCTTTAGCCAAATGCTATAATATTGCACATAAAATCTACTAATAGACTCAGTCATGGAAGGATCTATTTTTAAAATAAATTTTATTCTGTCAATATATTTTTTAATCTATATTTGATCTTTCTTGTCATAATTTATTTAAAAAATTCTATATTATATTATTACAATAATGTTATTCGTGTCACAGGTAGAAAATATACCCTTTTGATTTAAGGCTAAAATACTTTTCCTCATCTGATCTAAATTCAGTTAGATAGTCCCTAAGTGATTTTGGATTAGTGTAACTCGACGTAATATGATTTTAATACCTCTAAAGCCAATTGCCTTTTTTTCCTTTTTTTTTTCTTTCTTCTTCTCTCTCTATTATATGCATAATTTTAATTTAACCAACATTAATTTAACTAAATCATAAATTAATCATAAATTTATAATTATTTATTTTAATTCTTAACTTTTAACCAAATTTTAATTTTATTATATTTTAAATCAATCCTGCAAATAAATATATATACACGTATTTTAGGGCCAGTAGAGATGCTTAGAGGGAAGAGAAAGCGATGAAGGTGGTCTTGGAAGGGAGAGGGGCGACAACAAAGCCAAGGAAAGGAAGAGGAGATTGAGGTGAATCATGAAGAGGGAGGTTGAGGTTAATTTCATTTTATTTCAAAAAAAAAAAAATCACTTGAAAAATTTGCATGTGTATTATACATTCTGTTAATTAGAATGAAAAAAATATCGATTACACTTTAATTTAACATCATTTGAAGACTATTAACTATTTTTGAATTGTAAAGAGTAGAATGTCTAACCTCAAATAATCAACCCTTTTTATAATGTGGGATATGCATTCATTCTTCGGCCTATTGTGATGCTTCAATCAATCAAATATATCAAATACATCCTTGGAGAGAAACATAGAGCAAAAGCTATACTTAGTGGGATTGGCCCCTCTCTCATTGTTTGGCCTAATTTGGCATGTTGTCAATAATATCCAATGGTAGAGCAGGAAACATTAAGATATACAGTTCACTTTCACCATTTGCATCAGTATAATCCCCCGGTAGATCTGGCTTCTTTCCCTCGGTGCCTGAGTCATGTGTCTTACAGCTGTCTGCAGGGAGGATAGAGAATTATAGAAAAAATTATGAGGTGATTTTGGAACAAATTTATATGGTGTCTCAATTTTTTTATTTATTGACAACAATGTTAGGAACACATAAATTAAAGAGCAATGCTACGTCGCTCGAAATTAGCCTCCCCGAATCCCCCTAAACGACGAAACGACGTCGTTTCGTCGTTTTAATTTTTTTTTTTTTTTTTTTCAATCAGAAAATCAGAAGAGACGAAGAAGAAGAAAGAAAGCAGAGAAGAAGAAAGAAGAAGAGGAAGAAGGGAAGAAGAAGAAGAGAGGGAAGAAAGAGGAGGAGGAAGAAGAAGGGACTGCAGCTGCGACGATCCATCTCCGAGCTGCGACGATGGCGGAGCTGCGACGATCGGACGGTCGACCGGAATGTAGGGGCCTCTGTGTGTGTGTGTCTCCCTCTCTCCTCTCCGCTCTCCCTCTCCCTCTTCCCCCTGTCTGTGTTTGAGCTCGAAAAGCTTCGAAAATGGAAGAAAAAAAAGAAAAAAAAAAAAAAAAAAAAAAAAGCCTAATGCCCAAACGACGTCGTTTTGGGCATTAGGGGGATTAGGGGGGGCAAATTTTCGAGCTACCAATCTTTATTCTAAATTAAATATAGAATGAGAGACATCTATGTCCTATTTTATATTTGATTTTCTGTGCATTTAGACTTAATATATGTGTTTGATTAACGTGTGGTTTAAACTCAATATTAATTTTTGCATAATGTGAGATTCAAATGAATAAATTTGAATTACATAATAATTTTTATTTTTATTTTTTTATTTATTTTTTATGTTTCTGAGTTGTTGATACATAGGCCTAGTTTGTCAAAAGATTTTTTTTAGATGGAGTTTGTTAACAGATTAAAATAATAATAAAAAAAAATTACTACAAATTATCACATTATTTTCTTTATTTAAAAAAAAAAAGAAGATATTTACACACAAGTTCTAATTTATAAACTTATACTTCATTAAGTCTTAACTAACAGTTTTTAGATCTTCAAATCCCATTAAATTTTTAATAGTCAGAATTGCCCTTCAAACAATAATTGTTCATTATTTATGATTATCTATAAAGGAATATGATGATTTGACATTTATTTTGATTTTCAAAACTTTAAAACATTAACTTTCAAATTGGAAAAAAAAAAATTACGTGCAAAAAAAAAAAAAAAAAAAAAAAAAAAAAACTAAATAGTGTGTTTCGTTTGAGTTTTCTGAAAATTGTATTTTTTTTGTTTTCGTATTTTTTTGTTTTTAGTAAATATTTTTAAAATTTTAACCAATTTTTTTTACTTTTTTAGATGTACCTTATTTAGATATATCTAAATAGTAAAATATTGGGTAAATTACACTGACACCCCCTAAGGTTTATATTTATTACAGTTTCCCTCATCACATTTGGGAAATGACACTGACCCCCCCTTATTAATTTAATTGTATGTATGATGATCATTACGGTGAGTGGAGAACTGTTATGAAACTTTAAACCTTAGGAAACAATCTGTAATGAAACTTTAAATCTCAGGGAGGGGGATGTAATTTCTTAAAGGTGAGGGAGAACTATAATAAACAGTAAACCTCAGGGGGGTGTCAATGTAATTTACCCTAAAGTGTTTATGAAAAATATTTTTAAAAATTAATAAATACACAAAATAACGAAAAATGTACCGAATTTTTGTTTATTTATTTATTTATATTTTTTGGTATTTAGTGTATTTTTTAAAGATTTTTTCACATATATTATACTTTTTACGTGTATTTATGTAAAATGTGTCTAAAAATAAAAAAATAAAAAATTGTTTAAAATATTAAAAAAAATCATTCAAAACATTAAAATACAGAAAAAAAAAATTAGAATTTTCTGAAAACTAGAACCAAACAAGCTGAATGTTTTTTTTTTTGGTTGAAAAAATTGAATTTTTTTGGTGCAAAATTAAAAAAAAATTATCTATAAAAAAGCATGATGATAGAACATTGATGTGCAAAATTGGAAAAAAAAATTACAAATGAAAAAATTGATAATATTCTCAGTTTTAAAATTGAAAAAAAAAAACTGATAATGTTCTCGATTTTATTGGATAGTTGAATCAAACTAATAAGTAGATGGGTAAAAACGTTTAATATCATATTCTGTTTTTTTATCAATTAGTGAAATAATTATTTGAGACATTATTATGTAAAATTGATAATGTTCTTAATTTTAAAAATTTTAAAATTAAATAAGACTTATTATTCAAAAAACTTAAATAGAAGTTGAGTTATTATAATATTTATAAATAGAATTTTTAAGTAAAAAGTCTTAAAAGATTCCTTAATATAATAGATAAAATTATAGATGTTACTGTTGCGAGGGCAGGGTTTGGTTGCTCCATTGATCAAAATCAAAACGGACAATAAGTGATCACATTAAAGATGGTTCAGAAGCTATAGTGGGGGTGATTATTTAGTATCGTCGGAGTATAGACATATAGTATTTTATAAGGTTTTGATTGGTAGAAAGGTATAAGGTTTCACAATTTATGTTAGAGACAGAAAAATAACATGAGATTAAGTAAATAATAATTGACTTAAAGTACAATCACATAATATTCTGAGAGTATTGAATAATTTCCCGCTCTGAGATTGATTGGAGCTTTCGACCTGTCTTTGGCTAGTAGGCCAACCAAGTTCAGACAGAAGATCAAGTTGACTCTTTTCTTGTTTGGGAAATTGAATTGAAGTGAAAACTTATTGGCTGATTTTGAATGTTTCACATTAGTTTGTTTGGCAAGTTAAAAAGTTAAAAAAATCATAAAAAGCCAAATATCTCAATAATTTATAGCTTTTAATAAAACAAAAAAATATATTTATAAACACATTACTTTTTTTTTTTTCTACCTCATAAAAATTTAAAAATAAAAAAATTACTAAAAAAAATAAATTCTCGAATGGAAGACTTGTCTTCTTGTCTTTCCTAAACAATTATAAAAGTTATAAGTCTCATTAGTTTAGCTAATAAAATACAAGTTAGGCATCACATGTACATGCCTCAAAAATAAAATACTTTTCCAGTAATGTTGTATAAATAAATTTATAGAGATTAATATGGGCATCACATGATGGATTGTGATCTTTTCCATTGCATATTTGTAATAGAGAAATTTCATTATATCATCCAAAGATGAGTGCAATTATATCTTTTAATTTAAAATAATTATAATATTATATTTTTAGCCATTAAAGGTTGTTTTGGAAAGTTGGTTAAAAATTGATTTTTTTGATTTTTTTGGCTTTTTTAAAAAAAATATGTAAAAAAATAAAAATAAAGAGATAATATGACTCAAAATAAATTAAAAGGAAAGTTCCCAAATTAAGCCTAAATATGTAGTGAAAATATTGGAGATGATCGAAATTCTCATGTGATAGTCTTGTTTCAAGGCAAAACACCTAGCAATATTGTTCAAAATTATAAAAATACCACCATTATATCATTCATTTTGTATAAAAATTCATAATTTTCCTCAAGTGCCCCTCCTCGGAGTCAAATCCAGAGAAAAGTATCATGCCAAAACAGTGGTTTCATTTGTGAGTACGTTGGAGGGACAGTTGAAAAATTAAATTACTTGGCCAATCATAGAGCAGAACTCATTTACTGATGAGAAGGTTGCATCACTGTTACATCATAAACTAAAACAAAAAGTAAATACAAAAATGGTTGGTTAAACATTAGGTAGAGGACAGATGACAACAAAGCATCAATAATTAAAACTATTTAAATTGATTGGAAGGGTAATAAGAAGCATGTGATGCTTAAACATTAGGTAGAAGAGATGACAACAAAGCATCAATAATTAAAACTATTTAAATTGATTGAAATGGTAAGAAGAAGCATGTGACCGAGCAGAAATTTTTAAAAGAATTCATGTGTTACCAAAAAAAAAAAAAATCAGAGAACTATTCCATGTGAAATATTGTAAAAAATATACCATCAAAGGTATAACTATCACGTAAATGACACTGGAATGCAAATTTTCTGCATTTGTAAATAGCTTACCGAGAATAATTCCATGTGCACCTCTATACTAAGAGCTTATCAATGTTCCAAACCTCTCATGTCCAGCTGCAAACCAAAAAATGTAATAGCCTCATACCTGAATATTGAATAATATATGTTTGAATAAAATAAGTTCAGTAAAACTTGTCCAGAAATTTTTTTTTCTAAATTGTTGTTTTTGTTTGTGTTTCTGTTTTGAAGGATAAATACATGTCAATACTAATTTAAGGGCTCTCCTTCCACAACTCCAAAACCACTCAAACTTGCACAAACACTTCAGTAGTTATTTTTCATCTCAATTTTTCATAAAGGCAGCCGTAGGGTTTTGGTATTGGAAAGTAGCTATTTTAGCAACTGTTTTAGCCATTTCACAAGGTGTAAAAAACTGCACAAAAAATCGTTTATGGAACATTAGATTACCTAACCGCATTTTTTATTATATTGCTCAAGGAAAATTTGTAAAATTCAAAAGTTCATTGAAGTATTGTGTAAGAAAGTTGAAAAACCACCATTTATAGGGTTTTTTCGTTTCAAGCCCAAAAATAGCTTAAAAAGGCTTAACAAGCCAGGTTACTGTGAAAATGATAACCAGTATAAAAAAAAGAAACATTCCTGCCTTGAGTTGGAGATTTATAACAAAAACATCCAAGAAAAAACTAAAAAATCTGTTACATGTATGAGGGGGAAATACTATTGCGATCCAAGAAAGTTTCCACATTGAATAAACAAAAGAGTTCCAAATAACAAGTCATCTATGTTAATTACTTGTGTCCCAAATCATAAGTTTTAGTCTTTTTCCACCAACTATTAGCAACTTGAGGACTTTAAGCTCAATAATTAATGAATTCAAATAAAAAATGAGTAAAGTCCATCAAAAGAAAAATAAGGTGCACATTGATTTTTCAGTTTATATCATTTCCATTCTTCACATGAAAACTATATTAACTAAACAAGCAAAAAGAAACTGCATTTCTAAGCCAAATTGTTACGTGGAAGTTCAAAAAACACAAGTGGATAAAAAATTGTGAGGCATGGAGGATGTTCACTGCTGAGACTACTAATCCAATAAAAGGTAACATCTAGAGAATGCCAAGTATATCAAGGATGTATTGCATATTCTATATCAGTAAAGTGCCCATTAAGATAGCAAAGCCTTCCTACACAATTAGAAAGCATATTGTTACTGATACCAATGCTAAAGCCCCTTGAAATCTATTGTTCTGCAAATTAGGAAAATGCAACTCTGAGTGTACATGAGCTTTGCATTGCTAATGTTGAACATCTAGATCATCCAAACCAAATCACCAAAATGGAATTTACAAATTGTAATAACATACTAAGTCGTATGAAGTCTCTACATAATATATGCCCCAACAATCATGTCAAGCGATAGAAATGTGGCATACATTATTCTTTCCTTTCCATTCTTTTCGGCTCTTTTCTTTTTAGGAGTTGTTATTAACAACAATATTAATTCCATCTATCCCCCTAATCACCCATTCAAATATTTTGAAAGGTTGAGTTAAGTGAATATGTATCATTTTCACACCCCCCCCCCCCTAAAAAAAAAAAAAAAAACTAATTTCTGAAAGAGTTTTCCTTCTGGTATTTTAATTGAAATAAAACAACAAACAAACAAAATCAAGAAAGTATGAATTATCCCAGTATGAGAAACCCTTTCAAAAACTTATGATTCCCAAATGGACAATTCAAAAAGCACAAGTTTGAAATCATAAAGAAGCCAGCGATGATCCTTAGCACCATCATGAAAAAATGCCTAAGACCCATTACACAAGCATAAGGTATACTTCCATTATTAGCCTACCCAAAAACAAAGCAATCAAATTTGATTCCCCTGTTTACGTCGTTAAATTCACCTTAAAACTACCAACATAGAAATTTGCAACTAAACCCACAAACCTTCAATCAAATCTTCCAAATGTTCTACTCAAAATTGTTATAAACCCATAATTTAAACCATGTTTACTGAAGAACCAACTACAAATATTCATAAACCAAGAAGAATCAAGTCACACACACACACCCATGTGTTTGTTTGTATATATGTGTATGGAGAGGGAAAGAGTGGGAACGAGGTGTACCAATGGTGGGAGAGAGATCTCCAAAATCAACAGAATAGATTATGCTAAAAGAGGCACCAAGGGGGTGCAAATCGTATAAGAGAACAGACTAACATCTCAATTTTCAAAATTCAAATAAAAAAATTCATTATGTAGTGCAATGAACAAGACAATATGAGGGAATGATTAAAATGAATGATATTTATCACAAAAAAAAAAAAAGATCTTCTATGATGTGCCTAAACTCACCAATGACAAAAGGTTGCTTATGCACATGTTTAGGTGCTGATTACTCCACCTCTGAATTTCTTAGCTCCAATCCATCCAAGTGAAATCCAGGAAAAATGAACCCCTGATGAACCTTCTATGAAATCAACAACTGATTTAGAATTAGAACCCATGTGGTGAGCCCTCCTACACCCTAGACATTTGAAGAATAACGGTTAGTGAAGTGTTTTAAGAAACTATCTGCTCACAATGTCAATAAAAACTGTATATAGTTCACAGTGCCACTCCAGTAGGATCACTCAGAACTATGCCATAATGTTTGTTGATTACCAAGAATCACTAAATCTTGAATCACATTAGCTTTCAATTCTAATGCAATAATAGTCAAGCCAGGCAATAAAAGACAACAATTTCATCGCTCGTCATTTTTCGAGTTACACAAACAAAACAAAACAAAACAAAATTCAAATGTAAGAAAGCCATTCATTAGAGAATGAGAAAATAACATGCAACTGTTGTTCTTAGTCTCCATTCCTACAATTCGGCTACTTAAAACTTCAATTTGCCCTTGTTTTCATCAAATAAATCCCTACACACTTATCCCAAAAAATAATCTTCCAAATTCTATTATACAATTTCGCAAAGATAACATATGGCCACCTATATCATTGTTATTTTCCTAGGAATCAAATAGTAGGGTATATAATTGATTTCAATAAATCATGGTTATGCCCATTTCCAATCAATCTCAGTGTAGGCATGAAAACATCTCAACCATAAAGAAACACAATAGACATCCCAACAACAAATATATGAATATCTCCCAACAAAAAAAATTCCAATAATAAATGATGAGTAGTGAGGATCAATGCGGATACCTAGATCACTAACCAATGGAATTTTCTTATGGCAATTACCAGTTACGGTTAATGCTAATTTATTACATTTTGCCCTATTATGAAATTTGTTTATGGTTTAGACATATTGGCAAACACATGGAAGGCAAATTTTAAAGGGAACCAAATATGAATAAACAAGAGCATGAATGTATAGCATGAAACAAAATCAAATACATCATTGAAGATAGGATGAGACAGAGGAGAACATACCAGATTTTTTGGTTTGCCACAGATGACACCTAACTGTAGAATGAAAAGCTGTATATATAAAATTTTCTACATTTGAGCATCTTATACAAAGCATATAAAGCACATGGACACACTACTTGTCCAATCTGGAGGTCTAACCAATTCCCACAATCTAGAATCTGTATTATATCTACAGATTTTGGGGCAAAACCATAGCCACATCTTAGAGATCAATTTTACCTCTTCTCTTACAATCACTTGGAATACATACACATATCTATGCAATTTCTTTCAGACAAGGTAGAAGGCAGAGAAGAGGCAATAACCACATGTAAAAGCTAAAGTCCCCACCGCTTTTGTTTGTAGCACATTCAGAATTCTTAGAGGAACCATTGAGCCAGCAAACAGAGGTCAAGCGGTTCAATTTGTCTGTTGCAAAGCGTTAGAAATGAAGCAAGCAACAGCATTGCCCCACTGGAAACAGCAGCGTTATACCACTGTTACATGCTTTTTATATAGGTTATAGATATACTTCACAGCTTCATGGCACTACACTGCACTTGGTATTGCTAGCTAGGGTTTTCTTTGTTAGAGAGCTCCTCTTGCTTTATGGGTTTTCTTTTGTTTAACCTACAATGAGTGTTGTGGTTGGTTTGTTTCTTGTATTAGTCATATGTGGTGGAGTTGTTGTTATAGATGTTAATGGAGTTAAAGACGATAAACACTTACTTGGCCATCTTGGAGAAGGTTTAGCGCATGGGATATACAAGAAGGGGTTTCGACATGGGTTTGGTAAAGGTGGTAGGCTTGGTGGAGGTATAGGAGGTGGTGGTTTGGGTGGCAGAGGTGGTTAGGGAATGGTGCTAGTGGTGGTTTAAGAGGTGGAGGGGGTCTAAAGGGTGGTGCTGTTGTAGACACCCCATTTTGACCGGCCCTAAGACTTGGGCGCTTTCTTTTGATTACCCGATGATGAAAATAAGAATATGCTACCTCACAAAATTCTCAGTGAAAAAATGGAATGTAAACTTTAATCTCAGTCTTACACCTGTTTTTGTCAAATTATTTTAGACTCATTCTCCATTTTCTTTTCCTTTATTATGTATTATATAGATATATATATATTATGTTATATTATTATATAATATTTTATTAAATTTATTCGGTACCATGGTTTCACTCACGCACCATACTTTTGTATATATATATTAAATATTTTATAGATTATTATATTATATAAGGGTACTATTTCTCCTTTGAAAAAATTCACTACACTCCCATCGTGTGTCTTTTTGTTTTCTGTGCCTTTAGACCCGCTTTGGTCAAATTATGTTGCATATTTGGCCTACTAAAATATATTTTATTAGTCCATGTATTTTAATTTTACATATTTGTGTGTTTTTATATATATTTTTGGGTATTTGTACGTATATTTATGCTAATGATCCCTTTTATATATTATTATATTGTAAAGTGCATAGTAATTTACTGTGCAATGCACAATAAAATCACTGTGCATCTTTTGAAATTCCACCGTTTCTTCTTTTGTCTTTTTCTTACAATTGTTTTCTATAAAAAGGGAAAGATTAGAGCAGAATAAAAGGAGAATTTTGGCTGGGAGAGATCAGAAGAGTCTGAAAAAATAATTGGGAGAGAGAATAAAAAAAAAGAATTGGTGCGAGAGAATTTTGAGAGGAAAAGAATCAGAAAGAAGGAACATCTAAAGTTGTAATTCCAAATTTTGACTGAGAATTTAGAACACATTCCATAGACTTGAGGGTAATCAAAAGAGAGTTTGTAAATCAGAAAATTCATCATTTCTCCGAAAGGTGAGTTTTCGCAAACTTTCATTTAATTTCAAAATGTGATATAATTTGTTTAAGTACTTCATTTATTGCTTCTCATAACCTTTTTTTTTTATTGCTTTAAATGGTCGGTCAAACCACCTAATTTTACTACTTTATTTGCTGTAATTTACTGTTGTATATAAACTGTTGTAATTTACATAAAATGTTGTAGTTTACTATTTATAAATTGTTGTAATTTTACCACTTTAAATGGTCGGTCAAACCATCTAATTTTATCACTTTATCTGCTGTAATTTACTGTTGTATATAACCTGTTGTAATTTACATAAAATGTTGTAGTTTACTATTTATAAATTGTTGTAATTTTACCACTTTACATGGTTGGTCGAACCAGCTAATTTGTTAAAAGATGTGACCCCACTGGACGAATAGTGATCGGCGGTGAATAGTAACCTCCGGCGGTAAATAGTAACTTCCGGCGGTGAATAATAGCCCCGTCGATGAATAGTACCTCCGGCGATGAATAGTAACTGAGGATGAAAAATGCCCGGTAAGATGAATAACGATCAAGAAAGGTGAATAATAATTGGTGAATAGTAACTTCCGGCGGTGAATAGTATCTCGGGATGAATAGTGCTCATACAAAATAAGTTTCCCCGGACAGAATGGAGCGGTATTCCTACGTCAAGCAGAATATTTTCCGGCGCACATGAAGTTTCTTTATTTTATTTTTTATTTTGAGAGTTTGTGAGGATTTTTTTATAGTTTGTTGTACTATTTGTTTTCCTTCTCCTTTATTTGGATATGTAATAATTCAAGTGTTGTAATAATTCCCCTTCCCCACTTCTTTCTATCCCATTCTTTTACTTGCTTTCCTTATTTGTACATAAACATCATATTTATTTTTCATTATATTCATGCTTTGCATCCATGTTTCATGCATCTTGGTTCGGTTAAGTCTGCATTTGTGGATTTAATCAATTCCTATGTGATTATGTGCGCTACCTCATATTCTTGAGATGATTCACATGTCATATCTTAGAGGCCGAATCTTTAGTTGCATCTCATAAGTGAATTGCATTAGGATTTTGTATATAAGATCATGCGTGTTTTACTAACTTTGTTTTGTAACTTGTTCGCGGATCGTCAAACATGTAAGTTTTTATGCTTTAGCATCCCGTTTGTGTGTGTTTTTCTTACTATGTTTGAGCATCCTACCATGTGGCTATTTGCTTATGTGATATAACTGTATGAATGCCAGTGGATGGAGGTTGTGTCGCTTAATTTGGAATGATGTTGATTTTCATGTTTGTAAACTCAATTTATTTGGGTTATATATTTTCAAAACTCTTTCAAAACTACATGAAATCAAGTTATTCCAAAATGGGTGACATAGTCTATACTTGTATGTTTCACATAGTAAATTTTAGGATTTATTAAATAATCAGAACATGAACATATAAAAAAAATAAAATTCATATCATGGTTTAGTAGAGGCTGATCTTTTGATCGGGTGAGTGGGGGTGCTCATTATTGACCTTCCCCTCTCATACCTAAGGTTTCGAGCCAAGCATCCTTGGTTATGACGAACAGTGGCCTTGGCACCAAGTCATGGGTTTCCTAATTTCCCAAAATATTAGGTGGCGACTCTGAGATCTGATGACGCAGTCTATTTTTGACAAAATTGCAATAAAATGGATTTTCAATAAAAGTTGCCAAATCTGGACTCTCATCTACGTTTCACATTGCACTCGTGAAACATGAGATCAAAGAGATCTCGGGAGTCCGAACTGTTTAAAACGCGCGCGGGTACCCCCCGGGCATGTTACAGCTGTGGATGGTTTAGAAGGTGGGGGGAGGTCTAGGAGGTGGTGTTGGTGGTGGTATAGGAGGTAGGTGTGGTCTAGGATGTGGTGCTGGTGGTGGCGTAGGAGGTGGAGGTGGTCTAGGAGGTGGTGCTGGCGGTGGTTTAGAAGGTGGAGATGGTGTCGATGGAGGCTTAGGAAGTGAAGGTGGTGTAGGGGGTGGTTTGGGAGGTGGAGGTGGTGCAGGTTGTGGTTTAGGAGGTGGAGATAGCGTAGAAGGTGCTGTAGGTAGTGGTGGCTTAGGAGGTAGAGGTGGAGGTGGTGTTGGTGGTGGCGTAGGAGGTGGAGGTGGACTCGGAGGTGGCGTAAGTGGTGGTTTAGGTCATGGTGAAGGAATAAGAGGTAGTATAGGTGGTGGTGGGAGTCTAGGAGGTGGTGCAGGTCATCATGGAGGACTCAGAGGAGATGTTGGTAGTGGGTTGGGTGGTGGTGCAAGTGGAGGAGTTGGTGGTGGAGGTGGACTTGGTGGTAGCCTTGGTGGCGGAGGTAATGGAGGCTTAGGTGGTGGTGGTGGTGGTGGTGTTGGCAGGGGTGCGGGTGCAGGTGCAGGTGCAGGTGCAGGTGCTAGTGGAGGTCCTGGTGGTGGTGGAGGCGGAGGCGGTTTAGGTGGCGATGCAGGAGTAGGGTTTGGAGTCGGTGCAGGTTTCGGAGTAGAGGGAGGAGTTGGAGGTAAGGGAGGTGGTGGCTTTGGTAGAGGTGATGGAGTAAGTAGCGGTACTGGTTTTTTTTGGAGGACTTGGATTTGGTGCCGGCGGTAGCCATTAATGTCACGCCCCGAATAATTTACACAATATAAATCCCTCAATTTTTAATTACATTATCTTGTTTTCAAATCAATCCTTCCAATGCTTAACATGTATGAGGAAAAAAATAAAGTCTCAACGTAGACATCATCATCAATCTCTATCTTGTGTATTCATTTAACTCCAGAGATTTACAAAAACATATTCCACATGTGAGTATATATTCAACATTTATAGAACATGAATCTATAGCATGTAACACAATAAGTCAAACATAATCAAACGCCCTTAAGGGCCACAAATTCCAAGACTTATGCCTGGTTACACAAAAGTGGTTTCTTAAACCCATACATATAAAGCTCTTGGCTTGTCAAAATAATTACAACAAAAGAGAAAAGCCTTGTGCTCTCAAAATATACTCCATGCCTCTAACTTGGCGGGATCACCACATCTTTTCCTGCACAAAATCTCATAGGGTGAGCACAAAGCCCAGTAAAAAAAGCATATACATTTTATACAATCTCTTAAGATGAATGCAAATGCTATGCCATGTTCAAAGCATATATCTCTATCTTTGAAACTTTTGTTCACAATGCAAATTTGAGAATTTAACAATTCAATGATTTCAATGTAGTTCAAAGGGGCGATAAATACGACACAGGTAATCCCTAAGTTGATGTCTGCAAGTAGGCATAACTAGCATTACTAAATCCCCACTTTACCGGTAGCTAACCGGATGGCACGTGGTACCTCCTTCGTGCGTGTTTTCGATCTTTCACCATGGACACTTAGGCTAACCTAACCAATACCAACTGCACCCTCTATCTGACTTACCAATGTATTTACTCCAAAAACAAATCAATATGATATTGTTTTACGAAACAATTTTCTTTCTCAAAACAATACTTTTCTAATGCAATATTCAAAATCAATTGCATCAATGATAAAATGGAATGACAATGCAAATGTCCAATGAAATACTAAAGTTCCATTTAATAATCTCAACAGTGCCAATTCAAAGTATTTCTATATTTATGCCTTGAAATTTCTCAATTTCTCAATTCATCCACACAATCTTCCATTGTGATCAAACTACACATCTCTTATCAATATAACAACATAATATATATTCCCAAGAGATAATGCAACAATATCAACATTCATGTATTCTCTGCATGTTAAACGTCATTTTCTAAACTTGATTTTTCAAGACAAACCAATGATAATTTTTTAAAATCAACTATTCTTATTTCCTTCATGAAATTCCCTCATTTGATACGACCATAGGAATTTCTTCATCATTTCTTCACATAACAATTTACCAAGCATAAATTTCACAATACCTCAACTTTTTCTCAAAATCTCCAAATTCTAGGGTTTTCACCACTATAAGGTTTTTGTTCCATTTTGAAAAGATTCTTCCCAAACAACTCCCACACCTTCAAACATAGCTCATATTTTCAAAATTTTGGAAAAAATAGATAAAATCATCCTCTAACATCATCTAGGATTCAACAACCCAAAATCATAACTTAAACATGATATATATATATAACTCAAAGATTATCCCTACCTCATGCTTGGGAGATGAAGAGGAAGAAAATCCTAGAAATCAAAGTTGACGAAAACTCAATCCAATCGGTTATAAACGTAGCCCTCGTCGCCCTCTTCGATTTTGGTATAAAAAGTCCCCTAAAACTCTTGAAGATTTGAGCTAAATCTTAGAGAGAAGTTGGATTTGGATGTGTTTGTAGAGAGAAGGGAGAGAAGAGATGAATATAGAGAGAGGGAGAAATGAAAATCTATGCAAATCTCGCTTTTGACATCAGTTTTGAGGAAAAGAGTATGAATTTCGAGACAGATGCGCCTAAATTCGTATAAGTGGTTTCAATTCGACACATGCGGAATTTCCAATCCGCACGAACGAAAATTTTGCCTTCATGGACGGTTTGCTCCAAAAAGCTGCCTAGCAAATTCACTAAAATCCACTTAAGCGAGACCCAAAATCCGCTCGAGTAGTTTTCTACCCAAAAACCCAAAAAAACCCTGTGTTGATTCGCTTAGGCAGTTGCCAATTCCACACGAGTGGTTTTTGCCCAGAACCCAGAGTTTGATTTTTCAATCCAAAACAAACTTCAATGCTCAAAGATCAAAGTTTTCAACCCGAAAACATTACGATAGGTTAAATAAGAGTAGGAAAGGAAATTACACAACTCAATACGATAAACAAAACCCCGAAAGCAATGTACACTACTTTACTACACAATACTATTTAAGTCCGATACCCGGGACATCACAATTAAGGTGTCATGTCACATGTTGCTTGCTATTGAATTTGTTACTTTAAGTAAGTAAGAGTGGTAGTGTAATGACCCCAAAATGCGTATAAGAAATCATCTTTATTTCCCTATGAAATGATGTGGTTTAATTTAATTATATCTATTAGAATTGAAGCACTATCAGTTGAGTTACAGACTTAAAATGGAATTACCGACCTTTATGGGTTCAAAAATCAAAATTGAGTACTTGGATATGTTAATGGGAATTTTTGGAATTATTTGGGAAAATTAATTTGAAATCTAATTTGTCTGATTCGTTAATGGACGTTTGGGTGATTAACTTTATACAGCAAATTAAAGGCCTTAAAGACTTCAGATACCGGAACAGGGGACATATTTATGATCAGCATAATTTTTAGAGTTATCTGGGAAGTTTAATTGAAATGTGATTTTGTGCGATTCGTAAGGGCGTGTTTGGCCCTTCCTATTTGTGGGAAGCTTTTATATATACATATATGCCTTATGAGTTGTTGAACTCATCTATTTGAACCAAACAAAAAAATATCTAGAGAAAGGGGAAGGAGAACCGTGAGAGAGAGAGAGAGGGAGAGAGAGAAGAGGCAAAGCTTCCCCCTAAGGAATTCAACATCCATGGAAGCTTGAAGATGGTTGAAGAAGATAGAAGAGAGAGGAAAGATCAACCAAAAGCTTGGGAAAATTGAAGAGTGAACTAAGGTAAGATTAATTATCTTGAATCCTTGTGTTTAAGACATTAATTTCATGAAATCATGACAAGAAAGGAAGCTTTGAACCCATGAACCTTGATTTTCTAAGAATTCATTGATTGAAGAAATAGAGTCATTAAATTTGTTTATTTTGAGATTATGGTGTTTGATGAAGAATAATAATGTGAAATTGGTCATGTATTAAAGAGTTTTGGGCTTTGATTTACATGTAATTAAGGTTTGATTTTTGGAAATGAGAAGTCCCAAAAATTCAGCCATTTTCGGACTGCTGCTGTCCAGGGCCGCGCGTGCGGCACTGTTCACCCGCACGTGCGGGGACAGCCCTGGCCAGCCAACTTTGAATAGGCATATCTTTTGCATCCGGACTCCGTTTTGAGTATTTTTTTAGCCTAAAATCAAGCCCCGGAAGTCTAGTTTCCAATGGCGCTAGTCTCACTCCCAAATTCTAAATACAGAAAAAGTTATATCCAAATTAGTGATGACTGTTCACGTTATGTCAATTAGTTTTGTACCATTTCTTCACCTAAACCATTTCCCATCGATTTCTCCTGTTTTCTAAGACATGGATTACAACTTATTAGAGAATAATGAGCTTGGCATCACCATGGCTAATTGATTGAACGATCAAACAGAAACGTAAAGGATCGAGTATAATTTCATATTATGTGTTGTGCACTGTAATTGTAGGTCGAGACGAGGACATTATACCATTACCACCGGGAACCGATCACTGTGAGTAGTAGTACTGTAATCGAACGTTTACTTACCGCTAATACTTCTTATCGTTAACGGACTGTTCTTTGTAAGCATTTATGTTATTTAGGGATCGGTGAGAACATTGAAAGATTATGCGTACCTCGGTATGACTCTGAAACTACTCTACATGCCGATTAAGGTTAATGGTTATCATTAATGTGTAATAACCTGTAAATCACCTAAGACTCCGCACAAGAATTATTAATACTGTGTGATTGGTTGACAAGAAGGAATTATGAATATAAACCCCAATTAATGGGAACATGATATTGTGAACGTCCTATCCTGGACTTCTACAACCTTATTTAGTTCAATACATGTTTGATGACATAGACATCTGCCGAGAATGGATTAACGAAATGAAAATCGAATAGAACCATGGGTTGCTTTATACGTCAAAGAATCGAATATCAATAACATTGCTATATGACTCACGTTATGGTGTGAATTGTTCTATCCCCATGAATAGTATTGTAACGACACATGTGTTTGTGTAAATAATTATTATCAATGCTTTGTTATGCGTGAGACGACTATGGCAACATGTAATGAATCATAAAGGGAAATTTATGTGCACCATTGTGAACGGTATTTGTATGAACCTAGCATTATTCTGTTCTGTTTATCCACTTCGTTTATGCTATGACATAAGATGAATTGTTCAGTCTTCAAGAGCTATTGATTTCTAGTATGGAACAAAGTGCTGTACGGAACTAAGTGCTGCTTTGCGAGCCACCTCTAGAGTCCGTACGAGCCACCTCTTGAGTCCATACATACAAGAACTGGGCTTAAAGCCAATTTGGTTCCTTTATGGGTCACCTGGTTATGTGAAGTTATGAAAGATACAATTTGTGAAGTTATGAAAGATATAATTTATGAAGGTATAACTTGTGAATTTGTGAACTTATGAGGCCGCGGGCCACCTTGTGAATTTGTGAACTTATGAGGCCGAGGGCCAACTTGTGAATTATGAAATTATGAGACCGAGGGCCAACTTGCGAAGTATGAATATGTAACTTGTGAAACTATGAATCTCAAAGGCCGAGGGCCAATTTGTGAAGTTATGCATCTAAGTTAAGCCAAGGGCTAATCTGTGAATGTGTGAACCCATCAGGCCTAGGGCCAATCTGTGAAGTTATGAACCGATAACGCTGTTCTGAAATGTGTATAGAATCAGACTAACCACAGGATTTGTTTTTTTTACATTCACTTATGTAATTAGATGAATATGTACATTGTAAGTAAGTTAAATTAATCTTTAAATTGTTTATGTACTACTGTTCACTAAGCTTGACTCACTTTGTGTTATATCTGTTTCTGTAGGCACTCCACCTGGAAGTCAGTTTTAACCCATGGCATCCGTGCCTCTTTTGTCAACTTCAGAGTGTCCAGGCACTTAAGTGAAGGCAGCTCATTTTGCTAAGCTTTTGATTTTACACCCTGATTGTCTGCTTAAGTTTGATGTATATATAATTCCTTTGCCTGTCCATGTTGTTTACGCCCAATTCTAAGGGCTGGGTCTGTATATACATATATATAGCTAATTCTCTGATGCACGTCACTATATGTTTATTTGCCTTATGTTCTGTCTGTGATCCTGGCATGATAGTGGTCGCTCAATGGATGCAGTTCTTTTATTTATGTTAATTTTTTTTGGTAAATGCTTCCGTTCAGGCCCCATATGATATGTATTCCAGGTTATGCATCCATTTCTGTGTAGGTCATGCCCAAACTTTTAGGGGCAAGTTTTGGGGCGTGACAAGTGGTATCAGAGCACGAGTTGCTATCTCACACACGAGTCCATTGAGCCTTAGGATGTCTAGAAAAGATTTAGGCATCATGCATAACATTTTGAACGAAAATGGAAAAATTGATGGCAACGTTAACGAAAATGGAAAATGTACTCTGTTAATGCTAACGATTATAATCCATGTCCATTGTATATTCTTTGTGTATATTGTGAATGATTGTTATGCAGAACAGGGTAAGACACGCAGATGAGATTAAATCAACAAAATTGCACTGCAGAAGCGTGGTAAGGGTTCGAGCTGATCGGTAAGACAATCTATATGCTAATGATTAAATGAGATATAAGTTATCGGTTGTTATTTGTGAATTAGAAGTTACTTTAATTATGGAATATTTCTAAAACTAAAGAAAATCATATAGATCTATGCTTTTGAGCAATTACTGCATATGAGTATTTTGATAAGATGTGTTTGTGTGCTAACTGAAATTGTGTTGAGTACGATTGGCTATCAGAAGAATGTAGGCATATGATGACCCCTGTTAGAACCATGTAATTTGTTTATGGAAACCTGTGATCTGTAATCTGTAATATGAAATTTGAAGTTGAAATTTGAAAGCTAACTTTGTTATCCGTAATATGTTTTGTTATGTGTAAATTGTAATCCGTAATCAAGATTTCTGATAAAGAATGGTTGAACGACATGAAGGATCTTACCCACATTATGTGTCGGTTTACATGAGACTTGTAAAAAGATAGACAATTATGGATTACTTCGAGATCACACTAAATGATTGATAAACTGTAAGTTACTGTAAGAATTAAAAATTCTGTTTCTGTATACAAAGACTTAAAATTGAGAAATCATTTATGTGAAATACCTATGCGTAGATGTGCAAATGTTAGATATTGCAATTGTTAAATTAATCTTATCCTGTATTTGAAGGGTATAATGTAAACTGTTCTGCATGACATTGTGAACTTAAAAATAAAAAATAAAAAAGAAAAGAAAAAAAAAAAGAAAAAAAAGGAGGAGAGTGGGCATGTGCAATGTGATTCCAAATTGATTTATTATCTTATAAAACTGATCTGGCTAAGCGTTCTAACTCTGATACTAAGTGGTCAAATTATTTTGTCGCTAAATTGTTGAATTTCAAGGCAATATGGAATCTAGATGGATGTGAATACTATAGACTGAAGGAAATCTATGACCCTATGAATGAATCTAGTAGGACCTACGTATGTGGAGTAACTAGATACTCTGTTATATTAATTGACTAAGTCAAACGACTGGTCTAGAATTTTTTATATGGCTGTTGCTGACCACTGTGATTATAAGTTGTGAATATGGAACCATGTGGTTAACCTCGTGTCTTATCGTAGGGGAGGAAAGAATCATCTGAATAGTGGGCTACTAAAATGATTAAAAAGAGGCCAGATTTTGTAACAAGAAGAAATACTTATTAAGGATAGATGTTATACCTTACGGTTATGACTGATTAGTCAAGCATGATTTTGAATTTGATTTTTGGCTTTGTTTTGAGTGGCCCCTTTGCTCAAAATAATGGTTGTTATGGTTGTATTTATTGTTCAGATTTGAATTTATGACGGCATGACCAAGTGTCTACAATGGTATGTTTGCGTGAATTTACAAAACTATATGTTATTTGCTTTGGTATAGTCATGACTATTTGATTTGGAATATGGTTCTCCTTGTGTTACTGTATTTAGAAGTACTACTGTGAAGAATTGACAATATTGATTGGACTTCTTCTTCCCATTGTTCTGATCTTGTTAAGAATTAGTATATATGGTTTTGAATCCATATAACGAAATGATTTTGTTATGTTTTCGGAAATGGAGAATACGAAGAACAATTATGAAGCTAGTGACTACATGCCTACGCGACTTATTTATGCCTGTTGAAATGATGTACGGCTTGGGTTACCAGCTTATCAATAAGTGACTTCTATTATGGGAATTACCAAGTAATGAGAATTGTATATGAACTATTAATGCCTGTTGACCATAAAGGTTTGATCCATATTTGATTTTTACTAATAATTTACCCTGAACATGTAATTCCTTGATATGGGATTTGAGCTGTTCTTTGGAGTCTGTTAGAAATTTGATTTGCACTGATAATTTATAACAGATAAGACAGAAGTCACGAAGTTGTTGACTTAGAACATATGTGTTATTTTGGATTTAATTGTTGTAAGAAGCATATGCCTTTGAAACGTGAGTATGTAGTAAATGTTTCCTTAACCTTTGAGAAATTATGATAATTGGGGTTGTTTGTGAACTTAAAGAGTTTTGAATTATATTTGATAGCTTATGAGTCACATGTAATCGAATACTTAAAGTGAATCCGTTTTTGAATACCCTTAAGTTGTTATAGTATTTGGAAGGTATAATTTTTAGAGCAATAAATTGAAACGTACAAGGGTTGTGAATAATGAGACGATGTTTGATGTTATTACATACTATTATCAATTGGGTTACCAATTAGTTAGTAAAGACGCATTACTTGTGATTTTGGGAGCAACCTCCATTGGAATTGACTCTATAAGATTGGGAACGGCTAAATGATTGAGAAATGTTATATGTCCAAGACGGAACTAAACTTGTGACAAGGAGAATCAAGTTTGGAGGACCAAACTTCTTAAGGTGGGGAGGATGTAATGACCCCAAAATGCGTATAAGAAATCATCTTTATTTCCCTATGAAATGATGTGGTTTAATTTAATTATATCTATTAGAATTGAAGCACTATCAGTTGAGTTACAGACTTAAAATGGAATTACCGACCTTTATGGGTTCAAAAATCAAAATTGAGTACTTGGATATGTTAATGGGAATTTTTGGAATTATTTGGGAAAATTAATTTGAAATCTAATTTGTTTGATTCGTTAATGGACGTTTGGGTGATTAACTTTATACTGCAAATTAAAGGCCTTAAAGACTTCAGATACCGGAACAGGGGACATATTTATGATCAGCATAATTTTTAGAGTTATCTGGGAAGTTTAATTGAAATGTGATTTTGTGCGATTCGTAAGGGCGTGTTTGGCCCTTCCTATTTGTGGGAAGCTTTTATATATACATATATGCCTTATGAGTTGTTGAACTCATCTATTTGAACCAAACAAAAAAATATCTAGAGAAAGGGGAAGGAGAACCGTGAGAGAGAGAGAGAGGGAGAGAGAGAAGAGGCAAAGCTTCCCCCTAAGGAATTCAACATCCATGGAAGCTTGAAGATGGTTGAAGAAGATAGAAGAGAGAGGAAAGATCAACCAAAAGCTTGGGAAAATTGAAGAGTGAACTAAGGTAAGATTAATTATCTTGAATCCTTGTATTTAAGACATTAATTTCATGAAATCATGACAAGAAAGGAAGCTTTGAACCCATGAACCTTGATTTTCTAAGAATTCATTGATTGAATAAATAGAGTCATTAAATTTGTTTATTTTGAGATTATGGTGTTTGATGAAGAATAATAATGTGAAATTGGTCATGTATTAAAGAGTTTTGGGCTTTGATTTACATGTAATTAAGGTTTGATTTTTGGAAATGAGAAGTCCCAAAAATTCAGCCATTTCCGGACTGCAGCTGTCCAGGGCCGCACGTGCGGCACTGTTCACCCGCACGTGCGGGGACAGCCCTGGCCAGCCAACTTTGAATAGGCATATCTTTTGCATCCAGACTCCGTTTTGAGTGATTCTTGAGCCTAAAATCAAGCCCCGGAAGTCTAGTTTCCAATGGCGCTAGTCTCACTCCCAAATTCTAAATACAGAAAAAGTTAAACCCAAATTAGTGATGACTGTTCACGTTATGTCAATTAGTTTTGTACCATTTCTTCACCTAAACCATTTCCCATCGATTTCTCCTGTTTTCTAAGACATGGATTACAACTTATTAGAGAATAATGAGCTTGGCATCACCATGGCTAATTGATTGAACGATCAAACAGAATACGTAAAGGATCGAGTATAATTTCATATTATGTGTTGTGCACTGTAATTGTAGGTCGAGACGAGGACATTATACCATTACCACCGGGAACCGATCACTGTGAGTAGTAGTACTGTAGTCGAACGTTTACTTACCGCTAATACTTCTTATCGTTAACGGACTGTTCTTTGTAAGCATTTATGTTATTTAGGGATCGGTGAGAACATTGAAAGATTATGCGTACCTCGGTATGACTCTGAAACTACTCTACATGCCGATTAAGGTTAATGGTTATCATTAATGTGTAATAACCTGTAAATCACCTAAGACTCCGCACAAGAATTATTAATACTGTGTGATTGGTTGACAAGAAGGAATTATGAATATAAACCCCAATTAATGGGAACATGATATTGTGAACGTCCTATCCTGGACTTCTACAACCTTATTTAGTTCAATACATGTTTGATGACATAGACATCTGCCGAGAATGGATTAACGAAATGAAAATCGAATAGAACCATGGGTTGCTTTATACGTCAAAGAATCGAATATCAATAACATTGCTATATGACTCACGTTATGGTGTGAATTGTTCTATCCCCATGAATAGTATTGTAACGACACATGTGTTTGTGTAAATAATTATTATCAATGCTTTGTTATGCGTGAGACGACTATGGCAACATGTAATGAATCATAAAGGGAAATTTATGTGCACCATTGTGAACGGTATTTGTATGAACCTAGCATTATTCTGTTCTGTTTATCCACTTCGTTTATGCTACGACATAAGATGAATTGTTCAGTCTTCAAGAGCTATTGATTTCTAGTATGGAACAAAGTGCTGTACGGAACTAAGTGCTGCTTTGCGAGCCACCTCTAGAGTCCGTACGAGCCACCTCTTGAGTCCATACATACAAGAACTGGGCTTAAAGCCAATTTGGTTCCTTTATGGGTCACCTGGTTATGTGAAGTTATGAAAGATACAATTTGTGAAGTTATGAAAGATATAATTTATGAAGGTATAACTTGTGAATTTGTGAACTTATGAGGCCGCGGGCCACCTTGTGAATTTGTGAACTTATGAGGCCGAGGGCCAACTTGTGAATTATGAAATTATGAGACCGAGGGCCAACTTGCGAAGTATGAATATGTAACTTGTGAAACTATGAATCTCAAAGGCCGAGGGCCAATTTGTGAAGTTATGCATCTAAGTTAAGCCAAGGGCTAATCTGTGAATGTGTGAACCCATCAGGCCTAGGGCCAATCTGTGAAGTTATGAACCGATAACGCTGTTCTGAAATGTGTATAGAATCAGACTAACCACAGGATTTGTTTTTTTTACATTCACTTATGTAATTAGATGAATATGTACATTGTAAGTAAGTTAAATTAATCTTTAAATTGTTTATGTACTACTGTTCACTGAGCTTGACTCACTTTGTGTTATATCTGTTTTTGTAGGCACTCCACCTGGAAGTCAGTTTTAACCCATGGCATCCGTGCCTCTTTTGTCAACTTTAGAGTGTCCAAGCACTTAAGTGAAGGTAGCTCATTTTGCTAAACTTTTGATTTTACACCCTGATTGTCTGCTTAAGTTTGATGTATATATAATTCCTTTGCCTGTCCATGTTGTTTACGCCCAATTCTAAGGGCTGGGTCTGTATATACATATATATAGCTAATTCTCTGATGCACGTCACTGTATGTTTATTTGCCTTATGTTCTGTCTGTGATCCTGGCATGATAGTGGTCGCTCAATGGATGCAGTTCTTTTATTTATGTTAATTTTTATTGGTAAATGCTTCCGTTCAGGCCCCATATGATATGTATTCCAGGTTATGCGTCCGTTTCTGTGTAGGTCATGCCCAAACTTTTAGGGGCAAGTTTTGGGGCGTGACAAGTAGCTATTATTAATATATACATAATTAACAAGATTTGTGCTAATTAGATTTTGCGTTTTTCTTTGCATGGTTAGCTTTAATTGTTGTGAACCCTCCCCCGTGCCATATATCTCTCGTTATCAATATAAAATAATAATAATAATAATAATTAATTTCCAAGTTCGTTTGGGTTCCTTAGCTTTTTTCTTTTCTTTTCTTCTTCAGTTTTATTTTTATTTTTTTCAAGTAAAAAATTCAAACAAGTTGCAATGATATCAATAATTAGTATGAGATCTTGGAAATATGCTCATCAAACCAATTTACAATGCAAGCTCGTGGAAATGCTGGTGGCTGTTCGGGTTGAATTGCCAAAGTTACATACAAAGCACAATACTTGTTTTTTTAGATTACTAAAATGAAAATTTTATTAAATAAGAGCACATTGAGATAAAGAGGTTAATGAAAAAACTTTCTATGTAATGCCCCAACCCTTCACATGGCATCGATATTGTCTGCTTTGGGCCATGCCCGCACGGATTTGTTCTTCTCAATGGGTCACCCATCCCAGAACTACTCCAGCTTAAGCACGCTTAACTGGGGAGTTCTAATAGGGATTTCACCACTCGAGAAAAAAGCCTCGATGCTATATAAGGGTCCAAGTTTTTACTTTTGTAGCCCAGGAACTCCCCCTCCATTCCCGATGTGGGACACCGGGACATTACATTCTATATAAAATTAAAAAAAGTTACGATTATTAAATCAATATAATTTTTTTAATGAATGATATAAATTGAGAATTTTATAAAATAAACAATTCAAATTACTGATAATATATGTGTAATAGATCTCATGAGTTTAGACAACACAATCAATATCATATTTGAATTCGAAGACATGTCCAAATTCACCTTGTAAGTTGCCAAGCAGTTCACCAAATTTTATTGATAGTATGTGAGAGAGGGGTTTTGATTCCATCATATTATGGTGTGGATTTGTCAATTCTATGCCATTCTCACAGTATTTTGATTTTAATAGCAAATTAATGCATGTCTGTACTTGGGATGTTTTATTCTTCTTTCATCCATTTTTTTTAATTAAAAAATAATATACAAATAATTTTTTTCTATAGAAAAATATGATCTACATAATGTGAAAGTGACATTTTTTAAAGGAAAAATTAGTCTGAAGTTCCTCTCCCATATTTAATAATAAAAGAGATCCACAACATTATTTTATGTTGTCTAAAGTCCCTCAACCCCCACACTTATATATCACAGAGAAATTTCTCAAATCAAACCTCATTTTTCTCTCTCTCTCTCTCTCTCTCTCTCTCTCTCTCTCACTCACTCTAAACTCTTCTGCTAAATTCATCTCTTCTCCCCTTTCTTTCTCTCATCTCTGCATCTCTTTCTCTCTCTAAAATGTTCTCTCTCTAAAGCAACAATCTTGATCTTCCAGATTGTCCCTATTTCCACTGCCATGCCCATGCTCGTCTCTGATCTCTGCTCTTCTCGCGGGAACTTCCATCTCTGTCGGTTGTAATCTTTCTTTGCATAGGCGGACGAAGTGAAGCTTTGTGATGAAGATGATGATGAAGGTGAAGTGGGTCTGAGAGGCTAAAGCCCTGTTCGGGTTGGCCCTGTATCAAGCCTAGACCCACCAAAACCACCCGTTGGGTTCTTTTCCGACGATGACCCTTCCAGCAAGCGAATTAGCAGCGATTTTGTTTGATCCCTAGCTTTGGGTCCACCAATCCTCCTCCCTCCTCTGCCCTATTTTTAGGTGAATTATATATATATATATATGTATATGTAACTATGAAGATTGAGGAATTTAAGTGCTATTTTAGATGATGATGATGTTCATTGTGAAAATTGCACAATTGGGTTCTTTATGCTTTATTGATTAGCTGATTGTTGTATCAGTGGTTGCGTGTTTGGTTGCTGAGAAAATGTGTGAAATGGAAGGAAACTTAAAATTTGAATATTATTAGGTTGAAGGTTTGTGATGAAGATGATGAAGAAGATGAAGTGGGTTTGAGAGATGTTGGAAATCACAGAAAATGGAATTTCTCTAAAAATGGAATTTCTCTGATTTTGGAGAGAATTTCTTTGGGTTTGAGAGAATTTCTCTAGAAATGTTTGTCTGGGAATTTCTCTGGTTTTGAGAGAATTTCTTTGGGTTGGGGAGTCCAGAGAAAATCTGGGAGTCCAAATAAATTTTGGGAAGAATTTCTTTAGACTTTGTATCAGTGGTTGCGTGTTTGGTTGTTGAGAAAATGTGTGAAATGGGAAGAAACTTAAAATTTGAATATTATTAGGTTGAAGGTCTATGATGAAAATGGTGAAGAAGATGAAGTGGGTCTGAGAGATGAGTAGAGAGCTGCCACTTTAGGTTAAAGGTCTGTGATGAAGATGGAGAAGAAGATGAAGTGGGTCTGAGAGATGAGTAGAGAGTTGCCATTGGAAATCATAGAAAATGGAATTTCTCTGATTTTGGAGAGAATTTCTTTGGGAATTTCTCTAGGTTTGAGAGAATTTCTCTGGAAAGTCTAGAGAAATTTTGGGAGTCCAGAGAAAAAATTTCTCTGGAGAGAATTTTTCTGTGAAGTCCAGAGAATTTCTCTGGATTAATTTGAGGGACCTTAGACATTATAAAAATATTGGATGTCTTTTATACTATAAAATCTTAATATCAGGGATCCTAAAAAAATTCCCTTTTTTAAATTGTAAAATATAATAACAGATATATTAATTAAAAATGAAATGAGCATAAAAGTCACATTATTCCGTTTCAAAATTCTATATAAAAAAAAAGAAGAAAGAAAATCTTTTTGGATCACATTGGCCATTTCTTTTGGATAACATAGTGTGTTTGGTTTGAGTTTTTTAAATTCAATTTTTTGAAAATTGAGTTTTTTTATTTTTTGTGTTTTTTTGTTTTTAGTAAATATTTTTAAAATTTTACGCATTTTTTTATACTTTTTTAGATGCACCTTACTTAGATGTATCTAAAAAATAAAATATTTCAAAAAATTAATAAATACACAAAAATACAAAAAAAATGTATTCATTTTTTTTTTTGGTGTATTTTTGGTATTTAGTGAAATTTTTAGAGAAAATTATACTTTTTAAGTGTAGTTATGTTAAGTGTGTCTAAAAATTAAAAAAAATTGCTTAAAATATTAAAAAATTCAATAGAAATAAAAATAATATAGAAAATAAGAAAGTAAAATTTTTTGAAAAGTATTTTTAGAAAATACAAACCAAGCAAAGTGATGTTAGATGAAATAAATGGGTTCAAAATTTAGGCCAAGTTTGGAGGCCAAGTTTGGCAACCCAAAAATAATTCATCTTTTTATCTTTTTTTTATCACATCACCTCTCTACTTTTCTGCATATCTTTTCGTTAAAAGATAAAAAGTACACTTATTTAGGTCATCCCAAACAATCCTTAAATAAGTCCACACTTTTTATCTTTTTATCTTTTTTGGGTCACATCAATCAATATCTCTTCTCTACTTTTCTACACATCTTTTTATAAAAAATCAAAAAGTACACTTATTTAGAATATCCCAAACAATGGGACTTCAAATCATTCAATTCAGATGAGCATATTAATTAATAAATTAAGAAAAGGGGTCATTCAAGCATAAAATCGAATCACGCATATTATCTGAGTAGACAAAACTCCTTTCCACCACAGAACAAGAGAGAGTTAAAAAAAGAAGAAGAAAAGAACTAAAATGAAAAGAAAGATAGAATTAATTTCTGTTTGTCTTGATGAAAATTATGAACCCTTTTTAAAAAAAAAAAAAAATAAACAAAGGGTTTTTTTTGCAATCTTAAAAGTAATGCTAGGTGGTTGTATTAATGGTAGCGGTGGTGGTAGTGCTACTGGTAGCGGTGGGTGGTAGTGACTTATTAGGCCATAAAACCAACTGCCTAAGGTTTGTTTGTTTTGATGAAAAGCATTTTATAAAAAAATTTTATCGAAAATTATTTATTTATTCATTGTAAAAAATGTTTTTGTAATCTATTTGGTTCCATTTTTCCAAAAACACTTTTCAGAAAATTCTAGATTCTGTTTGGTTTAGATTTCAAAACATAGTTCCACCATTGATTTGAGTGTGGTGTTTGGTTGCAGCTTTCAAATCATAATTCCACACCTATTTCTCAAAACTCATTTCAAACCACAATCATTATTTTTCAAAATTCATAACTAAACACACAACTCAAAACTCTTTTCAAAACTCAAAAACAACTTAATTTTTATTTTAAATATTTTTTATTTTTTTATTTTAAATATTTTATTTTATTTTATCGGAATATTTTTAATATTTTAATTTTCATAAAAATATTTTAATATTTTAATTTTAATATTTTGATATTGTAATTTTAAACATTTTGATTTTCGTAATATTTTTAATATTTTTTAATATTTTGATTTTCGTAATATTTTTAATATTTTAATTTTCGGAATATATTTAATATTTTAATTTTTAATTTTTAATATTTTTTCTCATTTTGCAAACAAGTTTTTCAAACCATAATCATTACTTTTTCTCATTTTCAAACAACTTTTTCTCTTTTTCAAACCATAATCATTACTTTCTAAAACTCTTTTTAAAACTCTTCTCAAAACTAGGGGTGCAACTTGGGTGAGCTTAACCCGAGCAACTCGAGCCCAGCTTGAATTTTTTTAGGACTTGGACAAGATATTTTCAAATTTGATATGGGCTTGGGCAAAGATTCAAAAGCCTGAATTAAATTTGGACGAGCTTGGACAAAAACGTCAAACAACCCGAGCAACCCGAAGCCCGAATTATACATATATAGATATATAAAAATATTAAATATACATATAAATTATTGTTCATTACACGATATTAAAGTAATTTAAATTATTAAATCATATTGAATACATATTATATATACAAGTAACATAAAATTTTACTTTTTTTATTTTCACTCATAAATTATAAAGACTACTATAGCGGCATCTCTCTTACATTATATAAATTATTTGCTTTGATAGTATTAATGATTTTCTGTATAAAAAAATGTAAATAGAATCAAATTTTATTAATTAAATAATGTAGATACAAAAAAAAAAATCATTTACAATTCGGACAATTCGGGTAATTCGGACAATTAGGGTTTAACTCGGGTTGGGCTTGGGTAGGAAACCTCGGGTTACAATTCGGGCCTGGGCAGGTCTCTGCACAACTTGGGTTGGCTTTAGACAACCTCCAAATCCGATCGAACCCGCCCGAGTTGCACCCCTACTCAAAACTCTTTTTCAAATTCATAACAAAACAAATTTTTTCTTTTCAAAACTCAATTGAATAGCACTCCTTGCAAATCACAAGATTCCAAACTAGACCAAACGCAGGCCTACTTTCTTATTTTTTGTGTGTTTTTGTTTTTACCAAGTTTTTTAAATATTTTAAGCAATTTCTTTTTAACTTTTTAGACATACTTAACATAAATATACCTAAGAAGTAAAAAATTTGTGAAAAAAATCTTTTAAAAATTCACTAAATATCAAAAATACAAAAAAAAAAAAACGAGAATTCAGTATATTTTTTGTTATTTTATGTACTTATTAATTTTTAAAAATATTTTTTCACAAATTTTTTACTTTGTAGATGCATTTAAGTAAGGTGCATCTAAAAAAATATAAAAAATGTTTAAAATTTTAAAAATATTCACTAACAACAAAAAAAATAGGAAAATCAAAAAACTCAATTTTTAAAAAATTTAATTCAAAAAACTCAAGCTAAACACACTGACGCATTTTTTTTTTTTTTTTTTTTTTATAAAGAAAATAGCATTGTTGTTTGTAGCATGCAATACCATTGCTCTTTAATTTATTTAAATTGGATGGACAAATTGTCCCCTAATTTATTCTTGCTGGCTGATGACTTATCCCAATTGTCCCATGTACGGTTGCTCAATCATATTCTTAATAGAGATACTGCTATGCCACATGCCAATTGATTAATTTCAATAAATTTTCAGTGTGTTCTTTTTTGCCTCTAATCAGGTTTCAGATTATTTATGGAAAAAATAAAAAAATAAATAAAATTTGGGCTATAAGTTTAAGTGTTCCCAAAGCTAGTATTTCAACAAATCATTATGAAGAGCAGCGCTCGGCTTCGTTTGGAAGCCTAACTTGGGGCTTTTTTTTTTTCTTTTTTTTTTTTTTTTTTTTTTTTTTTTTTTTTTTAAGATAAAATATCACATCCAACCCATAATCATTATATTCATTTTCATATAAAAAAAGTCAAAAAAGCCCAAAGTCCTTCCCAAATAAGACTTTTTAGCCCCAGGTTAAAATAGCCAAAAAAATCAAAAAACTAAAAAACTAACCCACTTCCCAAACGAACCCTTAGGTGCTGTTTGGGTAACACTTACGTTTTCAGTTTTCTGTTTATATTTACAAAAATTTTAAAAACTCAAATAAAAATTTGTTTGGTAAAATTTTTAATTTATAAATCAGTAATCTCAGTTTATAAATTTGGCCAAAAAATGAAAATACAGAAAATGTGTTTCGGTTTTGAGTTTTTAGTTTTTTTTTTTTTTACCACCTAACACTAGCCACCACCCGCCACCATTTTCCACCACCGTCTTCCGCTACCAACCAACCCACCATCACCTGCCACCACCACTCACCACCCACCTGCCACCACCCCGCCAACCCGCCACCACCCGCCACCCCACCCACCAACCACCACCCACTCGCCACCACCACCCACCCCTCGCCGCCGCCTGCCACCACCACCACCCACCTGTCATCCACCCGCCCACTACCATTCACCGCGCCTGCCACCAACCACCCGCCACCTACTTGCCACCAACCACTCACCACCCGCCTGCCACCACCAGCCACTCACCACTCACCACCACCACCACCACCACCACCACCCACCACCACCCACTTGCTACCACCTACCACCCGCCACCGTCACCCACCCACCCACCACCACCACCCGCCATCCACTACCACCCGCCACCATCGCCGCCACCACCACCCAATCGCTACCACCCGCCACCGTTATCGTCACCCACCTACCTACCCACCCACCATCACCACCCACCACCCGCCACCACTCGCCATTCGCCACCCACCTGCCACCACTACCCACCACCCACCACCCGCCACTCGCCACCACCACCACCACCCATTCGCTACCACCCACCACCCGCCACCGTCACCCATCCATCCACCACCACCACCATCCACCACCTACCCGCCACCACCACCCACCCGCCACCACCCACCACCACCCACCGTCACCACTTTGCACCACCGTCTTCCGCCACCACTTGCCACCACTTGCCATTTCTCATTCTTTTTTATATTTTTTAAATTTTTTAAACATTTTGTCAATTACCAAACGCGTTTGTAGTTTATGTTTTTCAAAAAATAAACAAAAACCAGCTTATAAAATTTTTGTAAATATAAACTGAAAACGTAAATGTTATCAAACACACCCTTAGAGTTCCTTTCATCTAGGGAAATAAAAAAACACTTGTACGTGTAAGATGCTAGATGGCTTCGTTACAACCTATGACAATGTGCAATGAGGAACACTATGGGGCATGTTTTAATTTCCTGAGCCATAATTAAATAAAAAAAAAAAGTCATAAGTAAACATAACTAAGGTATAACTAAAGAACTCGTGAGTTATAATTAAAATAATGTCATAACTAAACAAGAAAATTGATCATAACTAAAAAAGAAAATAACATAATTAGAAATGAACATTAAAATTTCGCATATGCAATATAATCAGAAATTTGAATAATATCCAAATCTAGTTCTTATTACACACTTGAAATCCAAATGATATCAGAATATGTCTTATGCAGTTGAAATTTAAACTACTACAAAATCATAAACAGATCACACTTTTTATGTGTGATGTATTTTATTTAATTACACGTTTTAAATTTTGTTAAAGTGTAATATTTGGGAGAGTGATTAAAAAAGATCATTTTTAATCACACGTTTTGAGTGTCATTAATCATTAAAAGATGATTTCATCACACATTTTGTATGTGTAATAAATATTGAATGTTCAAAAGTTATATACAAAAGAATTAATAAAAAGTTTTTAACTATGATTACATATATTAAAAAATGAAAAAACTTCAAGCACAAAGTTCTTGAATTTTTTGGCTATATTTTGCATCTCTTCAAGCAATTCCAGACTTGAAAAATAAAAATACAAATTAATTCAAAAACCACTAGAAACATATCAATAAACTTACTATTTGTAGGACAATTAAGTAAAAATTCATATCTAACACATTGCATGTGTCAAGTATCTCATTTACCATACCCAATACATTGTTCCTGCTGACACAAAAAAACTAGCCACTTCACCACCACCAAAACAAACAAAATAAAGAAGTAAGCTAGGATAATTGAATTAAAAACAAGTATATCACCTCCATGACTTCATAGACAGACTAGCATTCATATGTGGAGACACATGCAAATTCTCAATTTTCAATCTTTAGTTATGTATATATTATCAGCTCAACTTCAACTTTGTCCAAAAACTTGCAAGCCCAGTTTACCTGAACTAGTGCCTCGGGACAAGACTAAAAAATAATCAGGAGAACACCCAAGGGAGATGATGTCTTCTCTAAGATGAACCTGTCTGCAATCTGGATAAGAAAGTAGTCCAAAAATATCAGTTCATGAGATCAATGATGATGATGATCAAAGGCCACGAATAGAAAATCAAAAAGTAATACCTTTTACAGAAATGAGAAACAAAAAAAAAAAATGTAAAAAAAGAATATGGTCAGTTGTGTTGATAAAAATTGTAGACGTGCATTCACATTCTTTTCAAAGAAGCCAACCTAGTTTCTTCATTTCTAACTCAAGGTGCAAAAGCCAGAATTTGATTGTGCAACAAAAGATACCTTGAGTAGATAAAGCGAAATATTACTAGTTAAATCCTTTTAAACATATTAATGTTCTTTCTGTACCTTTCCCTTGTCAAAATACCCCAAGTCTGAATAAATTAAATCCTCAAAATTCCATTTCAGTACCTTAGTTTTCTTCAAAACACGACCGATTGGCTCTTCCATGTTTGCAAGCACACGAATTGAGTTTGCAAGACTTGAAATCTACATATCATAAGATTGAATTTAGAAACAATAATACATGAATGCCTGGAGAAAGAAAGAGAGGGGTTTCCCAATGAGAACATTTTACAGAAGGAATGCCACTTCTGTAAGTAAATATAGCTGGGAAATAATCATGAAGTAAAACAAAAATTGGAATCCAATCTAACCAAACTCCCATAAATCAACAGTCTTGCCTAGGTCAAATAATATGCCCTGCTATCTATATCAAAATTAAAATAAAGAAAAACTAAACACAAATGGACCAAAGTCTTGCCTTTCCAGGCTCGTCAGCCGAGCTATCAATGATTGTTCATAGCCAGCCAGACGTGCAGCAGCAACATCAGCTTCATTTTCTATTGCGATCAGTTTTTCATTTTCTTCCAGGGCATCAGCTATGCTCAGCAAAATTTTACTCCTGTCTTGTGGAGACATGGCCTGCAGGGCAAAGCATATCACAATACTCACAAAAGTCATGCTTCCAAACAAGAATATAAATCCATACACATAAGTTTTTCTGGCAAAGAGAGCTTCAACTCATATATACAAGGATATCAAATTTTAACAACCATGAAGCAATGTGATTTTTTACCTGTAGTTGTCTGCAACCCTCCCTTGCTGCAACTGTCATCTCACGTGCACCAACTTCTCCAAGTAGGACCCACTGGTGCGCATCCGTATGAAAGAGAATACCAATACGCTCTTGTTGAAGTACTTTTATGATATTATCAGTAGCATAGCCATTTCAAAAAAATTATTAAAAAAAAAATATAGTGTGCTTCAGAAAAAATAGCAGCAGAAGCCAACACATGTCACATGGTATAGCAAACACTTCCATTGCCAGAGTGAAGGGGGTTATGGAGATAAGTAGAATATTTTTTCCAATCTAAAACATTAGAACTCCAAAAATTTAGCCAAGAATCTCTCCTTATTCTCCATATCAATCTCACTTTCCAAATAATTTCCTCCCTGACCAAACTGACAAAGTATTTACTTTGCAATGAGGGTAATGATTAGTGAGACCAACAGAGTGATAAACTTATGCTAAAAGTCAATGACGGGTCAAGGGGTCAAGGTAAAACATAAAATCAAGATCCAGAATCCAGATCCTTAAATGTGGCTCTCATGGTCTTCTGCTCTGCTTTGTGATGAACCTTTGAGATTATAGCACCTATGTATGTATAGATCCAACTATAATACATTTTCCATGACAACAAAGAAAACCAGTAGCCATATCAAGTGGTTAATTGAAGCTAGCTAAATAATTCAGCTCAAGGAAAAAAATGAATTACTACGTCAGATTAAAAAAAAAATTATATACCCTCTTAGTAAAAACATCAAAGAAATTCAGTTTCGTCATATATACCTTCAGACCTCCAATCAGTCTCACAAAACCATGAACTTTGTATTTAAAATTAAACTGCTTACCTTCACAAAATTGCAAGTCTTGTCCAATCCTGTATTGCGGTTCAGTACCTGCAGAATATCAGTAGCACTTGAGTGTCATGCTCAGAATTCCAGTGGTTATCACAATAGCAGAAGAGATTGATGCAGATGTGGCCCATAGGATTAAGGTAAGATGGTGTAAATGGAGAAGTGTGTCTGGAGTACTACTGTGCGATAAACGAATACCTACTAGACTAAAAGGGAAATTCTATAGAACGGCTATTAAACCAGCGATGTTGTATGAGACGGAGTGTTGGATAACCAAGAAACAACATGTAGATAAGATGAGTGTGGCTGAGATAATGATGCTAAGGTGAATGTGTAGCAAAACTAGACAAAACAGAATTAGGAATAAGTGTATTCGGGAATGAGTAGGAGTGACATCAATAGAAGACAAGTTGAGAGAGAATCGATTGAGAAGGTTTGGTCACATTTAACAAAGACCAACAGAGGCAGTAGTGAAGAGATGCGATGCTGTAATGGTAGATGAGAGTATTAGGGGACGGGGTAGGCCTAGATTAACGTTGGCTAGCGTTGTAAATAGAGATATGGATCTACTTAATTTGATCAACAAAATGGCTTTTGATAAGGCCACGTGGAAAAGAAGGATTTATGTAGCCAACCCCACTTGATGGGACTTAAGACTTGGTTTGGTTTGGCTTGATTACATGAAATAATTTAACAAACATAAATGGAATGCTATCACTGTCTTTGATTATGAAGTCAAGTTCAAATATGAATATGATTTCAACATATTCAATAAAAGGATCAACAAGGGAAAAGCATCAACTAACTGTGTTAGTTTAGAAGAAATCAATTCATAAAATTCTTAAATAGTGGTTCTTATTGAAAAACGTTGTTACTATATGTAATTATCATCACATGGTAAGACAAAAAAATGTACCTGTCCTCTTGCTATCTGACATTCATTGTTGTTCAGACCTGTAACGGATGTCATGCTGCCAGACATCAGCAAACAAACAGATTCTCAGAGCCAGCTATTGAAAACAGCAAAATAAATGAACTACTACAACCATTCAGTACCATTCTGAAAAAGGACTAAAATCAGCATAAGATATAAATACTAATATCGGCATTGCCACCTAGGGATGTCGTTAGTGTAGTCATGAAACAATTTATGACTACATTAATATCCATATTTGTCATAATTGTTTAGCATCCTTGCATGCACTGGTTATTTGTATAAAATTCAGACATAGATTCAAGAAAATAGATCCTAAAAAACATTAAACTGAGGAACAAAAAATCACAATTTATCAGCCTTTCAGAAATAACGTTTTCAACATCAGAGTCAGCATTTAACTCAACAACAGGAAAAGTCGTACTGTAATCAGCATAATCATTACCCACAGATCCACAACGAAGTTGTACATCTCGGCATTCCTTTATAATGACAGTTACCGACTGTATTAACTTATTAGTAAGAGAAGTGTAGACAGTCATTAATATGAAAAAATAATGAGTTACAATCCGATGTGGTTCAGAACTAAATAGGTTTGTGATGCTCTCCCCATTACCTGTTTCTGGAGATCAACAATCTCCTTCTATGCTATAGAGTAGTCTCGTTCACACCTTCTCGAATCAGCCTACGAAGCAAATATATAAGCATCAATGCAAAAATGAAAGAACAAAACCCTTGACCATGATAACATCACAAACCTTCAATTCCTGGATGGTCCTATCCAAATTAGTCTGTTCAGAAAGAGAATGCTTCAGTTTTTGGTTTATAACAGAGTATGCTTCAACCAATCTCTCATGTTCCACTGTGTAAGTGAAAGTAATGCAAAGGAAACATCAATATGACACTAAAGCCAAGTTTGACAAGTTGTTAAAAAGTCAAAAAGTTAAAAAGTTACTTAAAAAGTTAAAAAGCTATCACTATTTACCAAAAGTCAAAAATTACGGCTGCACAACTCCCAATCCTAATTTTCCCCTACACACTAATTTATACAATTTTTTATTCCATAAAAAGTTAAAAAGTTAACCCAAACATCCATATTTTTTTCCTCAATTTTTTAATCCAAAAAGACAAAAAGTGCACTTATTTAGGACACCCCAAACAACCCCTAAGAAACAAATCAAAAGAACAAAGTTTACTTCACATAACAATTTTTTAAATCATATTGCTTTTAGCTAAATAAGAACAACATTTCTTCTACTTCACCCACTTCTTTCTTATATAAGCAACAAAAATATCATTAAAAAAGAAAAAAAAGAACAATAAAAGGTACAAAGAGTTCAATGGGGGACAAGAAGTCCATCAAACATGAAAAGAAAATTATATGTCACACACCGGACTCCAATCTTTACTACTCAAAACAACGGAATCACCATAGAGGAGACACCAAAACCAACACAAATGTCAAATAAATTTTGTTATCCCACTAACCCTCCATATCTTCTAATTTATCCTCAATTCTTCCGTTTCTTTCTAACCATAGAACACAACACCACAAAAACTACACATCTTTAAAAAGCAAGAGGACTTCCTATTACAACCAAATCCCCAAAAGTCAATGACAAGCATGTAAGCACAAGGGGGGGATGACCCAATCAACCTCCACCAAATGAAATAATCTCCACCATAAGACCAATGTCACATGACAATGCAAAAATAGGTCATCAATACTCTCTTCATCCCTTATATGTGAAGATCAACCTGAGACTTTAGTTTTAAAAACCTTCTAATATCAAAGGTACAAAATGATGATTGTTGGATATAGCAATAAAAAATTTGTAGGAGGCCAATTTTGGCAAAGTAACTATAAGTGGAACTGCTGGTAAACATTTGAGTTCCTTTTATTCAGGATAAGTCAGCTGGGATTCAGAACTTGGATCTTCACAGTTTGATTATCTTATTTTTGTCCTGGTCACAATTTGATTATGTTATTGTTGGATGAAACATTGGTTACTGCTGTGAACTTCACTATGCAATCAGTTCCAAAGATAAGGAAAATTTGATTGGTGTCTTGATATGTTGTAGGGGTGTGCCTTTAAAATCTTGGATAATCTTCTTATAGATGCAGGAGTTTCCAGGGGTTTTGCTCCTGTTGCCCATCCAGCTGGATAGTCTATCTCCTCTTGCGTTTCCAATTCTACCTGAAGTCTTCAGGAATTTGAACCATCCGTCCAACTAAGTAAAAAAGTGTCAGGTCAAAGTGTTAGTTGGTCTTAAGATAGGATCATTCAGTCCCATGAACAAAGTTGAAACATCAAACCAAGCTCTGCCCACTACTTACCGAATGATCAAAGCACAAGTGCAAGATGATTTATAAGATCAGTGGCTTATACAGAAGTATTTTATTAGATTCACTGAATCGCTGTCAACTTCTGCTCTTTGGTCAGTGACATGTCCCAGTTGAATTCGTGCTGCAGAGGCAACAAGTCTAGGTCCTTGGGTAGGCCTTCGCTCATGTTCATGATTGCCAAAAAGCCAGTTGTATCTGGAACTATTGATTGTTAGCTCATCAACCACAAGTAGCACATTACCCACTATCTCTGTAACTGGTTAAAAATAAAATTAAAAAAAAAAAAAAAAAACAAATTAACTCAACCTAGAGGTCCTCTATTTGGTTCAAGAAAATCAGACAAAAGAATATAAAATTTCTAAATCTTTTGTTTGCTATTTCTTTGATTTTCCCCCAAAATCAAACTAAACTAACCCAAAAAACCAAAGGCATGCTCATTTTAACTGAACCCATATAATGAAACACCAATACTCAAAATTTCTATAGTTTGATTGATTTTTCCTGCATTTTCTTGGCACCCAAACAGAAATTACTATCAATATAAAATGAGGAAATCTTCTTACCTTGGTTTTGTGGCAACTTTGACTCGGAAAATCTCAATGACCATAAGCAACTCAGTCCAATAATCAAAAGCACAGCAGTGTTTCTATGAAGAATAAGAAGAGAAGAAGAGAAGAGAAGAGAAGAGAAAAATAGTTGTCACCACCGCTCGCCAATCGCTGCCACTGCCGCCGCCAGCCTATCGCCTCCATTGTCGCCGCTCGTCACTCTCCGCCGGTCGAAGAACGGAGACAGTGACATAAAATATACATATATATAATCACATTTAATCGGGGGAGTGACCCACAAAATAAATCACCGTGGTTGGTTTCCAGTTTTTTAAAATATTTTTCAGAAAATTTTACTCCTTTATTTTTTTGTGTTTTTTTATTTTTATTGAATTTTTTTAATATTTTAAGTAATTTTTTTATTTTTTAGACATACCTAACATAAATATACTTAAAAAGTAAAAAAATTGTAAATTTTTTTTTTAAAAAATTCACTAAATACCAAAAATATAAAAAAATACAAGAATTCAGTACATTTTTTGTATTTTTATCTATTTATTAATTTTTTAAAATATTTTTTCACAAATTTTTTACTTTTTAGATACATCTAAGTAAGGTGCATCTAAAAAAGTAAAAAAAATGTTTAAAATTTAAAAAATATTTACAAAAATACAAAAATCAAAAAAGTCAATTTTCAAAAAACTTAATCCAGAAAACTCAAACCAAACACAGTGACACTATCAAACTCAATTAGATGAGGTGTAATTAAAATATTGGTTTGACTTTTGCAATTATACTTTTATTAAAAATGTCTTGTTTTAATTTTTTTTTAAAGTGATCTTTAAATATTTTTGTAGTAGTGTTAAATAATATAAAAATAAGAGTAAATTATAAATACATCATTGAGATTTGATTAAAATACGAATCGTTCTTGTGATTTTCAAAATTATATTCTACCTCATGAGATTTCTAATTTCATAACAAATCACCCATTTTATTAATAAATTATCAAGCCAATTAACAATTTTTAATGATTTTAAAAATATGTTCAATTAATAATTTATATTTTAAGCAAATTTCAGGAAGTGTATTTATAATTTACTCTAAAAACAAATAGAACACAAACTTCAATACTGCAAAGCTTTAGTAAAAGGGTAAATTACAAACACACCCCTGAGGTTTAATTAAATTACAAATTACTCCATGTAGTTCTAGAAATTACATTATGCTCCCCAAGGTTTATAATTTTATAATAAATAGGTTCTTTTATTAATAAATTATCAAGTTAATCAACAGTTTTTAATAATGTCAAAATTTTATTTCAATTAATAATTCAAATAATTTTATTATTGTATAGGTGAACAGTTAGAAATTTCACTTTTTCAATTAATTTTATTAAATAAAAAATTTTGACAATAAGGTATTGGTAATTTTTCAAACCACATGAGATAATTCATATTTTAAGTAAATTTCATGGGGCGTATTTATAATTTACCCTTAGTAAAACTACCAATGATGTCTTAATTAGGCCTTGGACTCTACGTCTATAGCCAACTCTTGAGCCAAAAGGAGTGGAGTCATTATGAGATGAAGATAGGAAAGCAGAGGGATTTGCTTGCCCCATTTTCGCATGGCACTCATTAATACTTGCAAATTGATCAGCATTATGTACATAAAGTGTCACGACCCAAACACGGTACCCAGAAGTTCGATGTCGCGACAAGATAATAACTGAAATCTTAACAAATTAATAGAGCAACAGAGTAAATTAAAAGGGTAATCAAAACTTTATTTTTATAATAACAAAACATATACATTGGAGCTTTTATTTAATTACATTGCCCGAGCTTAGACTATGACTATAAAGTGCCTTGTGTCTACCCCATGAGATGATCCTAACACGTCACTTGAAAGTGGTTAATAACTATAAGCACATGACAGAGTGAGAAATATTATACTAAGAGCATAAGGGCATAAAAGTCACCATGAATAATTATTGAGCTAAACAGAACTTGATATTAAAATATAGAGTATATAATACGGAAATCATTTTGAATAACAGAAATATAATACAGAAATCATATAACCAAAATAATCATAACCATAATACAGAACAGAACAAAAAAGGTGTATAGACTCAAGAGGTGGCTCGTACAAACACTTTGCTTTGCATAACACTTTGCTCCACACCAGAAATCAGAGTGTCAGTGGATCCATGACAAACAGAAGATCACAAAGTGACTAATCAGAAAGTCAGTGATTATTTAAATCCCCCAAGGTATGGGACCTCTATTTATAACATAATTACTTAAAACACATTTTAATAAATAGTTATATCCATGAGTTTCATTTTTACGCAAATATGGTTCATTCAACAAATAATATACTTTAAAAACCAATATAATTTACAAAACATAATTTATATAAAACAAGTTAGGATAACTAAAAAATATAATAAAACTCACCTTAAATTGGATACCTAATTTTATTCCCGACTCACCCTCTTCCATTGCCTTCGCCCATTATATGTTCTCTACCTTTCCTTGTTCTTCTTTCCTTCTTCTAACCGCGCCACCTATTTATAGGTGATTGGGTGCCCAGGCTCAAACACGTGGGTTACCATGCTTACACGTGGCAGACCATGTGTTTCCTTTTCATGAATTGCAACTCATTTCTTTTCTCTTTATTTTTTGTTTCTTCTTCTTCTTATTATTATAATATAATAAAATATGATATAGATATAGATATAGATATATATTGTTTGCTTGATTCAAAGTGATCAAATAACATTATATTATTATTTTGTAAAATACAATAATTCTTAATTTAAAGTACATTTTATTTCCCACAATTATAAATTAAATATTTTTTTGTGGTGTTACATATAGTAGCTCATGCTGTTCAAAAATTTTCAGAATCTCATCAGTTTTGCTGAGAAGTTGAGCTGCGAGCCAAACACTCTTCTCCCTCTGTTCAATGGCACTAGAAAAGCACTTCATGGTTATAACACCAGGTAAGTTGGTAAGGCAAGTGTCACGACCTAACCTCAGGGACCTAGGGCTGGAATCGCAACTTACTAAATAATTTCTAATCGTAACAAATTAAATGGCGCAGACGGAGGCAAAATGGAAGTAAGAAAATAATTAAATAGAAAATTAACTTCATTCGACTATTTTGATAAAAGAAAGTACATCTATAGGACTTTTATTATTTTTTTTTTTTATTCAATTACTGGCCCTCAGTAAAAAAAAAAAAACAAAAGGAAAAAAAGGAAAGAAAAACAAAATAATGGATCAACATCAAATTCTTATACAGGTTTTGCTACATGAGGTTACGGGTCTTCCTTACATCTCATCACCTGAAAGGGTAACAATTATAAGTACATAGTAGAGTGAGAAATATTATGCTAAGAGTATAACGAACACAAAATAAGGATGGATAGTTAGTTAGAATAACTTAATTTGAATAAGCAAATTATTTAAAGTGGCAGAAACTGAAATACAGAAATTATGTAAATAAATAACCATAACCACGGTATAGAACGGAACATAAAGAGATTACTAGAGTGACAGTCAGAACAGTGGTCAATGGATCCATGACAAACAGAGGGTCACAAAGTGACCAAACAGAGGCCAATAGTTATTTAAGTTTCCCAAGGCATAAGACTCCTGTGGTAGTACTTACAAAACATAATTGTTTATAAAATCATTATCAAATAATTTCTAAAATTTAAACAAACATATCTATGGGTTTCAATTTAAGCAAATAGAGTTCAGAAAATAATTACTGTAATCAAAATATTAACATAATTTACAAAACACAAATTACGTAAAATAAATTATGCTAACTTAAAACATACGTAAAATATTTTATGGTGACTCAAGGTATAATATAACTCATCTCAAGATTATTTCTTCCTATTTTCTTCATATTTTCCCTATCTTTTCGAGACTTCTCTTTTTGCAGTATCTCTCTTGATTTTCCTTCTTTTGGTACCATTAGTTTTCCTACCTCGGCTTGCCTTATATACACAAGGCTCCTGTGATGACTTACCATCTAGTGAGTATCTTCATAATGATGAATAGATCCAATAGATCTAAATGTATATATTCTGTATAGGTGGCTTAACCCACAAATGCCACATTCCATCCTAATTAACTCACAGATTTGCTATCTTGATTGGATAACTATCTTATTATTATTATTATTATTATTATTATTATTATTACTTTTATATTTATTTACTTAACTTTTGGTGTTATTTTATTTGGTCCAATTCTTCAAATAATTATAAACTATTTATTTATTTAGTTATTTAATTTTTTTAATAATATATTATCACAAACAACCATAATTATATATAGCTATAAATATTATGTGGTATTTAATTAAACATTTAGGATGTCACAACAAGAGCCCAGTATACCTGCAATTACATAACACCAGGTAGGTAAGTTGATAACACAAGTACCAAGTTAAGTTGTGATAAGCGTCTGACGAAGCGTAGGTCACGAGTTGAAATCCCATATAAACTGCTTGATTCTATTGAGGCCACCCTCAGAGTTTGCATCCTAGTAATTGCCAAGTATGCATAGGTCGGGTGACTATAAAAGTATAAGGAAAAGCCTCAAATACCCTTGTTAAAAAAAAAAAAAGAGAGAAAAAAAAGAAGAAACATGCCTGTGATCATGTCAAATAATTTCACGAACAGTTTGTCATGATTTATCCGGTGATTGTTACCTTCATCATCCAGCAATAGAGATTTGCAAATTCTGTACATGGAATTAGCTGCTATAACATTAATGGGCCAATTGGTAGGGTTCCTATCGGGGCTTCCATTGATATCTGCATTGCATTTTATAACAATTTTCTGAGCATAATCAACGAGTTTTGAAAAATCTCTTTGCAAGATGTTTCTTTGGAAGCTATTTTGGTGAGTTCTTCACCAAGCCACTTGCCATCAAATTTGACTTCTAACCGCACTTCATCAGTAGCATCTCTACTGTTTGTGAGATTCCATTTAGCATCCATGGTTTCGTCTACATGCCTGACATACGAGAGGCCTTCGCTCACGTGCGCACAAGCCTGTTAGCCATGTTCTTATTGATTTTGGAAATTGCAATGGCGATGCAAGTTAGAGTCACCACTAGTAGAGCCTAGCAATTAGGAGGTTCTTGAGAATCTAATGATGGAACTTTGTCACTGTGAAAGTCTAATATGCATTTGAAGCCGCCTGTAGATTTCCATTGAAGAAGCTCGATTAAATTTCTGGGCTGCTGTTTGTTGGCCTTGACGATGAAATGATCTGCTACTTTACTAATGTTCTTCAAGGTACTTTGAGTAAGTTCCTCTTAACCTTCAAGAATCAAAACATTATAATTGCCAATATCGGACTTCATAGGGGATGTTGAGTTATGTACAAGCTCCTTAAACAACTTATAGCAATAGCGGTAACATGACATGAGCAGGAAAATGAAAAAAAAGGGAATGAGAAGAGTTAATTTGCTTGTTACCACAATCATAACCTGAACCATTATACAGAAGTTCAAAACTAGATTTTTGGTGTGCTGGACAAGTTTTCTAAATTTGGGACCGCTGATTTGAAGAACTATGGAGCTCTTCTTCCATTCTTCCAACCTCTGAATCCAAGAACTCTTTGGTTTGAGCTTAGTTTTGAAGCCTTTGGTACTTTTCTTGGAGCATTTGAATTTTATGGCAGTGAACCATCTACATACTGGACCAATAATCTCCATGCCCACTGTAGCAGTCTGAATTACAAAAATTAAAGTTGTTGACCCCCATAATCTGATTCCCAGATTGTAACAATGTCCCGCACTCGGAACTCCACTTTTGATAAAATTAGAGCAGTCATAATACAGATCACCCCTGAAGCAGAGCAGGTCATAGAACGTAACTCAGGGCTCACAATTTCTGTCATCATCCAATACTTGTTGACATTTTCTTTTAGTTTTTCAACTGCAATTTTCTCTCCAATGCGTTCTCTTAATGCTTTTTTTGTGTATTTCACTATATTCCAATTCTAGGTATTTTTTAATGGTAGCAACAGTAACCGTTGAGAAAGTTGATATTACAAACAACATAAGCATGAAAAAATTAACAAGAACATGTTGTACTAGTATTTCTTTGGAAATTATAAAAGTGCCTAATTGGACGTAGACATACACAATCACAGTGATTATAAGAATACCCAAGGTTGTGATGTTGGTCAACATATCTTTGTCATTCATAGGGCATAATGATGAAATAAAATTACCTATTACAATACACATCATGTCCGTGCTACTAAGTTTTGCAAGTTGATTGCTTCCTTCCGTACATTTTGCTACTAAAATCCAATGGCACCTTCATTGCTACACTTAACAATGATTTTTTTTTTTAATAACATGATTTTTTTTATAATGTTTCCCAATCAAATATATATACATATATATATATATATGTATATATGTATATAACACAAATATATATATATATGTATAAGGAACTTTGTATGCATATCTTCACTAACATCCCCAAAATTATATATGGGAAAGATGAAAAAACTTTGTATGCTCATGTACAACTTCCTACGACTCTCTCTCTCTCTATATATATATTGTTTCCCAATCAAAGATATATATACATGTATATATGTATGTATATAACATATATATATATAAGGAACTTTGTATGCTCATCATCATTAACATCCTCAAAATTATATATAGGGAAGATTGAAAAAAAAAAAAAAACTTTGAATGCTCATCTTCATCTTTTTCTTCTTCTTCTTCTCTCTCTCTCTCTATAATGTTTCCCAATCAAAGATATATATATATATATATGTGTGTGTGTGTATACACATAGTGAACAAACTAAAATAAAATACCATAATTTTTTTTTTAATAATGTTTCCCAATCAAAGATATATATATATAGGGAACTTTGTATGCTCATCTTCATTAACATCCCCAAAATTATATATAGGGAAGATTGAAAAAAAAAAAAAAAAACTTTGTCTGCTCATCTTCATCTTCATCATCATCATCATCTTCTTCTTCTTCTTCTTCTTCTTCTCTCTCTCTCTCTCTCTCTCTCTCTCTCTCTCTCTCTCTTTTATAATGTTTCTCAATCAAAGATATATATATATACAACACAAATATATATAGGAAACTTTGTATGCTCACCTTCATTGATATCCCCAAAATTATATATAGGGAAGATCTTTATGCATTTTTGTAGTGGTGAAATAATATAAAACAAATAGAACACAGACTTTAATACTGCAAAGCTTTAGTAAAACTAGCCAATGATGTCTTAATTAGGCCTTAGACTCAACGTCTATAGCGAACTCACTTGAGCCAGAAGAAGTGGAGTTATTACGAGATGAAGAGAGGGAAACAGAAGGATTTACTTGCCCCATTTTCGCACACCACTCATCAATACTTGCAAATTGATCAGCATTATGCAGACAGAGTGTCGCGACCCAAACTTGGTACCTGGAGGTTTGGCGCCGTGACAAGATAATAACTGAAGTCCTAACAAATTAATAGAGTAGCGAAGTAAAATAAAAGAGTTAATTTGCTTGTTACCACAATCACAACCTGAACCATTATATAGAAGTTCAAAACTAGATTTTTGGTGCGCTAGACAAGTTTTCTCAATTTCAGACCACGGATTTGAAGAACTATGGAGCTCTTCTTCCAACGTCTTAATCCAAGAACTCTTTGGTTTGAGCTTAGTTTTGAAGCCTTTGGTACTTTCCTTGGAACATTTGAATTTTATGGCAGTGAGCCATCTACATATCGGACCAATAATCCCCACGCCCACTATAGTAGTTTGAATTACAAAAATTAAAGTTGTTGACCTCATATAATCTGATCCCAGATTGTAACAATATCCCGTACTCAAAACTTCACTCGTGCTAAAATTAGAGCAATTATAAGACAAATCACTCCTAAAGCAGAGCAAGTCACAGAACATGCCATCACAAACTCGGGGTTCCCAGTTTCTGCCATCATCCAATACTTGTTGACATTTTCTTTCAGTTTTTTCAACTGCAATTTTCTCTCCAATGTGTTCTCTTAATGCCTTTTTTTTTTTTTTTTTTTTTTTTGTATTTCACTATACTCCAATTCTAAATATTTTTTTAGTGGTAGCAACAGTAACTGCTGAGAAAGTTGATATTAAACATGAAAAAATTAACAAAAACATGTTGTACTAGTATTTCTTTGGAAATTATAGAAGTGCCTAATTGGACGCAGACATTCACAATCACGGTGATTATAAGAATACCCAAGGCTGTTTTGTTGGTCAAGATATCTTTGTCATTCATGGGGCGTAAAGATGGCATAAAATTACCTATTACAATACATATCATGACCGTGTTGCTAAGTTTTTCAAGTTGATCGCTTCCTCTGTACATTTTGCTACTAAAATCCAATGGCATCTTCATTGCTACACTTAACAATATATTTTTTTTATAACATGACTTTTTTTTATTTTTATAATGTTTCCCAATCAAATATATATATAGGGAATTTTGTATGCTTATCTTCATTAACATCCCCAAAATTATATATAGGAAAGATTGAAAAAAAAACTTTGTATGCTGATCTACATCTTCTTCTTCTTTTCTCTCTCTCTCTATATATATATATTGTTTCCCAATCAAAGACGTATATATATATGTATATAACATATATATATAGGGAACTTTGTATGCTCATCATCATCAACATCCTCAAAATTATATATAGGGAAGATTGAAAAAAACTTTGTATGCTCATCTTCATTTTCTTCTCCCTCTCTCTCTCTCTCTCTATGATGTTTCCCAATCAAAGATATATATATATATATATATATATGTATATACATAATGCAGAAACTGAAAGCAAATAACACGATTTTTATTTACATATGTATATGCATAATGCAGAAACTGAAATCAAATAACACGATTTTTATTTTTATAATGTTTCCCAATCAAAGATATATATATATGTATATAGATATATAGGGAACTTTGTATGCTCATCTTCATTAACATCTCCAAAATTATATATAGGGAAGATTAAAAAAAAATATTTGTATGCTCATCTTCATCTTCATCTTCTTCTTCTCCTCTCTCTCTCTCTCTCTCTCTCTCTCTTTCTCTCTCTCTCTCTCTCTCTCTCTCTTATAATGTTTCCCAATCAAAGATATGTATATATATATAAAAGGAACTTTGTATGCTCATCTCCATAAACATCCCCAAAATTATATATAGGGAAGATTGAAAAAAAAACTTTGTATGCTCATCTTCTTCTTCTGTTCTCTCTCTCTCTCTCTCTCTCTCTCGATAATGTTTCCCAATCAAAGATATATATATATATAGGGAACTTTGTATGCTCATTTTCATTGACATCCCCAAAATTATATATAGGGAAGAATTTTAAGCATTTTTGTAGTAGTGAAATAATATAAAAACAAATAGAACACAGACTTCAATACTGCAAAGTTTTAGTAAAACTAGGCAATGCTGTCTTTATTAGGCCTTGGACTCTACGTGTATAGCCAACTCACTTGAGCTAGACGGAGTGGAGTCATTACGAGATGAAGAGAGGGAAACAGAGGGATTTGTTTGCCCCATTTTTGCACACCACTCATCAATACTTGCAAATTGATCAGCATTATGCAGACAGAGTGTCACGACCCAAACCCGTTACTTGGAGGTTTGGCGTCACAACAAGATAATTACGGAAGTCCTAACAAATTAATAGAGCAGCGGAGTAAGATAAAAGGGTAGCCAAAACTTTATTTAATAATAACAAAACATATACATTGGAGCTTCTATTTAATTACATTGCCCGAGCTTAGACTATGACTATAAAGTGCCTTGTGCCTACCCCATGCGATGATCCTGACACCTCATTTGAAAATAGTTAACAACTATAAGCACATGGCAGAGTGAGAAATATTATACTAAGAGCATAAGGGCATAAAAGTCACCATGGATAATTATTGAGCTAAACAGAGCTTGATATTAAAATACAAAGTATATAATACGAAAATCATTTTGAATAGCAGACATATAATACAGAAATCATATAACCAAAATAATCATAACCATAGTACTGAACAGAATAGATGTATGGACTCAAGAGGTGGCTCGTACAAACTCTAGAGGTGGCTCCCACAATAGTATAGCACTTAGCTTTGCACAACACTTTGCTCCACACCAGAAATCAGAATGTTAGTGGATCCATGACAAACAGAGGCTCACAAAGTGACTAATCAGAGGGCCAATGATTATTTAAGTCCCCAAGGCATTGGACCTCTATTTATAACATAATTACTCAAAACACATTTTAATAAACAGTTCTATTTATGAGTTTCCTTTTTAAGCAAATAGGGTTCATTCAACAAATAATATACTTTAAAAACTAATATAATTTACAAAACATAATTTATATAAAACAAGTGAGGATAACTCAAAATATAATAAAACTCACCTTAAATTTGATCCATAGTTTTACTCCCGACTCACCCTCTTCCAAGGCCCTCAACCGTTATATTTTCTCTGCCTTTCCATGTTCTCCTTTCCTTTCTCTAACCTCACCTATTTATAGGTGATTTGGGTGCCCATGCTCAAACACGTGCCTTACCATGCTTACATGTGGTAGACCACGTGTTTCCTTTCCATGAATTGCAACTCATTTCTTTTCTCTTTCCTTTTCTTATTATTGTTGTTGTTGTTGTTGTAATATAATAAAATATAATATATATATTGTTTGCTTGATTCAAAGTGATCAAATAACATTATATTATTATTTTGTAAAATATAATAATTCTTTATTTAAAGTAGATTTTATTTCCCACCATTATAAAATTAAATATTTTTTTGGGGTGTTACACAGAGTAGTTCATGCTGTTCAAAAAATTTTAGAATCTCTTCAGTTTCGCTGAGAAGTTGAGCTGCGAGCCGCACACTCGTCTTTTTCTTTTCAATGGCACTAGAAAAGCACTTCATGGTTATAACACTAGGTAAGTTGGAAAGGCAAGCACCCAGTATACCTGTAATTACATAAGACCAAGTAGGCATGTTGATAACACAAGTACCAATTTAAGTCGTGATAAGTGTCTGACGAAGCGTAGGTCACGAGTTGAAATCACATATAAACTACTTGATTCTATTGAGGCCACCGTCAAAGTTTATGCCCAATAATTGCCAAGTATGCATGGGTTGGGTGACTATAAAAGTATAAGGAAAAGCCTCAAATACCCTTGTTAAAAAAAAGAGAAGAAAAAGAAGAAGCATATCTGCAATCATGTCAAATAATTTCACAAACAATTTGTCATGATTTATCCGGTGATTGTTACCTTCATCATCCAGCAATAAAGATTTCCAAATTCTGTACATGGAATTAGTTTCTATAACATTAATTGGCCAATTGGTAGGCGTAGACACCCCATTTTTGACCACCCTTAAGACTTGGGCACTTTATTCCAAACACCCGATGATGAAAGTTATATTGTGCAATCTTTTGAATTCTCAACAAAGAAATTGGATTCAAGCTCTAATCCCAAACCTTACACCCCATTTTGGCCAAACTATTTTAGACCTTAAAACCCTCTTTTTCAAAATGTTCCTACGATGTTCTGAGGCTCGCATTTCGTTCAAAATATTACACTTTTCGGTAAACCTGTAACAACCCTCGTCCTGATTACCGTTAAACCACTGAATTAAGTACTGATTACTACTAACTGAGACTGATAATGACTGATAAGTGAACTGGATGAACTACTGAACAGACTGAATGAAACTGAAACTGAAATTGAATGAGTTAACCTATTGTATTGCATTTCTATCTGTTTGATTTATTGATTATCTATTTGAATTTATATGTTTAGACTGCTAATTGAAGGCCTTATCGGCGGCCGATTTAGAAACCGTTTAGAGTTTTGGAATCAGTAGAATATTTGTGATTTAATGGTATATTTATCTGAAAATCGATTAGGAATGATTAAATTAGACTTAAATGAGTTAATTGTCAAGTTTAGCTTATTTACCACATTGCCATGTGAGTGGCCCATTTGTTTAATACTTTTTGAGAGCCTTATACACCTAATCAAAACACTTCTCCAGCCCCTTATTCTTGTTGTTCTAGCCGACCATAGTTAGAGAGAGTGAGAAAGGAGGAACTCATCTTGTTCTTGTTGATGACTTGAAGTAAATTGAAGTGTATTTGCATAAATTGAACTTCTAGACAAGAAATTGAGGCTTAGGTAAGGAAATTCACCATCTTCTTGTTGCCCTTAAGCTTCATCTTGCATGTTCTAGGCTCCATTGAAGAATCAAGCCATGATTTAGTGCATAGAGGTTGAAATATACTTGAATTCATGCATGCATGGTTGAATTGGTGATTTTTGAGTTGAATTCATGTTGGAATTGTACATGCATGTCCATGTTTATATTATAGCCCATGTTTCCAAAATGTTTTTCAACTATTGAGCTCTTTTGAGCAAGGATTGAAGATTGAATGTGGTTAAAAACTCATGCATTGCATGTTTTGAAGGTGTTCTTGAAAATGGTTTGAAATTGAGTTTGAATTAAACACCCTTGGGCTTTGATTTCTTAAATTGAGGTTTAAAAACTTGTTATCCTATGTGTTTAAAAGAGTTTTCCAGAAAATGGGCCCAAGAGGATCGATTTTGGTGGTTGAAACCTTGGTTTTGAATTTAGAGCACAATTCTGGATTTTCCAGATTTCTGTTGTCCGCTCGAGCGGAGGTATCTGCGCTCAAGCGTAGAAATCGAACTCCCAGTATTTGTTGCATACTTTGTACATTGAGCTCGAGCGGAGATATTCACGCTCGAGCGGGTTTTTCATGCATCCAGTATATTTTGCAGACCGCTCGAGCGGAGGAAATCACGCTCGAGCGGGTAACGTTTTTGCCTGTCCGCTCGAGCGGGGAAGTGTGCGCTCGAGCGTGACTCTGTTTCTGAAAAAGTTCTAAAACTGTTTTCTGTGCACATCTTTGCATCCTCATCCCATCCTAGGCATTCTTAGGCCTAGTTTAAGGCATCTTAATGAGGATATAGATGTAGAACACACCGAGGCAAATTAGGGATTTAGTTATTGAACTTCCCCAACTGTTAAACTTAGTGTGTGTTCTATTTGTTAACTGTTTAGGGTTGGCTCTCGGGGACGCGCTCTAGCTGCTATTAGCCCAATCTCTGTGAGTAACAGATGTGTAAAGATATGTTCAAAATGGTTATCATTTGAATACTGAATTAAACTGTTTACTGAGCTGTTTACCGAACTGATATTATTTACTGAATGAATGCATGTCCTGTATTGTGAACTGTACTGTGGCATCCTTAGCATACTGTTTACTGATACTGTTACAGAGCTTTGTAGGTTCCCTTGTGGAACCGTACTGTTTACTGATCGATGGCCATCACTACTGTTGGGTCTGTCAAGGCCCGGTCCTTTTGGACCTACTGTTATAGGCTATTGGATGTACCACATATGACTGTTTGACTGAAATACTGAAAGACTGAACTACTGTTTAATGAACTGTTTTCATTACTGTACTGTAAGGACATTCATTCATAACCTCTTTACGCTTTATGTTATTCACTGGGCTTTAGCTCACTGTTATATATATATGTAGGTTCTCAGCAGCCAGACCGGAGCTAGGAGCGTGGGTTAGTCCCCAGTTTTGTCAAGCCAGCCAATGTGCCTCACTGTGAGGTTCCGAGACGCCATGCCATGGCTTGGGGTGTTTTTGTCTTCCCCACCTGTCTCCCTACTGTTTTGTTTAAACTGTTACTGTTTTACCGTACTGTTTTTGAGGGATTAGGTCCCTGTACTGAATGTTTGTAAATGATTGTATAGACTGTACTGTTTGGAACTGTATGAATGCATAAAAAATGTTTTTGGCATACAGATTTACACAGCTCAATGGACACTAGTTATTTACTGTATTGGCTTCCGCCAAGCCCTGTACTCTGTTTTAACTGTGTTACTGTTCAGCAGGCCTTCGGTAATCTCGGATTACTGGCCGGTTACGGTACCTAACCCATAGGGCCGGGTTTGGGTCGTGACAAAACCAAGCAAGGACAAAGTGTAAATAAATGAAAGGGAGGTGAACTCTTTGAAAACATCTTATTTATAGGTTTGGAGTTGAAGAAAATAGGAGGGGAGGGAAGAAAACTAGTTGGGGAAGGAGTTGGGCATCAATCCGTTAGGATAAAAATGAGCAGTCTTCACTAAAATAAGCATATATTTTTGCAAACTTATAATTTAGATGTGAGACCACCTCCATTGGAAAGCAGACTTCTGGGGCTTCAATTTAGACTCAAGAATCACCTAAAACCGAGTTCGGATGAATGATATATGCTCGTTTGAAGTCGGGTCTGAATGCAGATTTTTAGACCCGGCCAGGTCCATTTAGAACCGGCCGTGCCTCATTGAGGCCGGGCCGGGCCTCAATGAAAACTTTTCCTGGGTTGCTCTTTAGGCCCGGCCATGGGTTTTGGGGCCCGGTCGGGTCTTAATGGCACCAGACAGACAGCTGGCGGGAATTGAACAAATATCTTTGTTTGAAGATATTTTCAACCATTCTTGCTCAAATTCTATAAATAGAGCCTTTTCTTTTAGAATTTAAGGTTGATAAATTTTCCAAAAGCTTTGAAGAGCTAAAAAGATCTCTTTCCATCTTCCTTCCTTCTTTGACTCTCAAACCTCTTTAGCTATACATACACAATACATACATCATTACAGCTTGTTCTTGAAGCTTTTTTCTAGAGTTTCAAACCATATTTCATAAACTTGAGGGTGTTTGAAAACAAGTTTGATCAACAACCAAAGCTTGCTCTCTTCAAGAGGTATAAGCTTTTCACCTTTTTTCTTGCTTTTATATCAATCTTTATTATTATTATTATTATTATTATTATCTTTTTCTTGTGTTTTCCTACTATTTTGGACCTATTTCAAGTGTTGGAACTTGGGGTTGAAGAGCTACCAAAGGTAGAGAGGCATAACACCCTTTCTTGCACCTTATCCCATAGCTCATACCCTTTGTTTTTGCACTCTTTTCTTTGGTTTTCATACTGATTTTCAGAGCTCAAAAAGGCTAGAAAACATGGTTTAGATGTCCCAAAAGTAGAGGGGTTAGCGACCTCTCCCTGATGTTGCTTACTAGTGTAGACACCCCATTTTTGACGGCCCTTACGACTTGGACATCATCGCTGGCACACCCAGTGATGAGTGCATATGCTTGTCAAGTGCCCGAAGTCCTCGGCAGAATGTCACAGCTTTGAGCCTTTCAAACCTTGCACCCCTGTTGCCTTGTTTTTGGACCAAAACCAATGATCTTCAAGCCTGCAGCCTCTGGTGGCCTGCTGGCTACCTCTATGGTCTTCTGGCCATTTCTCTTGGTTGCCGGCCACCAATGATGCCGACCGGCCACTAATGTGTTTTGCAAATATTTTATGCCAACTGTTTGCACAGATGCTTGCATCTGCTCCCACGTGTATGGCTGGATGTTTGTGAGGGAAATTCATGTTTCTATATATAGAGAGCCTCCTCTCTTGCTTTGGGGTTAGAAAAATTTTGGAGCAAAATTTTTCCTCTCTCTCTACAATTCTCTCTCTCTTGAAAATTTCTTAACCCTTGCTTAAATATCCTTCACCTTTGCCTATACACTCTTAACCAAACCTCTCCATCTTTGAGCTGAGGTATCTTTGAGCCTTGTTTGAGCTCTTGAGGGTGTGTTTGCCTTGGTTTATTGCTTGAAATTGGTTCTCCTCTTCAAGAGGTATAGAGCTTTGCCTCTTTACTTACTTTATTCACTCTTTTTCTGGCTATTTTCCAACTATTTTTGGGCTGTAAAAACTCTATATTTTTGGGTTGAAACTTGGATTTTAAGGCTAATAAAGGTTGAGGGGTGGTTCACCATTCTCTACACCTTGCTCTCAAGGCCTTTACCCTTGTGTTTTCCACTTTTGCACTATCTTTTTTTGAGCTTTCAAATATTGATTTCTAGAGTTATTTTAGTGGCTAAAATCATGTTTTGAAATCCAAAATTGGGGGGGAGGGATAGCCTTCCCTCCTTATATTTTGCTTACTAGCCTAGCATGCTTCATGTTTTAGCTTATTAATCTAACTATTTTTGTCTTAATTCTAGCATGTTTTAAGGTTGTTTTTAGACTGTTTTAGGATTATTTGTAAGTGTTTGTTGCATTGAGCTTGTTTTGCATGCTTGTAGTGTAATTGTCCTCATGAGTTTGGTGTTTTAGGCCTTAGATACCATCTTATTTGAGTTGATTGCATTTATTTATGGCTTTCCATACTTGTGATCACTCTTAATCACCTCTGCAATCTCCCTTCTTTCTTGGGTTTTGTTTTTCTTTGAAAGTGGTTTCAAACTACTTGTTTGTTTAAGCATGAGATTGAAGTGTTATGCTTAATGGTTTAATCCCTTTGGCGGTTCATTACCAACGGTATGATGTCTCTTTCATGTCCAAAACAACTTTTGGTTTGAGCCCTCTTTCTTTTAGGGGACTTAAATTCACCTTTTAGACTTAATTGATTAAAGAATGGATGGTAATCTAAAATGAAAGTAATAAAATTGAGGCTAAAAAAAGGTGCAAGATAATAACTTGTTTGGGTTCAATCGGACGTTAATTGAACTCTCGAGTCTTGAGTCGTTTCATAGTCATTAGTGATGAAAAAGGTTCAAGATTCATTGTCAACTACTTCCCTTGATCTTTCACGATATGAAGGTAGTTTTGAGAGTCTTATTTTGTTGTATTTATTGAGCTTACACACTTTGGTTCATAGGCCATCATGCAATGAAATTGCTTTTATTGATGGTTTGTGAACCAAGCTTACTACTCCTTTGATCTGTTCATGATAAGGAGGGGTAAATTGTGCAAACAAGTCTTTGAGAATTCACTGTCTCTGCTCTATTTACTCTCTGTTGCAGCAAGGAAGTTTTGTCATCAGTGGCCGGCAGGCCATCTTTGGTGGCCGACAGGCCTTTTGCCGGCCACCAGTGCAAAATTCAGCTGTGTTCTTTTGAAGCAGAATAGAGTTGGTCTGGAGTTGGAAATCAATGCAAGTGATCTACTATGCAACAGAGGCATTTAGCAGCAGAAACATTGACTTTTCAGGAGAAAAATCGCATTCATGCATGAGTCCTCCATTGATCCTCGGGATCCGCGTTGTAACAATAGTAGTTTGTGCTTGAAGTAGTGGCTTTGTAAATTAATTAGTTAGAATAGCTAATTCGTTACGTGTTGTAATTCTTTTAATTAGCTAGTTTAGTTAATTAATTCGATTTGTAATAATTAGTTAAGTAGTTTAGCTATTTATCGATTTCAGTTTGTAATAGTGAATTAATTAGCTTAGCTTTAATTACTTAGATTGTTAGTTCATTCAGGCTGTTCTTCGTGAGAGCGCAATGTTGTAATAAGGCGTATGTCTTCCAACCCCACGTCTATACTTGTGTGTGCGTCACATAGTAATGTTAGTCTATTAACCGGAATAAGAGCATATAATGTAGATAAGATTCATATCATGATTAGTAGAGGCCGATCTTTGATCGGGCGAATAGGGGTGCTCAATTCATGACCTTCCCCTCTCGTACCTAAGTTCCCGAGCTGAGACAATCTTGGTGATGACGGACACGTGGCTTTTAGCACGAGTTATGGATTTCCTAAATTTTTCAAAAATATTTAGGTGGCGACTCTGTATCTGGCAAAGCAGTCCATTTTTGGCAATTGATTCAAAATTGATTTTCCAAAAGATTTGCCGAATTAGGACTCTTTGGTGTTTTCTATTTCACATCGCACTTGTGAGATCAGATTCAGAACCACGGGAGTCTGATACTGTAGGGCTTCTTCGTCTTCCGAAAGGAGGTGCGAAAAAGTCGAGCTACAACTAGCTTTATATCTCTTGCTTTTGTCTATCTTTTTGTGCTCTTTAAATACACTTTTAGCCACTGTTTTGGGGCTGAAATATGTAATTAAAAGTTGCAAAAGTGGAGGGGTTAGCCACCCCTTCTTAGGCTTTGTTCCATAGCTTTTTCTTTATTCTTTTTACTTACTTTCTCTTGCTTTTACCACTATTTTCTTGGCTTACAAACTGATTTTCAAATTTTAAGAAAGGCTAAAAAACATGGTTTTCGGTCTCTAAAATGGAGAGGTTAGCTACATCTCCTTACTTTTGCTCACTAGCCTTGCAGTGCCTTGTTCTTTCCTACCTTTTTGTGCTCTTTAACATGATTTTTAGTCACTGCTTTCAACATATTAGGGGCTGTTTTAGGGCTGTCCTAATTGATTTAATTAGTGTATGCTTTGAATATCTGGCTTGTTGTGTTGTAAGTCTTCATATCTAGCTTGTTGTGTTGTGTTACACATACTTTGATAACTTTTCTTTGTTTAATTTTCATGTTGAAAAGTTTCATTCTAATAATTAATCCTGCAACCTCCCTCTCTTCTTCTTTTGTTTTGTTTTGAGAGTTACTTCAACCGATTGATTGTTATTCAAGGCATGAGAAAGAGACCTATGCTCAATGGCTTAATCTCTACAGAGGTTCATCGTCAGTGTGTAGTCTATCTATCATGCTATGGATCACTTCTCGTTTGATATTTCTTCTCATTTAGTGGACTTAAATATCACTTTGGACAAAATAATTACGTAATGGAAATGTAAGACAAAAGGGATTAATAAAATTGACTTAAAATTAATGAAACTAACCTAAAGAAAATGTTTAGAATTGGTTGGATTCGGCTGGACGTTATGCCGAGTCCATCGCTTCGAGAATTGTCACTTATCAATCTATGATATTTTGACAAAACTTGAAGCGCGTCTATCTCCCTCTTTGAGCCTTTATGATGAGAGGGAGAGGTGGTCGTCTTCATTGCATTTATTGATTTTGTCCAATTGTGTTCGATATCATCAAGCCATCAACATGTGCTTATTGATGATTTTGGAACCGAATCTGCTTTTCTCTTGAAGTTCCACATGACAGAGAAAAGCAAAGGGGACAAACTGGGCTTAAGCTACTCTGTCTGCGCTGTTTTCACCTTAGAGCACAAAAACAAGTTTTGCATGAAATTAGGCACGGCCAGCTTTGTTTGGGCCCAGCCGGGCCTTACTGAGGGCCGGCATGGCCCCAATGTTTGGTAAACAGTGCATTTTTGGCAGAAACAAATAGCAGTGGCTAAAGGTGAAACATGGCAGACTCCCAAGGAGGCAGAAAAAGTTGTTCACGTGCATGCCATCTTTGTGCATCCTTGTTTGGATCATTGTTGTAAATTAATGCTCTCATTATAGTTGTAATTAAATATAATTAGCATTGTTGTAATTATTATACTTGTTTATTTGTGCTTGTTATAACTAGTTAAATTAGATAGCTAGTTTCTTGCTCATTCTTATTCTTGTTGTAATAAATTAGATAGCTAGTTTATTTCTTGTTCATTAGTCGAATTTGTAATATTTAGTTTAATTCGGACATTTGGACACTCGTTCTCCGGCGCGAGGGCAAACTTGTAATAATGTGTATGTCTTTAACCCCCACGTCTTTCTCCCTTTAATTTAATTTCTTATAATGGATAGTGTAGAGCATCATGTTTTAAATTAGCATTTTCCATGTTTGCATCCATGTGTCTTGCATGCATGAAGTTCGGTTCATCATTCTAAAAAGCATTGTCGTTTAAATACTTCTTTGAAAACGTGTTTAAAACAGCATGCTATCAAATTAAATCACATGCCATGCTAGTAACTGGACTTCTAAAATTGCATATTGCATATGTTGCATTAGGCATATTTCATTAGTTAGGATCATGCATTTCTTTTGGCTTGCCTTGGAGTACTAGGTGAGCTTTTATTGTTTTAGCATCTTACATTAATGTTTGTGCTGCCATATCAAGCATATTTTCCATAAGGCTAATTGCTTAGATGATATACCTGTTTAAATGCTGGTGGATGAAGGCTAATTGCCAAAATTGGGCCAATTTGATTAATGTACATGCAAACTCGGTTTTCCAAGTGACACATATTCAAAATAAGTTCAAACAAACATGAAATCAAAGTGTTCCAATCTTCGCAAATTAGTTTGTACTTGTGGGCATCACATAGTAAAAATAGCTAATAAACCGGAACAAGAGCATATAATGTAAATAAAAATCACATCATGATTAGTAGAGGCCAATCTTTGATTGGCGAGTGAGGTGCTCAATTCATGACCTTCCCCTCTCGTACCTAAGTTCCCTAGCCGAGACACTTTGGTGATGACGGATAAGTGGCCCTTGGCACGAGTCTCGAGTTTCCTAAATTTTCTAAAAAAATATTTAGGTGGTGACTCTATAATCTGGCAAAGCAGTCTATTTTGGGCATTTGATTCAAAATTGATTTTCCAAAACAATTGCCCGATTTGGACTATTTTGTGTTTTTTTCTATTTCACATTGCACTTGTGAAATCAGATTTAGAACTATGGGAGTCCGAATTATAGGGCTAGTCGTATCCGAAAGGAGCACGAAAAGCAAGCTACAATAGGGTTCCTATCGGGGCTTCCATTGATATCTTTATTGCACTTTATAACAATTTTCTGAGCACAATCAGCAAGTTTTTGAAAAGTCTCTTTGCAAGATGTTTCTTTGGAAGCTATTTTGGTGAGATCTTCACCAAGCCACTTGCCATCAAATTCGACTCCTAACCACACTTCATCAGCTGCATCTCTACTGTTTGTGAGATTCCCTTAGGTATCCATGGTTTCGGCTACATGTCTGATGTACGAGAGGCCTATGCTCACACTGCACACAAGCCTATCAACCATGTTCTTATTGATTTTGGAAATTGCAATGGCGATGCAAATTAGAGTCGCCAATGGCAGAGCCTAGTAATTAGGAGGTTCTTGAGAATCTAATGATGGAACTTTGTTGCTGTGAAAGTCTAATATGCATTCCCAGCCTCCTGTAGATTTCTGTTGAAGAAGCTCGGTTAAAGTTCTGGGCTGCTGTTTGTTGCCCTTGATGATGAAATGATCCGTTGCTTTACCAATGTTCTTCAAGGTACTTTGAGTAAGTTCCTTATCACCTTCAAGAAGCAAAACATTATAATTGCCAATATCGGACTTCATAGGGGATGTTGAGTAATGTACAGACTCCTTAAATAACTTATAACAACAGCGGTAACATGACATGAGCAGGCAAATGAAAAAAAGGGGAATGAGAAGAGTTAATTTTCTTGTTACCATAATCATAACCTTAACCATTATATAGAAGTTCAAAACTTGATTTTTGGTGCGTTCGACAAGTTTTCTCAATTTCGGACCACGGATTTGAAGAACTATGGAGCTTTTCCTCCATTCTTCCAACCTCTTAATCCAAGAACTCTCTAGTTTGAGCTCAGTTTTGAAGCCTTTGGTACTTTCCCTGGAGCATTTGAATTTTATGGCAGTGCATCTACATACCGGACCAATAATCCCCAAGCCCACTATAGCAGTCTAAATTACAAAAATTAAAGTTGTTGACCTCCATAATCTGATTCCCAGATTGTAACAATATCCCGCACTCGGAACTCCACTTGTGCTAAAATTAGAGCAGTCATAAGACAGATCACCTCTGAAGCACATTAGGTCATAGAACGTGCCATCACAAACTCGGGGCTCCTAGTTTCTACCATCATCCAATACTTGTTGACATTTTCTTTCAGTTTTTCAACTGCAATTTTCTCTCCAATGCATTCTCTTAATTTTTTTTTTTTTGTGTATTTTACTATACTCCAATTCTAGATATTTTTTAGTGGTAGCAACAATAACCACCAAGAAAGTTGATAATACAAAGAATATAAAGATGAAAAAATTAACGAGAACATGTTGTACTAGTATTTCCTTGGAAATTATAGAAGTGTCTAATTGGGCGCAGATATTCACAATCACGGTGATTATAAGAATACCCAAGGCTGTTATGTTGGTCAAGATATCTTTGTCATTCAGGGGGCGTAAAGATGACATAAAATTACCTATTACAATGGCCCCGTTTGGTAGAGCTGTAGAAAAGTGATTATAGATTATAACTTAACAGATTATGACTTATAGCTGTGAACATAAGTTGTTAACCTGTTTGGTGCAGCTGTGGCATTATGGATTTTAGCAGCAGAGTAGTGTTTGGTTAATAAGCTGTAAAATAACTTTTTACTATATAATTGTCTTTTCTGTCCTTATATGATATAAAAATGATTATTTTGTCATTTTTTTCAGTTTTAATTTAAAAAAAAAATTCATTAATAAAAGTTAATATAATTAGTATTAATTAGTATCAATTAATATAAAAATTGATATATTTGCAAAAAATGTAATGGAAGCATTATTATCACAATTATTTTCCATTATAAATTAATTAGTATCAATTAATACTAAAATTATTAATTAGTATCAATTAATGGCTTAATTAGTCTCAATTAATATTAAAATTATTAATTAGTATAAATTAATATTAATATTTAATTTTTATTAGTATCAATTAATATTAATAATCAACAATTGTTATTAATTAGTATCAATTAATAATTAATTCATTACAAAAGTATACAATATTAATTCATTAATAATTAATACCAATTAATATTGATTTTTTTAATTAATATTGATTTTTTTTCGTTTTCATCAGAAATATACAATTTTTTATTTTTTAATTAATATAAAATATACAATATGAATTTATTAATAATTAATACCAATTAATATTTATTTTTCAATTAATATTGATTTTTTTCTTTTTCTTCAGAAATATACAATTTTTTATCTTTTAATTAATATTAATATTAATTAATATTAATATTTGGGTATTGACGAGGACATTTAAGTAATTTTAGCCCCCCACACCAGCTACGTGCTTAAGTCAAAAATTTAAGCACCCCCTGACCAGCTTTTGAGATAAGCTGAGAAATATCTTGATTTAAGCTATAAGCTGGTTAACTTAAACTGCACCAGACACAATATTTTAGCTTAAATTAAGATAAAAGCTGAAATAAGCAGCTTATAAGCTCTACCAAACAGGCCTAATACACATCATGACCATGCTGCTAAGTTTTGCAAGTTGATGGCTTCCTCTGTACATTTTGCTACTCAAATCCAGTGGCATCTTCATTGCTACACTTAACAATGATTTTATTTTTTTTTATATATATTTTTTATAACAAGATTTTTTTAAATTTTTTTTTATAATGTTTCCCAATCAAATATATATATATATGGAACATTGTATGCTCATTTTCATTAACATCCCCAAAATTATATATAGAACAGATTGAAAAAAAAAACTTTGTATGCTCATCTACATCTCTCTCTGTCTCTGTCTCTCTCTCTCTCTCCCTTTCTTTCTCTCTCTCTCTCTATATATATATATTGTTTCCCAATCAAATATATATATATAGGGAACTTTGTATGTTCATCACCATTAACATCTCTCTCTCTTTCTCTCTCTCTCTCTCTATATATATATATATATTGTTTCCCAATCAAATATATATATAAGGAACTTTGTATGTTCATCACCATTAACATCCCCAAAATTATATATAGGGAAAACTGAAAGAAAAAGAAAAAAAACTTTGTATGCTTATCTCTCTCTCTCTCTCTCTCTCTCTCTCTCTCTCTCTCTTTATAATGTTTCCCAAGCAAAGATATATATATATACGGGGATTTTTTTTAAGGTCCCTGGTATTAAGATTTTATAGCATAAAAGACACCTAATATTTTCATAATGTCTAAGGTCCCTCAACATTGATTCAGAGAAAATTCGACCCAGAGAATTTCTCTAGGCTTCCAAGAGATTTTCTGTCCAAAGAAATTATTTCCAGAGATTTTCTCTCCAGAGAAATTAATTTCTCTGCACTTCCCAGCCTCTACACTTCCTAGAGAATTTCTCTGGACCTCCTAGAGAATTTCTCTCTAGAGATATTCTGGGAATTTCTCTGGACTTCCCAGAGAATTTCTCTGTATTTTTGACCAATTTTCTCTAGTTTGCTCATATTTTCTCTGTGTTTTTTATTAAACCAGACTATAAGCCATTTAGACAACAACAAACCAGAGAAAATTGAACAACCACCATTTTGACCAATTTTCTCTGGATTGTAAGACATTCGAACAACAGGTGCACCAATGTCGATCGAAGCGATCTTGCTTCTAGTGTATGCATCAAATTTTGTACATACAAATAGAGCAAATGAGAGTTACCTCGTCAAATAAGAGAAATACAGAGAAAATTAAACATCATAGAGAAAATTAAACAAGGTAGAGAAAATTAAACATGCTAGAGAGATTACACATGGCAAAGAAAATTAAACATGCCAGAGAAAATAACACACACGAGAGTGTTAAGCGGCAGTTCTCTCTCATCGTCTAACTTCATTCCTCATCTTCCCAAATTCTCTGGTTTGCTTATAATTTTCTTTGTGTTTTGATCAAATCAGAGAAAATTGAGTTTTGACTCAACTAGAGAAATTTGATCAAAAAGGAATCTCAAGATCAATATATACCCAATCATTATCAAACAAGAGAAAATCCATTCAAAATCACATTTTTAAAATTTTTTTCCTTTCCAATATCTGAGCAAGTAATCAAATTAATAGAGAAACTGAAGCAACCAAATATCATAAAGGAACCAAAACATCTCTGAGTTTTGCAGAAAAAATTTACAGTGAACAACCAAAGAAAATTCACACAGTAACTAAATCTAGAGAAAATTTGCATATAATCTGCATAAATCTGCATAAATCCTAGAGTCTTTAAGTGAACAATCACCACTATCATCATATCCAAACTCTCTCCCTTTTCCAGAAAAAATTCACAATGAACCACCAGAGAAAATTCACACAGTGGCCAAAATCCAAAGAAAATTCATATGGTGGCTAAATCCAGAAAAATTCATACAGTGGCCAAAATCCAGAAAACATTCTCACAATAGCCAAATCCAAAGAAAATTCACACAGTGACTAAATCCAGAGAAAATTCACATATAATCTGCATAAACCCCAGAGTCTTTGAGTGAACAATCACTACTCTCATCATCTCCAAACTCTCACTCTCTCTCACTCTCTCTCTATTGTTTTTAATGTTTTCACTCTCTTTCTCTTTCATTTCCTTTTGCTTTATTTTCGTAGGAAAGTGTGCTTCTTTCTTTTTCTACTTATAAGTAAGTAATCTCTTTCTGTTTTCTCACTTTATACATAATGCATATATTCACTCATTGCGAGTCTTAATCATCTTTCATGAAAACCTAGAGGTATGATAGGATCTTCTCTTTCTTGATTCATTGATACGAAACATATTTGGGTTTTTTTGTTTTGATTTGATTTGGTTTGACAAATCAATTAATCTGTTGGAATTTGTGTGTTGTTGAGTGATTTGGTTTTTTTTTTTAATTAGATTTTTTTTTGATGAATGATTGTGGGTTTGATCAGTGTGTTTTGATCGTTCGAATTTTAGTTCTAGCTATGTGCGTTAGTTTCTAATCTCTCTCTCTCTCTCTCTCTCTCTCTCTCTCTCTCTCTCTCGCTCTCATGTGTTTGTGGTTTTTTCTTTGTGATATATGAGTGTGGAGTTGAGGGACCTTAGACATCATAAAATAATATTGTGGATCTCTTCCATTACTAAAAATGGGAGAGGGACCTTAGACTAATTTTCCCTATATATATATATGTATGTGTATACATAGTGATGAAATTGAAATTAAATAACACAATTTTTTATATATATATATAATGTTTCCCAATCAAAGATATATATATGTATGTATATACATAGTGAAGAAACTGAAATCAAATAAAGCGATTTTTTTTTCTTCATAATGTTTCCCAATCAAAGATATACACATATATATACATGTATATATGTATATAACAGAGATATATATAGGGAACTTTGTATGCTCATCTTCATTAACATCTCCAAAATTATGTATTGGGAAGATTGAAAAAAAAAAACTATGTATGCTCATCATCTTCTTCTTCTTCTTCTTATTCTCTCTCTCTCTCTCCCTCTCTCTCTCTCTCTCTCTCTCTCTCTCTTCCTCTCTATCTCTCTATAATATTTCCCAATCAAAGATATATATATATATAGGGAACTTTGTATGTTCATCTTCATTAACAACCCCAAAATTATATATAGGGAAGATTGAAAAAAAAAAAAAAACTTTGTATGTTCATGTTCATGTTCATCTTCTTCTTCTTCTTCTTCTTCTTCTTCTTCTCTCTCTCTCTCTCTCTCTTCTTTTTTTTATTTTTTATATAATGTTTCTCATCAAAGATATATGTATATACATGTGAAGAAACTGAAATCAAATAACACAACTTTTTTTTTTATAATGTTTCCCAATCAACGATATTTATATATATATGTGTGTGTGTGTGTGTATGTGTGTGTATAAATGTATATTACACAGATATATATGGGGAACTTATATGCTCATCTTCATTAACATCTCCAAAATTATATACAAGAAAGATTGAAAAAAAACTTTGTATGCTCATCTTCATCTTCTTATTTTTATTCTCTCTCTCTCTCTCTCTCTCTCTCTCTCTCTCTCTCTTATAATGTTTCCCAATCAAAGATATATATATATATATGTAGGGAACTTTATGCTCATCTTCATTAACATTCGCAAAATTATATATAGGGAATATTGAAAAAATAAAAACTTCGTAGGCTCATCTTCATCTTCTTCTGCTCTCTCTCTCTCTCTCTCTATCTGTTTTTATTTTATTTTTATAATGTTTCCTAATCAAAGATATATATATAACACAGATATATATATATATAGGGAACTTTATATGCTCATCTTCATTGACATCCCCAAAATTATATATAAGGAAGATTGAAAAAAGAAAAGAAAAAAAAAAAAAAACTTTGTACGCTCATCTTCATCTTCTTCTTTTCTCTCTCTCTCTCTCTCTCTCTCTCTCTATAATGTTTCCCAATCAAAGATATATATATATGTATATATATAACACAGGTATATATATAGGGAAGTTTGTATGCTCATCTTCAATAACATCTCCAAAATTATATATAGGGAAGATTGGAAAAAAAAAAAAAAAAACTTTGTATGCTTATCTTCATTTTCTTTTTCTCCTCTCTCTCTCTCTCTCTCTCTCTCTCTCTCTCTCTCTCTCTTTATAATGTTTCCCAATCAAAGATATATATATATATATATACAAAGTGAAGAAACTAAAATCAAATAACACGATTTTGAATTTTCAATTCATCAAACACATCATCAAATCATCTGGTTTATTAACATCCCTAAAATTATATTTTACCCACACACACACACACAAACACACATATATATAGATGCACAGTGAAGCTTAAAAAAAAATTATATGCTCATGTTTTATCCATATATAAATGTATTTGTGTTATGTTTAAAAAAAATTGATTTTGTTTTTGCATCTGCTGTATGTATATATATATATGGATTGCTAATCATTGAACACCACCATTTCTGTACTGTAAATCTAAGGTAAACACAGCGGATGAAAAATTATGGTCATACCTTTTTCTGCAGAGTCTGAATTGAAGGATCTCATGGGTGAATCACATGCTTCCTGAATCTGGTCAATCAACCCAACAATGAAGTGATATTACAAAATGAATATCACCCACACAAGTCATAGTGCAAAATGGCGGTTGATCATTGTATTTTGGAAGAGAGTTAGTATATAGGAAAAACATAAAACATACGTTGTTTTTCTCTTAATCACCCATATCCCATATCATATCAGATATAAAGGATAATATCACATCTATCCATATCAATTGATATGATAGATATGGATATCCTGAGTGGTTATCCAAATAGGTTTTGAATTCAAATTCAAACTTATTTGGATAAGGTTCAAAAGGTTCAAATAAGGGTCATGCCACATGGGCGCCCAATTTCTAACATCTCCTACTTGGACATGAGTTGGCATGACACTGCCATATCTCTATCTCAATCTCCTCAAAATGAACAATCTCATACTAGCCAATGCACCGTGCGACTGCTGAGAACACCTGCATATGGGAGCTCTATACTAGAAACTCAAAATGAGCCAGCATAGAGACATCAACCCAAAAAGAACAGAAATAGTGTCTCATATACCCCAGACCCATCTAATTACACCGGTCCAAAAAACATCTCTAATCCCTCAAAAAGAGCATGTTTGACCCTCTCAATTCTTGCAATATATTCACACTCAATCCGCCTCTCATACAGAGCGATGTGAGTTGCCGGCAGTGAATATACAACAGTGGTGTAATACTAGATGATCTTCCTTTTACCCTCATGCCATTTAGTTTAGGATTGACCGCTTTCCCAGTGATGTCCCTTAAGGCCGAATCATACATGACCGCAGGCAACATACCAAAGTAGCAGAACATCAACCCCTTACCTTATGACATAGTAAAAAGTCACAAAAGGGTACATAAATGAAGGTCATATCAATAATGACACGTAAGACTCACACGGTGAGGAAATAGGGATCCATTCTCTCACCTCATTACTCGGTCGCCAAGCACATGTAGTATGAATACATGTTACGGTGGAGTAATCTTCCAAAAGAGTGACGTCATACTCGATACACCGTACAGATATTAGTCTTGTCGCTTTCTAGCGCCTAACCCGAATTCTCTATTTGCTCGCCTTCTAGGCGCCAAATGAGATCTCACATCTGGCTAATCATAACAGGCACAACATGGAAAGTGGGTACTAACATAGTGGATAATTTTAAACCTCTCTTGGCTCCAAATAAAAATAAACCACTAGCCTCATCCTTGCTCGCTCCCAAGCGCCAAGGGCGATTGCTTGTGTGAGTGAGCCTATCTTGCCTGCTGACATCATCATCTGCTAATCATTATGACACAATCCATAATAGTGTCAACATCCCATCATCTCAAAATAAGTGATCGATTTAAAAAAACATGACCACAACTTGCGCAATTCTAGATTCCAAACATAAGCCTTATCAGCACCTCTTGCGAAAAGCATATACAACGGAATCCACCATGTGCGCCTCACATGAAGTGATTCAAGATCACAATTCTAGATTCCAAACATAAGCCTTATCAGTACCTCTTGCGATAAGTATATACAACGGAATCCACCATGTGCGCCTCACATGAAGTGATTCAAGATCACTACCTCTTGTGCAATAACCTCTCTAAATATATTTTGGTGACCAATTTGCGTTCATTCTTGATGCGCCCAACTAGCGCATTGAATCTTACAATGAGCAAATTAATATACTACTAGTAAAGTATTTTATCCACAATCTAATGAGCAAGGTCAATGTCTAAACAACTCAGTTGACCATTTACCAAAGATAACACTTATCATGCCGAATACGCCCATATAGCGTACTTTAGGCTCCCACAACAAAGAAAAGATCAAGGAATATAGGTCATCTGTTTCTCCCAAAGACAATTCGAGGATTCACTCAATAGCTAAGGCTCTGGCTTTTACCGATAGGTAAGTCAATGGGTTTGCAATTTTGCATCTAGAATCGTTCTAGGATATTCCTTATGTAAGTCATCGAAGACAAAACAGGAATTCTCCCAAAATAATCCCTAAGGATCGTACATCCGAGCATATAAATTACATTACCCATGTCAATCAAATCTAAAATAGAGGACTGCCCACCCTAGGTGGCGACAACCCTATAAATTCCTGGCTCATAATGACTAAGTAAGGAAAAACTTCTTTTGGACCATTGATCATGCCTCAGTGGTCTTCAGCGATCATCGTTTGCCTATCATGGCTTGATGAAATCTAAGAACCACTATTTGGATAACTGTTTTAGGCTGTAAAAGATTTATTGGAACTAGCAACCTTTTTGCGCTCCTAACTTTTCACCATAAAAGTAGAAGGTAAATCCCTACGGATCTACTTATCCAATTCTCTAACGAGAAAGTTGGGTCACAATGTCCACAAATCAATGTTCTGAACTTATGTCAATCATAGCCTAAGTCAAAATAACCTCACTCCCCAGGAGGAAGTCTTCTCATGGTCTATACTTTCCTCAATGGTGTGACTTTTCGGTATCTAGGGAGCCTTATGCCTCAACAATGACTATCCAAATTACGCATAACTTTAGAACAGTTTCGCATCATAATGGAAAGTCAACCAAATTATAGAAATGGTTAATCCTCAAAGACTTTGTCTTAAACCGCGCAACATTAATCCACTTTCTAAAAAACAGGGGACTAGAGCCTTTGGCATTATCCTAGGCTCTTTATCATCTTGCGGAGCAATCATGAATGTTTCCTTCTCAATCACCCAGTGATGACGTAGAAAATTTTCACATTTGCTACCACGCAACTAAGAATGTAGAGTATTCTTTTCTAATGGAGTAATCCATTAATAGGCACATCGCTCCCACTGTCCCTAGGATATTGGAGATTTCTTTCCATTCTCAACTAGGCTACATAAAAGTGCTATGCTTAGAATTCTCTATCTTATAGAGTTCCAAAACTTTATTCACGTCACCTTTACTAAGAAAACTTTATGCGACTTAGTTACACTACCACAAAGCTGCTTACCTATATGCACATGACCCGGAGGGTTTACATGACAGCATACAATAATGCGCCACATAACCCTATGTGTTTACAACATAGCATACAATAATGCGCCATAGAACCCTAGGTCTTAACTTCGAAATCTTATGAGAAGTAAAATAAAGATAAGCTGCTTAACGGTTACAGATCGCCCATAGATGGCTCTCCGCTAACCCATTACTTAAATGGAGTGTAAAATCTGATATGGAGGGCACTTAGTTAGGGATATAGGCAACAAACTAAACTGCAATTCCCAATTGGGAAACATTTTGCGCCATCATCCACCTAACATTAACAATATTTAATTCCTTATCTCTACTACACCATTGTGTTGTTGAGTATTAGGAATAATCAATTTTCTAAGCATCCATTTCTCTTCACAGAGTTTTCTAAAATAACTCAAATAGATACTCGCCACATTGGTCAAAACTAAAAGCACGAAAGCTGTTATCTAATTGATCTCAACCTCATATGTGCAATGTCAAAAATCATCTCAAAACTTTTGACTTATGGGAGATCAAATAGTCTCGACTCAGATGCGTATCGTAATCTATAAATGCGTCGAGATTGAGGCTTAGCTATCATACCCTTATACATATTTAGTCACAAATATCATAATGGACTAAATGCGCCAATACAAATGACCTTCTACGGCTTTCCTACTTACTTGTGCGCAACCATTGCGAACAAAGTTACACATTCATACGAGAGTAGGATGTCACAAGCGAGTGGGCCCGAAAGGGCCTACTTAAACCATCCATGCCATCTTCTCATTAATGTGATTAAGTACAACAAGCCACCGGTTTATGTCCAATGTCATAAACTAATTCCAATCATCCTAATGTGTGAGTTCTCGAAGACAAGTTTAAAGGTTTAGGCCCAACTAGGTAATGACTCATGACTAATTCATGTTCACTAGATCATAAAAGGATGTCATGGAGATACCAAGTGCGCCTAAGTCGTAAATTTAACTAGTAAGTGCTAATCCCCTGCACTTTCAAGTTAATTTTATTCTCCATACACTTTACTGCATCTAATTGAAAGATGATGATACTCCTCTTGCCATCTCTATTTCTCGCTTCATAGTTACTTGCAATTAATTCTACTATCCACAAGAAGGAGAGAGTAAGCTATCAACTATGACAGCTTCTGAAGTAACTTAAGCGCGAATTAGGCTAAAGAGTCTAATTCAACACAATGCTCTCACGAGCCATGCGTCAAATTCTTAGAGTCATAACAACCTTGTCAGCCTTGACCTTTTCATTACTATGCTGCAACGTTTGTGCTTAGTGGTAAACGTTATTCAAAAAACGTTAGCCTAGCTAAGGAATCATACAAAGAAGCACCTCCTCATGTCTCACACTCAAGTGTGGAAACAGTAAGTGTCCAGACTAAGACAAGTTGGCAATGCTAATAGATTTTGCAGCCACTTGGCTCTAATCTTTTCATTTAGTGTTAATAGATTTTGCTGCTACTAAGCGCTAATCTTTTAACTTCAAGTGATACTTCAATGCATACTATTATAGTGCATGAAATTTTGCTCCATCCACTCCTAACAGTTGGATAAAGAGCAAAACACTACTCATTCTGGCTACTCATCTTACACTTAATGACTAATTCATTTAAGCTCGCATTTCTTGGATGTCGTGACTCTTAAATGTTACTTCATCCAATGATGCAACATCATTACAAGTCAAACTACAAAGTCAATCCGCGCAGCTCAATAGTCAAGATCATATACAGATCTATTGAGGGCTTAACAATTTTATAACTCCAAAACTCGCCAACCAAAACTATGTAGCATGCCGCTAACCATAGCGCACACATTAGTTTTTATTGTGCCAAACAAGGCAACAAAACCACGGCGACTTTGAGTCATGTTTCCTTACTTTGGCTCAATTAAGGTCTGACCTAAAGTCTCCAAGACTTTTGCTCATCTAAAGAATAGGATTGCATTGTTCACATTTGAACATCTTTACTAAGTCTAGGTCAACCAATTAACTTCCATAAGCTAAGTCAATTTAGAGAGAAATTCGCATTGGGATTACTTTGATTAGCATAATATAATTTTGCCACAAAAATCTAAATTAAATAGTGACAATATTACACAAGTCGCAAGATCGAAAATCCGCTATGCTCGTAATCATCTTTTGCGCCGCAGGTGACAATTATCCAAAATTTAATTTAATTTATGCGCAAAATATTGGTTTTCGGGAGTTAATCTACAAAGATTTCTCTCAACCGAATAATCTCCCACTGACTATGGCATGTCTAAAAAAAAAAATGATAAAAAGTTATAATTCCATACAATAGCATCATAATGTAGATTCACAACCAACTCATGCTATGTCACAATTAATAATGGAATTTAAACAAATAACAATTAATCATGCTAATCTAATTACAACATATTAGAAACCCAAAAAATATGCTGTATACAATATTCAGATTATGCCACAATAAAAAGTACATCATTCTGAAATTTTTTGAAATTTTTCTGGAATTCTAAATAACTAATAAACACACATAAAATTAGAAATAAAAAATTTTAGAATCTGATAAACTGAAAAAATTATACCAGTAAATAGTAAAACATTTCAGAAGTCTACAATAAAAATTTCAACCCCAGAAAATTATTTATGCAATATTAGAAGCATTTTAAAGCATAAATAATGAATTATTATCACAGAAAAAATACTTTTTATTTTCATAAAATTTTCACAATTTTACAAAAGATAAAAAATTTAATTATGAGTCTAACGGTACCAACCACGCTTAAAACAAAGCTATAACGAATTAATTATGATCATTTAACGCGATTCAGAATTTAAAACAGAACAAATAGCGCCTTATGTACCAGCAGCCAAGCCAGCCAAGCCGCGGAGGAAAAACGGCGCGGCTCAGAATGCGGCTCAGCGCGTGGCTCAGTGCACGGCGCGCGTGCGTGGCGCAGACGGCGCACGCGTGGACAGCGTCGCTGATGCGCGCGTGATGACGTGTCGAAAGCGCGTCTGGCGCGTGAAAGCGGCTCACGGCGTCAGGTGACACGTGCGGACCACGCGCCACCTTCCAGGGTGTTTTCTGGTTCAATTTCGGTACTGCCAGACTCCATTTTCCAAAATAAAATCATTTATGGTATTAAAAATGACATTAATGAACATAAAAATAGGGTTTTTTATGCTCTTAATCTAATGAGAGTAGACATCATTCTGCTTTATTAAACATTCATGTATATAAAAAATATACACATGATTAAAGAAAACACGAAAATACCCATTTACGCTCTGATACCAATGTAAATCTAAGGTAAACGCAACGGATGAAAAATTATGGTCATACCTTTTTCTGCAGAGTCTGAATTGAAGGATCTCGTGGGTAAATCACGTGCTTCCTGAATCTGGTCAATCAACCCAGCAATGGAGTGATATTACAAAATGAATATCACCCACACAAGTCACAGTGCAAAATGGCTGTTGATCGTTGTATTTCGGGAGAGAGTCAGTATATGGGAAAAACATAAAACATACGTTTTTTTCTCTTGATCACCCATATCCCATATCATATCAGATATAAAGGATAATATCACATAAAAAATATACACATGATTAAAGAAAACACGAAAATACCCATTCACGCTCTAAAACACTTGGATACCCCTTGGGGCACTCTCTTGGGCGAAGCACAGTTGGTTAGGAGGTTGGACCTCAAGTTGTCAAATCAGCACTTGGTGTGGGTTCAATGCTCCCCCGCTGTGCGAGTCCTGACTTAAGCGGAGCTTGTCTTTGGAGAGAGTCAATATATGGGAAAAATATAAAACATACGTTGTTTTTCTCTTAATCACTCATATCCCATATCATATCAGATATAAAGGATAATATCACATCTATCCATATCAATTGATATGATAGATATGGATATCCGGAGTGGTTATCCAAATATGTTTTGAATTCAAATTCAAACTTTTTTAGATAAGGTTCAAAAGGTTCAAATAAGGGTCATGCCATATGGATGCCACATGGGTGCCCAATTTCTAACATGTACAACAGGCATTTTGAAGTAGAAAGTGAGACCATGCGAACCTTACACTAAGGGTTTAGTGAATCAACAAGTATTATGATTGTGGGTTTTGTTCTCAAGTAATTGATACTAACCTTTATTCTGAAAATGATAGTAGTCATATATATATAGTTCAATGATTAACTGCAAGAGTAGAGAGAGAAACAATAGAAATAAGGGGATAGGGAAAATAATGGCATTTTTGGTAAATTTAAAAATATAAGGGTATTTTCGTCTTAAAAATTGACTTACTCTCCACAAAGGCGTGTGGCTCTCATAGTCTGTTATCTTGGACTGAAATGTTAACTGTGCATTTTAGTCTACAAACCACATGAGAGTTATGTGGTGATTTTCAAATGTCATGGGGTAATCCACACCCGTCCTAAATTACAGGGGGTAAAGTAAAATTTGTCCTAATAAAAATTAATAGGAACAAGCAACATGGTTTGTGAAAAAAAAAAAAAAAATTAAAAATTGTAGCAAATAAACATTAATTAAAAGGATTTCTGGCCCATTGTGCGCTTGCAAATATACAGTTGGTAGCTAATTACCGATTTACCTTTAGCAATGCCCTTACGGAAATTATAAACCTACCAATTACGAAAATTACCGAAGTTATACATACACACATCATATTTATACAATACTATATTTGTGGTTCCCTTTCCATTACAAACAGCTAGCATAAAAATCATTAAAGAGTTAATGAGACAATTACTTAAAAAATCACCCATTAAACTTTGGTCAAGTTTGGCATCTTTAAAAAAAGTTAAAAAGTCAAAAAGTCACTATTCTATTTCACATAATCTTATTTCAATCATATCACCTCTTTACCACATCCACATCACTTCAAACCCAACCCATATTTCATAAAAAGTCAAAAAGTGCACTTATTTAGAACATCCCAAACAACCTTGATTGAAAATAGTATCTTGGCTTGTTGCATACTCCCTCCGTCCCAAAATATTAGTTTCTTATTTTATTTTTTATTATCTCAAAATATTAGTCCATTTTCAAAAATCAAAGACTAAAATAATAAGAATTTCCTATTTTGCCATTCTTTTAAATTCATTAACAACACAAAAAATACAATTATGACAATTGATATTTTTCAAAAAAATATACTATCAAAGGGCAATTTTGAAAATTTAATTTTTTAAAGTACAATAATTGTACTATCAAAAAAAAAATAGGTACCGTTTGGTAGAATTTTCTAAATATAATTTGAATGTGGAAAATTTGTTTGCTGAATGAGTTTTGAAAAGAGTATTGAATTAAATGGGAAATTTTTGATGTGACATATGATATTTGATACAAAAACTTGCAACTCATAACTAAACACACAACTCAAAATTCTATTCAAAACTCAAAAAATTTTAAAAAATTCTAAATTTTTTTTAATTTAAAATATAAAAAATAATAGTCGTCAATTGTTAAAAAAAGAAAAAAAAATTGCACTGTTCTGATCAACCGGCCGAACATTCGGGAGGACGACCAATTAACCTAAATTTTTCTACCTTGAAAAGAGTTTTCAAAAGTGGATATTGAATTAATTTTTGGAAACTGTAACCAAACACTAAGTGAAAATCAAGTGGTAGAAATACATTTCAAAAACTCTTCCAAACAGAGCTTTAAATTTTTCAAAAGAAACTATTATTTTGAGGTGGAAAGAGTATGTCATTTTAGTTGGACTTTGACATTTTAAAGTAAAGCTAACCACATGCTCCCAATCCACTAAATCTGAATTCGGCAATCAATCAATTTTTATTATTTAACCATATGCTCACAATTCAGAAGCTGCTCTCAATTCTTACATTTTCAAAGCTGTATCAAAAAATCAACCGGCGGAGCCATCTATTCAACAAGCAAATGTTCTCCCAATTCTTCTAATTAATAAGTGTCTCTTTTAAAGTAGGATGGTTTTTGAATTTGTCCTACACACATTTGTACTACTAGGACATTTGGATGGCTCAGATCTATTCAAATTATAAAACAACGGCTGAGATATATTTTCTAAAAAATATTCTACATGTACATTTTTTATTTTCTCGCTTCTCCCACTTACTTTTTCTTTTTCTCACCCATCCTTTTATGATCCTATGATCCCACCTTCTTCTCTTTTTTTTTTTTTATTTTATTTTATTTTATTTTTTTTATTTTCTCCCATTTTACTTCCGCTAATTGGCCCCTTATTATAAACTTTGAATTGATTTTGACTGAGGCCGTAGGTAATCTTTTGATTACTGGCCGATTGTAACTCTAATCCATAGGGGCGAGTTTGGATCATGACACCAAGGGTGCCACTCGATCTGCAAATCAAAAATTTACAGCTTAGTTGCCTGATGCAAAAGGCAGTGAAGGGGAAGTAGACAGTTTGTGAATGCTTACCATGTCGACAGTCACGATGTTGAAGAAGTGATGCTAAGCAGTGAAGCTGCGGACATGTTGGCCGTGAGGGCAGAGCCTCCCGTCATAGTATAAGGAGCGAGGCACCACCAGGGCTATCTCAAACCTCAGGATTGGGGCGATGCAAGGAAAGTAAGTATAAAGCCATAACTACATGTAATAAAACATGTCAGAAAATCAACAGGCAAAAATGGAAATGAAACAGGCATTAAAATACAACTGAATTGAAAGAAAGTATAGGATGTACCTCACATGTCCTCCAGTAGACTCCAATCAGCTTCGCCTTTCGGTAGGACACGGAGCTTATGTACCCGTAGAGGGTGGCGAGGCTAGCTTCACTTTAGTCATACTCCCTCACTTGCGGGAGCTCTACCAAACCGCTCAAAAGATAGATTGCTACAGTATTCTCCCTGTTCACAAACAAGGTAGTATCGAGGACATAGATAAGGAATCAGCGGGCATACTAGGCTATCGCCTCTAGAGTCACTAGCTCTATCCTATGAAAATGCTGCCACAGCCAATTGTAGCAAATCATCCCATGGCGAGTGGGGAATGGGACAGCCTCGAGAAAGAACATTTGAGCAACGGACCACTGGCTCAAGTCAAGGTCGAAAGAGATTGGATCACTCTCTGCTGAAAGATCGGTGATCATGGAAAAGTCGTAGAGGGTCATTGTTATCTCCCCGGTGGACGAGAAGTAGAAGGAGTTGGTGATGTCCCACCACCTCTCTACCAAGGCTCCGTAGATTGATCAGTCTACCTGTAGTGATGTGATGCCAAAGATCGCATCTATCCTAATTATCCAATTACGAGATTACTAAATTAATGGCCACAATCGCATCTATCCTAATCATCTGATTACGCAATTATCCGACACCACATTTTGTTTCCCACATAACGCAAGGATGCATGTGCTTACGAAGCACGTGCTATGCACCTTAAAAAAATGATGCTTGTGCATGCACATTTTTTTATTTAAATAGATATTTTAAGTAATTCTTTATTAGACATTTCACTTTGACAGAGCCGTTGGATTTGATAGATTGATTTTGTGGCCAATCTCAGTAATAGGCCGTTTACTTTTTAATACTCTTTGAGTAAAATATTTATATAAAAATTTAAGATGATTGAATATCAGTAACTGTATATTTGAATCATATTTATAATACAAAAAATTAATAGATGGTTACTGTTAAAATTATAATTGTCGTCTATTACTTTCAAAATAAATGTGATTAAAACAAATAACTATTAATATGTGATCATCTTAATTTTTTATATTAATATTTTACCCAACGAGTTCTAAAAAGTGAACAGTTCAAACCACTAAAACTAGTTCTAAAATGAACCTATTAAGCTCAAACGATCTCTCAAGTTAGATTACCAACTTGAAAGATCTAATCTCAAATAAATAATTATGGGTTAATTACAAAAAAAAAAAATTCCAATGTTTCACGCGTTTTTCACTTTAAACTCCGGTGTTTCAATTTCAATAAATTAAATTCTGGAGTTCCATTCGTGTTTCAATGTGCCTCCTTCATCCATCTTCGTTTGTGTAAAGTAACGGAAAATCATTTTGAGGTTTAAAGAGAAAAATATTGGGATTTAACATAAAAAAGACGTGAAACTTTGGGATTTTTTTTGTAATTAATCCTAATATTTAATTTTTATGTGTATATAACTTGCATATCTTATTGTCTATGTCCATGTGTGCTTATATATATGGTGAAATTTTTTTATTCAAATTTTGACTCTTACGATGATAAATTGCTGATTTCGTCCCTAATTTTGATGACTATGTAAGAAATGTTACCTGAAATGTAATTAATTTTTAATTTTTTTTAAAGTTTGCATTAGAGCATTTGATAAAATTTTTGTTTACAACTTATGAGGTTAAAATAATTTAAATAAGTTAAAAAAAAAGAAAAAAAAAAGTTTTTTTGTTGTTGTTTGGTGCAATTTATCTGACTTTTTTTTTATAATTTTTTATTTTGGGAATTTGTGACAAATTGTTTGGTAGAATTTTTACTTTATTAGCTAAAAATCACTTAAATAAGTTGAAGAAAAACAGATTTTTGAAATATGGGCAAAAGGGTACTTTTGCCTTATACTTTTAGATTATTGGGTTTTAATTTACAATAAATTACACCAAACACACCATTTGAAAGCAAGGAATTGGTGCTTTTGACTTGTGTTTTCTGATTATCAATTTTTAACTTATAATAAATTACACCAAACAACTCATTTTCTTTTAATAGAAAATAGCAACAAAGTGAGGTTGATACATGAACCACTTGAAGAAGCCTCTCATTGCTTGACTCTTAAATTCATAAAGCCCCTGTTATTAATAAATTCGTATAATTTTTAAATAATTTTTTTAAAGGGAGACTTATTTATAAGTCATTTTTCATACGTTTATGGTAGGCTTAGTCCTGTGTAATTTCTTATAGAGTCTCAAGTCCTATTTCGATAGAAATGTATTCCACAAGATCCTACATAAACGTAACGTGACGTGACACTTACCTAAATGTAACGTAACGTGACACCTATATAAACATAACGTAACATGATACCTACATAAACGTAACTTGACACTTACATAAACGTAACGTGACGTGTCACGTTACGTTTCGCAAACTTAATGAGTTTTTATTTTTTTAAATTGAATGTGAAAATATTGCTGGTTTATATTGGTGTCACGTTACGTTTTATATAAATATGATTTATGGTAACATTCAATTTGCTATATAGGAAATTGAATGTTGCCATAGATCATACGTGTCACATTACGTTTATGTAGGTGTCACGTTACGTTACGTTTATGTAGACATGATTTATGGTAACATTTAATATAGAAAATTGAATGTTATCATAAATCATAGGTGTCACGTTACGTTTATGTAGGTATCACGTTACGTTACGTTTATGTAGATATGATCTATGATATGATCTATAGAAATTGCATGTTACCATAGATCATTGGTGTCACGTTACGTATAGGTGTCACGTTATGTTTATGTAGGTGTCACGTTACGTTACGTTTATATAGATATGATCTATGGTAACGTTCAATTTCCTATATATGGTTTTACTATTATTTATGATATTAACAACTAATATTGAGGGTTGTTAGGACCTTTTGTTGTCAAATTCCATGGATCAAAACCAAAGTTGTAACAAGAGTTCTTTAAGAAGTTGGTTTCCTTCAAAAACAGGATTACTTTAGATCTTTCTTTTTGGTTCTTAAAGGTTTATATCTGGGGATATTTTATTTTTTTCTTTGATGTCTTATTGAGTATTCAACTCATGATCTGAAAAGGCTACATCAAAGGTTTTGTTTGTTACACAAAAGAGAGAGTTGTTCTTCAGTTGTGGATTCTGAAGAATTCGAGCCTGAAGCTTCAGTTGTGAATTCTGGAGTGGCTCATCAAAGTTGTTCTTCAGTTGTGGATTCTGAAGAATTCGGTCTGAAGCTTCGGTGGTGGAATCCGGAGTGGCTCATCAGAAAGACAATTCCGTGGTGAAGATGGGGTTGGAAGAGGCACATAGAGGTTGGTTCAATTAGGCGTTGTGGATTCGCTAGATAATTGAGAGTGATACCTGTGTAATTCCTTTATATCTTCTTAGTGGATTGTTCTGGTGGCTGTGGCCCGTGGTTTTTTGATCACAATTGGAAGGTGTCCAATTGTGGTTTTTCCACGTAAAATCTTTGTGTCTCTTTCTTTTGATTGTTTGATTGGGATTGTTTTTATATTCTGTTTAAAATTGGTACATAATCACAAATCAACATCTAGGAGGTTTCTAGATTTTTCAAGGGTAAATGTGTCAACAAACTTCCCACAGGACTTATGTGAATATAAATTTTTTAGTAGGACCATATGTAGCATAAGTCTCCCTAATAGGACTTATAAATAATTTTCCCTTTTTTTAATAAAAAAATATGAATTACTTTAAACTTCTTTTTTTTTAAAAAAAAAAATTTCAAAACACCAATGGAAACTTAAAATCGTGTTTTCAAAAAATGACTTTAAAAATTTTCACAGGCCTAGAGTCCTGTTTTGAGAGAGGATTTAATAATTTTTTTTTGTTAACCTTTTTTGTTTTTAATAATTTTAATTTTAAAAAAAATGGTTAATTACAAAAAAATAAAAATAAAATAAAAATAATAATAAAACCAAAGTTTTACTTATTTTTCATTTTAAACCCCAGTATTTTTCACTTTAAACTCCAAAACAATTTTACGTTACCTTATATAGATAGAGATGGATAGGGGATGGGAAATATTGAAATACGGATAGAACTCTAGGATTTAATTTGTTGAAATTGAAACACTAGAGTATAAAGTGAAAAACACGTGAAATCTCGATATTTTTTTTTTTACAATTAACCCAATAATACTATTAACAGTTTGGATTATTTTCACTTCCAAATAATTTTTTTCTCTAATATAATTTTCTTAAATAAATTATTAACAGCAATGGTAGAGGGCCACAATTTTTGTGGTTCAAATGGCTCGAAATTGCTAAAACGACGTCGTTTTGAGTACAAAACAACATCAAAATTGCTAAAACGATGTCGTTTTGGCAATTTTGAGCCATTTGAACCACAAAAATTGTGACCCTCAAACATTTTTCAATTATTAAATGCTCAAGATAACGTAACTCTCAAGATAACGTAAATTATTAAATTATTATTTGCATATACAACATATGGGCGACGTGATGGAGGGTGGTTTGAGTTTTAGAGGTGCAATTATTGGGGTGGAGCTAACGGTGGTCCACTACTAATTGTGCATTCACTAATGAAATTTATGCCAAATGAAGATCGTCTAGAAAATTTTCGAACGGTCGGAGAACTGGGGAGTTTTGACTTCCCTCAATTAACCACAAAAGCTACGATACAAAAAATTTAGAGTCTAAATTTTTTTTAAATGATTTAGATTCAATTCTTAAATGGTACGACATATTATGTTAGAAATTAAGTCGGGCTTAGAGTCAATACTTGATTGGGTCATTCTGAATTTTATATATGCTGTAGTCCATATTATTTGGATCATATTTGCAACATTTTGAAAAAAAATTGAACAGTCGAATTTTGAGAAAAATTAAGATTTATATTTGAAATTCATAACTTTGATTATATGTTGGTTTTCATGTTTTGTTTTTCTGTTGTGAAAATTATATATTCGAAATCCTTATTTCGAAACCTTCAAAACAGTATATTATGGACTTGATTCCGACTTACGATTAATGAGAAAATTCAAAGCCTTGTTTTGGATGGGAGTTGGAGCCATTGGAAAAGAAGACGAAATTGTTGACTTCATCGGCGCTACTGACTTGGCGCTAACTGGCGTGCTAACACATGCGCTGACATCACCTGCTTAGACAAGCGCCGATGCAGGCACTGTGAAGGCTCTCTTTGTTTGGTTTTATTTTAAAAACTATGTTAATTGCTTTCAGATTATTCATTATAATTCTAATTGAAACATGACTGGTACCGTCTGACTCGTAATTCATTTTTCTACAATGTTTTAAAGGTTTAGAATTTTTTGAAAAAATAAAATATTTTTCATTAATGAATAACTCAATAGATTCTAGATTTGAAATTTTTACAGTAAACTGCTACTATGTATATCTTTTTTCCTAGTATATATTTTTAGATTCTGTAATATTTATTTCTAATTTTCTGTGTAATTATTAATTACTTGTAATTTTAGAAAATTCCAAAAACTTGCAGAAATTATAGAAATATGTTGTGGCATTATTTAAATATTGCATACAACATGTTAAGTTATTTTAAATGATTAGAAATTGTAATATTTTGTTATTTTAAATAGCATGATTTACTTATATTGGTGAATTTTAGTTTCATGAGTAAATATTCTAGCATGTTTTCTTTTATGAATTATATTGAGATGTTATCATGTGGAGTTAAATATTTTATCATACTTTAGACATGCTATAGTTAGTGGGAGGTTATTTGATTGAGAGAAATCTTTGTAAATTTGCTGCCAAAAACTAAAATTTTGCGCTTGAATTAAATTAAATTTTAGATATTTTTCACTTGTAGTGCAAGAGATGATTACGAGCATAGAAGATTTTCGATCTTGCGACTTGTGTAATATTGTCAATATTTAATTTAGATTTTTGCAATAAAATTATATTGTGATATGCTAATCAAATTAATTCCAATGCACATTTTTCCTCTAATTGACTTAGCTTATGGAAACTAATTTGGTTGACCTAGACTTAGTAGAGATGTTCAATTATGAACAATGTAATCATTTCTTTAGATAAGCAGAAAGTCTTAGAGACTTCAGATCAGATCTTAGTTGAATCAAAGTAAGGAAACACGACTCAACGTCACTGTGTTTTTGTTGCCTTAATTGGTACAATAAAAACTGATGTGTGCGCTATGATTAACAACATGCTAAGCAATTTTGATTGGCGAGTTTGAAGTTATGAAATTAGTAAACCCTCAATAGATCTAGATGTGATCCTGACTATTGAGTTGCACAGATTGACTTTAAAATTTAACTTGTGATAATGTTGCACTATTGGATGAAACAATATCCAAGAGTCACATCATCCAAGAAATGTGAGCTTAAATGAGTTAGTCATTAAGTGTAAGACGAGTAGCTAGTATGAGTAGCTTTTTTCTCTCTACCTAACTGATGGGAGTGGATGGAGTAAAATTTCACACACTATAACAGTGTGCGTTGAAATATCACTTAAAGTTAAAAGATTAGCACTCGGAAGCTACAAAATCTATTAACACGAAGTCAGAAAATTAGCGCCTAGTGGCTGCAAAATCTATTAGCACTACCAACTTGTCTTAGTCTAGACACTTATTGTTTCCAGACTTGAGTGTGAGACATGAGGAGGTGCTTCTTTGTATGATTCCTTAGCTAGGCTAACACCTTTGAATGGCATTTATCACTAAGTGCAAAAGTTACAGCATAGTAATAAAAAAGGTAAAGGCCAAGTTGATTGTTATGACTCTAAGAATTTGACGCTTTGCTCGTGAAGCATTGTGTTAAATTAGACTCTTTAACCTGATTCACGCTTAAGCTACTTCAAGAGCGGTCATAGGTTAATAGTTCATTCTCTTATTCTTATGGATAGTAGAATTAATTACAACTAACCATGAAACGAGAAATGGAGATGGCAAGAGGAGTATTGTCATGTTTCAACTAGATGTAGTAAAGTGTATGGAGAATAAAGTTGACTTGAAGGCACAGGGGATTAGCACTTACTAGTTAAATTTGCGACTTATGCGCTTGATATCTTCATGACATCCTTTTATGATCTAGTGAACATTAGTTAGTCATAAGTCATTACCTAGTTGGGCCTAAATCTTTACACTTGTCTTCACACATTAGAATGATTGGAATTAGTTTATGACATTGGTCATGAACCGGTGGTTTATTGTACTTAATCACATTGACGAGAGGATGACATGAATGGTTTGAGTAAGCCCTCTTGGGCCCACTAGCTTGTGGCATCTTGTTCTTATGCGAATGTATAACTTTGTTCACAATGGTTGCGCACAAGTAAGTAAAAAAGCCGCAGAAATGTATTTGTATTGGCGCATTTAGTCCACTATGATATTTATGACTGGATGTGTGTAAGGGTATGATAGCTTGTCCCAATCTCGACACATTTATATATTATGATACGCATCTTAGTCAAGACTATTTGATCTCCTATAAGTCAAAAGTTTTGAGATGATTTTTGACATTACACATATGAAGTAGAGATCAATTAGATAGGAGCTTTTGTGCTTTTAGTTTTGACCCAGGTGGTGAATATCTATTTATGTTGTTTTTTTTAGAAAGCTTTGTGAAGAGAAAGGGATGCTTAGAAAATTAATTATTCCTAGTACTTATCAACATAATGGTGTAGTAGAAATAAGGAATTAAGTATTATTTATGTTAGGTGGGTGATGGCACAATATGTTTCCCAATTGGGAATTGCACTTTAGCTTGTTGCCTATGTCCCTAGCTAAGTGCCCTCCATATCAGATTTTATACTCTATTTGAGTAATGAGTTAGGGAGAGCCATTTGTGGGCGATCTATAACCATCAAGCAGCTTATCTTGATTTCACTTCTCATAAGGTTACGAAGTTAAGATTTACAGTTCTATGATGCATTATTGTATGTTGTCTTGTAAACACTTAAGGTCATGTGGCACATTATTGTATGCTGTCATGTAAACCCTCCGAGTCATGTGTTTATCGATGAGAGGCTTTGTGGGAGTGTAATTGAGTCACATAAAGTTTTCTTAGATAAAGGTGACATGAATAGAGTTTTGGAACTCTATAAGATAGAGAATTCTAACTATGACGCTTTACGTAGCCTAGTTGAGAATGGAAAGAAATTTTCAATATCCTAGGGACAGTGGGAGCGACGTGCCTACTAGTAGATTACTCCATTAGAGAAAAATACTGTACATTCTTAGTTGCGTGTAACAAATGTGAAAATTTTCCACGTTAACACTAGGTGATTGAGAGCGAAACATTCATGATTTCTCCACAAGATGATAAAGAGTCTAGGATAATGTCAAAGGCTCTCTAGTCCCCTACTTTTAGAAAGTGGATCAATGTTACGCATTTTAAGACAAATTTATTGAGGAATAACCATTTCTAGGATTTGGTTAACTTTCCGTTATAGCGTGAAACTGTTCTAAAGTTATGCGCGATTTGGATAATCATTTCTTGATGCATAAGGCTCACTAGATACCAAAAAGTTGCACCATTGGGGAATGTGTAGACCATAAAAAGACTTTCTCCTGAGGAATGACGTTGCTTAGACTTAGGCTATGATTTACATGAGTTTGGAACTTTACTTTGTGGACATTGTGATCCAACTTCTCGTTGGAGAATTGGATAAGTAAATCTGTAGGGATTTACCTTTTGTTTTTATAGGGAAAAGTTGGGAACGCAAAAAGATTGCTAGTTAGTGGTTCTTAGATTTCATCGATCCATGATGGGCCACCGTTGATCGATGAAGACCACTGAGGCATGATCAATGGTCCAAAATAAGTTTTTCTTTACTTAGTCATTATGAGCCAGGAACTTATGAGGTTGTCACCACCTAGGGTTGGCAGTTTTTTATTTATTTATTTTAGACATGATAGACATGGGTGATGTATTTATATACTCGGATGTACGATCTTAGGAATTGTTCTGGGAAAATTCTCAATTTGTCTTTGATGACTTACATAAGAAATATCCTAGAATGATTCTAGATGCAAAATTTCAAACCCACTGACTTACCTATCAGTAAAAACTAGATCTTCAGCTATTGAGTGAATCCTCATATTATCTTTAGGAGAAACAAATGACCTATATTCCTTAATTTTTTGTTGTAGGATCCTGAAGTACGCTATGTGGGCATATTCGACATGATAAGTGTTATCTTTTGTAAATGGTCAGCTAAGTAGTTTAGACCTTGACCTTGCTCATTAGACTGTAGATAGGATGCTCTACTAGTAGTATATAAATTTGCCCCTTGTAAGATTCAATGCGCTTGTTGGACGCATTTTGAATGAACGCAAATTGGTCACCAAAATATTTTTAAAGAGGTAATTGCGCAAGAGGTAGTGATCTTGAACCACTTCATGTGAAGCGCACATGGTGGATTTTGTTGTATATGCTTATCGCAAGAGATGCTGATAGGATTTATGTTCGCAAACTGTGGTTGTATTTTTTTTAGTCGATCACTTATTTTTGTGAGATTATGGGATATTGATGCTATTATGGTTTGTGTCATAATAATTAGTAGGTGATGATGTCAGTAGGCAAGATTGGCTCATTTACACGAGCAATCGCCCTTGACGCTTGGGAGTAAGCAAAGATGAGACTAAGGGTTTATTTTCTTTAGAGCCAAGAAAGGCTTAAATTATCCACTATGTATGTTGCCTTGGTTGCAACCAAGATAAGGTCATGTTAAAGACCAAATATAGATGTTAGTACCCATTTTCCATGTTATGCCTGTTATGATTAGCTAGATATGAGATCTCATTTGGCGCTAGGAAGACGAGCAAATAGAGAATTCGAGTTAGGCGCTAGAAAGAGACTAGACTAAGATCTGTATGGTGTATAGAGTATGACGTCACTCTTTGGAAGAGTTACTTCACCGTAGCATGTATTCATATTACATGTGCTTGGCAACCAAGTAATCAGGTGAGAGAATGGATTTTTATTTCCTCACCGTGTGCGTCTTATGTGTCATTATTGATAGGACTTTCACTTATGTACCCTTTGTGACCTTTGACTATGTCATAAGGTGAGGGGTTGATGTTTTGCTACTTTGGTATATTGTTTGCGGTCATATATGATTCAGCCTTAAGGGACATTACTGGGAAAGCGGTCAATCCTAAATTAAACGGCATGAGGGCGAAGGGAAAATCATCTAGTATTACACCACCGTTATATATTTACTGCCGACCACTCAAATCGCTTTGTATGAGAGACGAATTGAGTGTGAATATATTGCTAAAATTGAGATGGTCAAACATGCTTTTTGAGGGATTAGAGATGTTTTTTGAACCGGTGTAAGTAAATGTGTATGGGGTATATGAGACACTATTTTTTTTTGCAGGTTGATATTCCTATACTAGCTTTTTTTTAGCACAGTTCATTGGCTAGTATGATCTTGTTTGATGGATAGATTGAGATAAAGAAAGCGCAGTGTCATGCCAACGCATGTTCGAGTGGAAGATGTTGGAAATTGGGTCCATATCTGATTAGGTCGCCTATGGTGGCATGACCTAAGACCCAGAAGGAGAGACCCAGTCAAAGTGAACTTGGATTAACTTATCTTGGAGATAACTGTGATTAACTCACTATCTCATCTGTTGAGGAGATAGAATTATGGGTGATTATAACTCTCCCACATAATATACGTATTATATTTGGGAGAGTAAAAATTTAACTGTATGGGTAATCAATATCTATCTCTCCTAGACTACTCCATAGAAATACAGAGTAGTCTTTGTACTGTGAATAATGTGTTCTATTCCACTGCTGGGAATTGTTCAAAAATATCAATAGAGGCACGTGATTCAATCACATGATTCATAAATTCGGTTTGAGCATAAAAAATATGTCTGAATTCGTTTATTTTCACTATTTATTATTTCTTATTTTTTTTACATATTTAAAATAAACATCAATGACATATTACTTTTTCCGAGTAAGTTTCTAATAAAATATTTTGAGTTTGCAAAAGTCCTGCTCAATCAATACTACTAATCTAGTTTTAACCGTCAATAATGTTAAATTACATATATATATAGACATGTATGAATGCTAAATATTAATAAAGTTGAGAGAGAGGAGACGAATTGATTAATTGGGTCCAGCCAATACCACGAATAAGTTTATTTATATTCTTCTATTTGAAATAGTTGGTGTGCCGACGACCTCTCTTTACTCATTGGTGCATGAGTGTGGAGAGTCAGGCGACCAACTAAATTAGAGTACGGGCGGGGGGTGGCGGCTAGCTAATCTTATCTAATTACTTGGTTCAACCCCCCCTCATCTTTCTCTCTTATGTGCTTGAATCGGTCCACCCACCCACCTACCCAACCTTCCATATATTATCTACTCTGTACGAAGAATCTCTTCTGTATAGAATTGAACGATTATGGATCAGCAACACACTTATGATGATGATAACCATGATCCTCCTCTCATAGGTTTGTAGCCTTTTGAGATCCTTCATTAAGATTCCTCGCTTTCATATCTAATATAAATAGAAGTGAGCACATACACATGTTCACACTTATATAAAACAGTTGGATCCGAATCAATTAAATTTGATAATCACATTTATTTGAAACAGTTGGACAACAATTACATGCTAAAAGGTATTTGAGTTTTTTTTTTTAAGAACTATGGCACCCACACCAACTCAAAAATTGATTGGTACAAGTATAAATTATGGAAAATGATAAACAAATTTGTTTTTTAAATCCACTTTTTTAGATCTAATGATGTGTAAGTAGGGTTGCAAACTAGCCGAGCTAAGCCGAACTTTAGTATATTTAGACTTGTTTATTAAGATTTTAACAAATTCGAACTCACGCTCAATAAAAATTTAATGAATTAAGCACGAGCCGAGTTGGTTTAAACTTGACTCGAACTCGAACATATTCAGGAGCCTTCACGAGCCAAAAAATTTATAAATTTATACTTGCGTATAAGAGTAAAGTTATAATTAAAACTTTGATTATACAATTATATATACAATATATATAAACATACTAAAAAAAAATCAATATTTTACTATAATAATATCTACTACCACTATTATATAAATGTACTATCTATAGTTAACTATTATTTATATTTATATTTTTTAAATATATAAATAACATATTTATCTTATTTTTTATACATATTTTTACATTGTTTAATATATAAATAATAAATATCAAACGAACCAACTAACGAGCCGAGCTTACGAGCTAAACTTTAGAATGTTTGAGTTTGTTTATTAAAAATTTAACAAGTTCAAACTCGAGCTCGAGGTCGAATGCAAGAAAAAATTAATGAACCGAGTTCGAACAAACTCTTATCAAGCTGAGTTCGAGCTTGTTCACGAATAACTCTGTTCATTTGTAGCCCTATGTGTAAGAGAGATGATTGACTAATAATTAGAAAAGATATGAGAAATAAAAATTATCTGAAATATATTAATTGATTGTCATATCACTAGATTTAAATATGCAATATAATAGCTAATTAATGAGTAATGTTAAGTTTCATGAAAGAAATATCATGAAAAGTTTTATGAAGTTCAAAAAAATAATCTAATATGGTGGATAACAAAATAAAATAAAAAAAGCGACTTATCTTAATGTAACTATATTTTAATTTTAAAATTTTAGTTTGTAAATAGTATAGGCTTAATTTTATATACGCACGCGGCACGCCACTATTGATTTGGCAACTCCTTTTAAGCCAGTTCCTTTTATGAGTTTTGTCAATTTTGTCTTCCTGTTCATTTTCTAGATAATATAAAAAATTTTACTTTTTCGCCCATAAATGCCTCATAGGTTCTGTGTTTTTTCATTGCAAACTCCTCCAAAATTGCGTACATTTTTTGAACATGACAAAATTTTCAATGTGTGAGGCTTCTCATGGACAATTTTGCCCATTCAAACCTCAGCATAAGTTTTACGAGTATGAAAGTTTGTTTTTCTCTTGTTGAATCTACCACCACCCGAGCATCTCACCATCTCCATGGCCCTCAAATTTGTTGTCGGCGACTTCGAATCCATCACTAACTCAGATCTATCACAGTCTATTACAATGAATGCAGCCGACACCGATCTACTTAAATATTCTACTTAAATATTGATATGGGAGGTTCAAATCTATAACAATCTCTCACTAGTTAAAGGTTCATTTAAATTTAGAATTTTTTTTAACACTTAATCCCTCTCATTTATTAAATATATATAAATTTAAATTTAGAGCTTAATGATGAAAATATCCTTTTAACTATAATAGTAAATTATATTTTACCTCATTGAACTGTCACTGAATAGCACTCTATCCTTTATCTAAAAAAAAGATTAATTATTCACAGGTCCTATTACAAGGACATGTGCACCATTAAATTACACAAGTGTTTGTACAGATTAAAAAGTATTTAAATTAATAATTAGTGACATTTTTCTAAATTTGTCACTAAAAATTGATAATTACTGACTTTTTAAAAAAATGTCGTTAAAAATGAAAATTAGTGAATTTTTATGTGACAAAATTTTGAAATTGTCAACTAAAACTTAGAATTAGTGACACTTTTTATGAAAACGTCGCTAAAAATTAGAAAAAATGATTTTGTGGTAACAATTAAAAATGAATAAGACTTTTTAATGCATCAAAAAGTGAAGATAACTTATTGGTGCACCCAATAGGATTCTTAGTCATTCCCCTTAAAAAGAAAGTTTGATTTCTAATTTAAAATATAATTTAAGTTTTTTTTATTTTATAAATTTACATATTTTTTGTTTTCAGTATTTTTTTTTTTTTTTTTTTTTTTTTGTATTTTAGTCCAAAAATTTAAATTTCTTGATGCACTTAAACATTGAATATTTGTGAATAAATTAAAAAAAAATACTAAAGTTGAAAAAATAAAAAATAAAAAATAAAAAACAAAAAATTGGTGTATATATATTGTTTCTTTAGTGAACTCTTTTTAGATTTCTTCATAAATACTTTTCCTCCCTTTGGTTTGGTTTCAATTTTTTTCAAAATTTTGTTTTCCTAAAAAACTAAAAATTAATTTAGTGATAAATTGAAAAAAAATAAATAGGTCCAAATTGAAAGTCATATTCGGTGATTTTCAAGAGGGTAAAGTCATAGTGGCTGATAGTTTAAGAGAGTAAAGTTTAATTTATCCTATTGATGAAATAGTATTTTAGTCATAAATTTAAAAAAAATAATAGATGAAGGGGGTTAGTTATAATTTTTTATAGAAGAGGATAAACTGGTAGTGTAAATCTACAAAAAAAAAATTTATAAAATTTTGTTCCCTTTAAATTATTTATATAAAAAAAATAAATAAATAAAGCAAAATGCACATTTTTTTTTTTTTTTTTGTGTGTCAAAACTGGACAATAGTTCGAGAAAACTATCTCATTATTGTGTTATACCATTTGAAGTTAGAAAAAAATAGAGAATTTACTGCAGGTTCAATAGGTGAATTTTGTTTAATAGGTCATGTGATTATTAATGACATTTTTCATCAAATATTATTAAAAAAAGGTCATTAATTATCAGTTTTCAATGACAGTTTAAAAAATTCATCACAAAAACATCATTAACTGTTATTTTTCAACGACATATTCAGAAAATCGTTACAAAAAAAATATTTTTAGCGACAGTTTTATTAGGACCAACTTTCAACTACGAATTAATAGAACTTACTGGGAATTAAGTCTAACTATTAATACATGTTGGTAATTTACCCATAAAAAAGAGAAAATTGTTGAAAAGTCCAATATAGCATTTGTGTAAGGCGTTAGGTCCAATGGATATTTTTTGTTGGGGAGAAGTCCACCCTCTGTGAAATAGTTTGATAAGAAGTCTTTTTTATTATTTTGGAAGACATTTTTTTTTTTTTCAATTTTACTCCTTAACCATCTGTTGAATTTTTTTGACTATATGTTTAATTTTTTTTGATTAGTTGTACAGATATAATCTTATATGTTTTATTTTTTGACTATTTATTTTTTCCCTTATCTGTTCAAATATCTGTCCAAATTTTATTATCTGTTCATTTTTTTCGCTTATCTATTTAAACCTATATGTCTAAATTTTATTATTTGTTCAATTTTTTCTCTGAATTCTATCTTTTGAAATTCTTTGCATTCAATTTTTTTTTTCTTCTATTTATTGAAATACTAAGGCAAACCAAATCATATCTGTTGAAATGTAGAGCCGAGCCAACCCCTATCTATACCAAACCCTATCTGTTTAAATTTGTTTTCCATCTATTCCAATATTCTCTTTCTCTCTCTCCATCTCTCCCCTCATTTGTTAAACACGAACAAATTTTTTTAAATTAATTACAAATTCAAATTCAACAGATTGAAACACAACAGATCCAACAACAATAACAGATCCAATGAAAAAATTCAACAACAATGAACAAATATTTTAGAACAAATTAATAGATTCAACAAGAGATTCAACAGCAACAGATCCAACAACAGAACAGAGATTTTTCTATCTGTTGATCTGTTGAAACTCCGTTTTCGTTTGATTTCTTGAAGATGTAATAGATTTGAGCCATTTTTTAACAAATCAAGATCTGTCTCCATATTCAAATAGAGAGCATAAGATCAATTCTGATCTTTTATAGAGAGATGTATATAAATGCAACATTGTTTTACTGTTATCAATTGTCAAAAGATAAACCTCGATTTTTAGAGAGAGAGAAAAAACTAGAGAGAGAGTGATGATGAAGAAGGACTGGCATCTAGATCTAGGGATGAGGAAGGACTAGTATTCTTGTTTGATCGGCGGTAGCGATGTGGTTCAGATCTGGTGAAGGAGAGTAATGACGAGGAGATTTCGCCGACAGGAGGCTGAAGATGAAAGATTGAGACATTTATGGGATCGTCGAGTGATCATGATTATCGGTAGTGAGATTGTTGTGATGAAGAAAGAAAAGAGAAAATGAAAAAAGAGTCGAATGATAGATCTTGGGGCTCCAAAACCCATGGTTTCTCTAAGCTTATGGGCTTGACGAGTCCATATATATTAGTAAGAAGAGAGAGAGAGAGAGAGAGAGAGAGAGAGAGAGAGAGAGAGAACAATGTAGATGGTGGGAACGACGGTGATTTTCGGCTCACTTGGTTGGATGATGAAAGTCATTGGAAATGGAGGATGAGGAGGTGTCGCCGAGAGCGGAGGGGACGACGGGGGTGAGAACAGAGGTAGAGAGAGAGACGGTGCTACAGATCTCTCGACTTCTTTGACAGATCGACCGCCCATCGCCACCAACTACGCCATCTCTGATTAGAGGAGATCTGATGAGAGAGAGAGAGAGAATCGCAAAGACAAATAAAACGCGTAAGAGAGACGGAGGTAGTGGAGCAATATTCTGGTCATGTGGGAGTTTGTCTTTATGAACCTAATGTTTCAAAGTGTGGATTTTTGAATAAAGAAAATTTACATTTGTATTTATGGTCCTAGTGCCTTGGAAAAAAAAAAAAGAGGATCTTTTGTGCCTTTAAGACACATTTTAAGGCATTTAAAATAATCATACGTTTTCTATATAGTAATGCTAATCTAGAATTATCTACTCAAAATTTATTCAGAAATAACAATCAATGGTTAAAATTCATTTTACTCGTGGAATTTATCAATTTAATCTCGATCACACGTAAAATCTAATACCCTAATTCTAAGATCCCAAACTTTTCCTTCTGTATAAATATGAGTAGCTAAAAATATACATAATTACTTCGTGTATATCAAATCTCTCATAATCATACGAATGGAATGTGACAATGCTTGAAAGTATCTAGATAATTTATAATATGATTATTCAATGTAGTCTAAAAAATATATATATATAATTATTAATGATAATTTATTAATCACTATAACAATTGTTATTACAAGTTAAAAAAATAAATCTTATTTTTATTTTTATTTTAGTTTGATTTGTAGTTCAAATTTTTCTCCCGCACGTTAGTGAAAGTCAAAGCAACTTTAATGGACGTCCTCCTCCTTGTTGGCCGTCAATATTTTCTCATGTCCATATTCAGCCTTCACATGCGCAAGAAAATTACGGCCAAGTTTGAGGAGTCTTAAAAAAAAATAAAAAATTAAAACGTTACTTAAAAAGTTAAAAAGTTATCATTATTTATTAAAAAAATATTAAAAAAATAATTTTTCACACATCATACAACTCAGCCAACATGAAAAGTCAAAGGGGCTGTGCAGCATTTGTCCCAAATATTAGACAATTTGGAGCAATTTTTCACACACTGTTGTTCGGCCTGTGGAGGCCTATCACGAGTCCCGTTTTGATAATCTGAACCGTTCAATGTGTATAAATTGTCGAGTACTATATGTCTATAAAAAATCACATTGATCGGATATCGATAACTACATGATCAAATCAGTTTTGTATGAAAAAATAGATGGTGTTATAATTAACGATTGAAAAAACACAAATCTGATCAGATAGCTATCGATATCCGATCAACATGATTTTTTATAGACATATAGTGCTCGACGAGTTCTACACATTCAGCGGTTCAGATTATCAAAATGGGACCCGTGATGGCCCCCACAGACCGAACAAAACAGTCCACTACAATGCCCGAAAAGTACTCAATAATTTCTTACCAAGAATTCGGCTGCCAGATTGTACCGCTGTCATTCACTCATCTCCAATCTTCTCCTACACACTTCTTTATATAATTTTTTAATACACATTTTTTCATAAAAAGTCAAAAAGTTAACACAAACATCCATATTTTTTTCCTCAACTTTTTAATCTAAAAAGATAAAAAATACACTTATTTAGGACACCCCAAATAATCCCTAAATAAATAAGATTTTGTTTAGAAATAATTTATTTTAATATTTTTAACTTTTTATTAAAAAATATATAAAAAAAATAAAGAAAGTAATGTGATAATTTATAATAATTTTTTAATTTTTTAATTAAAATAATTTACCTCCAAACGAGGCGTAATTGAATAAATAAGCAGCATCACTTAGATTTATAGCCGACTTGCCATTTTCCAAACAATATAGTTACAATAAAAAAATAAAAAAAATAAAAAAAAAATTGAAAATTTTTATTGTATGCTTAGCATTGCTCAAATAAAAATTACATTTGACCAAGCAAAAATGATTGCTTAATGTAATTTAGAGGGTTGTTACTAGCACCTACTTAATTTTTTTAGACCTTTCAGTTTTTTTTTTATTTATAATTTTTTTATTATTATTACAATTATACCCTGAAATAAAATTATATTAAAGGACAACTTTTAATAGAACATCCACCCACCAAATGAAAACAATTAGAATGACACTCTATAATATTGTACACCCATCTCCATCCCCATCTTTACATATTTCTTACCAGTGTAAACCCTAATCGTATTCTTCTTCATCACCATTCTAAACCCACGTATTTATCTTCAATGAAAATCATTTGAAACCACCTAATCAGTTAACGTTTTGTTTTGTTTTGTTCGGTGGTTTCAAATGTGTTCGGTATTCCAAATCAGTTAACATTGCAAACAATTCTATTACAGACTATGAGTTTCTACATTTTTATTTGTTTTCACCATTCTTTAATACTTATAGAGTAACGGAGGATGATAACAACAACTCTAATGAGGCTGGCGTTGCATGTGTAAGTTAATTTATCTTGCATTTATGATTCTAGGTCGTTTTTAGTTCGGTATTGGTTTGCCGACTATTAAGATTTTGTTCAGTAATACAGTGCTGAACAGAAAATATTTAGTTTAGTATTACAGTGCTCAACATAAACATTTTGTTCGGCACTAAAATGCTGAACGATTCCATTTTATAAGATTTTTCGCATAATATTTTTCCTGGTGTTCACGCCATCCTTGTTTTCTTCTGCGTGCAACGCTTTAGGATCTTGTTTGAGACCTTAGATGCACCCGACGGTCGTTCTTCGCTTTTTTTGCGTGTCGCGTAGTTAAATTTGTATGATTTTCTTACATCATTTTTGCATGAAATGTGGCTCAGTCTGTAATTCCACGCGTGGCGTGTTTGCTTACTTCTTCTTATGATTGATATTGCTATACCTTATTTCGATTTTTCTTGCATTGCATTTGCATTCAAATATTTCATTACAACCTCATTGCATGATCATAAGTTATGTTCCTGTATCGTGCATATCATTTGCATCTTGCCCCAGAACTACGCTGGTTTGATTCTTTGCAAAGGGATACGTAGGCAGCCTGCGGGCACAACCATTTGTTTTGTCTTGTTTGTTTGCTTGTCCAAGTCTTCGGCCTTGTCAACAATGGGTCGTCTCTAGGTTTTGACATTCACTCCCGTCATTTCATGACTTCCGAGTTCTGTCAAAGAGGAGCAACTGTAGACACCTCATTTTTTACTGTCCTCAAGATTCGGACGTCATCGCTTGTGCACTCAGTGATTGTACTTGTTTGTGTTCGTTTTGAGTGCTCGAAGTCCTCGGTGGAGTACCTTGTTTTTGAGCCTTGAAACCTTATCTGTTTTGTGCACTGTTTTGGATCAAAAGCTTGTTGTTTCAAGTCTGGACGTGTGGGTGACCTGTCGGCCAGCCCCATAGGCTTTCGGCCTTGGCTTATGCTTGTCGGCTACCAGTGGTGGCCGACGGCCATCAGTGGTGGTCGGTCGGCTATCAGTGGTAGCCGACGGCCAATAGTTTCTTTTTCTAGATATTTGTTGACAGTTATGCCAGCTGTTGCACACTGAGCTGCATCTCCATACACGTGTATGGTAGGATGTTTCTAAGCTCAAGACTTGTTTTTCTATATATAGGGGGGTTCCTCTCCCATTTTGGAGGGTTAGTAACTTTAGACCAAAAAAATATATCTCTCTCTCTTGATATTTTGTGCTTGGTTGCCTAGTTTCTCTATATTTTTGTATACCAACCCTTAATCAAACTTGACCATCTTTGAGCTGAGGTTCCTTGGAGTCTTGTTTGAGGTGTAGAAGGAGGTTTGAACTTGAATTTGTGCCTAATTTGTGTTTTGCTTCAAAGGTATAGCACTTACCTTGTTTATACTTGTTTTGTATCTTTGTTTTGCCGTTTATTTCAACTATTTTTGGGCTGATTTTGAACTGTCAAAAACTCTGTGTTTATCGTTTAAAAGTGTTGGTTTGAGGTCATTTTGAGTTAGGGGATGATCCACTCTTCTTACTCTTTTGTTTATTAAGCTTTTGTGCTATTATTCATCACTTTAAAACCAACTTTTTTGGGCCTTTTAACCACTGAATTTCAGAAGATTTTCAATGGTAAAAAACTCATTTTGAAGTCCAAAATTGGAGGGGTTAGCCTCCCCTCATTGTGTCTTGCTTGCATGCCTAGTTAGCATCATGTATTAACTTATTGTTTTAGCTTTTGTGGTTTAAGTCCATCATGTTTTAGACTATATTTAGGGCTGTTTTGTCTCTGTTTTTGGCTGGTTAATTCATTTGAGCCTTGTATGGCATGGTTGTAGTGTAATTTCCTTCACTAGCTTGGTGTTTTAGGGCTTTAATTACCATTGTTTTGAGTTGATAGCATGTTTTAGTGTTGTTTTGCACTTAATTTCAGCACTTTAATCTCTGCAATCTCCCTCAATTCTTCACTCTTTTTTTTCTTTGAAAGTGGTTTTAAACCCCTTATTTGCCTAAGTGTGAAATGGAGGTGCTACACCTAATGGTTTAATCCCTTAGGGGGTTCATAACCAACAGTGTAATACCTCTTTCATGCCCAACGCTACTTGAGGTTTAAGCCATCTTTCCACTAGAGGACAATCACCAATGGACAATTGGATTAAGGAATGGTTTGGTAATTAAAATGAGAAAATAAAAAAATGACAAGTGAAAGAGGCAAAATAAGCATTTTTCGTGTTGCATTACATGTGTTTGAATCGGATGTTAATTCGAACATAAGGAAAATGGAACATTTCATACTCAAAGTGATGAAATGTGCCACTTTCCTTAGTCACCATTGCCTTTGATCATGCATGATAGGGTGGGGGTCATTTTGGTCTTGTTTGTGCATTTATTGAACTTGTACAAATTTGGTCCCTTAGCCATCATGCATGGAAATTGCTTGATTGATGGTTTGAAAACCAAGAGTTTCTTTCCTTTAAGCTTATGTGATGATAAGAAGGGTAAACAGTACAAACAACATGTGAGAATACACTGTTTTGCTCTATTTTGCTCTTTGTTGCAACATGCAAGTGTGAACCAACAGTGGCCGACAGCCACCATCAGTGGCCAACCGGCCACCAATGGTAGCCGACCGGCCCCATGTCCCCCTTGTCGGCCATCAATGATTTTTGTACAGTGTGTTCCTGAGGTGGAGTAGAAGTGTTCTGGAAGTTGGCATAATTTTCAGTGATCAAATATGTGCAAACAGAGGCTTGCAACAGCAAAGTAGTGGCTTTTTCGGATGAAGGATCTAGCATGGATGCATCCCTCGTTTCTTGGGATTAGCTAGTTGGTTTAATTAGCGTTAGATCAAGCATGTGTTGTAATTAATTAGTTGTAGCTAATTAAGTGTGATAATTAATTAGTTAGTTTAACTAGTTATTTGATTTCGATTTGTAATAATTAATTAGCTAGAGTAGTTAATTAGTTTCGGTTTGTAATATTAGTTAGCTTGATTAGCGTAGCTAGTTGGTTGGCTTATTCATTCAGACCCTTCTTTGCGAGGGCATAATGTTGTAATACGTGTGCGTACGTGTGTGTACGTCTTCCAACCTTACGTCTTTCTTCCTTTTATTTAATTGCTTTTGATGGTAAGATTAGAGACATGTTTTTACTAGCATATCGCATGCTTGCATCCATTCACTCGTATTGCATGCACCGAGGCTCGGCACATCATTCAAACTGCATTGCTATTTCAATACGTATTTAATCACATGTTAGTTAAATTGCTTTATATGCCATATTAGTAGCTGAGCTTATTAATTACATTATTGCATGTGTTGCATTAGACATATTACATAGATAGGATCATGCATCTTTCTAACTAATTTCTGTTTTGGCTTAGAGTACTTGGTAAGTCTTTACGCTTTAGCATGCTTGCATGAGTGTGATTGCCATATTGCCATATTTAGCATGCTTGCCACGAGGCTATGTGCTTACTTGCTAAACTGCATGAATGCTTGTGGATGAAGGCTTGTTGTTTGAATTGGAATGATTCAACGAATGCGTGTTTTAAAAGCCCACTTTGTCGTGGCAAATCATGTTTTAAGCCCATTGTGTTTGGTGGCAAATCTGCATCCTTAAGGCCACTTGAGGTGACAAATTCAAACCTTTTTCGCAAACAAACATGAGTTGAATGGTTCCAAATTGAGCAAACTAGTCTATACTTGCTTGTGCGCATCACATAGTAAAGCTAGTCTAATAATCGGAATAAGAACACATAATGTTTATAAAAAATCATATCATGATTAATAGAGGCCAATCTTTGATCGGGCGAGCGGGGGTGCTCAATTCATGACCTTTCTCTTTCGTACCCAAGTTCCCGAGTCGAGGCAACTTTGATGATGACGGACACGTGGCCTTCGGCACGAGTCAGGGTTTGTGTGTCTCGGAACGGAAAGTAGAACACACAGTGTGTCAAGCCAATCAGCTGAATGCTAGGTTGTCGAGCCATGCTGTAGCTTATCTTGGGCAGATCAAGCCAGGGGCAACACCAAGCAATGTCAGCAGTAGACCTGTTGCACATCCAATGGCACCACCATCCCTCGCTCGGGAAATCAACTAGCCGTTGGCGAAAGAAATAGCCTCGTACTGAATATGGAGAGCAAGAGTCCACTACCTTTAGCCTGTCCATGAGCCATATCTGGGGAGGGATGAAAGAAAAGAAAGATTAAAGAATAGAGAGGTGTATATTGAGAGAAAAAGTGAGAAAAGGGCTTTGAGAGAAAAACAGAGCATGAGTGCCAAGTGATGTGAGAAACACATATGAGAAAGGGTGAGAAACATTACCTGAAGAAGTAGTGGACTTCCTGCAAATCTATTTGTCTCTTGCCGATGAAAGGCGTCTAAGCCCATCAAAGTCTCGCCCAGTACCAAGCCAATACAACTCTTGCTCTCTTTCAAGCCTTGTGCCACTTCAACTAGCTAAATGCTAGACCCGCCGAAACTAGGGGCAAGGAGAAAATATGCTAGCATGCACAAATAAAGGGCATGCCCCCAAAAACTCTGCCAAAGACGACTGCCGCGGTCACCGACATCAGAATATCGATGAATGAGGTTGGGAATATCTAGCTCTTCGTTGTGAACCAATGATCGAGTCTCGTGCATGGTGAGTCCGCACACCCTTCCCAAAGCTTGGGCAGGACTAAAACAGGACTGGAGCAAGATTTCCTCGTCACGCTGGGATTCTATCAACACTTGAAATTCTTCAATTGTAAGGCACATCTCTTGCCCCCTGAAGCTGAACACGTGCGTAATCGGGTTCCAATATCTAGCCTCAGCATAAAGGAACAGAAAACACAGTGGAGAACGACTTAGCGAGAATAGTGCATTTATCTCGAAACCCCAGAAATTCACTTTTTTTGAGCCTTCTAAAGTTGCAATCCAATTTGAGAGTTTTTCGATAAAGAATGGCTCCATTTGTGGCAAAAATAGTGCTGGAATAAAGAAACTACGAAGTCTTAGCTTTTGTAAAGGATAAGGCACTGAGTGTAAGATATGTGGCAACAATCTGGAGGTCTCTCACATTGATGGCCGACCGGCCAGTGTTGATGGCCGACAGGTCACTTTTGTAGCTGATCGACCACCATTAGTGGTCGACTAACACCACTGGTGGCTGACAACCTCTATTTAAGGCCAGTAACCTTCTTGTCTGTCTTGTGGTCCACTTGTGTGTTGAGAGTGCGAAGAACCTATTTAGTTTTGCTTTTTGCACATTTGAAGGTCTTGTTTTGAGTCCCTTTGGGCTTGAGCATGTTCATTGAGTTATATTCATCTTGTTTTGTTTATCGAGTTATATTTGTATTGCTTAGTTTATTGAGTTGTGTTTGTATTGTTTTGCTTATCGAGTTATTATTGTTAGTTGTTTATCGAGTTGTTTTATTCTGTTGTTAGTCGATTCATTACCTGATCAAGAAGGTTATGCCAATACAATATGCAATTTCCATCAATCAAGTTCAATCTCATTTCCATGCTATGTAGTGCTCAGAATGAAAAATACAAAGAAGGGGGATGTTTTCATTCCGATCATGGTGTAGACACCTTATTTTTTACCGTCCTCAAGACTTGGACGTCATCGTTTGAACACTCGATGATCATCCATGTTCGTGTTCGTCTTGAGTTCTCAGAGGTCTCGGTCGCGCGCCTTACCTCAAGATCTCTCGACTTATTTGTTTTGTGCTTGGTTGGACCAAGGACTTGTGGTCTTTGCACCTGAGGGCGGGAAATGGCTTGTTGGCTATCCCCACACCCCACCGGCCTTGGCATGTTGCCACCGGCCCTGTTTTATTGCTACCGGCCAATCGGCAATGTTTTTAGTCGGGCGGCCCTTTGTGTTGGTCGATCGGCCTTTTATGCTGGCCGAAACCTGTTCATCTACTTTATGCAGATATTTAGTGCCAAGTGGCACATACTGTATCCTCCATACACGTGTATGGAGGATTTGCACCCTTGTTTTAGCTTCTTGAGGAAGCTTGAACCTTTTGAATCTTTTTTTAGCTTCTTGAGGAAGTTTGAACCTTTTGAACCTTTTTTTAGCTTCTTGAGGAAGCTTGAACCTTTTTAGCTTCTCCAAGAAGCTTGAACCTCTTTAGCTTCTTCAAGAAGCTTGAACCCTCTTGTTTCTCTATAAGAGAGGGCCTCCCTCTCCTTTAGAGAGGTTCCAAATTTTTGTCTAAGGCTCCAAGATATATATCTCACTATTTTGAGCTCCAAAGTGCTTGGTTCTTGACCCCTTTACACCACAACTCCTAAGCACACACCTCCACCACTCATCTAAGGTTCTTGGAGGGTCTTGAGAGGGCTCAAAGGTTGGGTTTTGGTCAAGAAATCTGCTGGTTTTTGCTGAGCTACAAGGGTAACTCCTTTTCCCTCTTTTATTCCCCATTTTTGCACAAGCTTTTAGCCTATCTTGCATGCTGTTTTGAGCTTAGTGTATAACTGATAAAAGTTCTGTTTTTGCATTCTTTTGAACTTTGTTTAAGGTCACTTTTGTGTTTGTGGTTGTTTCCCCCCTCTTAGGCCTTGTTTGGCCTCATTTTTGTGCCTTTTTTGTGAACTTCGGGACCACCTTGTATTGGCCTTCTCGCCACTGAAATCCAGAGGGATTTCAGTGGTGGGGATGATGTTTTGAGGTCCTAAGAAGGAGAGGGCCATCCCCTCTCCTTATTGTCTTGTTTACTTGTATTTTTGGCCTTACAAAGGAGCCCATATTTGCATGCTTCCAAGCCTTGTTTCAGGCCATTTTTGGTGACTTTTAGGACCTGCCTAGACTCTGACTAGGGCTGGTTTGGTCACCTTGGACTTGACTCTTGCATGTGTAGAGTAATCCCATTCATAGCTTATCAAAGTAGCACCTCATTCTTGCATGTATGGGTCATGTTTTAGTGGGTTTTTGGCCATCATTTGGCATGCCATGCTTCTGTTTTTGGCTGGTTTGGTAGTTTCTCACATGCTTCATATGCTTGTAGTGTAACTCATGCTTACTAGCTTAGAATGCATGTTGTTTTGGCCCTCCATTCTAGCACATTTTGGCCATGCTTCAAACACATTTTGTTCATATTTTAGGCTGCCTTAGTTCTGTTTTTAGGCCTCTTGGTCGATTGGTGCTTGCCATGCATGGTTGTAGTGTAATAGCCTTGCTTACCTTTGAGTTTTGGGGTCCCTTGCATGCATTGCTTGAGGCATTTTAGTGTTTTGGCATCATTGAATATGATATTTCAGAGCTTATATGTGTGCCATATTCTCATGTTTATCATGCCTTCAATGTGTTTGAGAGTTGTGCTTTTATACCTCATTTATGAGCCATTGCATGAGCTTCATTTTGGTGCATTCCAAGCAATCATTTTAGGCCATTTTGCTACTGTCTTGGACCTGCCTAGGATCTCTTTGGGGCTGGTTTTGCCATTTGAGCATTGCTTTGTATACCTATATTGAAGTGTGCTTCACTAGCTTCGGTATTTGAGCCTTCTAGCATGCATAGTGTCACGACCCAAACCCGCCCCCACAGGTTTAGCGCCGTAACCGGCCAGTAATCCTTGGATTACCTACGGCCTCTGATGACATCAATATAAAAATAAGGGGCTAGCGGAAGCAGATACATAATTATAAATGTCTAATGAGCTGTGTTGACTTACATGAAACAGAATAATTTTAAAACTTTAATTACATAACCATGAGTCAACCATACATCATATTATACCCACACACTTACACAAATGTACAGCCAACATAATTAACATAAGTCCCATGCATAACAGACTAAACAGAACTTGATCCCAAGACACTTCGGGAACCTCCACGTGAGGCACAATGGCTGGCTAACAACAGAACACAGTCCCCCCACAAAAACCTTCGGGCTTGCACTCCAGAATGCTCACCTATAATATATATATACAAATAGTGAGCTAAAGCCCAGTGAATAACATTAAGGTAAAGGGGTTAGTGAACAAATTCCGAACATTTTGTACGTACAGAACAGATCATAGCATAATCATAGTCATCTCATATCAGAACATAATAATGGCATATCCCATAGAACATATCACATAACGTCTTCCGACTAGAGTAACCGGTCCCGGACACCGATTAAACACATATCACCACAATGAAGTGGCTAACGAGATCTCGTAACTGTCATGGACCCGCATTTTCATGCCGTCCCCCATGACTTGGGACTATCTATGGATGCCATAATAGATTTCAAACTTGGAATGTTCGTTCACAGAAACATATATCATTTCAGAAATCATAGCATATCATATCTCATTTGGAACATAATTTCATATAAACGTATCTTTACGATAACGTTACTCACAGTGGTTCCGTAGATGGTCAATCACTTCCTCGGACGCTGACCTACATTCACAAAGGCACATAACACAACGTATCTCATCATTACACATTCATATGGCCAATAAGGCTTAGCTTACATTACGTTGGTTTATGTTCATTCTTATTACATGGCTTAGAACACACACACCCTTGTAATCTCTTAGTGTGATGCATACTTATTTCAATGCTCAACTCACACACACACTTGTCATTCAATATCTTGTTACATTCATTTCTTAGTGGGTGTTTCTAGCCCATAACCTCATTACTATGGCTTAATTAAGGCTTAGGAATGTCTAAGATGCAATGAGGATGTCAAAACATGCCTTGGAACACTTAGCCAAAATTTCAGAATTTTAGGTCCTCGCTCGAGCTAAGCTTTCCTCGCTCGAGCGAGCATGCAGGAATGACACTCCGCTCGAGCGTAGACTTCCTCGCTCGAGCGGACATGTAAAGATGTGAGTGGTCGCTCGAGCGCACATCCCTTCGCTCGAGCGATCTGTAAATTCTGCAAAACTTCTGGGAGCATGAAATTTACGCTCGAGCGAACCTTTGGTCGCTCGAGCGGAGAGCACGACCTCAGAGTGGTCGCTCGAGCGAGCTCTCCTTCGCTCGAGCGAAGATACAAAATCTGGAATTTCCAGATTGCACCTCCAACTTCAAAACTCGAATTTAAAACCTCCAAAACACTTCCCTTGGGCCCCAAAGCTTGAGATAACCCAGAAAACTCGTAGAATATGAAAGTTTAAGGATCAATTTATAAAAATCATGGCCCAAGGTTTGTCAAAACTCACATTTTCAACTTGAATTTCAAGAAATAAGACATGCATGTGAATTCTTTAAAACCCTTGCCTTCAAAACTCATGCAACTTGCAATTTGAGCTCCTTAGCTCCATGCATGCAAGAAATCCTTTTCAAAACATGAATTTAAGCTTTAAAACATGATGAATTACCCATGCATGAGTCAAATAACACTTGATAACAACATAAATGCTTAAAACCAACTCCACATGACAAAACTCCCCATATTCAAGTATGCATGTGGATTTCTCTTGTTTCAAACTTCTTAAAAACATGATTAAACACTGTAAAACAACCTGAAACTTGATGATTAGATGGAAAACAAAATGAACTCATGGATTAAACCAATAATGTGGACATGCATGCAAGAATTTTCCAAGAAACAACTTGAAATCCCATGATATGCACATGCATGCATGATTTGCAACTCAACTCTTCTTCTAAGGCTCAAATTACATGCTTATACTCATATTCCTCATGAATTCAACAATTAAACACATCACCCACATGAATTATCTTACCTAGAGCATTGGTCTTGCTAAGAACTTGCTTAATCTTGAAGAGTGTATGCAATTCCTTAAATTTCTTCTTCAATTTCTCCTCCTCTCTCTCTAGAATTGCTCTCCCTCTCTCTCTAAAATGTTTTCATCAGATTTTTCCACTAAGGGGGTGAAACAAGATGAGCTCAAAATGTGTTAAAGGGGCTCAAATGTATTTTGTATGGATTTGGCCACTAGGTGGCAAAGTTGTAAATAAATCCAACTCTTTAATTAGCTTATTTAATCTAATTTAATCATACCAAATCACATTTTGATTAAATATGCCATAATGTTCTAGGAATTCCAAATAACACGATAGTATAATCAATTTCGGGTTTGGATGCCGATAAGGCTTTCAATTTTCCGTTTAAAGTGGAATTTTATCAGATATTACTATGGGTAGCAAATAAAAGCCAATTATGATACAAATTACATATTAATCCCATAATTCATTTTAATCCACTCATTAGCATCCTTAAATATCGATTAATAGCTAATTACGGGCCAGGGTTATTACACATAGCATGAGTGTTTGCATGCTTCGGAGTCATTTTGGAATCATTTAGTATGCCATTTCAGAGCTGGAATATATGCCATTGTATGCCATGTTTAATCCTTGCATTGCTCTTGGAGAGTTGCATTTTGTGCCTTAGGCTTGGAGCCCTTGCATTGTGCATGTTTGCATGAATCTTGGGCCTTGTTCTCATCTCATTTGGCCACTGATTTTGGCATGCTTGAGAGCTACCCATGTTAGTGTAAGTCCATCTCACCATGTTGTTGCATGCTTGTTTCATTTTGCATGTTGTTGCATGTTATACATGTCCACATGTTTAGGTTGTATGCCTATTGCATATTGCATGTTAACATGCTCATGTTGCATTAGATTTGTTGCACACTTGAGTTATTTGCATGCTTGCTTGCTTGCCTAGGTTGCTGTCACAACCCCATTCCGCCCCTAGTAGAATGGTGCCGTGATGGCCAGTAATCCAAGATTACCGAAGGCCAACTTACAAAAATCACACACAATCAGAGTATACATATGGGGCTAACAAGAGCGGAAGCAATAATTTAACATACAAATGGTCCATAAGAGCTGTGCATAAGTCAAATGAAATGGCATACATCTTAATTATAGCTTTACAACTTGAGTACAATACAGACAAAATACATATTTCATCCTTAACAAAAGGGCTTCACAGCCGACATAAACAAACACAGAAACAAGGGGCAAAATCTTCAAGGTTGCCGACATCCTCAATGCCGACCTAACATGCATTCAAAACCTCGGCTACAAAATAACATCTCGGCAGAGCCGACTTCTTGCTTGAAACCTACATATATATAGAGAGGGTGAGTATGAAAACTCAGTGAATGGTACAAGTAATAAAGGGGTTTCATGAATGATTCCCGAGGTTCTTGCAAAACAATACATATACCATATCTTGGTCAAAGCATGATCTCGGCATAACAGTACAAGGCATACTTGGCAAAACTTACATCAAAGCAGGTACTTAGCATAACTTGTAACAAAACATGTACTTCGGCAAAACTTATACGAACATACACTTGGCATAACTTATATCAAAACATGTACTTGGCAAAGCTTATACAAAACATATACTTGGGGTCATCACATTCCAAACAGAACATATCCATCCGTTCATAGACCGTCGATGGCAAATCATACTTAACTTGAGCATGCCATTTTAGGCCGGGTTGTTGGGCTTAGGTCCCCATCACCACGGAACTCCAAAGATGCTACTATCTGCTTTAGGCCGGGTTATTGGGCTTAGGTCCCCATCACCACGGAACTCCAAAGATGCTACTATCTGCTTTAGGCCGGGTTATTGGGCTTAGGTCCCCATCACCACGGAACTCCAAAGATGCTACTATCTGCTTTAGGCCGGGTTATTGGGCTTAGGTCCCCATCACCACGGAACTCCAAATATTCACTTGTAGGCCGGGTTATTGGGCTTAGGTCCCCATCACCACGGGCTCCACACAAAGCTTATACTTGATATACAAAATAGGGGTGATCATTCATACTTAACAAATACTTTTCAAAACAAAGCAAAGCAAGGCTTATTCAAAACAGTTTAACATAGCTTTATTAAAAGCACCACTCACCTAGCACTTGGGACGTCGGGATCAAGGCAAAGAACCAAGTCCTACAAACACATGGCAACCTCTACTAAACACACTTCTTAAAACAAGTCTTACATGCATGCAAATGATCTCGGGAAAACATGCTGGAAGTCAAAACACTGTTTTACATGTCGGAGGACATGCTGGGTACTAACCAGGTCTTTGCCGAGGTCCCACACCTCCTGGCCGAGGTGTGGTTACCAAGGCTCCGGCATGCGGCTGCATGCCGAGGTTCACGCAAGACAGACTAATGTGCAAGTGATCATGCAAGGTAGGCCAAGGTGAGATACGATGCTTGGCCTAAGTGTGAGTCTAAGCAAGAATGATCTCGGCGACTACACCTCGGCAAGTGAAGTCTGGAGATCTGGGTTTCCACCCGCGAAGAACATGAAGAACATGAACATGAAGACGACGAACATGGATGCCAAAATCATCATTTCCTTTATTCAAAACCTGGGTTTTCATGCTATGAGTTCGAAGACAAGGACCTGGGCACCCATACTTAAAGACCACATGAAAACAAACATGAAAACATGAATCTTGGCATGAGCTTTCGAATCAAAACATGGCTTTTCTTGAAGAACACTTGAATATCATTTTCCTCCCTTCAAAACCGAACTTCAAAACAATGCATGGCTTTCAAAACATATTCGATCATGCAATGCAATAACATAAACATAAAGAACATCAAGAGTAGATCAAGAATCTAACCTTAGATCACGAATCTAACGGTTGGATCTCTAGGAATCGAGCTTGGAAGATCTACTCTCTCTCAAGAACACTTCCCCCTTTCTAGAGCTTCTCTCTCCTCTCCCAAAACCAAGAACATAACAAATGATAGCTTTCTCTCTCTATCGGCTGATATAACAGTCAGCTCGGCCACGTGGCACTACCGGATTGGTTCTCCTCAAAAAGGTGACTGATTGACAGGACAAGTCTATGACAAAGCGTATCTAACAAGCTTCACGGGAAACACTCCGGCAGGAATGACATCGGCAAAAGACAAGTCATCGGCTAACAAAGTACTATGACCTCGGCTAAGAACAAGACTTCGGCAAGTGTTGTAACAAAGACATCGGCTTGGAAGAACAAAGCTTCGGCAACTAAGGTGACAATGATCTCGGCTAGGAAGGTCAACACTTGACTAAGCTGTGCCACACCTCGGCCCAGATGTGCCACACCTCGGTCTAGGTCATACCACTCCCGGACAAGATCACTTCGGAACAAAGATGACATCTCGGCCCAGATAATACACATCTCGGCCTTGGCGATACACACCTCGGCCCAGATGATAATCATCTCGGCCAATATGCCAGGACAAAGGTGGAGGTCAAACAAAGGGATTCCAGAAATAGTTACAGGCTTGGGATGACCTCGGCTTAACATAACCTAGGCTTGGCACAACCTAGGCTTAACAATACAAGGGAGGAACAAGGCATGCATATTCACTTAGGCAAATCATATACATACAAAACAAGGCAAGATTCATGAGTGCAAATCTTAACATGGCAAATCATATAAATGCATACAAGCATGACTAAGGCATGAAATGTGGGTCCTTACAGTTGCATTGCATTGTGTGTACATCTCTTGCCTCTTGATCAGTCATGATAGAGGTTGGGGTTCCTTATGTGTTATGTGCATTTCATTTGACATTAAATTGCACACTTGGCACCTTTGGCCATCATGCATTGAAATGCGTGATTGGTGGCCCGAGGGTCGAGAACCATACTCCTTTGAGTCTTAAACATGATAAGGAGGGTGGTTGTGCAAACATTGCTTTAAAAATGCATTGCCATGCTCTGTTTGCCTTCTGCTGCAGCAAAACAGGATTCTGCAAGAAGAGGTGGCCGGTCGGCCATCTTCAGTGCCGGCCGGCTATGCATTGTTGGCCGAGAGCCTCACATATGGTCGATGACCAGTTTCCTATGGCCGGTGGCCTTGCCTTTTGGCCGGTGACCTTCCACAGTGCTCATAAGGTGGTTCAGAAACATCCTGGAGACTTGTGCAGTTTTCAGAAGTGCAGAGCAGTATAAACAAAGGCAGCATGAGTACGGCGATGGATTTCCGAGCGAAACCGAACATGCATGCATTCATTCCTCTTCCTGAGGCCTCTTTACTGCTTTCTTAGCTTAATTAATTCATTTAATTAGTTAAGTGTTGTGTAATAATTAATTAGCTTGTTAGTTAGTTAATTTGTATTATTCTTCCGGTCCCTCCGAGAGAGGGCAAATTGTGTAATAAGCGTGCGCGTGTGTGATGCATGTCTTCCAACCCCACGTCTTTCTCCCTTTTATTTAACCGCTTACAATGGTTAGTTTTAGGGCACGTTTCAATTAGCATACTTATGATAGCATGTTTGCATACATTCATTTGTATTGCATGCACTGGGCTCGGCACATCATGCTAACTGCATTGTATTTCAATTCCAATTTGAATACATGTATCAAGTTGCATTTCACATGACATCTTAGAATAGCCGAACCTATTTCTAGTTGCATTTTGCATGTGTTGCATTAGCCATCTTAACATGAACTAGGATCATGCATTTGATTACTAAGTAGTTTCTGTTTTGGCTTGGAGTACTAGGTAAGCATTTACGTTTTAGCATCTTTGCATGTGTGTGAGTGTTGCCATGACAGCATGCTTACCATGAGGCTATTTGCATATGTGATATAACTGCTTGAATGCCTGTGGGTGAAGGTTGGATTGCTTGAATTGGAACAATTCATTGGAATCCGTGTTTTAGCCTACTTGCGAGTAACAAACTTCAAACCATTTCCAAACAAACGGATATTCAATGCATTGTCCCAAATTAGGCGATCTAGTCTATACTTGTTTTGCTGTGCGCATCACGTAGTAAAAATTAGCTAATTAACCGGAATAAAAACGCATGTGTTTTCAAAAACTCGATATCATATTTAGTAGTGGCCGATCTTTGATCGGAGGAGCGGGGGTGCTCATTGCATAACCTTCCCCAATTGTACCCAAGTTCCCGAGCCGAGGCAACTTTGGTGATGACGGACAAGTGACCTTAGGCAACGAGTCAGGGTTTCCTAAATTTCCCCAAAAACAAAATATTTAGGTGGCGACTCTGTATCTGGCGAAGCAGTCCATGTTTGGCACTTCTTTTTAAAATTATTTTTCAAAACGATTTGTCGGATTTGGACTCTTTGATGATTCATCGGTCTTGCATTGCACTTTGCGAGATTAGATACAGGACCGTGACATTGAGTCTGAACTGTAGTGAGCCCCAATGAACAAAATGGGATTCCCTCCCGGGACGTTCGGGGACGTCTACACATGGTTACTAAAGAGACCATCAAAGAGATTTCTGACTGAAATATTATCATTCATGGTAACAAGAAGAAAAATACTATCGTTTGTGAGAGAATGAGAAGAGAGGGACAGTCGATTTGTGTTTCAATCGTTTGTTGTCCTCAATCGTCTCTCAATCGTTCATCATTTACTGAGAGAAGAATAAGAGATGGTGTGTAAAATTAGGTGGGTGTGTACTTGGGTGTGATCATATTATGTATATGAGTAAAATTAGTATTAAGTGGAGTGCTCAAAAAAAATATTATTAAAATCTAGGATTTAAGGTGGAAATTCAAAGAAATAGGAGGTTCAAAGAAATTATGTAAGTGCTAACGACAACCCTCTTAATTTAGCATTGTGCAATGGTATCTTTTGTAAATGACAAAATTATCCCTTCAACGTTGTGTTTGGTTTATAATTTGGGAAAAGATTTAGAAAAGAAAGAAAAAAATACAGGTGAAATGTGTGTAAAACAAAACTACATTTTACATACATTTACACACCCTTTACATTTTTCTTTTTAAATTCATGAACCAAACACAACATAAATAAGACTTTCTGAGTACTTATAAAAGAATATTTTAATCAATTCACAACTGTTAATAAGACTACCCCGATGAAACAATCTGTGACAATATAATTAGAGGTGCATATGTTACAATATTTTTAAGGGAGTGTATATTAAAATTTCCCTATATATATTTTCTTGGCAAGGAAAGAAAACATTCTTCAAAACCTGAAAATGTGCAACTGAAAATTTAAGCCTAATTAAAAACCTTAAAAAAATAAAATTCAAAACAAGGTAAGAAGTGCATCATAACAAGTACATCGTTTTTTAAGCAACAAAAGAATAAATTTAAATTTTCACTGTCACATGATAAATACATAGACAACAAATAATAATGCATCAGTCAAAAAAACAGAATGTTAAAAAAAAAAAAAAAAAAAAAATTCAATCTAAATTAATTCCCCGAAATCCCTAAATTGTGACCCTAATTGGCTAATCTAGTGATATAGAAAGAGAGACTTCGGATTTAGCCGACAATAGAAAACGGGGCTTCTTGGCTGGATGAGGTGACTCGACCTCCTCCTCCCCGGCGAATCGAGGCCAGAATTGGGGCAGGGCAGCTGGCAGGTTCAAGTCGAAACCTCGGTGGCTGTTGGTAGACCCCACACCTTCGGACGACGTGACGCCGCTGCTGCCGCCGTCGTAGTGGCAGCGCTTGTGTCCACCCAAAGCCTGTCCAGTGGGGAAGCACTTGTGGCAGATGGAGCACTCATGCGTCCTACCACCGCTGGTTACGGTGGTGGTACCCGTGGAGGTACTAGTGGACTGGTCATCAGATCCGGCGAGCTTCCGGTGACTGGCCTTGTGACCGCCTAGAGCCTGGTAGGAGGCAAAGGCCTTGTCGCATACGCTACACTTGTAGACGAGCTTTGACTCCGATGAGGATGATGATGGAGGAGGTGTGGAGTGGCGGCGTTGCGAGGCGGAGGAGGTGGAGCCGCCGCGAGCAAGCATGATAAGGCAGAGAGCGAGGTACTCTTCTTCAGTGGGAGGATTTTCCATACGAGGACGCTTCGAGCGCTTGCCCTTGTTCCAGGGCTCCAAATACCTTAGGCTTGCGTTTTCATGGTGGAAGGCAGGGGTGGCGGCGCTGGGTGAGTTGAGAGCTTCAAGAGCCATTTTAGAAACCAAATTCAATAACAGAGTATTTTAGAGAGAGAGAGAGAGAGAGTCGTGGGAAGGTTTGGAGTGAGTGAGATGAGTGGGGTGGGGGAGGTTTATATACAAGAACGTGGAGAAAACAAGGAAAGAGGAAGGTGCGTCACTAGTGTTAGGAAAGTAAGAGTAGTCCTACTCTCTCTGTATATGTATTCAAAGTCACATTATTATACCAATTGCGTAGCCAAGCACGTTTTGTTTGAGTTTCCTTAACGATCAAGCACGTTTTGTTTGAGTTTCCTTAACGACCAAGTGGTGGGAGTGGACTGAATTCAGAGAGAGAGTGAGTGGGGTCCTTTTGGAGTGGGTGTGGTGTGTGGGGAAACTTATTAAAGACCAATTCCTATTCCAAGTTCAAAGTTCCTAGTCAAAAGAAATGCCCAATTTCACACAATTAAAATAAAAACAAAATAGAATACAACCGCGTTGCTCTTTCGCAGCAGCAGCAGCCAGCAGCCGTCCGCGGCGACTTTTCTTCCACAAGTCCTTTCTACATCTGTTGACTATTGTATGACCCGTTCCGTATTTTCACTATTGCTCTTCAATTGTACACCGTCCGTCCTATTTTATTGATTCATTTTTAGGTTTGTTTGGAGTATTCTAAAAAAATTAAAAAATTATTATTTTATTGGAAAATGCCTGGTAGCTCGAATGCTACCAGGCTCGATTTGGCTCGAAAAGGATAAAAAGAGAGAGAAAAGGAGAAAAGAGAGGGAGAGGGAGAGGGAGAGGGGGAGAGAGAGAGAAGACGATCGTCTGCCGCCGTCGTCTGCCGCCGTCCTCGCCTTCCTCCTCCTCGCCGTGGGTCGTCTGCCCGCCGTTGGTCGTCCTCGTCGCAGCCCAGTCCCGCCGTCGTCCTCGCCTTCCTCCTCCAGTCCCGCCGTCGCAGCCCCGTCCCCTCCCCTCCCCTCCCTCCCCCTCCTCCAGCCCCGGTTTTTATGGCCCCCTCCCCTCCCTCCTCCTCCTCCTCCTCCCCTCCCTCCCTCCTCCTCCTTCTTCTTCTTCTTCTTCTTCTTCGTTCTGTAAGAAAACCAGGAGGAAAGAAAGAAAAAAAAAAAAAAAAAATTTCGACACCAAAACAACGTCGTTTTGGTGTCGAGCCGCGGTTTCGAGCTACGTAGCATGATCGTATTTTATTTAAATCATATCGTCTTATAAGTTATATTATTTTTCTATCACATTACTTCAAATCCAATCCACACTCAACTCATATTTCACAAAAAGTCAAAAAGTATACTTATTTAGATCATTCCAAATCACCTCTAATTTTAATCTGATTTGAAATATTTATTTATTTATTTTTATTTTGAGATTTTAAATTTTGTTAAAATTTTAAAATTGTCTCTTATAAATCATTATAAACACATTTCAAAATCTAGATAGAAGAGAAATGGAAGAAAAATAATTTAAAATTTGAATTAAAGTATAATGATTGTACGCCCCTTTATTAAGTTTGATTTTCTACAACGAACAAATAAATTGGGACGGGGTAAAACCAACAACATTGCAAATCTATAGTTTGACTACAAATACGAATAAATGCTTAAAATTTATTTTACTCATAAATTTTATATTTTATCAATTTAATTTTTACCACACGTGTCTATTGTTGGACAATTCTAAGTTCCCAGATTTTGGATCCCTACATTTTTATTTTTATTTTTATTTTTATTTTTTATATAATAAAAGGATATTTTAACATGTCATTACTTGTCAGATTAAGATTAGCTGAAACTCAAAGAAAAATGCTATAAATCCTAATTATGCATCTTGAATTTATCCCAAATGAGAGTTGTACGGTTGAGGTTGAATTTATGTAATGTGAAATTCATGTATAAAATAAATCTGAACCATTAAATAATAATTCTAAGTAATTTTTAGATTTATAATATTACTCAATCAAAAATAAGATTTAGGCCTCGTTTGGGAACTCTCCCTTTTAGCCAAAAAGCTAAAAAATTACTAAATTAGCCAAAAAGCCAACAACACATATCAAAAAGTCAAAGATTCTTTTTTCTCTCTACTTTTTGCACATCTTTTCGTAAAAAGTCAAAAAGTCATCCCAAACATACTAGTTTTTTTTAGCTCATATTTTAGCCAAATAACAAAAAAGTTACTCAATTAACCTGTTCCCAAACGGGGCCTTAGTGATGAGATTATTAATATAATAACTTTAAGTTGTTAATGTAACAATAATTTTATTTGTTTATATAGTGTAACAGTGTGTTGATTGAAATTAAATTTATAAAATTGCGTAAGTGATTTTATTATCCTTTTAAAATAAGCATAAAATTGTTTTTGACTTTTTTGACTTTTTTTGTGAGAGAAGAGTGTAATGATTATGGGTTGGATGTGATTTTTTATCTTTTGTGGCTCAAATTACTATTTTGTCTTTTGTGGCTCATTGAGCCAAATGAGCGCAATGAGCCACTTCCCAAACACACGCTCATCCAATCTTATAATAATCTATGTCCAGGGACTCTCACCTCATTTGTCATGATTTTGATCAGCGCACGATTTATCAATCTAGGCCTCCACCCTAGGAACTGATTTGTTCACCCACTTTTTTTTAGTGTATAGATAGTCTAAATATATGAACCCATATTTAAATAGTATGATGATCCCACTCAAAATAAATTATAATGATTAATGAGTAATACTAGTTAGGAAAATTTTAAAATTAAAAATAGTGAGATAAATATTGACATTTTAATATGAATATTTAGAAAATTAAATTATAAATATAAAGACGTAAAATTTAAATAATATGTGATTCGATAAAATGATTAGCAGTATTCTATCAACTTAAATTTTTACAAGTATATTTTAATCGGTATATTTTAAAAAGTAAACGGTTTGGATTATCGAAATAAATTCGAAATAGATTTATATGATTGCACAACAATAACAGTTGTGCCTCCATTTCCTTAAAAAAAAAAAGAAAAGGAAAAGAAAAGGAAAAGAAAAGAAAAGAAAGGGGGGGGGGGGGGGGGGGGGGGGGGGGTGGGGTTGGTTTGTTTTGTGCTCAAGGCAAGCTGTCATTCTTAAATGAACTACTTGCACATTAACATTGCATCTATTGGCTTGCTCTACGGTAGTTCAAAAATGAACAAACAAATCAATTAAATAAGGACCACCTTGTTCCTGTTTATAAGCTATGTATATGCTGTTTGTCACTGAGATTATTTGATCATTGACTCACTATTGAAGATCCAAATTAGGAAGAATTAATCATTCCCATTTATTATCACCAGGGTGGTGGTCTTGTGTTCTTCTGATAGGAATGTGTCAGATTCAACTTCTGAGGGATGGGAAATATTGACTTTAACTCTCTTCGGAGACCCTGCGTTATACTCCAATCGATACTTGGACTCTTCTGTGGCACGTGATTGAGCTTCATTGGGTGCTTCGGTGGTGGATCCCTTCATTTTGATTAGGTTAAATCTGGCCGTCTATCGGTTACTGCAGAGCCAGGGCCTGCGGATAATGTGATATCCCCATAGAGCATCCTTTTTTTCCATTAAAAAAAAAAAAAAAAATTAATTCCCATTTATGAGAATAGTTCTCATTAATTAATTTTTTTTAAAGGATTTTTTGAACAGATACATATTTCCAAATGCCAATGGGAGCTTCCAAGGAAAAGTTATATAATTATTATTTTTTAACAAATTGATATGGAATTTAATAATAAAATTTGATAATGCAAAATGATATTTAATGATTTAATAGGATAAGTGTGGGTGTTGATTTTTGACCTCACAACCAAATTAGATCTTCTAACCGAGATCTAAGGAACTTAGCCGTAGAATACACGAAAGAATAGAGAAACCGAATACCAACACACAAGAAGACAACAAACATCATGGTGGCTCGTCTATCTGAGAACACTTCGACGATCAAGTCAACAAACTTATCTCTCAAAGATATCAACTCAATCACAAAGTTCACAAAATAAAAACATACCTTAGACTCACAAGGGTGCCTACCTTTTATAATTATCAGTACCCTCGTCTACTAGAAGTTTCACCTCATAGGACTCTATCCCTTTCAGGGATAATATCTATCTCGAACTCCTATAATCCAGATTAGAATGAACTCCTTGAAAAGTCTCATCTCTATCCAAACAGAGAGCCTCAAACTATCTAGGACTCTTGTTCTTTATCTGAATATCTCGGATTCCGGTATTACCGCATCACATCTCAACCACATGTTAACAACTTTGGCAACTTGGTTCTCCTATATGGCACCTCAACTAATATCTTGGGCCACGTGAACAACTCTAAAAATATGTCCCCATAACTATCCCTAGGTTCTATTACCTCGGCAAACTAAGGTGATGGAACCTACATCATCTTTCCTCTCAATATGTCGGCTAAGCAACATGATGAATGATGCTACTCCAACTGAGATCATGACTCACCGGCTTTACTAAACAAGGACTTGCATTTGTCCACTCGTCAAAAACTTATAACTAAAATGTTCTTTCTTATCCAAGATTAACATTTCAACTGGGATTGCATTACTAGCCGAGGTCGTGACTCGATAGTTAAAGAAAATGAAGATTTGAAGTTTGTTTTTGTAACAAACTTCAAAATCGTCAAGACACAGGCACCACCTCGTTAGTGTGTACTGGTCACGTCTATTAATCAGAGCTGTTGCTTCAGTCTTGTGCCATGTCGCCTGACGTCATTTGAGGCCAGTTCAACACATCACCTTAGAAATTTGAAATCATTACACTTCCTGCCGCCCTTTTGAATTCATTAAGACCTCTATCTCTTTTCCTCTCTTCACTTATCCAACTCATTTCTCTATTTTCTTTCAGACTCTTTCTTCCTGAAACTTCATTGTTGTCCCTTTAAGCTTCAATGCTACAATCGCCTCCAATCATGACTTTTGGTGATAGGACCACCATTTTGTTCCGATAAAAGGGACTGTCTCACTTCAGCGAACACAACCCTGATATCCATTTCTTCGATTTTGACCTATAAGTATCCTTCATCTGTATTTTTCCAGTTTTGGTTCTTTAGTGTTCTTCATATTTTTAAGTTTCTTCACTTAATTGATTCATACATCTTCGATTTCTTGCATATCACATTGCCCGTGTCGATTTCATACATGTTCCATGCTTGTTACTCCTTGATTTCTCACTCACCTCCGATTCATTAGCATTACATACTCTATTCTAGCTCATTTTGCACATTTTGAATCGTGTTCATTGATTCTTCTTTACTAATTTCCTAGATTGATCTACCTAGTTCTTGCATATTTCTGGTATAGTTTCTTACATAATCTAGACTTACGATTTGGGATTTGCTAAAACATTAAGAAAACAACACCTTAGAACCTCTCTAGGAATTTCCAGAATCCCTAGGTCAAAACACCTAGAAAAGACACCCACAAACCCTAGGTTTTTGATATCTCGGCAACCAAAATCACACTAGGTAAACAACATTAAAAACATCCTTCCCGACATCATGGGTATGCACAAATGGAGAGTGGACTCCTGTAGACACCCATTTTGACTGCTTAACTTGGGCGCCTGACTCTGAACACTCGATGATGAAATGTTAAACTATGCAATCTTTCGAATCTTCAGCAAAAGAATTCAGTTTTGAGCATCTTAATCCCAACGTTACACCCCATTTTGACCAAACTATTTTAGACCCTTAAAAAAAATCCTCTTTTCAAAATAGGACCCGGCCATGGGTATTTGGGCTCGGCTGGGTCTCTGTGGCAACATAACCGGCAGGCCACTTTTTTAGGCCGACCATACATCCTCATGGCCGGCCAACCATGTTCAGTGACAACATATATTTTACAGCAGCCAGTTGTCCCCATGTGCATGAGTTGCATTAGTTGTCTCTTTACAGATATTTTCGACGTGAGAAGCTATTTTTCTATAAATATAAGATCTCCCCTCATGGTTTGGGGTTAGAAAAATTCCCCAAGAGCCCAAAAGCATGACCAACCATCTTCTCTACCCTCTTGCAATATAGATACACAATACTTACACCTTGCAAGTTTAAACTCGAAGCTTTTGCTGAGATTCTTGAGCACAATTTCAGCTCATTGAGAGTGCTTAGTTTGTGGTTTGTGAACTAGGAAGCTCTTCCTCTCTTTCGAGAGGTAAACTTTGAGCCTTTTCACCATCTTTTCTCTCTCTTTTCTTTGTCTTTATAGAGCTATTTCATAGCTATTTTATGCTTTAAAATGTGATAAAATCTTTGTTAAAAGTGAGTGAGCTAGCCACCCTTTCATTTTCTAGTTCACTTGTTGTACACCCCTTTGTTTTCTTTCATTTTTTTTGCTTTCTTTTCACTTTTATTTGGTAAATTTCAATGCCTTTTTACAATGTTTTTGAATTGTTTATGTGTGATATGAATTGAATATGGGCTTACAAAAGGGTCCTAGTCCTCTCCATTACTTGCGCTCTTACTTATTACGCTTTAAACATCATACTTGCGTTGTTGTAAGTCCTCTAGGATTTTGTGTGTTTTGGATATAGCATCCAATCCGTTGAGTTGATTGCTTTTAGCTTTCATTATGTCTCTTGGAAGCTTGAGGTTAGGCTTAGCCACCCCCCCTAAGTTTGCTTAACTAGTGTAAATTTCTCGCTTTCATATTATTGTTGTCCACCTTGAAGCTAGGTAGTAGCTTCCGCGTTCAAAGTGTTGAAAAACTCTCTTTTCGATCATTTTTCGAAACATGAAAATGGATGTCTCATCCTTGTTAGCTTGCTTTTTGTCTTTTTTTTCTTTACTTGCTTTGATGCTCCTAGAGAGCTCTTTCTTGAGAAGTGATGAAAACTCCCTCTTAGTTCCACTTTGTAGCATGGAAATGGATGTTTCATCCTTATTCCATGAGTAGGGAGATGAGTTGACAACAATTCTTAAGTTGTTACTTTTTTTTTTCTTTTTCTTTTTTTCTTTTTTCATTTTAATTGCTCTATGATCATCACATACTATCTAGTGATGTTTGATGATTTGACAGAGTATTTTTACATCTTCCTTGAATAATTTCATGATAGAAAGGAGGTAAGGGAAATAACACTTTTGGTGTCTAGCTAAGTCATTTCCTTTTGCTCTTAAGATCACCATGTAAGAAAACTTGCTGCTATGGTTGATGATTTGGGAAGCAAACGTACTCCATCCTTGAAAATCCTCATGACAGGAGGGGGGCAGGAAGGATGAACAGCTTTTGGAGACCCTTTGTTTTGCTCTGTTCCAGTTCTGCTGCAGTAGGGCATTCTCCAGAAATAGTGACCGGCCGACCATTATTCTATACGGCTGAACACTTGATCAGGCCGGCCGGCCAAGCATCTTGTATGGCAGTGGCAGTTTCTTTTAGCAAAACAAAACAATCTTTTTGCCAAATTGGATACAGCCGAGCTTTATTGTGGGCCGGCCGACCTTCAGAGTGTACACATAGAGGTTTGTTGTTGGCAAAACAAAGCAGATCTTGAGGCCAAAACAGAACAATTTTCTGATTGTATACAGAGTAGATTCTGCCAGCAAACAGGGAGGTTTTTGGAAGGTGTTCTCGGTTGCGCACATTTGGTTCCTCGTCTCCTATTCAAATCCCCATTAGATTAGTAGCTTTAATTTTCATATTTGTAATATATGTAATTAATTAGTTGTTTTCATTCGAATTTGTAATAGTTAATTAATTAGTTCATTCATTTGTGTTGTAAAAATTAGTTAATTAGGACATTTATTCAGACTTTCTTGTGCGATGGCAAATTTCTAATATTTGTATGTCTTTCAACCCCATTTCTTTTCTCCCTTTTATTTATACACTTACCGTTGTTGTATATAACATCATGTTTTCGTTTCATATCATTACCATGCTTTGCATCCATTTTGCATGCATTAAGGTTCGGTTCATTGTTTTGAATATCATTGTCATTTTTACTTACTTGAATATGTGCGCTACTACATGCTTTGAGTTAATCCATATGACATGTTAAAAAAGCCAAACCTAGTAGTTTCATTATTGTATGTGTTGCATTAGTCATGTGCATTGTTAGGGTCATGTATTTTTTCTAATCATTTTCTTTTTTTTCTTGGCTTACCTCAGAGTACTAGGTGAGCATTTTTAGCTTTAGCATATTCATGTGTGTGATTGTTGCCATGCTTAACATCTTACCATGAGGCTACATGCTTATTAGGAATAAACTGTTTGAATGCTCGTGGATGAAGGTTATTTTACTTGTATTAGGGATGATTTTGATCAAATGTACGTGCGAGCTCATTTCTTTCCTTTTGAGTTATGTGCACTCAATACCTTTTTGAAAATCACATAAAATCAAATCATTTCCAAAGCAAGTGAAACAGTCTATACTTGTGTGCCTCACATAGTAAGTTAGCATAATAAAATCAGAACAAGAGCATATAATGAAATTCCTAGCAGAACTCCCCAGTTAAGCGTGCTTAGGCTGGAGTAGTTCTGAGATGGGTGACCCACTGGGAAGAACAAATCCATGCGGGCGTGGCCCAAAGTGGACAATATCAATGACATATGAAAGGTCTGGGCGTTAGGTTGTTTCTCGAAAGTTATGACCTTCCTCTTGTATACCTAAGTTCTCTGATAATTAATGGATTTTCTAATATTTTCCGAATTTGGACTGTCATTTGTTTAATCTATTTCACATTGCACTTGTGAAACCAAATTCAAAACCACGGGAGTCTGAACTGTAGGGCTATCGTACCAGAGGAGACTAAACCCCTCTGAGGAGCGCGAAAAGCCACCTACAGTTTTGGGCGACTCTGTTGGGGATTTAGAGAACTTGATTTGGATTTCATGATGTGAAATTTTATCTACATATATATGTTCTCTGTATTGCATTTGCATGGTGCTCTTAAGTCACTATGTTTTCCATCTGCTATTCTTAAACGGCTTGTTGGAGGCTTGCCTAAAAAGCTTGCCAAAAGGCTGGCCGGTCGTGGGCTCTGCCATGTTGGAAACACAACCCTTGGATCTGGATTACTGCTGTACCGCTTGATCCTCCTTTCACTTCTCGGTGTTAGGTGTAAGAGGTATATTAGGTAATCTTACTAAGATACCCTTTGGGACCAATTGGCCTAGTACATATAGTACGCTCTAGTGACTGTTCCAACATAGGACAGGATGCTCGACCTTATGCAGGATTTTGTGAAACTACTTGCTTGAAGTAGTGAAACCCTAGATCATATCAAAGCCAGGACAGGGTAACCCTACCCCCCTCATAAAGGTGTTTTGGCTCTCTTTACCTGGTATGTGCTCTACAATAAAGCTATACAGGGGTGCTTCATATCAGTGGTACAATTGATATCAGTTTGTGGGGTAGAATTCAGTGGGAAATACAGTCCTTCAGCTATGATCATATCTATTGCAAAATTGGGCCAACGTGTTGTCCGATTTTTAGATTATTGCTTTTCTTTTTCTTTATTTTTTTGCTTGGTAGTCTTGTAATCATAGGTTCAGAGAGACCTAATATCCCCCTAAGTTTTGTGGATTCGCACCGGTAGGCTTTGCAAAATCCAAGATCTAATTGATGGCTAGCCAGTGTTAGTCTCTCTCTTTCCAGTTGTTCGAAGGAGAAGAACTAAGCAGTTATCACCAGTACTAAGCACTTATCAATGACTCGTTCTTTCCCACTCGCTCAGTTCACCAATATCTGACTCACCTAGATCTATAATGGCACAATATGCGGAAGAAGTTACAACTATAATGGTAGTATTCCAATAGGCCATGGATACACTGAATCAGAGGATAGTTGTGCAAGATCAGACCATTGTTGAAATGCGACGCCCATCTGGGGCATCAGCATCTACTACACACCCAGTCCCGGTTGCCCAGCCAAATCTTGATCCACCTCCGCTAGCTAAAAATCTTCAAGTTTTGGATCCCCAAGAGGTGTTGGCACAAGCTCAAGCTTTCAGGCCACTGGCACAGCCTCACGGAGGGCTTCCTCCTTTCGACATCAATGACATTGATCCTGCCATGACAAAAATTGCCAAGCTAGAGAAGATGCTCAAGAAATCTCAAGGCTTTAATTCCATCCTGGACATTGAAGACGGTTATACTGAGGCTTCCGTGAGATTGCCAGAGAAGTTCAAAATGCCTTACATCGATAGATTTGATAGAAGTGGAGATCCTATCGTCCATGTCCATCTCTTCTCAGATATCTTAAAACTAATGGGCTTGACACGGGCTCATAAATTGTCATTATTTGGAAGGACCTTATCAGAAGTGGCAGTCATCTGGTATGCCAAACTGGACGACTTGACCAAGAGGAACTGGGAATAACTATTTAAGGGATTTGTTAATCAATATTCCTACAATACTCAGATGGAGGTAACGATCAGCGAACTGGAGGCAACTACTCAAAATCCCAAGGAAACCTTTATCGACTTCGCTGCTAGATAGAACAGGTTCGATTGGTAGTTCAGAACCTTAAACCAGACATGTTACGGAGTGTTACACAGAAAGGCAAACCAAGAGGGGGGTGAATTGGGTTATTCAAAATTTGACCAGAAAATAGATTTTGAAAGATTAAGGATTAAATGCAGATGACAGTCAATGAATACACAAGAAATAAAAGAGAAAAAAGGAAGAACACGACACAAGGATTTATAGTGGTTTGGCTCATCAGCCTACGTCCACTCCTCAAGAAATCTTCTTGAGAATTTCTTCACTATGAACCAGATAAATGCACCACCAAGCTTCACCTAGCTTGTGGATTTTTACAAGGACTTACTTCAATCTGTTGAGGACCTCCCAACTAAATGCCTCCCTTTACAAATGTTTCACTCAGAAAATAAGGAACAGTAATAAGAGGTATAACTGCTATCTTTTACAAATATTCTCTCTCAAAAGATGGATATGAAAGTGTAAGCTCACAGGCAATTTAAGACTCACTCAAATATGAAAATGGAAGTACAATGGAGTATATTAAAAGCTCTTGATTGCTCTTGAATGCTCTAGGTTTGTTATATTGAAGAAGTGTGTGTTTGAACAAGGAGAGCTTCTTCTTTATAGCATTAATGGCTTCTAGCTGTTGAAGAGAGGTAGAGACACATATTTTAGCCGTTAGAGAAAATCATGGAAGATATCTTCCAACTGTGTTTGATCAGAGTATGGAGAAGGCAAACTATAGGCAGGTCTTGGGAAGAGAATGTTAATTAAATGCACAAGGTTTTTTTTAATCCTCATTCTCATAAGTCAACTTCATGGGGGGAGATATGGTGCTAGAGGATCTACTTAGAGGTCAGAAAAGATGACATACTCTACACATAAATCAGAAAAAGTGGCTGAGAAATGATCTGTGTTAGTTTAGATCTGATTTGGCAAGTGGGATTTTTTAAACCCAGATTTACAGGTGTCGACCCCTACAGATTAGGTGTCGAGCCTTTGCTTTCTTCTCTTCTTTGAGTTGAGTTCCAGGTGTTCTTGGTGTTGACCCTTATCCTTCTTGGTGTTGACCCTTGCTGCTGGATTGCATTATGAAATTCAGTGTCGACCTTTGTTGTTCTTGGTGTCGACCCTTGCTATTGGATTGCACACTGAAATTTAGTGTCGACCTGTAGACACCCCATTTTTGACTAACCTTAAGACTCAGACGTCACCGGTTGAGCGCTCGGTGATGTTGCATATTGTCCTCGTTCAGAAGTCTCAGAGTCGCGGCCGTGCGCCCTGCCTCCGGACTTCCGAACCCTCTTCTGTGCCTTGTCTCGGTTTGCGAACCAGACTCAGTTTTCTCTGTTTTCTTTCCTGAGGGGAGGGAGTGGTCCTGTAGACTATCTCCTGGTGGCCGTGAGCTACTTTTCGTGGCCGCAGGCCATTTTGCCCATTTCGGAGCCCGGTTCCCGGTTTTCGGAGCCGTCAGGCCGTGTGCCTCGGTTCGGGATCGCCCAACCATCTCCGATTTCTCCGGTTTTCGGCAGAGACCTCTGTTTTACTATTCTGAGGAACACTGGGGCCCCTGATGCCCACTCCGTGGCCGTACGCCACTTTCGGTGCTTACAGCCGGTTTTCGGGACCCCGAACTGCGTGATTTGGTTCCCGAGCATTCATTTTGCATCCGATTTCTCCGGTTTTCGGCGGGGACCTCTGTTTTATCATTACGAGGAACACTAGGGTCGCCGATACCCACTTCGCTACTGAACACCACTTCCGGCGCCTGCAGCCCATTTTCGGGATCCCGAACTGCCCGGTTTTGGCCCCGAGCATTCATCTCTCATTAGTTTTTGTTAAAACTTGGCAGGTACCTCTGTTTCAACACCAGGAAGATCACTGGGGGGTAGGAGGCCAGCAATTATCCCAGATAACCAGTTTCGCTCCTCCGGAGCCCGTTTTTCTCACTTCCGGGCCAATGTTGAACACCCTAGGGGTATTTTCTTCCAACCAAAGCTACATATCTGTGATCAGGGGACATGGGAGGACACCAAAAGAGCATGGTCGGCCAGAAATTGTGGATTTCATTTTTGGGCCTCTCATTCAAGTCCTATGTTGTGACTCCTGCTTCAGTGTTGCCCATTTTCAACCTTGGAACCTTGTTCTACACACATGGGAGGACACCAAAAGTTGGTGGTCGGCCAGCAATTGTGCATTTCATTTTTGGGCCTCTCCTTCAAGCTCTATGTTGTGACATCTGCTTCAGAGTTGCCAGATTCCGACCTTGGGGTCTTATTCTACACACTTGGGAGGACACCAATCCATAGTGGTCGGCCAGAAAATTTGTTGTCCATTTTTTGACCATGGCCGGCCGGCCAGGCTGAGTGGCTGGCCGACCAGGTGGGGTGGCCGGCCGGCCACCTTGCAGAAAGCCACCTGGCCGGCCAGCTTCCTGCTTTCCAGCTCCTTCCAGCTGTCCAGATATTTTTTCAAAATATCTCCCCCATCCGGGGGATATTTTGGGAGGGAAAGATTGCCTCCATTTCCCTCCCCTTTTACACCTTTTTTTTGCTTACTTAAAGGGCTGGACAGCCCCTTTGCCTAGGTTGGAAAAAATTGTCTCAAGACTTCATCTCTAAAACCCTCCATTTCCATAGCCAAAAACCTCAAAAACTTCCAAGTTCCTAGGCAATTCATTCATCAACCCTTAGCTCCACCATCCCCACTACCATTCCAGCAGCAAGGAAGTGTTCTCCAGTGGCTAAGAAGCAACAAATTCAGGCCAAGAGGTAGCAACAATTGGATCTTCAAGGGTAAGTCTCCAAATCTCTTTTTGTAGCATAATTTTGCTTCCTATTTCTACCCTATTTCCTTTCAGTTTTTGGGCTTTGACCCCTACTGGTTTTAGGATTATTTTGAGCCCCTCTACAACTTTGTAGAAGGGCTCAACTTCATTTTGTGTCTCCATTATACACTTGTTTCAATATCTAGCTTGTATGTCACAATCTTGCATGCTATTTTTAGCCTATTTGCATTTGTTTTTGGGGCTCCGACCCCTACTGGTTTTGTGCTTATGTTGAGACCCTCTACAACATTGTAGAAGGGCTCAACCCTGTTTGGCCATTCTATATACCACCTCCCTTTGAAATCCACTTTAGGCCCTAATTCTTGCATGTTTTGTAGCCTTTTGTGATTTTGGTTTTAGCTCTTGGTCAGAACTGAAAGGGGTCTTATTTTGACCCCCTCTACATGTTTCATGAAGAAAGTTTTGTCGTTTGGTGTATGATTTGCATGTCTCTTGTTATAACCTCTTTTGAGCTCCATTTTGCATGGAATTGTTAGCATGTTTGTATATTGATTTTGGGGTTTCCATAAACTGAATATATGCTTATTTTTGGGCCCTCTTAAGTATTGTAGAAGAAAGTTTTTCCATTTGAATTTTCTATATACTACCTCTCTCAATACTTCTCTTTATAGCCCCTTTTTGCATGCTATGTTTAGCATATATACATACTGATTTAGAGGTTGTCATCTCTTGCATTTGTGCATATTTTTGTTCCATCTTCAATGTTGTAGAACTGATTTTTTGGGTTTGAGCATTGTACATATCACTTGCTTTGTAATTCCCCTCTTTTACCGTATTTTTGCAAGCTTTTGTTTCCATACTTGTGAGCATTATTTGGCCTTGCTTTGTGCTGATAAAATGCTAGTTTAGGGGCTTCCTTGCCACTGTTTTGCATTCCATGTCCATATTCTGTATGTTTAATAGGGCTGTAGGCCATTTCGGGTGCATTTCATCGCATTTTGGGCATCGGTTGCAATGTTATCATAATTTGGGGGCTGTTTTTGCATTATTTTAGTTGCTGAATTTTGCATCTTCCTTATGCCATTCGCCACATCTCATTCGCATGTCATTTTGGTGCTTTAGAGCCTCGCCTCGGTTTGCGTGCCCGTGTGCGCGCATTTCGAGGCAGCCCCGTTTTATCCGCCGGCATCTTATGTGAGTGCGGCTGAGGCCCTCTCATGTTAGTGTAAGCCCAATTTGCATTTTCATGGCTTTATACCATTGCCTCGGTTTGCGTGCCCGTGTGCACGCATTTCGAGGCACCTCATTTTTGTCCGACGGCATCTTATGTGAGTGCGGCTGAGGCCCTCTTATGTTAGTGTAAGCCCAATCTGCATTTTTCATGTCATTTGTATTCCGTATGCCACTGCCTCGGTTTGCGCGCCCGTGTGCACGCATTTCGAGGCACTTCATTTTCATCTCACGGCCTTCTATGTGAGTGAGCTGAGGCTCTCCCATATTGGCGTGAGCCCATCATTGCATTCCGTATGCCATTTCATACATTCCTCGGTTTACGTGCCCGTGTGCACACATTTCGAGGCGCATCTTTTTTTTATCCAACGGCATCTGACGTGAGTGTGGCTGAGGTCCACTCATGTTAGTATAAGCCCAATTTGCATTTCCATCTCATTTTATCATCGCCTCGGTTTACGTGCCTGTGGGTACGCATTTCGAGGCACTTCGGTTTTATCCGATTTCTCATTTCATCATCGCCTCGGTTTACGTGCCTGCAGGCACGCATTTCGAGGCACCTCGGTTTTATCCGACTTGCACTTCGTATCATCGCCTCGGTTTGCGTGCCCATGTGCACGCATTTCGAGACACTTCGATTTTATCCGGTTTGTATTTCATGCCATCGCCTCGGTTTGCATGCCCGCGTGCACGCTTTTCGAGGCGTCTCATTTTCATCTCATCTTCACAGCATTGTGCGTACTAGGCTGTATCTTGGTTACATTTCATGCATATTGCATCGTGTTCGGGATAGGTGTTAGCCCGGGCACGGGAAACGAGGCACGTTTCGTACTCCGAGTGACGGAACGGGTCTCAATTCCCAAGTCACCGAAACTCCGGATTGCCCATGATGGAGCTAGGTTTTGTTGTAGCATTCATCTGCATTCACCCTATATTGAGCTGTGCAATCCGACTCCTCGGCCATCATGCATCGAGATGCGTGATTGGTGGCACGAGGATCGAGGCATGCATATATTTGTGAAATACATTGCTATGCCCTTTTCCTGCTCTCTGTTGCAGCAAAATCAAGAATCAGCAAATTTCCGGAGTCTGGCACGCATTTCGAGAAACAGTGCAAACAGAGGCTAATTGGGGCATCCCAGTGGATTTCCACCCGAGGCAGTCCGGCATACATCATTCATCAGAAGCAAGGCAGCCCCTGGCTTGCATGCCAGTTTACTGCTTTCTTAGTTAATTGTTAATTAATTAGGAATTTGTACTTTATCTGTATATTCGGACTGTAATATTCTTTCATTTGGGCCTTATTATTATTTATTCGGACCCTCTGCGCGAGGGCAAAATTGTAATAAGTGTGGGTGAGTGTGATGTATGTCTTCCAACCCCACGTCTTTCTTCCCTTTTATTTACCCGCTCACGATGGTTAGATATAGGGCATATTTCAATTAGCATACAGTATGACAGCATGTTTGCATCATTCATCTGTTTTGCACGCACCGGGCTCGGCACATCATACAAACTGCATTGTATTTCAATTACAAGATGAATACATGTTAGTTGTTGCATTTCACATGCCATGTTTAGAATAGCCGAGCCTGCTATAGTTTGCATTTTTGCATGTGTTGCATTAGGCAATTCTGTGCATCTAGGATCATGCATGAATTTCTAATGAGCTTCTGTTTTGGCTTGGAGTACTCTGTAAGTTTTATGCTTTAGCATCCTTGCATGCGTGTGAGTGTTGCCATGATAGCATGCTTACCATGAGGCTATGTGCTTATATGATATAACTGCCTTGAATGCCTGTGGGTAGAGGTTGAGTTATTTGGATTGGGACAAATCACTGATCGTTTGTTTTTTTTAAGCCCACTAGATTGTGGCAACACCATGTTTTCTAAGCCCACCCCAGGGTGGCAAATCCGCATCTTAGCCTACCTGCGGGTAGCACCATCAAACCATTTTCAAACAAACAAACATGAAATGTTTTGTTCCAATTCAGACGACTTGGTCTATACTTGTTTGCTGCGAGCATCACATAGTAAATCTAGGCTAATAACCGGAATAAGAACTCACAATGTCTTCAAAAACAGATATCATGGTTAGTAGAGGCCGGTCTTTGACCGGGCGAGCGGGGGTGCTCACGATGTGACCTTCCCCAATCGTACCCAAGTTCCCGAGCCAACTTTGGTGATGACGGACACGTGGCCTTTCGGCACCGAGTCAGGGTTTCCTAAATTTCCCATTGTAAAATATTTAGGTGGCGACTCTGTTATCTGGCAAAGCAGTCCATGTTTGGCACTTCTTTCAAAAAATCTGTTTTTCTTCAAAACGATTTGCCAGAGTTGGACTCTTTGGTTCAAGATTGAGAACCGCAACAAAAATCGAGTCCGAACTGTAGCGAGGTCCCCCGCGGGCTTGTTACAGTTTCTGGCGACTCTGCTGGGGATTTAGAGAACTTGACTCGAACTCATGATATCTGTTTTTGACTACACTTGTGTGGTTCTTTGCATTGCATTTGCATCGGTGCGCCTAGGACACCGTGTTTGCCATCTGCTATTCCTGAGCGGTTTGCCGGAGGCTTGTCTTGTCAAGGCATGTCCGTAAGGCTGATCGGTTATGGGCTCTGCCAGTATGGGAACACAAACCCCGGTTTTACCGGGGCACCCTTTTTGACCATTCGACCTAGTGCATATTCGGATCCATAGTGACCATTCCAAACTAGGACAGGTTGCTTACCCGATATAGGTTGTTTAAAACCGCTGTGTGCGTAGTGAACCCCTAGTTCCTGACGAAATAGGACAGGGAAACCCTACCCCAACATAGGGGTGTTTTGGCTCTCACTTATCTGCTATGTGCTTGCTAGAGTGTGTCTCTACAGGGAATGCATGTATCAGTTGAGTTTGGGCATCAGGCCTGCGGGCATCATTCAGTGTCTGAGAATCAGTTGTCTGTGGATATCAGATTCAGTTCAGGGGAACAGTGATACAGGAACAGTGATCAGTGGTTGAGGACAGTGTATTTCCGGCCTATTTAAACTGCGTGTTGTATGCCCGACTGTGTGTTGTGTGTATTTAAATTAAGCTGTTATGCTGCCCGTTTTTCTGGTCATTTATTTCCTTTTTTGCTTTATTATCTTTTTGCTAGGACAGTTTGTAGCACGATTGCTTCAGAGCCAGTCGATACTCCCCAAGCAATCTGGACACGAGGTCGCCGACTTAACCGATCCGAGGATCTAGTTGACGGACATCCAGTGTTCCACTCTTTACCCCCAGTCACCAGAAGAAGGCCGAGGAGGCGCAGTCCGTCAGAACAGAGATCACCGGAACAGCAGTCTACTCTAGTGTCAGATAGTCGGGTTGAGATTCCTGTTTCTGCTATAGAGATACACTTGCCGGTTATTCAGATGGAACAACAGAATACAGCCATGGAGGCGATGATGCGCCAGATGAGTGAGAGCATGAAACAGATGCAAGACGATGCTATCCCCCAGGCGGAGTTTTCTAAACAACAAGCTGTGGTCATGGCCCAGCAGTCTGAGTTGATTACCAGATTACAACAGCAGAACGCAGCGTCTGCTTCACAACAGGTCCCTCCTCCACCCGGGGCCCCCTTACCTGAACAGACCCCTGCTGGTCAAAATCCCCAGAATGCCCCTCCAAATCCCCAGAATGCCCAGAATACCCAAAATACCCTCCCAAATCTACAGAACACTCTGCCAAACCTTCAGAATACTCAAGAGGACACGAGTCTTCCAACGGGGCTGGCTCCGCCCCCGCTTCTACCGCAACTGTCTAAGAACCTGACACCTAACCACCCGGACTCTCCATTTGAGTTCGAGGTAGACCAGACAGCTCTGAAATTGAGCAAGTTGGAAAAGCTCTTCAAAAAATCACAGGGGGTGAAGGCCATCCCAGACATTGAAGACGGCTATACTGATGTAGCCGTGACATTGCCGGACAGATTTAAGATGCCCCAGATCGATCGCTTTGATGGATCCGGGGACCCCATGGTTCACCTCTGGCTATTTTCAGACATCCTAAGACCAATGGGCCTAACCCGACCGCAAAAGCTTTCCCTGTTCGGTCGAACTTTATCGGGTGTGGCATCCACTTGGTATGCAAAACTGGAAGATGATGTGAAAACAAACTGGGATGAGATGGCTGAGGCCTTCCTTGCACAATATTCGTACAACACGCAAATCGAGGTCACAACTCGTGATCTCGAGACTACAAGGCAGGAACAGAAAGAGAGTTTCTCTGATTTTGTAACTCGGTGGAGAGCCAAGGCATCGATGATGACTTTGAGACCGACTGATAAAGACCAAATTCGGATGATTATGCGCAATCTCCAACCGAAGTTAATGCAGAAGATGATTGTCGTTCCTTTCCCCACCTTCGCTGACTTACATGATATGGGGGTGCAAATAGAGGATGCTATGAAGCAAGGGTTGATTGACCAAGATCGGGATCAACCCCGAAGAACATTCAACCGTAGTAATAATGCAGGCCCGAGCGGCTCTACCAATGCAAGAACTTCAGAGGTCGGAATGGTCACCACCAATCCCCCTCCCCAACCAAGGTCCGCAGCGGCCACACCTTTTTCTGATGCCTCTGGGAGCAGTAACCAAGCTTCAAGATACCAACCCAGGGGTCAACGAACCTTCTCCCCACTACATATGCCTTTGTCCAAAGTCCTCGGGGTTCTAGTCAGAAAAGGGCATCTGAAACCCTTGGAACCGAGGCCCCCACCGAATCCACTCCCCCCTTCCCACAACCCAGCCAAATATTGCAAATACCACCAGCAGCATGGTCATGATACCGACCAATGTTACAGGCTGCGTCATGAGATTCAAGATCTCATTGACAAAAACATTATTCTACCTCCCGAGAGACCCAACGTCACAACCAACCCACTCCCAGCACATAACCAAGATCCACCCAAAAGAATCAATCTCATCCAAACTGGGGACGTGTCTTACGACCCTAGTATCTACATTACTCCCTCCCACCTACCCAAGCCGAAGGTGATCCTTCCTGATAGCACTGACTTGTGCATGATGGACACCTCCACAACCCAACCTGAGCCAAAGGTGGTGACCACCGAGAATGGAACGGGGCCGGCTTCCGGGGAGAGCAGAACTGTTGAGTTTGGGGTGGAGCAGTCTGAGAATTTAGCTGGCAGAGCTTACGATCCGAGTGGATATATCTTGTCAAGGAGCCAACCAAAGCTGAGTGTGGGGTTGCCAGAGGCTGAATTGTGTATGATCCGGGGGGACAAACTCGAATCAGCGGGGGATGATCTGACAACGGTGGAAGAGGACTTCGCCAACCTCCAGTTTTTCAACGATCAGGAATCAGGGGATGCATCAATCAACTGGTTTGAATACGAGGAGTCAGCAGAAGTCGTCGGATGGTTGGATGATCAGCCTGATATAGTGGAGTTTCAACCAGAGCAGAGCCCGGCAGGGGCGAGGGTAGCAACTGTGGCCGGAAGGGCCGAGAGTCAGATTGAATTGCCGGAGAGCGCCGGTACGAAGAATTCCGCTCGGGACCAAAACATTTTGAAAACTGAACAACTGACACTGGAGGAACAAGAAAAGAGGTGGGATTCTGAGAGAGTCCGAAAAGCAAAGAATCATGAGGAAGTTGAAAGTGCTGCGAGCACGAAAACTGAACATGCTGTGAGCATGTGGGAGGAAAATACCGAGAGTACAAATTTGCCGGAACCAGACAGGTGCCTGTTAGATGCTAATGGGATGTGGTGGGAAGATGACGACTTGTATCTCGCCCACACAGACGAAGACTGGGCAGGAGGCCAACCAGACAGCACTTGGTACCTTGAGGAGGTGGACCACATGACCAGAAGTGGGCGGTACTTCAAGCCCCCACACTTAGACCAACCCGAGGCGTCAGGGAAAGACAAAGAGGCGGAGAAGCAGAGAGAGAAGCAAGTTGAAGAAGAGGCTGTACTGAAGCAGCTAAAGAAAATACAAGCAGACATCTCCATTTGGGGACTACTTATGGCTTCAAGGGTGCACAGGCAGGCTGTCCTATCTGCCATGGACAAAGCCAAACTCTCCATCGAAACTACGCCAGAACAGTTAGTTGGGCTGGTCTTTCCGGGAGGAGGTTCCCCGGCATTGACCTTTTCAGACAAGGAATTGCCGCCTGAGGGCGTGGATCATAACAGACCCCTCTACATCTCTGTAGAATGCAGGGACAAATGGATTCCGGTGGTACTTGTTGATACCGGGTCCGCTATCAATGTCTGCCCGGCAAGAACGGCGTATGCAATTGGGTTAAAGCCTGCGGACTTCACACCCACTACTCAAGTAATCAGAGCATATGACAATACAAGCAGGGATGTCCTGGGGACAGTAAAAATCCAAACCAAGATTGGGCCTGGACAACACGAAGTAGATTTTCATGTCTTGGAGGTCCCTGCATCCTTTAACATGCTTTTGGGGCGACCCTGGTTGCATCAGGTGAAGGCCGTCTCATCTACTCTACATCAAATGGTGAAGTACCCCTACGGAAAGGGAGTAGCCATTGTTTTTGGGAACTCATCAATCCATCCCCCTCCAGAGGTATCTACGCCAGTCCTGGAGATTGAACACGGCATGGAGGACATGTTCATATCGGGATTTACTTTGGCTGAGGCCCGGATGGTGTAGAATATCATGGCTGTGAATGAGGGTGTGTATGTCAGCGCTCAAGCCGTCTACCTCATGAACAAGCTCCAACATATCCCCGGGATGGGATTGGGAAGAAGCGGCAGGAAAGGAGTCGCAGCGTTGGCCGAAGTGCCACACAACCCGCACACCTTTGGACTGGGTTATCTGCCCACCAAAGAAGACTGGGCGAGGAAAGGAAAAGAAATGGCTGGCAGAGCCAGAGCGAAGCAGGCTGGGAAGCCTTTTGATTTAATGCACAGGCCCATTCTGGGTACCCTGAACGGACGCTTCGTCCGGGAGGGGGAAGATTTTCCATTTTGCGGCTTCCCAGAGCCATGGTTAAACGCGGAGAGGAAGCGCGTACCAGGTTTTGAAATCTTCTTCGACCTGCAACTATCCGGGGATGATGTTGCCACAGAGCAGACAGACCCAACAACTGAGGCTGAGCAGAATAAGGCAGTGGAGCCCGAGGGCACTGAATTAGAAATGGGGGTAGCACTGGCAAGTCTCCTCTCTGATCCTCTGATCGACCAAGATTGCTTGGGGAATAACGCCGTGGTTTCCATGATTGGGAATGAAATGGTCGCGAGCCAACCAGCAGCTATTTTGGATGCATCAATCGCACCCTCCCTCACTTGGCAGTATGAGGAGGGATTCTTATCCAGCAGCACCGGGTCAGGTAGTGAGCCGGAGTCTGATTCCACCGAGTCTTGTGAGTCGGAATCAGGTTCCAGCTCGACTGAGTCTGAGTCTGGTACTCCTGGGGGTGTCAACCCGGATGCCACGGTCTTGTCCAGGTCGTCTTTTTCTTTCTCATTTGAGTCTATTGTAACCGAGGACAATTTGGATGAACTTAATGAGAATCAGGCAACTGTGGTTTCTGAGTACTTCTCTGTGCCCCTAATTTATTGCATTAATTCGGACTTTCAAAATTTTGATCAAAACGACGAGGACGAAGTTCCTCCGGTTTTACAACGTCTAATTGAGCAGGAGCAAGAGAGGTTTGTTAAGCCATTAATGGATGAAATCATTTCTGTGAATATTGGTACTGAGGAGGACCCGCGGCTGGTCCAGATCGGGTCCACGTTGTCTTCGGAGGAACGCGAGCGCTTAGTCGCTTTATTAAAAGATTTCAAAGATGTTTTCGCGTGGTCCTACGAAGACATGCCTGGGATCGATCCTGAGATTGTACAGCATCGGATCCCCCTTGACCCCGAGGCCCGACCTGTCAAACAGAAGCTCAGAAGGATCCGCCCGGATTGGGCTCTTAAGATCAAGGAAGAGGTCACCAAGCAAATTGACGCAGGCTTCCTGCTAGTCTCTGAATATCCGACTTGGTTGGCCAACATTGTTCCGGTGCCAAAGAAAGATGGCAGGATCCGGGTGTGCGTAGACTTCAGGGATTTGAACCGAGCTAGTCCGAAGGACGATTTTCCCCTACCGCACATCGATGAGTTAGTGGACTTCACAGCAGGGCATGCATTTCTCTCATTCATGGATGGCTTTTCAGGGTATAACCAGATAGTGATGGCGCCGGAGGACAGGGAAAAGACTGCATTCACCACCCCGTGGGGGACATACTGCTATCGGGTAATGCCATTTGGGTTGAAAAATGCTGGGGCTACTTATCAACGGGCCGCGACCACAATGCTACATGATATGATCCACAAAGAGGTTGAGGTGTATGTGGACGACATGATTGTCAAGTCCAAGGAAAGAGAGGGCCACTACACCGCCTTGCACAAGTTTTTCCAAAGGATCAGGGAATTCCGGTTGCGGCTAAACCCTCAGAAATGTACGTTTGGCGTTACAGCGGGAAAAATGCTGGGGTTTCTGATTACACAAAGGGGCATCGAGGTCGACCCTTCCAAAATCAAGGCCATCTTAGAAATGCCCCCACCAAGGACTGAAAAGGAGGTGCGCGGCTTTCTGGGTAAAGTGCAATTCATAAGACGGTTTATCTCAAAATTAACCTTGACTTGTGAACCACTTTTTGGTCTCCTGAAGAAAGGCAAGAAATTTCAATGGGACGGCCGATGTCAAGCTGCATTTGAACAGATTAAAGAATATCTACAGAACCCGCCCGTTTTATCGCCACCAGAACCAGGGAAACCGTTGATTTTGTATCTGTCAGTAACTGAAACCACAATGGGCTGTATGCTTGCACAAGAATCAGAAGATAAGGTGGAGAAAGCCATCTATTATTTGAGCAAGAAAATGCTGGAGTATGAGACCCGGTATACGCCGTTGGAAAAGGCTTGCCTAGCTCTGGTATGGGCTACCAGGAAGCTGCGGCACTACCTGTTAGCTCACTCTGTAATGTTGGTTTCACGACTCGATCCCATCAAATATCTTTTCGAGAAACTAGCGCTTACGGGTAGGCTAGCTCGTTGGCTGCTGTTGCTCTCCGAATTTGATCTCACATATGTGACGCGCAAGTCAGTGAAGGGAAGAGCAGTAGCAGAGTTCCTTGCCGACCACCCGGTTGAGGGGGATGAAGCAGTTGAGTATCTGTTCCCAGATGAAGCAATTTTGCAGATCGACAACGAAATTTGGACGATGTACTTTGACGGAGCGTCAAATCAACATGGGTATGAGATAGGAGTGTTGCTGATAGCACCCGACAATTCCCGTATCCCTCTAGCCTTCAAACTCCGATTCAAAGTCTCGAACAATGAAGCTGAATACGAAGCGTGCATTGCTGGTTTGGAAGCAGCCCTGGAACTAGGGGCAAGACGGCTGGATGTCATTGGGGATTCAAACCTTGTTGTGTCTCAAGCTAAAGGAGACTGGAAAGTAAAAGAAGAAAATATGATGATGTATCACCAAACCTTGGATTTGCTGATTCCTCGGTTTGAAAAGCTAAATTTCACTCATCTACTAAGAGAGAACAACAAGTTCGCAGATTCGCTAGCAACTCTATCATCCATGATAGACATCCCGTGTGGAGTCCGGATGCGTCCAGTTATCATTGATCAGAAATTTGCACCTGCCTATGAGTCGATTGTAGCCATAGATGAAGTTCAGGACGAAAACCCCTGGTACTACGACATTTGGAATTTTCTGGAGAAAGAAGCATACCCGCCAGGGGTAAATGCCAAGGACAAAAGGGCAATAAGAAGGTTGGCCGTTCAGTTCATCATCTGTGGGGATAAGCTGTACAGAAGAGGTCATCTGGGAATGCATAAACTGTGTGTGGATGCAGAAGAGTCAAAGCGTCTAATGGAAGCCATCCATGGAGGAGAATGTGGTGCACACATGAATGGGGTAATGCTGGCACGGAAGATCCTTAGACAAGGTTATTACTGGTCCACCATGGAGGAGGATTGTATTGGTTTCGTTCGGCGATGCCATAAATGTCAGATCCATGCAAATCGCATGAACATCCCGCCATCAAAGCTGTACAACATGACTTCGCCATGGCCATTTTCAGTCTGGGGAATTGATGTGATTGGAGCCGTTACGCCGAAGGGGTCGAATGGGCATGAGTTCATCTTGGTAGCGATAGATTATTTCACAAAGTGGGTTGAGGCCCAATCTTATGCGGTGTTGAAGGCTTCTCACGTCGCAAAATTTATCAGAAACAACATCATCTGTCGCTACGGAGTCCCAAATGAGATAATTTCAGACAATGGTTCCCACTTCAAGAAGGAAGTGATAGACTTGTTGGAGAAATACAACGTGGCTTTTCACAAGTCATCTACCTACCGGCCGCAAACCAATGGAGCGGTTGAGGCTGCCAACAAGAATATCAAGCGCATACTACAGAAGATGGTGGAAACCTACCGGGACTGGCCAGATAAGCTGCCGTTTGCTCTGTGGGGCTACCGAACTTCAATCAGAACTTCAACTGGGGCGACTCCGTATTCATTGGTTTATGGGATGGAGGCTGTTCTACCTATTGAGATTGAGGTTCCGTCATTACGAGTATTGGCTGAATGCCAGATAGCCGAAGCGGATTGGCAGCAAAACAGATTCGAGGAACTCATGCTTTTCGATGAAAGAAGGCTGAAAGCACTGTACCACATCCAAGGTTATCAACGCAGAATCGCCCGGGCTTTTAACAAGAAGGTTAAGTCCAGGAACTTGAAAGAAGGAGATTTGGTACTCAAAGACAACCGAGCTCCCATCCACGACCCAAGGGGCAAGTTCAGACCCAATTGGACTGGTCCCTACATCATCAAGTCAATCTGGTCCGGTGGAGCTGTGGTTCTGATGGATTTAGATGGCTTAGAGTTTTCTCAACCGATCAACATGGACAAGTTGAAGAAATACTACCCTTGAGAGGCTCGCTAGGCCGAAAACCTGAAAGGGCGACCTAGGCAAAACTCAGAGCATAGAAAATTTGAAATTATAAAAACTGAGCTCGCAAGGTTGAAAACCCGCAAAGGGCGGCCTTGGCAAAAGTTAGAGCGCAAAAGGAGAGTAAAAATACCCGAGCGAACCTAAGCCTGAACTACGTAAGGCTTGATTCCCATCTTTGGGATACGTAGGCAGCTTCATCTTGAAGTTCAGTCACACTCTTTTTCCCCGATCAACTTTGTCCGTTTGATCATCTCAGTCATCTCTATTCATCAGCATTTATTGTGATCTCCGGTACAGTGTTATTCAAACTAGGGGCAACTTTCCGTTGCAATGAAGTGTTGCGGCATCATGCAGACTAGGGGCAACTTTCCGTTGCTATGAGTTGCCGAGGCACTTTTCAGACTAGGGGCAACTTTACAGTTGCTAGGATCCGGGGTTGTGCACCTCAGTGGCAGATCTCAGGCGTGTCCAGTTCTGATCCATATCGAAAATAGTTTTGAAAAGTTTTAATAAAAGTTGACTTTGTTCAAATTAATCTTTCCACAACTAAGACCATTTTTGGACCAAAGTGGAGAATTTTCAGTACCACAACCTTCAATTTCATTGATTTCGAAACAGAGTTCTTTTGCTCTTGCATACAATTGAAGTTGCTTTTTATTACACTCATAAAGAAAACTTGAAAGTACTAATAAAGCAATAAATCTGGGGCATAGTTCAGTCAGGTGTCCCTGCGCCCCCTTCCAGAGCTAGTTGAAGCCTCTGATGCCAACCTAGGCCCAACTTGTGCTTCTTCGTTGAGCCAATCCCAGCACTCGTCAGATAAAGTGCAACTGAAAACAGGGGCGGGGGACAAGAGCTCTCTGGTCCTCCAAGCTGTAATATGCCGGGCAAGATGTGCACCTCGAACTGGGAATGTAGCCGGATACTCTATCCCCTCCGAGGGCAAGTCTGATCATGGCCGAACTGGCGCAGAATACGGAATGGGAAATAGAATACACAATGGGTCAGGCCGATCAGACGGATCCCGGTATCCTGGAACATGCTATAGCTCATCACCGGGAGATTGAGCCAGGGGCAGCGCCACGCAATGCGATTTGCCGATAAATTGCACATCCATTCAAACCACCAGCTCTCATCAGGAGCATTGACTAGGCGTTGCCGAAAGAAGTAGCCACGGGCTGAATAAGCAGGGCAAGAGTCCACAACTTGTAATTTATCCATCAACCATATCTGGGGAGGGATGAAAAATGAGAGAATAAAGAATAGAGAGATGTGCGATGAAAGAAAAGTAAGATAAGGGTTTTTGTGAGAAAAAGAGAGCCTGAGGGCCGAGTGATGTAAGCAAATACATGTGAGCTGGGGTGGGAAACATTACCTGCAGCAGTAGTGGACTCCCCGCAAACCTGGTTGTCTCTTGGCGGTAGAAGGCATCTAGACCCATCAGTGTCTCGGCTAATGTCATGGCGATACAACTCTTTCCTTCCCTCAAGCCTTGAGCGACTTCAATCAAGCGGATGTTAGCTCCTCCGGAGCCCGAGACAAACAGAAAATGGGATAGCATGCACAAGCAAAGGGCATGCTGTCGGAAACCTTGCCAATAGTGGTCGCTGCGGTCACCGGCATCAGAGAATCGGTAAATCAGGCTCGGGATATCCAACATGCCATTGCCAATCAGAGATCGAGCATCATGCGCGTTGAGACCGCACATCCGCCCTAAAGCTTGGGCATGGCTGAAACGAGACTGAGGCAAGATCTCTTCTGAGCGTTCAGACTCCATCAAAGCTTGAAAATCTTCAAAAGTGGGACATACCTCTTGCCCTCCGAAGCTGAAGACATGGGTCACCGGATTCCAAAACCTTGCCGCGGCATGGAGGAAAGAAAGATGCAGTGGAGTCCGCCTCAACGTAAATAGTGCATTCAAGCCAAAACCCCGGAAATTCAACTTCTCCGAGCCATCTAAAGCAGAAATCCAAGATGTGAGATTTTCTGCGAGAAATGCTTCCATTTTTGTGAGGAAAGGTGATGAAATGAATAAGTTCCAAGAGTGGAGCTTTTATAGAGGGGCAAAACACTATTCAAGGGACACTTGTCAACATTTCGGTAGTTGTGAGAGGGGTGGCCGGCCAGCCACCTATCCTAGTAGGCCGGCCACCTTTTTGTTTTCAAATGCGAAATGCTTTCGGCTTCGCATTGGTCCCATTTTGCCCGCCGGAAGAAAGTTTGAAGCATTTGCATGCATCGGGAATGCCGAAGGCCTCCATTTCTCTCGATTTCGGATGCGTTCCGTCATCCAGATTGTCCGTCCAAAGTACGTTTTGTTGTGTTTTGCTTATCGAGTTGTTGTTTTGCTTATCGAGTTGTAAGTTTTGTCGAGCTGTCGCATTTTGTGTTTCGAATTGTTACTTTTTGATTACACAATTTCGTTAAGTCTTGTCTATTGAGTCGTTAACATTGTTGTATTTTGTTTATTGAGTTGTAAACTTGCTAAGATTCTGTTATTTCTTAGTGAGTCGATTTGTTTCTTATTTTGTTGCGTCGGTTCATTACCTGACCCGGTAAATACATGAAGCACATTTTCATTCAATTCCATTTTGTGCAAAATGATGTGATGCGATGCAATGCTAAGAATTTCAAATACAAACATCTTTTCAAAAGCTGTTTCATTTCATCATGTTTTACAACAGAATAAAGGTACAAGTTTTACAGAAAATAGAACTGCCTAACAATGTGCAAAGTGCTACAAACTACTAGCCAAAAAGTAAAATAAAGCAGGGAATAACATCAGTGTCCTCGGGAACGGGAATGAGGAGGTCCTCTCATCCTCTTCTGCGGGATAATCTCTGCATCATCATCACCATCCGGATCGGAGCTGTCATTCTCCGGATCCCCCTCAGGCTCGTCTCCGCTCCCGGAACCAAGACCGGAGCCTCCCTCCCCAGGAGATGTCTCTGATATGTGGCCTGCGACCTCCTCCTCCTCATCCTCGACAATGGGTGCCCTGCGTCTGCGAGACGACCCTGCTCCTCGAGCTCCTCGGTAAGGCCTGGATGGCCCAGCTCCTCGAGTCTCTGTACCTCGAGCAGGTCTAGCACCTCGACCTCTCTGAGAAGGCCCTGGTGGCCCGCCCCGTGTTGAAGCATATACGGGAGGCATCTGAAAATGAAAGGTCCAAATACATCAGTCCAAACATAAAAAGCAGGTGCAAGTGCAGTACATGAGTGGGGTGTGTGCCAGATGTGCTCTACATGGCCTATCAATACAGCAGAATGTTCAAAGCCAGTATGTCATCGGGAGTATGTTAAATACAGGAAAGGTGAACAGTACCTGCACGCCCATAATGGCCAGCTGTCCCTCCCTCCGTAGGATCATGCCCTCGAATGTGGCCAGCATCCCGAGCAGCTCATCCGTATACTCAACTGGAGGCTGCAAATGCAAATGCAAAACTATCAGTAAGGGAATCAATGTCCAAATATCTGACTGATAAATCAAAGCTGAAGAACATACCGGGGGCGAATCAGGGTCTCTGATATATCTGTGGTCAGGCAGAGGAGGCTCTAACGGAACCTGGTAAGGCGTCCCATACTGCCACCCCGTCAACTCGGTCGGCATATCTGGCCATCCAGGATGATCAAGAGTCGGAGGGATCGGAGGAATCGAACTACCTCTACCTCTAGATGCACCAGCCCTGCTAGAAGAAGGGATGTCTGTAGCACGAGTACGACTCGAAGATGGTGCGCCAGTGGACCTCCATGGTGGAGCCCGTACTCCCGTCAAGGGGGGCATCAGATATATGCGGCGATAGGTGGCGTAGTTCCCCTCAAGGAGACGTAATAAAGCATCACTGCCCTGCATAGCACTACTGACCTCCTCAGGAGATAATCTATCAGCAGTCCGCATGGTGTCTGGAGGCACAGCAGGGGGGTCCTGAGAATTACCCCCCCATAGCTGGCGCTGGAAGCGTTCCCCCAGGAACCAAGCTCTGCCGACTGGTCCCTCGAGCAGGAACCTATACTGGGAACTAGTCGACCCTCCGGGGTACTGATTCTCGAGATCATCGCCGAAGACTGCCCAAGGCTGCCAAGTGATCTGCAGATAACCAGTGCACAAATCAATCAGAAATCAGAACATACAAAGCTGATCAAAGATGAAAATGAAAAAGAACTGAGAGTTCTAAAATACCTCTGTTGCCCGAACAGTGTCGAAGTACTGTCGTAGAGAGAAGAGAGTCTCCCGAGGCCTCGGTAAGTGCTCGCCCTCAAACATCAACGAATACGGAGTCGTCGGAGGCCCTGCCACCTCCATCTCCGGAGCTAATGTGGGGAAATATGCATATACCCATAGCTGAGAAAAGCAGTGCGGGATGTGAATACAAGGTGCTAAAAGGCAGAATCCAGAATGCAAGGTGCGCCGTGTGTGCAGTGAACAAGTAATGAGGAGCAAAAATGTAAATCAAGAGAACAGAATGTACCTCCCAGGCTCTCCAGTAGCCGCCGAGTAAGTCCCCCCGCCTGCGAGAGACTGCGCTCATGTAACAATAAAGGGTAGCCAGGCCAGCGCCGCCCCAATCATACTGACCGACCTGTGATAGGTCTACTAGAGCGCTCAGTAGATATAACCCTACCATGTTCCCTCTATCGGCGAACAGGGTGGTGCCGAAGAGGAACATGAGGAAACCACGGGCATACTGCTCCGCCTCCTCAGGAGTATCGAGCTCCATCTGTGGCCGCCGGAAGTGGGAAGAGAACCAAGTATAACGGACTCGCCCCGAACCTCTGTCTACAGGCGGGAGTGCCCCCAACAGATGCAACCAAGCAGCCTCCCACTGGCCCATATCCTCGTCGTAGGGAATGGGTCCACCGCCTACGTCTAGGCCGGTGAGTATAGCGAAGTCCAGTGGGGTCATGGTCATATCCCCGGCCGCAGAAAAATGCAAAGAATTGGTGGTGTCCCACCATCTCTCTGCTAGAGCAGCAAATAAAGTCCTACTGATGAGGCAATGAGATAACCCTCTGCAGAATGGCCCGAATCCTGCAAAGTCAACCAACTCCCGGACAGCTTCCGGAAGCTCAAAATACCACTCCCTCGCGGCGACGGAACCATATCCTCGCACTGTGCGAGAGCGAACCTGCATTTAGAATGAATGCATAGATCAGCAAATGAAGTGAAAATGAGCTGTGTGCAAATGAAGTGAAAATGGGCTGTGTGCAAATGAAGTGAAAATGAGCTGTGTGCAAATGGAGTGAAAATGGGCTGTGTGTTCAGTACATCAAAGTTTTAGGGCTGTGCGTTCAACTCTTAAATCAGTGGGCTGTGTGTTCGCTTCAAATCTGGGCTGTGTGTTCAGTACATCGAAGTTTTGGGCTGTGTGTTCAACTCTTAAATCAGTGGGCTGTGTGTTCGCTTCAAATCTGGGCTGTGTGTTCAGTACATCAAAGTTTTGGACTGTGTGTTCTACTTTTAATCGGTGGGCTGTGTGTTCACTTCAAATCTGGGCTGTGTGTTCAGTAATTCAGAGTTCAGGGCTGTGTGTTCAATTCTTAATCAGTGGGCTGTGTGTTCACTACGAATCTGGGCTGCGTGTTCAGTAAATTTGGTATTTGGGCTGCGTGTTCACTTCAAATCTGGGCTGTGTGTTCAGTGATTCAGAGTTTAGGGCTGTGTGTTCAATTCTTAATCAGTGGGCTGTGTGTTCACTACGAATCTGGGCTGCGTGTTCAGTAAATTTGGTATTTGGGCTGCGTGTTCACTTCAAATCTGGGCTGTGTGTTCAGTAATTTAGGGTTTAGGGCTGTGTGTTCTACTCTTAAATCAGTGGGCTGTGTGTTCGCTTCAAGTTTGGGCTGTGCGTTCAGGAAATCTGAGTTTTGGGACTGTGTGTTCTACTCTTAGTCAGTATGTGCTGTGTGCTCATTTTCAACTTCGGGCTGTATGTTCGGTGAATCAATGTTTGAGCTGTGTGTTCAATTTCTAACTAATGTGTACTATGTGTTCACAATCAGGCAATGAGCTGTGTTCACGAAATTCAAGTGGCTAAGTCACATGTTCAGGATGCAAGTACTATGTCATGAGCTAAACTGTGTGTCTAAGCATGGCAGGGGAATGAAATACATGAAAAAGCAGGAAAGAAAGTAAAATACCTCTGCATCATGAGAGAGATGCTGCTCTGGCTCTCGTAGGAGAAGATCCCCTGGTACCCGATCGTTAAATTCGGTGAAATGACGAAAAGTGGCTCGCGGAAGCCTATGTACCGCTGGAGCATATCGATCGGGAATAAAAGGGCGAACCCTCGGGGGCAATGCCATAACATCAAAATCATCTCCGGCACCGGGAAAACCTCCACCGTGAGGGAAATGACCCGCCATGTCGAGAAATCTGCAAAGAGGAGCAAAAATGAGCAAAATGGGCCAAAGTTGGAAAAAGTCAACAAAAGTCAACTCTCGGGAAACGAAAAGTCAACAAAAGTCAACTCCGGGGAAAATTTTCCAAATAATGAGACAAACTTACTTCAAGTATTGAAAATTACAAGAGAAGCCCCGGAATCAAAATTTAGTCGGCTTAAAGTGCTTAACGTAGGAAAATTTCGCGAAAACAACTTGCGTGAAAGGCCGAGGGGCGCGTATAAAATGCAGATCTGAAAGAGAAAATGGTCTAGGGAGCAAGAGGAGGAAGTTTTGCAGCCTTGGGTGTGATTTCGGATTGAATGGAGGTGCATATATATAGAAAAGTGGAAAATGACCAAAATGCCCCTACTTTGGGCAGGTGGCCGGCCGGCCACCTTTCCTGGCTGGCCGGCCATCCCCTTTTTCCCCCCTGGCCGATGGCCTCTCCTAGGGAAGAGAGCTGGCCGACCATGGTCCCCACCCCCTCCCCTACCTCTCTGCAAATTTTGAGGAAAATCGGAGTTCCCGGGACCTGAAAAAGTTCAAGAAAAGTGCACTTTCTGGCGCCGAATTGCTCCACCGGAACTTTAACTGCAATTTCTGACATGTGTTTCATCATTATTCATCAAAATCAGAGTGTATCCTTTTTAAACATGTTGTGACCTCTCCGGGAGGTGAATCAGAGGCCGCGATTGGGTTGCCGTCGCCGAAATGCGCGTTTTCCGGTTCATCATTTCATGTCAAACGGGCACCCTAATTTATACTCGTTTTGCGTTGTTGTGCATATAACTCGCATTCTCATGAATATTTTGCATTGTCATGCATGATTTCTTGATGTGTAGTACTTCTGTACTTGAACATGCGTTGTCGCGCATTATCTTTTCTCGCGTTGTGTTGCATTCATTCACCGGCACTGTGTGTGTCGGACTTTTGGAATCATAGGAATCACACCTGAATATATGTTGTTAGCATATTGTTCTTGTTGAATTTCTCTCTTTTGCAGGCACGATATTGTATGTACGGTTCATTTGAGGCTGGTGCGACCAGACGAATCGCGCAGGTATCGTATCTTCTCCGTGTGAGACGCGACGAGAATTGAATAATTCTCCGCATTCCTAACTGCATGAAATGTAGTTGTTGCTTTGCATCCTTGCTTAGAACTGTTGCATCTATTTGTCAATACTTGCTTCATTACAGATTGCTGCATTTGCATGATCATCCGGCTCCGTGCCTATCATTTTGCATTCTGCCCCCTTTGCCTGAGGGCGCGCCTGCGGGCACATATCCTTGTTTATCTAGTATGATTGTCTAAGTCTTCGGCCTTGTCAAAAATGGGTCGTCTCTGGGCTTTGACATTCACTCCCGTCAATTCTTATGACTTCCGAGTTCTGTCAAAGAGGGGCAACTGTAGACACCCCATTTTTGACTAACCTTAAGACTCAGACGTCACCGGTTGAGCGCTCGGTGATGTTGCATATTGTGCTCGTTCAGAAGTCTCAGAGTCGCGGCCGTGCGCCCTGCCTCCGGACTTCCGAACCCTCTTCTGTGCCTTGTCTCGGTTTGCGAACCAGACTCGATTTTCTCTGTTTTCTTTCCTGAGGGGAGGGAGTGGTCCTGTAGACTATATCCTGGTGGCCGTGAGCTACTTTTCGTGGCCGCAGGCCATTTTGCCCATTTCAGAGCCCGGTTCCCGATTTTCGGAGCCGTCAGGCCGTGTGCCTCGGTTCGGGATCGCCCAACCATCTCCGATTTCTCCGGTTTTCGGCAGAGACCTCTGTTTTACTATTCTGAGGAACACTGGGGCCCCTGATGCCCACTCCGTGGCCGTACGCCACTTTCGGTGCTTACAGCCGGTTTTCGGGACCCCGAACTGCGTGATTTGGGCCCCGAGCATTCATTTTGCATCCGATTTCTCCGGTTTTTGGCGGGGACCTCTGTTTTATCATTACGAGGAACACTGGGGTTGCAGATACCCACTTCGCTGCTGAACACCACTTCCGGCGCCTGCAGCCCATTTTCGGGATCCCGAACTGCCCGGTTTTGGCCCCGAGCATTCATCTCTCATTAGTTTTTGTTAAAACTTGGCAGGTACCTCTGTTTCAACACCAGGAAGATCACTGGGGGGTAGGAGGCCAGCAATTATCCCAGATAACCAGTTTCGCTCCTCCGGAGCCCGTTTTTCTCACTTCCGGGCCAATGTTGAACACCCTAGGGGTATTTTCTTCCAACCAAAGCTACATATCTGTGATCAGGGGACATGGGAGGACACCAAAAGAGCATGGTCGGCCAGAAATTGTGGATTTCATTTTTGGGCCTCTCCTTCAAGTCCTATGTTGTGACTCCTGCTTCAGTGTTGCCCATTTTCAACCTTGGAACCTTGTTCTACACACATGGGAGGACACCAAAAGTTGGTGGTCGGCCAGCAATTGTGCATTTCATTTTTGGGCCTCTCCTTCAAGCTCTATGTTGTGACATCTGCTTCAGAGTTGCCAGATTCCGACCTTGGGGTCTTATTCTACACACTTGGGAGGACACCAATCCATAGTGGTCGGCCAGAAAATTTGTTGTCCATTTTTTGACCATGGCCGGCCGGCCAGGCTGAGTGGCTGGCCGACCAGGTGGGGTAGCCGGCCGGCCACCTTACAGAAAGCCACCTGGCCGGCCAGCTTCCTGCTTTCCAGCTCCTTCCAGCTGTCCAGATATTTTTTCAAAATATCTCCCCCATCCGGGGGATATTTTGGGAGGGAAAGATTGCCTCCATTTCCCTCCCCTTTTACACCTTTTTTTTGCTTACTTAAAGGGCTGGATAGCCCCTTTGCCTAGGTTGGAAAAAATTGTCTCAAGACTTCATCTCTAAAACCCTCCATTTCCATAGCCAAAAACCTCAAAAACTTCCAAGTTCCTAGGCAATTCCTTCATCAACCCTTAGCTCCACCATCCCCACTACCATTCCAGCAGCAAGGAAGTGTTCTCCAGTGGCTAAGAAGCAACAAATTCAGGCCAAGAGGTAGCAACAATTGGATCTTCAAGGGTAAGTCTCCAAATCTCTTTTTGTAGCATAATTTTGCTTCCTATTTCTACCCTATTTCCTTTCAGTTTTTTGGCTTTGACCCCTACTGATTTTAGGCTTATTTGGAGCCCCTCTACAACTTTGTAGAAGGGCTCAACTTCATTTGGTGTCTCCATGATACACTTGTTTCAATATCTAGCTTGTATGTCACAATCTTGCATGCTATTTTTAGCCTATTTGCATTTGTTTTTGGGGCTCCGACCCCTACTGGTTTTGTGCTTATGTTGAGCCCCTCTACAACATTGTAGAAGGGCTCAACCTTGTTTGGCCATTCTATATACCACCTCCCTTTGAAATCCACTTTAGGCCCTAATTCTTGCATGTTTTGTAGCCTTTTGTGCTTTTGGTTTTAGCTCTTGGTCAGAACTGAAAGGGGTCTTATTTTGACCCCCTCTACATGTTTCATGAAGAAAGTTTTGTCGTTTGGTGTATGCTTTGCATGTCTCTTGTTATAACCTCTTTTGAGCTCCATTTTGCATGGAATTGTTAGCATGTTTGTATATTGATTTTGGGGTTTCCATAAACTTAATATATGCTTATTTTTGGGCCCTCTTCAGTATTGTAGAATAAAGTTTTTCCATTTGAATTTTCTATATACTACCTCTCTCAATACTTCTCTTTATAGCCCCTTTTTGCATGCTATGTTTAGCATATATACATACTGATTTAGAGGTTGTCATCTCTTGAATTTGTGCATATTTTTGTTCCATCTTCAATGTTGTAGAACTGATTTTTTGGGTTTGAGCATTGTACATATCACTTGCTTTGTAATTCCCCTCTTTTACCGTATTTTTGCAAGCTTTTGTTTCCATACTTGTGAGCATTATTTGGCCTTGCTTTGTGCTGATAAAATGCTAGTTTAGGGGCTGCCTTGCCACTGTTTTGCATTCCATGTCCATATTCTGTATGTTTAATAGGGCTGTAGGCCATTTCGGGTGCATTTCATCGCATTTTGGGCATCGGTTGCAATGTTATCATAATTTGGGGGCTGTTTTTGCATTATTTTAGTTGCTGAATTTTGCATCTTCCTTATGCCATTCGCCACATCTCATTCGCATGTCATTTTGGTGCTTTAGAGCCTCGCCTCGGTTTGCGTGCCCGTGTGCGCGCATTTCGAGACAGCCCTGTTTTATCCGCCGGCATCTTATGTGAGTGCGGCTGAGGCCCTCTCATGTTAGTGTAAGCCCAATTTGCATTTTCATGGCTTTATACCATTGCCTCGGTTTGCGTGCCCGTGTGCACGCATTTCGAGGCACCTCATTTTTGTCCGACGACATCTTATGTGAGTGCGGCTGAGGCCCTCTTATGTTAGTGTAAGCCCAATCTGTATTTTTCATGTCATTTGCATTCCGTATGCCACTGCCTCGGTTTGCGCGCCCGTGTGCACGCATTTCGAGGCACTTCATTTTCATCTCACGGCCTTCTATGTGAGTGAGCTGAGGCTCTCCCATATTGGCGTGAGCCCATCATTGCATTCCGTATGCCATTTCATACATTCTTCGGTTTGCGTGCCCGTGTGCACGCATTTCGAGGCACATCTTTTTTTTATCCGACGGCATCTGACGTGAGTGTGGCTGAGGTCCACTCATGTTAGTATAAGCCCAATTTGCATTTCCATCTCATTTTATCATCGCCTCGGTTTACATGCCTGTGGGCACGCATTTCGAGGCACTTCGGTTTTATCCGATTTCTCATTTCATCATCGCCTCGGTTTACGTGCCTGCGGGCACGCATTTCGAGGCACCTCAGTTTTATCCGACTTGCACTTCATATCATCGCCTCAGTTTGCGTGCCCGTGTGCACGCATTTCGAGGCACTTCGGTTTTATCCGGTTTGTATTTCATGCCATCGCCTCGATTTGCGTGCCCGCGTGCACGCTTTTCGAGGCGTCTCATTTTCATCTCATCTTCACAGCATTGTGCATACTAGGCTGTATCTTGGTTACATTTCATGCATATTGCATCGTGTTCGGGATAGGTGTTAGCCCGGGCACGGGAAACGAGGCACGTTTCGTACTCCGAGTGACGGAACAGGTCTCAATTCCCAAGTCACCGAAACTCCGGATTGCCCATGATGGAGCTAGGTTTTGTTGTAGCATTCATCTGCATTCACCCTATATTGAGCTGTGCAATCCGACTCCTCGGCCATCATGCATCGAGATGCGTGATTGGTGGCACGAGGATCGAGGCATGCATATATTTGTTAAATACATTGCTATGCCCTTTTCCTGCTCTCTGTTGCAGCAAAATCAAGAATCAGCAAATTTCCGGAGTCTGGCACGCATTTCGAGAAACAGTGCAAACAGAGGCTAATTGGGGCATCCCAGTGGATTTCCACCCGAGGCAGTCCGGCATACATCATTCATCAGAAGCAAGGCAGCCCCTGGCTTGCATGCCAGTTTACTGCTTTCTTAGTTAATTGTTAATTAATTAGGAATTTGTACTTTATCTGTATATTCGGACTGTAATATTCTTTCATTTGGGCCTGTATTATTATTTATTCGGACCCTCTGCGCGAGGGCAAAATTGTAATAAGTGTGGGTGAGTGTGATGTATGTCTTCCAACCCCACGTCTTTCTTCCCTTTTATTTACCCGCTCACGATGGTTAGATATAGGGCATATTTCAATTAGCATACAGTATGACAGCATGTTTGCATCATTCATCTGTTTTGCACGCACCGGGCTCGGCACATCATACAAACTGCATTGTATTTCAATTACAAGATGAATACATGTTAGTTGTTGCATTTCACATGCCATGTTTAGAATAGCCGAGCCTGCTATAGTTTGCATTTTTGCATGTGTTGCATTAGGCAATTCTGTGCATCTAGGATCATGCATGAATTTCTAATGAGCTTCTGTTTTGGCTTGGAGTACTCTGTAAGTTTTATGCTTTAGCATCCTTGCATGCGTGTGAGTGTTGCCATGATAGCATGCTTACCATGAGGCTATGTGCTTATATGATATAACTGCCTTGAATGCCTGTGGGTGGAGGTTGAGTTATTTGGATTGGGACAAATCACTGATCGTTTGTTTTTTTTAAGCCCACTAGATTGTGGCAACACCATGTTTTCTAAGCCCACCCGAGGGTGGCAAATCCGCATCTTAGCCTACCTGCGGGTAGCACCATCAAACCATTTTCAAACAAACAAACATGAAATGTTTTGTTCCAATTCAGACGACTTGGTCTATACTTGTTTGCTGCGAGCATCACATAGTAAATCTAGGCTAATAACCGGAATAAGAACTCACAATGTCTTCAAAAACAGATATCATGGTTAGTAGAGGCCGGTCTTTGACCGGGCGAGCGGGGGTGCTCACGATGTGACCTTCCCCAATCGTACCCAAGTTCCCGAGCCAACTTTGGTGATGACGGACACGTGGCCTTTCGGCACCGAGTCAGGGTTTCCTAAATTTCCCATTGTAAAATATTTAGGTGGCGACTCTGTTATCTGGCAAAGCAGTCCATGTTTGGCACTTCTTTCAAAAAATCTGTTTTTCTTCAAAACGATTTGCCAGAGTTGGACTCTTTGGTTCAAGATTGAGAACCGCAACAAAAATCGAGTCCGAACTGTAGCGAGGTCCCCCGCGGGCTTGTTACAGTTTCTGGCGACTCTGCTGGGGATTTAGAGAACTTGACTCGAACTCATGATATCTGTTTTTGACTACACTTGTGTGGTTCTTTGCATTGCATTTGCATCGGTGCGCCTAGGACACCGTGTTTGCCATCTGCTATTCCTGAGCGGTTTGCCGGAGGCTTGTCTTGTCAAGGCATGTCCGTAAGGTTGATCGTATTATTTTGAAACATTTAAGCACAATTTGTATACTATTATTTTGAAAACATGAATACTAAAATGAATTCTAAATATTTGTCAATAATCAAAATCAATAAGAATTTAAAGTTGAATAACCTTGGGGCTAATAATCTCCCATTTTTTGATGATGACAAATATTTAAAGTTTTCAAAGTATGAGTGAAAGCATTAAGAAGTGTTTTTCAAGAAGTTTTGTAAAATGAGATCGAAAACTCCCCCTATAAAAAGGGCTTTGAGGCCATAACAAAGATAACTCAAAATATAGTGAGGAATATGTATGTCAAAGAGATTTTCAATTGATACAACAATAGAGTAAGCTCCCCCTGTCAATATGCACTGAACCATTCATTAGTAAACTAAATTCTTCAGTTTATTTTCATTGAATGAAATCACAAGCTCTTTAAAGCAAATTCCATAATGCTCCAAGTAAGTGTTAAAAAAAATCACAACACATCACAAGCATTCATAACCATTCGCAATTAACGCTTAAATAGCATCAAGTTTTCGCAAAGTATCTATATTTCCAAAAATATCCATATACATCAATTTCTCAACTTGTGTTTCCCAAATTTTGTACCCAAAAAGTGTTTTTACCAAGGCTATATGTATCTATTTTTCTTAACAGTTAACATTCAAAGACTTAATAGTTAACAACCAACCAACTACAGTTAGAATAACTACAATATCTACAACTTCTCCCTCTTTGTCATTATCAAAAAGTGGGGACAGAGCATCAACGAAATGAAGGAGGAGATCGAGGCCAATGTGGTGTAGCTTCGCACTAACTTTGGGCAAACCACAGCATGAACTTTCGGATTTGTTCACCCAAATCATCGTCCCAGTGCTGTTGGAAGATTTGATGGAATTCTTTGTTGGAGTTCCTGATCTCGTAGACTACAATCACAATACTTTCTACACTTTCTTTAGCAGCTGCAATGACTTGAGCTTGTTGCAGCTTCATGCGATCAATGCCATTTTGCATTTCAGTTTGTTGAGAGATAAGTTATAGAACCAAGGAGGCCAACTCATCCACCTTTTGTTCCAAAGCAGAAGATGATGAAGTAGGGATAGAGTGAGAGGATAATGGAATGTTTGAGGCAGGGATGTATTGGGAATTGGGGTTTAGATTGTTAAGCTTGGAATTGATTGAAGCAATTCCATCCAACAAGGGACCCTGAACCATGAAGTCAAGATGCTTTATTTTTTTAGAGAGAGAGAAGAGGTCAGAAGGATGTTGTAACAACTCGAAAATTTAAGTTGTCCCTTAAATTTTATACTGGTATTATGGTTGTATATGATAATATATTATTAAATAAATAATAATATTATAGAATCTAATATAGCATTGGATTATCAGATATGAGATTAATTAGGAATTATTATTTGGGGCCAAATTAACAGAAATATAGAATTATAATACTAGTTGGCCCAAATTAAAGTTAAAGATAGTAAATAAATAAATATAAAAGTAATAATAAATAAATAATAATATTGATAATAATAATAATAATGGGTATGGTAGTAAAATAAATAATTAATTTTCTATTAGTATACGATAGAGTGTAATTTAATTAGGGATTGATTTATTTATATAGTTATATTAGAAAACTGGACCAAAGTGTAATTATCTTAAATATTTATTAAAGATAAGTATAAATCTAATCGAATCTGTGAAAAGATTCGCGCCTGGCCACGTGTTGGCCAAATGAGGCTTTTACCTCTCTATTTATAGGCAGGTGTTGATCAACTCAGGAAAAAAAGAAAGGAAAAGAAAGAGAGAAATTAAGGAAAAGAGAGGAAGGAGAAGGGAAAGAAAGGAATAAAAAATAATGGAAGCCGAGAGGGTCTTTGATAGTGGAAAGAAAGAGTGAGGTATTAAAGTTAAGGTGAGTTATATTATAGCTTGAGTTACCATAATATATTTTACGTATGTTTTAACTTACCATATTTGTTTTATACAAGTTATGCTTTTATAAATTATTATTATATTATAATTTTGGTGGGTGCTTGAGCCCGACATCATTTGTGTGTGTGTGTGTGTGTGTGTTTTTTTTTTTTTTTTTACTATAACAAATATAAATTATATCTAATACCCTTCACAAATTATGCACCAAAATTTTTTTTTTTTATTTCAACTTTTTAAAAGTGGGTTCAAATTATAAAGATACTAATTTTAAAACTATTTTTCGTCAGTGAAAAGTTCATGGATAAAAGAAATGTGGTTTCATCTCAAACTCCTTCAACTCCTGCATATGATTCTGTCATTTCACTTCCAGTTACTTGTTTAATTGTGTTTTTATTTTATTTTATTTTTTTACAAAACTAATGAAAAGTTTTTAAAATCACCGATTATTTCTCATTTTGGCCCAAAACAATTTTTGACAACTAGACAGTGAGTTTTTTTTGGTAAAGTTTGTTTTTTTTTAGGTACTATTTTCTATCAGAGTAATCATCTAATATGTATTTATCAGAGTGCGCAGCGGATAGTTTACACATATGACAAATTTCGATGACGAAATCTTTAAAAGGAGGGAAGATTGTAACAACCCGAAAATTTAAGTTGTCCCTTAAACTTTATACTGGTATTATGGTTGTATGTGATAATATATTATTAAATAAATACTAATAAATACAGAATCTAATTTGGCATTGGATTATCAGATAAAAGATTAACTAGGAATTATTATTTGGGGCCAAATTAATAGAAATATAGAATTATAATACTAGTTGGGCCAAATTAAAGTTAAAGATAGTAAATAAATAAATACAAAAGTAAGAGTAAATAAATAATAATAATAATAATAATAATAATGGGTGTGGTACTAAAATAAATAATTAATTTTCTGTTGGTATACGATAGAGTGTAATTTAATTAGGAATTAATTTATTTATATAATTATATTAAAAAACTGGGCCAGAGTGTAATTATCTTAAATATTTATTAAAGATAAGTATAAATCTAATCGAATCTATGAGAAGATTCACGCCTTGCCATGTGTTGGCCGAATGAAGCTTTTACCTCCCTATTTATAGGGAGAAGTTGATCAACTCAGGAAAAAAAGAAAGGAAAAGGAAGAGAGAAAGGAAGGAAAAGAGAGGAAGGAGAAGGGAAAGAAAAAAAGAAAAGGAAGAAAAAAAAAAAAAAAGAAGCCGAGAGGGTCTTTGATAGTGGAAAAAAAGAGTGATGTATTAAAGTTAAGATGAATTATATTATATCTTGAGTTACCATAATATATTTTACTATGTTTTGATTTACCATAATTTATTTTATATAAGTTGTATTTTATTAGTTATATTAATACAAGTTATGTTTTATAAATACTTCAATTACGTGAATTAATTTCTGAACTCTATTTGTTAAAATGAAATCCATGGATATGTTTGTTTATATTTTAAAGAATATTTGACTATAACCTTATAAACAATTATGTTTTGTAAGTACTACCACAGGAGTCCTACGCCTTGGGGGGGACTTAAATAACCATTGACCTCTGTTTAGTCACTTTGTGGCCCTCTATTGCCATGGATCTATTGACCTCTGTTCTGTACGGAGCAAAATGCTGTGCGGAGATAAGTGCTACACTATTGTGGGAGCCACCTCTATAATCCATACGAGCCACATATTGAATCCGTACATTTGTTATGAATCCATTGATCCTCTGATTTTTGGTGTGGAGCAAAGTGCATGGAGCTAAGTGCTACACTGTTGTGAGAGCCACCTCTAGAGTTCGTACGAGCCACCTCTTGAATCCGTACCTCTATTCTGACTGTTACTTCTATGACTTCTGTTCTATTATGTTCGATACCGTGGTTATGGTTATTTATTTACATAATCTCAGTTTTGCTACTTAAATGATTATTTGTTCAGACTAAGTTATCTTAAATATTTTAATTACATAACTATCCATGGTTATTTTGTGTCTCTTATACTCTTGATATAATATTTCTCACTCTGCCATGTGCTTATAGTTGTTTACCAATTTTCAGGAAACAATGCAATTCAGAAATAGCTTTTGGAAAGTCTTAAACACGGGGTTGATGAATAGACACACACAACATTTTTATAATATTTTTATATGTAAATATCAGCCTTTTGATTAATAAATTTTGTAATAAAAATAAAAGCTCCAATGATTATTTTGGTACCCTCACTTGAATATTATTTCCGCTCGTATTTATTAATTTGTTTAAGAATTGGCCGGAGGTAACCTCAGTTACTGACTATCACGATGCTTAACTCTTGGGTACGGGGAGCTGGTCGTGACATGATCTATCACCCAATATGACTTTACCCTTTTGAGCTATCACCCAATATGGCTTTCAATTTGGACCTTTTTATTTTTTTTGCAATTTATCACTAAATTAATATTCAGTTTTTTAGGAAAACAAAATTTAAAAAAAAAAATTTGAAACCAAACCAAACATAACGAAAATATTTATGAAGAAATCTAAAAAGAGTTCACTAAAGAAACAATATATAAACACCAATTTTTTGTTTTTTAATTTTTTATTTTTTAAACTTTATTGATTTTTTTTAAAATTTATTCACAAATATTCAACTTTTAAGTGCATCAAGAAATGTAAATTTTTTGACTAAATATTAAAAAAATTACTGAAAACAAAAAATATGAAAATTTATAAAATAAAAATATATATATTATATTTTAAATTAAAAATCAAACTTTCTTTTTAAGGGGAATGACTAAGAGTCCTATTGGGTGCACCAATAAGTTCACTTTACTTTTTGATGCATTAGAAAGTCCCATTCATTTTTAATTGTTACCGCAAAATCATTTTTTCTACTTTTTAGCGATGTTTTCATAAAAAGTGTCACTAATTCTAAGTTTTTAGTGATAATTTCAAAATTTTGTCACATAAAAAGTCACTAATTTTCATTTTTAACGACAAACGTCACTAATTATCATTTGTTAGTGGCAAATTTAAAAAAATGTCACAAATTGTTAATTTTAAATACTTTTTGGTTTATACAAACACTTGTATGATTTAATGGTGCACATATCCTTGTAATAGGACCTGTGAATAATTAACCCTTTTTTTAGATAAAGGCTAGAGTGCTATTCAGTGATAGTTCAATGGACTAAAATGTAATCTACTTTTATAGTTAAAATGATATTTTCGTCACAAAGGTCTAATTTAAATTTATATATATTTAATAAATGACAGGGATTAAGTGTTAAAAAAAATTCTAAATTTAAATGAACCTTTAACTAGTGAGAGATTGTTGTAGATTTGAACCTCCCATCTCAATATTTAAGTAGATCGGTGTTGGCTGCATTCATTGTAATAGATTGTGATAGATCTGAGTTAGTGATAGATTCGAAGCCACCGACAACAAATTTGAGGGCCGTGGAGATGGTGAGATGCTGTGGTGGTGGTAGATTCAACAAGGATAAACAGTGGTAGAGTCAATGAGAATGCCAACAGTGGTCTCCATTAAGAGAAAAAGAAACTTCCATACTTGTGAAACTTATGCTGAGGTTTGATGGGCAAAATTGTCCATGAGAAGCCTCACATATTGAAAATGTTCAAAAAATGTACCCAATTTTGGAGGAGTCACTACAACATTTTCTTAGTTTAGTGACATTTGAAAGTGACATTTGAAAGTGCTACAAAACTATTGGTTTAATGACATTTTTTAGTCTTGTGGCATTTTGAACAAGTGCCATTTTTATCCGTGCCACGATAGATACTAGTGCCACGGTAGATACTTGCAAGTGTCACTACACCATCATGGCTAAAAACTTTCAATGACATTTTAATGTCATGGTAGATATTATTTGTGGCACTATCAAGCGCCATTAAAAAAAGAGTTAGTGACACTTATAAGTGTCATTACACCATCAAGACTAAAACCTTTCAGTGACACTTTAATGTTATGGTAGGCACTATTCGTGATGCTATCAAGTGCCATTCGTGACGATAATTCGTTGTAGAACAATTTGATCCACTCTTGCAGAGACTCGAACCGCCAACCTCCCGCACCATAAACCTTATACACCACACTCTTCCCACTACACTTCTATAGCACCACATGATTATATATGCAACATATATTATTTATATAGTGCATACATCCATATTAATATAAAAGTATATGTATAAACATAATTATTTTATTGAACATAATTTATGTAAAATAAATTATTTACTAGCAAAATAAAAAAAGACCACTTTTGGCGACTAAAAATATTTTTTAGTCGCCAATTCTATACTTTTGGCTACTAATTATTTTTTAGTTGCTAAAAAACTTAACTTTTGCCGACCAAAATCAGATTTGGTCGCCGAAGATGCACTTTCAGCTATCAAAATTTTGGTTGTCAAAAAATTTAATTCCCGTCTTAGGATTTTAGTTCTCCTGCGCTAAAAATGACCACTTTTGGCGACTAAACTTATTTTTTAGTCGCCAATTGTATACTTTTGGCTACTAAAATTTTTTTAGTCACCAAAAAGCTTTACTTTTGGCTACGAAAATTTTTTTAGTCGATAAAACCTATATAATCAGCGACCAAACTTATTTTTAGTCGCCAATTGTAGACTTTTGGCTACTAAATTTTTTTAGTCGCCAAAAAGCTTTACTTTGGGCTACTAAAAATTTTTTAGTCACTAAAACCCATATAATCAGCGACCAAACTTAGTTTTAGTCGCCAATTGTAGACTTTTGGCTACTAAAATTGTTTAGTTGCCAAAAAAGCTTTACTTTTGGCTACTAATACTGTTTTGGTCGTTGAAAGCTATACTTTCAGTGACCAAATATTTTTTGGTCAAGAAATTTAGTCGCCGAATGTGTTTTTTCCTGTAGTGTATATTGAGTTTAATTTATTTATTTTTAATCATTTACTGCATTTTAAAAATTTAGAAAATATATTGGCATTTTTTATTTTTTCAAAAATGTCATTATAAGCTTGGAAAGTTTTTGGCTTAGTGGCATTTCTCAAAATGCTATAAAATATTTGTTTATGACACTTTTCACCTAAGTGCCATAAAAAGTAATTTGCACATACCTAGTGTCCTGACATTTTTTAAAAAATGCCATTGCTACTAAAGTTTAGTGGCATCTGTTGGTAAATGTCACGAACATAATTTTTTGTGTCATTATTTTATAAAATGCCATAAAATTGATGTGACATTTCTTTATTGAAATGCCACTAGAGCCTTATATGTTTGTGGTTCTGTGGCATTTTTCTAAAACATTTAATGCCAATTTTTATTTTTGTGGCATTTTCTAAAAACATGCCACTAGTGTAGTGTTACTAAAGTGTAAATTTGTTGTAGTGACATTTTTGTTGTAGTGAAGTGACACTTTTTTTAATTGAAATGCCACTAGAGCCTTGTACGTTTGTGGCTCTATGACATTTTTCTAAAAAATGCCACCAAATATTCTTTTTGTGACATTTTTTAAGAACATGCCACTAGTATGATGTCACTAAAATGTGTTTTTGTTGTAGTGAGTTTGCAAAGAAGTGAAATATAGTCTCTTTAGCAAAACACAGAACCTATGAGGGATTTATGGGCGAAAAACTCAAAATTTTTATATTATCTAGAAAATGAACACGAAGACAAAATTGACAAAACTCATAAAATGAACTGGCTTAAAAGGAGTTGCCAAATCACTGGCGTGCCGCACGCGTATAAAGGGTTGGGCGCGGGTCGGTTGCGGTCGCGGAACCTCCAATCCGTCATCCGTCCGCCAAATTGGCGGATTGAAGAAAATCAATCCGCATCTGTCCGCCAATCCGGCGGATGCGGATTGAACGGATTGGCGGTTTGGCGGATGGATGCGAATCGGTTTGGCGATTTGAAATTTTATAAATTTTCAACATAGTTCAACTTGTGCACTTCCTCAAAAAAAAAAAAAAAAAAAAGAAGAAGAAAAAGAAAAAGAAAGTATTACAGTCAATGACTTAAAAAAGTATTACAATTACTGCATGCCTCATCCAAAGAAAGAAAGTTTGAAACTTTAGATTATCACAATCACTGCATGCCTCATCCACATAAAGTATTACAATCTGTGGTTCTTAAAATATAAAAACAATTCAACCCACAAAAACCATGAACACAGCAACAGTAGAGATTGTATGTCTCTGTATTGTTACATTTATATATGTTTTTGAAAACAAAAACCAACCAGCATATATCATATTTTCTATTTATTACTTTTAGAGTTAGATTTAAAAACCAAAAAATATAGATAAATAATACGTTTATTTTTTTCAATTCAAAAAATATATCCAAGTTAAAAACTTTTTTTTCAACAGAATATTTGAACTCTTTTTTAATTGAAAATACAAACAAAATATTTAAACCATTGAAAACACAAAATCTTATAAATTACTAAGGGTGCTCGCGGTTTGGCGGTTTGGTTGTGGCCAAAGGAACCTCAAATCCGTCATCCGTCCGCCAAATTGGCAGATTGGAGAAAATCAATCCGCAACCGTCCGCTCGTCATCACGCATCCGTCCAAAATGAGGCGGATCGGATCGGTTCGGTCGGTTTTAGCGGATCGGTATATCCGCTGCTCACTCCTAAAACCGCAAAGAATGGCAAGATATTCTAGAATCCTATTTCGGGAAGGGACTTGAAGTATTAACATGGGTGTCCATATATTCACATGACTAAATGAGTACCTTACGTTTCATCAAAAAAGTATCACGACAAACTTTATGGAAATTCTTCATTTTTGAGTTATTTTTAGATGATTTGTTATATATTATACAATTATATATATTAAATTACAACTTATCAATTATAGGGTATTATAATATAAAACCAAGTCTATACTATTTACAAACTAAAATTTTAAAATTAAAATATACTTAGATTATGATAAGTTGCTTTTTTTTTGTTACCCACCATACTAGATTATTTTTTAAACTTCATAAAACTTTTCATGATATTTCTTTCATGAAACTTAACATTACTCATTAATTAGCTATCAAATTGCATATTCAAATCCAGTTATATGATAATCAATTAAGATAATTTTTATTTCTCATATCTTTTCTAATTATTAGTCAATCATCTCTCTTACACATAGGGCTACAAATGAACAGAACTATTCGTGAACAAGCTCAAACTCAGCTCGATAAAAGTTTGTTCGAACTTAGTTCGTTAATTTTTTCTTGCGTTCAACCTTGAGCTCAAGTTCGAACTTGTTAAATTTTTAATAAACAAGTTTAAATATTCTAAAGTTCAGCTCATAAGTTTGGCTCGTTAGCTGGTTCGTTTAATATTTATTATTTATATATTAAATAATGTGAAAATATGTATAAAAAATAAGATAAATATATTATTTATATATTTAAAATATATATATATATAAATAATTGTTAATTATAGATAGTACATTTATATAATAGTTGTAGTAGATATTATTTTAGTAAAACATTGATTTTTTTAGTATATTTATATATATTGTATATATAATTTCATAATCAAAGTTTTAATTGTAACTTTAATCTTATACGTAACTATAAATTTATAAATTTTTTAACTCGTCAAGGCTCGTGAACATGTTCAAATTTGAGTTAAGTCTAAACCAACTCGGCTCGAGCTCAGTTCGTTAAATTTTTATTGAGCGTGAGTTCGAACTTGTTAAAATCTTAATAAACAAGCCTAAATATACTAAAGTTTGGCTCAACTTGGCTCGTTTACAACCCTACTTACACATCATTAGATCTAAAAAAATAGATTTAAAAAACAAATTTGTTTATCATTTTTCACAATTTATACTTGTAGTAAATCAATTTTTGAGTTGGTGTGGGTGCCATAGTTCTTAAAAAAAAATTCAAATACCTTTTAGCATGTAATTGTTGTCCAACTGTTTCAAATAAATGTGATTATCAAATTAATTGATTCGGATCCAACTGTTTTATATAAGTGTGAACATGTGTATGTGCTCACTTCTATTTATATTAGATATGTAAGCGAGCAATCTTAATGAAGGATCTCAGAAGGCTACAAACCTATGATATGAGGATCCATAATCGTTCAATTCTATACGGAAGAGATTCTTCGTATAGAGTAGATAATATATGGAAGGTTGGGTAGGTGCGTGGGTGGACCGATTCAAGCACATAAGAGAGAAAGATGAAGGGGGGGGGGGGGGGGGGGGGGGTGTTGAACCAAGTAATTAGATAAGATTAGCTAGCCGCCACCCCCCGTCCGTATTCTAATTTAGTTGGTCGACTGACTCTCCACACTCATGCACCAATGAGTAAAGAGAGGTCGTCGGCGCACCAACTATTTCAAATAGAAGAACATAAATAAACATATTGGTGGTATTGGCTGGACCTGGACCCAATTAATCAATTCGTCTCATCTCTCTCTCAACCTTATTAATATTTAGCATTCACACATGTCTATATATATATATAAATTAGCATTATTGACGGTCAAAACTAGATTAGTAGTATTGATTAACTCAAAATATTTTAGTAGAAACTTACTCGGAAACGTAATATGTGATTGATGTTTATCTTAAATATGTAAGAAAATAAGAAATAATACATAGTAGAAATAAACGAACTCGGACATATTTTTTATGCTCAAACCGAATTTATGAATCATGTGGTTGAATCACGTGCCTCTATTGATATCTTTGAACAATTCCCAGCAATGGGATAGAACACACTATTTACAGTACAAAGACTACTCTGTATTTCTATGGAGTAGTCTAGGAGAGATAGATACTGATTACACATACAGTTAAATTTTTACTCTCCCAAATATAATACGTATATTATGTGGGAGAGTTATAACCACCCACAACTCTCTCTCCTCAACAGATGAGATAGTGAGTTAATCACACTTATCTCTAAGATAAGTTAATCCAAATCCACTTTGACTGGGTCTCTCCTTGTGGGTCTTGGGTCATGCCACCACGGGCGACCTAATCAGATATGGACCCAATTTCCAACATCTTCCACTCGAACATGCGTTGGCATGACACCGCGTTTTCTTTATCTCAATCTATCCATCAAACAAGATCATACTAGCCAATGAACTGTGCTAAAAAAAAGCCAGTATAGGGATATCAACCCGCAAAAAAAAAAAAAAAATAGTATCTCATATACCCAATACACATCTAATTACACCGGTTTAAAAAACATCTCTAATCCCTCAAAAGAGCATGTTTGACCATCTCAATTTTAGCAATATATTCACACTCAATCTGCCTCTCATACAAAGCGATTTGAGTTGCCGGTAATAAATATACAATGGTGGTGTAATACTAGACAATCTTCTTTTCACCGTCATGCCATTTAGTTTAGGATTGAGCGCTTTCCCAGTAATGTCCCTTAAGGCCGAATCATACATGACCACAGACAACATACCAAAGTAGTAGAACATCAACCCCTTACCTTATGACATAGTCAAAGGTCACAAAGGGTACATAAGTGAAAGTCATATCAATAATGACACATAAGACTCACACGGTGAGGAAATAAAAATCCATTCTCTCACCTAATTACTCGATCGCCAAGCACATGTAATATGAATACATGCTCTAGTGGAGTAACTCTTCTAAAGAGTGACATCATACTCTATACACCGTACAGATCTTAGTATGGTCGCTTTCTAGCGCCTAACTCGAATTCTCTATTTGCTCGTCTTCCTGGCGCCAAATGAGATCTCATATATGGCTAATCATTACAGGCACAACATGGAAAATGGGTACTAACATCCATATTTGGTCTTTAACATGACCTTATCTTGGTTGCAATCAAGGCGACATACATAGTAGATAATTTAAGCCTTTCTTGGCTCCAAATAAAATAAACTACTAGTCTCATCTTTGCTTGCTCCCAAGCGTTAAGGGCGATTGCTCATGTGAATGAGTCAATCTTGCCTACTGACATCATCATCTGCTAATTATTATGACACAAATCATAATAGCATTAATATCCAATAATCTCACAAAAATAAGTGATCGACTGAAAAAAATACAACCACAGTTTGCACATTTCTAAATTCCAAACATAAATCCTATCAGTATTTCTTGCGATAAGCATATACAACGGAATCCACCATGTGCGCCTCACATGAAGTGGTTCAAGATCACTACCTCTTGCGCAATTACCTCTCTAAAGATATTTTGGTGGCCAATTTGCGTTCATTCAAAATGCGCCCAACAAGCACATTGAATCTTACAAGGGGCAAATTTATATACTACTAGTAGAGCATCCTATCCACAGTCTAATGAGCAAGGTCAAGGTCTAAACTACTCAGTTGACCATTTACAAAAGATAACACCTATCATGTCGAATATGCCAACATAGCGTACTTCATGATCCTACAACAAAAAATCAAGGAATATAAGTCATCTGTTTTTCCTAAAGACAATATGAGGATTCACTCAATAGCTGAGGATCTAGTTTTTACTGATTGGTAAGTCAGTGGGTTTGAAATTTCGCATCTAGAATCATTCTAGGATATTCCTTATGTAAGTCATCAAAGACAAACCGAGAATTTTCCCAGAACAATTCCTAAGGATAGTACATCCAAGCATATAAATTACATCACCCATGTCCATTATGTCTAAAACAAAAAAACCGCCAACACTAGGCGGTGACAACCTCATAAGTTCCTGGCTCATAATGACTAAATAAAGAAAAACTTCTTTTGGACCATTGATCATGCCTCAGTGGTCTTCATCGATCAACGGTGGCCTATCATGGCTCGATGAAATCTAAGAACCACTATTTGGATAACTGTTTTAGGCTGTAAAAGATTTATTGAAACTAGAAATCTTTTTGCGCTCCTAACTTTTCGCCATAAAAGCAAAAGGTAAATCCCTACAGATCTACTTATCCAATTTTCCAGCAAGAAGTTGGGTCACAATGTCCATAAAGTAAAGTTCCAAACTCATGTAAATCATAGCCTAAGTCTAAGCAACCTCACTCCCTAGGAGGAAGTCTTTTTATGGTCTACACATTCCTCAATGGTGCAACTTTTTGATATCTAGTGAGCCTTATACATCAAGAAATGATTATCCAAATCGCGCATAACTTTAGAACAGTTTCACGTCATACCAGAAAGTTAACCAAATCCTAGAAATGGTTATTCCTCAATAACTTCGTCTTAAAATGCATAACATAGATCCACTTTCTAAAAGTAGGGGACTAGAGAGCCTTTGATATTATCTTAGGCTCTTTATCATCTTGTGGAGCAGTCATGAATGTTTCCCTCTCAATCACCTAGTGTTGACGTGGAAAATTTTCACATTCATTACCATGCAACTAAGAATGTACAGTATTCTTCTCTAATGGAGTAATCTACTAGTAGGAACGTCGCTCCCACTGTCCCTAGGATATTGAAAATTTCTTTCCATTCTCAACTAGGCTACATGAAGCGCCATACTTAGAATTCTCTATCTTATAGAGTTCCAAAACTCTATTCATGTCACCTTTATTAAGAAAACTTTATGCGACTCAGTTACACTCCCACAAAGCTACTCATCTATAAGCACATGACTCGGAGGGTTTACATGACAGCATACAATAATGTGCCACATGACCCTAAGTGTTTACAAGATAGCATACAATAATGCATCATAGAACTGTAGGTCTTAACTTCATAACCTTATGAGAAGTAAAATAAAGATAAGCTGCTTGATGGTTATAGATCACCCACAAATGGCTCTCCGCTAACTCATTACTCAAATGGAGTATAAAATCTGATATGGAGGGCACTTAGTTAGGGACATAGACAACAAGCTAAAGTGTAATTCTCAATTGGGAAACATATTGCGCCATCATCCACCTAACAAAAACAATAGTTAATTCCTTATCTTTATTACACCATTGTGTTGATAAGTACTAGGAACAATTAATTTTCTAAGCATCCCTTTCTCTTCACAAAGCTTTCTAAAAAAAACAACACAAATAGATACTCACTACCTCAGTCAAAACTGAAAGCACAAAAGCTCTTACCTAATTGATCTCGACTTCATATGTGCAATGTCAAAAATCATCTCAAAACTTTTGACTTATGGGAGATCAAATAATCTTGACTAAGATGCGTATCATAATATATAAATGTGTCGAGATTGGGACTAGCTATCAAACCCTTACACACATCCAGTCATAAATATCTTAGTGGACTAAATGCGCCAATACAAATACCTTTCTGTGACTTTCTTACTTACTTGTGCGCAATCATTGCGAACAAAGTTATACATTCGCATGAGAGCAAGATGCCACAAGCTAGTGGGCCCAAGAGGGCCTACTCAAACCATTCATGTCATCTTCTCGTCAATGTGATTAAGTACAATAAACCACCTATTCATGACCAATGTCATAAACTAATTCCAATTATTCTAATGTGTGAAGACAAGTGTAAAGATTTAGGCCCAACTACGTAATGACTCATGACTAACTAATGTTCACTAGATCATAAAAGGATGTCATGAAGATATCAAGCGTATAAGTTGCAAATTTAACTAGTAAGTGCTAATCCCCTGCATCTTCAAGTCAACTTTATTCTTCATACACTTTACTACATCTAGTTGAAATATGACAATGGTTCTCTTGCCATCTCCATTTCTCGCTTCATGGTTAGTTGTAATTAATTCTACTATCCATAAGAATAAGAGAATGAGCTATTAACCTATGATTACTCATGAAGTAGCTTAAGCGTGAATCAGGTTAAAGAGTCTAATTTAACACAATGCTCTCACGAGTAAAGCATCAAATTCTTAGAGTTATAACAACCAACTTGGCCTTTACCTTTTTTATTACTATGCTGTAGCTTTTGCACTTGGTGATAAATGCCATTCAAAGGTGTTAGTCTAGCTAAGGAATCATACAAAGAAGCACCTCCTCATGTCTCACACTCAAGCCTGGAAACAATAAGTGTCTAGACTTAGACAAGTTGGCAGTGCTAATAGATTTTGCAGCCACCAGGCACTAATCTTCTCACTTAGAGTTAATAGATTTTGTAGCTTCTAAGTGCTAATCTTTTAACTTTAAGTGATACTTCAACGCACACTGTTATAGTGCGTGAAATTTTACTCCATCCACTACCATCAGTTAGGTAGAGAGAAAAACATTACTCATACTAGCTACTCGTCTTACACTTAATGGCTAACTCGTTCAAGCTCGCATTTCTTGGATGACATGACTCTTGGATATTGTTTCATCCAATAGTGCAACATTATTACAAGTCAAATTTCAAAGTCAATCCATGCAACTCAATAGTCAGGATCACATCTAGATCTATTGAGAGCTTACTAATTTCATAACTCCAAACTCGCCAATCAAAATTACTTAGCATGCTGCTAATCATAGCACAGATATCAGTTTTTATTGTGACAATTAAGGCAACAAAAACACGGCGACGTTGAGTCATGTTTCCTTACTTTAGTTCAACTAAGATCTGATCTAAAGTCTCTAAGACTTTCTACTTATCTAAAGAAATGATTACATTGTTCATAATTGAACATCTCTACTAAGTCTAAGTCAACCAAATTAGCTTCCATAAGCAAAGTCAATTAAAGGAAAAATGTGCATTGGAATTAATTTGATTAGCATATCACAATATAATTTTACTGTAAAAATCTAAATTAAATAATGACAATATTACACAAGTCGCAAGATCGAAAATCTTCTATGCTTGTAATCATCTCTTGCACTACAAGTGAAAATTATCCAAAATTTAATTTGATTGAAGCCCAAAATATTAGTTTTCGGGAGCAAATCTACAAAGATTTCTCTCAATCGAATAACCTCCCACTAACTATGGCATGTCTAAATCATGATAAAATATTTAACTCCACATGATAACATCTCAATGTAATTCATAAAAGAAAACATGCTAGAATATTTACTCATGAAATTAAAATTCACCAATATAAGTAAATCACACTATTTAAAATAACAAAATACTACAATTTCTAATCATTTAAAAGAACTTAACATGTTGTATACAATATTTAAATAATTCCACAACATATTTCTATAATTTTTGCATGTTTTTGGAATTTCTAAAATTACAAGTAATTAATAATTACACAAAAAATCAGAAATAAATATTATAGAATCTAAAAAATATATTAAAAAAAATATACTAGTAAATAAGATATACATAGTAGTAGTCTAATGTAAAAATTTCAAATCTACAATCCAAGTCATGCTCTCCCAACAACAATTTAACGTAAAAATCTCGAGTTATTCATTAATAAAAAATATTTTATTTTTTCAAAAAATTCTAAACCTTTAAAATATTATAGAAAAATGAATTACGAGTCCAACGGTACCAGTCATGTTTCAATCAGAATTATAACGAATAATCTAAAAGCAATTAACGTAGTTTTTAAAATAAAACCAAACAAATAGAGCCTTAACAGTGCCTGCATCAGCGCTTATCCAAGCAAGGATGTCAGCACATGCGTCAGCACACCCGTTAACGTCAAGTCAATAGCACAATGAAGTCAGCAAATCCATCTTCTTTTCCAATGGCTCCAACTCCTATCCAAAACAAGGGTTTGAATTTTCTCATCAATCGTAAGTCAGAATCAACCCCATAATATACTGTTTTGAAGGTTTCGAAATAAGGATTTCAAATATATAATTTTCACAACAGAGAAACAAAACATGTAAAACCAACATACAATCAAAGTTATGAATTTCAAATATAAATCTTAATTTTTCTCAAAATCCGACCATTCGATTTTTTTCAAAATGTTGCAGATATAATCTAAATAATATGGACTACAACATATATGAAATTCAGGACGACCCAATCAAGTATTGATTCTAAACCCGACTCAATTTCTAACATAATATATGCCGTAATATTCAAGAATTGAATCTAAATCATTTAAATTTTGTAAAATTTAAGACTCTAAATTTTTTGTATCGTAGCTTTTGTGGTTAATTGAGCGAAGTCAAAACTCCCCAGTTCTCCGACTGTTCGAAATTTTTCTAGACGATCTTCATTTGGCATAAATTTCATTAGTGAATGCACAATTAGTAGTGGACCATTGTTAGCTCCACCCCAATAATTGCACCTCTAAAACTCAAACCACCCTCCATCACGTTGCCCATATGTTGTTGTGTGAGTGATTTTCCGATCACACTGCCCGTTTAGTAATCAGCTAGAGAGCACCGGCAGAATAGATGACACCTGGCTAACCTGCAACAGAAAGAGAAGATTTCGGCGGTGGTTCGTCCACCCGGGGGCACTCCGACGATCAAGTCAGTATATCTCTCAAAGATAATCAAGTGCTAAATTCACTGCTCAAAGTATAAATTGCGTACCTTAGACCCACGGGGGTGCCTCTCTTTTTATAATTTTCTCAATCCTAGTCCCACTAGAAGCCTGACTTCTATAGACTCCCATTCAGTGTTTACTTTGGACTCTACAAGAGATAAGGATAGACTCCCTAAGAATACTATCCTTATCCATCTCGAAGTCTTTCTTCATACTAGGACTCTTGTCCCTTATCCGCTTATCTCGGATTCCGACATCTTCGGAGGTAACCTCGGCCTTGCCGAGATAACCTCGGCGTCATGACCAGGACACGTGGCACCTCGGCTGACACGTCGGCGTCACCTCGGCTGACACGTCGGCGTCACCTTGCCACATGTTCATACTCAGAAAATATATCCCCACAACTGCCCCCTAGGTTCTATTACCTCAGCATTCTGAGGTGATGGAACCTATATTGGTACCTCCATCCAATACGTCGGTTTAAATCACTTTATCCAAGATCATTGTTTAAGGCCGAAATGCCTCCATGAGGACTTAGGACTCCAAGAGTTCTTTCTAACACATGAACTGTCACGCATCACTTATAAGACTGTTCATCCACGTGTTTTATCCTTACGGGAGCGTGCCTGTAACGCGCCCGTAAGTCGTCTTGCGTCTGCGTGCACCGTCTGACGCATTCGTTGCTCTAGGTGCATTAATTCATTTGCCGTTTTAAGTTTTTAACAAAACTTTTCCCTCTTTTTTCATTTCTTCATTTTTCATTCGATATCCTTGCTTTTTCTCTCTCTTGCTTCTTTCTCTCGAATCCGCCATTGTTCCAGCCTTGAGCTCTACTACTGCCTGCATCCCTTCATTCTAGTGAAGCTCTCGCCGCTCTGTTACTTCTGTAACCGTCGCCTGACTTCGGCGATCCTTTCACCGGCTTCACGTTTTCTGGTAAGCCATTGTTCCTTTTGTTTTTCAATTCCTTGATGCTCTTCATCATTTGTTGCCATTACTGCTCTGTTCAACATTTGATTTTGCGAATCATATATCTGAATGCATTTATTCAATGGCTTTGCTCTTGCCCATGTTTTGAATGTATACTGTTCACCTCTTTCTTGTATTGTTTCCACTGTTCTTGACCTTGTACCCTTTGTACTTTCTATGCTCTTGATAGCCCACCTTTATTCTTGATTCTGAAACTCGTTCTTGTTTTCTGTTTCTTGTGTCTTTTCCAGATTTGTGCTTTCAATCTTTGTTTCCATAAACTTAGGTTTGGGATATGTCTGTAGAACCCAGAACCTTAGGAAAAAACTGAAACCCGTATTTACCTAAGTGTTTGCCAAGGTCACAATAACCCTTTCAAAACGTCTTCTGAAACCCAAACTCTTTGATTAAACCGATATAATGGGTATGTGGAAACATAGGGTAAACACCCCATCCAAATTAGAATACTTCAGACAGGAGTTCGAAATCCCAGCCAACGTCCATCTGAGGTTGGCTGGGGATGATGACTCCATCATGCCTACTGATGATTCCATGCCCTTCCCTGTAGTTGCCTTTATTGAGTGCGGACTTCGGCTTCCACTCAACATCCTTTTTCGCGAGATTCTTCATTATTAGAAGTTGAACCCCATGCAACTTGCCATCAATTCTTACCGAGTGATCAATGGTATCATAGGCTTAGCTAAACAGGAAAACACTAGGATCACCTTAGCCGATATTCAATACTGTTATACCATGTGCGCCCTTAATTTGAAAGAAAAAGGCTGCATTTATTACCTTAAGCCGAGGTCCACAGAGTTTAAAATCGTAGCCGACCTCCCAGACTCCAACAAGGAGGCTGGAGATGATTACTTCATTACCTCAGGAAATTGGGAGTTCGCTCCAGACGAGGACCACCATCTCTACCCTCTTCTTCGATCAATTTTAGAGGGCAAGGGTAAAAGCCCAGCGTTAATACTTGGTTGTTTCTTTTCAAGTCCTTAATACTTTACCTGTTTCTAATGTCTGTTTTCCCCTGCAGCTCTCCGTCAGCCACCAAAGAACTTTCGCCAATCCTTCATTCCCAGCAAGGATTTGAAGAAACTCTTAGACCTACCAGTCCATAAACGGAGGCACCTCTGCTTCTTAATTTCATTCCAACTTATAAATCAGCTCTTCCCGACGTTCCCAGGAGAAAAAAGAAGAAGAGCTTATCTCCTCCCTCTGCCACAACTCCACAAACTGCGTCCACATCTCGGACAGATCAAGGATCAACATCTGACCCAGCTAATCAGCCATCAACCTCGGCTCAATACCTGATTCTGATATCCCAGAGAAAACGTCGACGACGACTTGTCCTTACTGCCGAGATGGGCCGCCCAAAACCAGTTGCCAAAGACCTTTTAGCAGGCCTTCCTTCTGATGTTGAAGCTTAACCAACACAGACCCAGCTTCCACCTAAGCCAAAATGAGTAAAAAAGGCCCAGCCCAAGGCAAAGGTAGCTCAGGTCGACTGTGAGGATACCTTGCCTATTTCCAAACTAGCTCCAAGTGAAAAGACTACCTCTGTCCCCGCGAAGAGGTCTGTTGAAACACTTCTATCTGAATCTACCAAGTCAAAAAGGCCGAGGTCATCTTTTGCAACGACCTCGGGGTCAAAAAAGCCTGGTGCTCCCTGGGCCCCCGCAATTACTTTGGAAGACAAACCTGTCATGGCAAGTGACAGCGCCGATGATATAAACGTCGGCGTTGCACTCAGTACCGCTCTGCTTCTTCTAGGCAATCTGGAGCGGAACGCCGGGTACAGTGAGTACGAGAACTACACCCTGATGCTCCAACATTCTGTTTAGGTAAGTGTTTTTGCTGAGTACTTTTTCTTCATTTCATACTTTAGAATATTTTCTGATATTTCTGTTTTTTTTCAGGCCATCCAGCATGCCCATTCTTTCTCAATGCAATCTTTTGAGAATCGTGAAAAGCTCGCCGAGAAGAAGAAGGAGATCTCTACACTTCAGAAAACCAACAAAAACTTGCAATCAAAAATGAAGATGCTGGAAGATCAGGCCGAGGTCGCCATCAAGGAGAAGGACGAAGCCGAGGAAAAAGTTGGTGCCGCTGAGGCAATAAACAAAGTTCTTCAGGCCCAGCTGAAAGAGGCCGAGGACAAGGTGGCCCAGGCCTAGAAGGAGCTCCAAGATGCCTTGGCCACCAAAGAGGCCGAAATCAAAGATGCCGACGAGAAGGCATATGCTCAGGGCATGGTCGATGTCACGGAGGCCTATGAGCAACAAGTGAAGCATGCATGCAACAGGGGTTTCTCCCTTGGTTGGATGTCCCTTCTGAAAAAGCTTAACGTCCCCGAGGACTCGCCTCTTCGGAGTGCCGACGCTATTCCTCTTCCATTTCCTCCGCTGCCGCCTCCAGCTCAATCTGATGAGTATTCTGAATCTGAGGATCAAGATGAGGATGAGGCCTTGGTGAGGAAATCCAAGGAGGCTGCTGGGGCTAAGTCCCCTCCTCAAAATGAGCAAGTCCTTGACTTGACTCAAGATGAGGAGGTTGAGGAGGTTTCCAAGGAAGCTGCCCTTGAGCAGGTGTCATCCGACGTCCCTCTAGCCGGCAAAAGTGTTGATGAAACCCTTGCCCAAATCGATGCCGAGCTTGCTGCAGAAAAGGCGGCCGAGGTGGCTTCTCAACAATCTTCCGAGGTCCAGCCTGATCCTGTTGCCGATGCTGATGAATCTTAGTATGTTTTTTCTTCTTTTGACTTTTGTACTTTTGTACTTTTGAAACAATGTAAGCTTTTCATATGGTCGATGTGCCCTTTTTTGTGTATGAATGCATCTGCTTTCCCTGAATGCTTGAATCTTTATCTTCTCTTTATTGCTTTTGCATGATTCTATACTTAAAATATTCTGCATGTCTTTAATATACTCTCCCTTCTTTGTGCAACCTTCTCGGGTGACTTACCTCGGTAAACAATGACCTCGGGGTAACTTGTAAATTGCTACAAATTTCAACAAGTGTTTAAACAATGATCTTGGTTTAACTTTAACTTGTAAATTGCTACAAATTTCAACAAGTGTTAAATAATGATCTCGATTTAACTTCAACTTGTAAATTGCTACAAATTTCAACAAGTGTTAAACAATGAGCTCGGTTTAACTTCAACTTGTAAATTGCTACAAATTTCAACAAGTGTTAAACAATGATCTCGTTTTAACTTCAACTTGTAAATTGCTACAAATTTCAACAAGTATTAAACAATGATCTCGGTTTAACTTCAACTTGTAAATTGCTACAAATTTCAACAAGTGTTAAACAATGATCTTGGTTTAACTTTAACTTATAAATTGCTACAAATTTCAACAAGTGTTAAACAATGATCTCGGTTTAACTTTAACTTGTAAATTGCTACAAATTTCAACAAGTGTTAAACAATGATCTCGGTTTAACTTCAACTTGTAAATTGCTACAAATTTCAACAAGTGTTAAACATCACATCGGTTTAACTTCAACTTGTAAATTGCTACAAATTTCAACAAGTGTTAAACAATGATCTCGGTTAATCTTCAACTCGTAAATTGCTGCAAATTTCAACAAGTGTTAAACAATGATCTCGGTTTAACTTCAACTTGTAAATTGCTACAAATTTCAACAAGTGTTAAACAAAACAACTCTGCCTTCTCTCTGCCCCCTAATATGAACCTGAGTTCCACTTGGGTTCTCATTATTCATGTCTCCCAAAAACCAAATTATGTAGTTTTATCAGTCATAAGTGTTGAAGAATTTTGCTAAGATTTTATTAATGTCGTTGGTAAAAAACAAGTAACATCTAATGATAGAAAAATTTCAAATTACAAGTATTCCAGGGTCTTGGCAATGCTTTGCCCTCGTTATCTTCAAGCCGATATGCCCCATTTCCCAATACCGAAGTGATTCTGTAGGGTCCTTCCCAGTTTGGGCCAAGCTTGCCCTCCCTGGGATCCTTCTTATTGCCGACGACTTTTCTCAGGACTAGGTCGCCGACTTGAAATTCCCTAGGATTAACCTTCTTGTTATAAGCTCTGGCAAGTTGTTGCTGGTATGCTGCAAGCTGTATTGCAGCCTTCTCTCTTCTTTCTTCTAGAAGATCCAGATCTCGGGCTAAGAGTACATCATTAGTCCCGTTCTTAACTCCTTGGGTTCTGATCCCTGGGATACCGACCTCCAGTGGAATGACTGCTTCTGTGCCATAAGCCATTGCAAAGGGGGATTCCCCTATTAATCTTCTCGGCGTAGTCCGATATGCCCAGAGCATATTGGGTAATTCGTCTACCCACTTCCCTTTTACTGCCTGCAGCCTCTTCTTTATCCCTTCCAGAATTACTTTGTTGGATGCTTCTGCTTGTCCGTTGCTTTGTGGAAAACTTGGGGTTGAAAAGTAGTTCTTGATCTTGAACTTTGCACAGAAGTTTTTAATTAGCTTGCTGTCAAACTGTGTTCCATTGTTGGCAACTATTGCTCTTGGAATCCCAAATCTGGTGATGATGTTTCTCCATATGAAGTTCTTGACATCCACATCTCGGATCTTGGCAAGAGGTTATGCTTCTATTCACTTTGTGAAGTAATCTGTTGCTACCAGCAGGTACTTCCTTTGCCCAGTTGCTTGGGGTAATTGCCCAACGAGATCCATGCCCCATTGGGCAAACGGCCAAGGACTAGATACAGGGTTCAGGTCAGCAGCTGGCTGGTGTATCAAAGGTGCAACCCTTTGGCATTGTTCACACTTCTTCACGTAGGCTTCTGCATCTTTTTGCATGTAGGGCCACCAATACCCCTGGGTAACGGCCCTGTGAGCTAGTGATCTGCCCCCAGCGTGGCTTCCACAAATTCCTTCATGAATTTCATATAAAAAATCTTCAACCTGCAAAGGGTGTACACACCTTAAAAGGGGTCCAGTGAAGGACCTTCTGTAGAGATGTCCTTCTGCTGTCAGACTGAATCTTGCCGACTTCAATCTGATCTTGTGTGCCTCTTTGCGGTCATCTGGCAGCTTTCCTTCTTTTAGGAACGCAACAATTACGTCCATCCAGCTTGGTCCCATGTCTACGCACATTGCTTCGCGCTCTGTGGTTACTGGTTCAATGCTCGGGGCCGACAAGTATTCAATCATTATTGTCCTTGCTTTTCCTGGTTGTATTGCACTAGCTAGGTTAGCTAATGCATCGGCATGATTGTTATCATGTCGGCTGACCTGAAGCAGTCTACAGTTCTGGAATAAGGCTGCCAGCCTGATGACCTCTTTCACGTAGGCCGACATTCTTTCATCTCGGGTTGCAAACTCGCCCGTTGTCTGGTTAACTATCAACTGTGAGTCACAAAAAACTATTACCTCATCTGCTTGTACTGCTGCTGCCAGCTTCAGTCCTGCAATCAATGCTTCATATTCTACCTCATTGTTTGAGGCCTTGAACCCCAATCGAATGGACTGTTCCAATATTTCTTCATCTGGAGATATCAGTACTACTCCTGCCCCCGCTCTTGTCGGTTTGAACTCCCATCAACGAACAGTTGAAAGGAGTCGCCGATGTAAATGCTGCAGGGTCTGAGTTTCTCTTCTTTCCTCTGTTCCTTGGTCTTTGGCTGGGCTTCTCCTTGCTTGTTTGGATATTGTCTGTCTTGGCTCAACGGAGCCCGATGTTCGATGGACTCTGGCGTGAACTCGGCCACGAAGTTGGCCAAAACCTGGCCTTTGATTGCAGTTCTGGACCTGTACTCCAGATCATACTGGCCTAGGGCGACTGCCCATCTCGCTATTCTTCATGTTAAGTCTCCCTGCTGCAGTAGGGACTTCAATGGATGTTCTGTCAGTACCACAATTTTATGGGCCTGGAAGTAATGGTTTAACTTCTTTAAAGCCATTACTAAGGCCAGTGCCAATTTTTCTATGGGTAGATACCTCATTTCTGCGTTGGCTAGGATTTTGCTTACATAGTAAACAGCCCTTTGCTCCCCTTTTTCTTCTCGGATTAACACTACACTTATTGCATGTTCTGAAATTGCCAAGTACAGGAACAGCTCCTTCCCAGGTTCTGGATTCGAAAGAACTGGAGCTGTGGTGTAACAACCCTCACATTGTTTACTGATTAATTACTGTTTACTGCCAAACTGAGACCGAATATGAAAAGTAATTGAACGGACTGAATTACTGAACTGACTGACTGAAATCTGAAACTGAACTGATTGAGTATATCTAATTAATTGCATATCTATCTGTTTGTCGTTTAATTATCTGTTTGTATTTCTATGTTTAAACTGTTAATTGAAGGTCTTATCGGCGGCCGAATCCAAAATCGATTGAAGTCCTATGGTCGTTAGAATTAATGTGATTTTATGGTGTATTTAATTGAAAACTGATTTGGTATGATTAAATTGGACCTATATTGATCAATTGCATAGTTTGCCTTATTTACATGTTTGCCATTGTTAGTGGCCCACTATATGAACCATATTTAAGGCTTTGTTATACACTTACCAACACATTTCATCAGCCACATTGAGAGCTCTAGCCGACCTAGGAGAGAGAGAGAGAGAGAGAGAGAGAGAGAGAGAGAGAGAGAGAGAAATAAGAGAATTGTGAAATCAACTAGGAGAGTGGCTTGAATTTTAGTAGAATTGAAGGTTGATAGCAACATTGAGCTCCTACACCTTAAATTCAAGACTTAGGTAAAGAATTCACCTTCTCATTATTGTGTTTAAGTTCCTTCTAGCATGGATCATGGTAGTTTAAAGAGTTAAGGCATGAATTGGTTCAAAAGTGTTGAATTAGAGCTAAATTGTTGCATGCATGTACACATCTCACATTATTGAGGTTGTTCTTCAAAGATTTTCACATGCATGTCCATGTCAATGTTAAGAACCATGTTTTCAACTTGTTTTTGTAAGATTTGGCTCACTTGAGCTTGTATTTAAAGCTTTAAAGATGATCAAATTCATGCATGTTTGCATGTCCATCTTATTCATGAAATTGGTTTGAAATTGGGTTGAATTAAACACCCTTGGGCTTTGATTTTACAATTGAGCTTTGGAATTATGTTAAATTATGAGTTTTGGAATGTTTTCTGGAAAATTGGCCCAAGAGGATCGAAATTTATGCATTTAAACTTAAGTTTTGGGCTTGGGACTCAAATCTGGAATTTTCAGATTTTGGTCTTCCGCTCGAGCGGGGTAAGTACCGCTCGAGTGGGAAATTCGAGCTCCCAGCATCTTGCACTGTTCATCAGTCCGCTCGAGCGGAGGAATGTACGCTCGAGCGGAGGATTGGGTGACACGCTCGAGCGGGCGTCGAGCGTGAATTTCACCTATCCAGTACTTTTTGGTCTGCTCGAGCGGGTAAGTTGACGCTCGAGCTGGGACCTTTGTTTGCTTGTACGCTCGAGCGGAGTAACCTACACTCGAGCGGGACCCTGTTTCATTGAAAATTCTGAAAATGCTTTTAAAAGTGCATTTTTGCATCCTCATTGCATCCTAGGCATTCTTAGGCCTAGTTTAAGACATCTTAAAGAGGATATAGATGTAGAACACACCGAGGCAAATTAGGGATTAAGTTATTATCTTTCCCAACTGTATAGCTTAGTGTGTGTTCAATCTGTAATTGTGTAGGGTTGGCTTCCGGAGACGCGCTTTAGCTTACTGTAGCCCAGAACTCTGTGAGTAATAATTGTGTAAAGATATGTTCAAAATGATTATCTTCTGAATACTGAACTGAACTGTTTACTGAACTGATATTGTTTACTGGAATGAATGTATGTCCTATATTCTGAACTGTACTGTGGCATCCTTAGCACCTACTGTTTACTGTTACTGTTACAGAGATCTCTGTCGGTTCCCTCGTGGAACCACTACTGTTTACTGACTGATGGCCATCATTACTGTTCGGTCTTTAAAACCTACTGCTTACTGTACTGTTATGCTAATGGATGTACCACATATGACTGATTGACTGAAAGACTGAAATACTGATTTAATGAACTGTTTTCATTACTATAAGGACATTCATTCTAAACCTCTTTACGCATTATGTTATTCACTGGGCTTTAGCTCACTGCTCATATATATATATAGGTGTACAGGCACCAGACCGCAGCTAGGAGCATCGGGGTAAACTCCAGTTTTGTGAAGCCAACCATTGTGCCTCACTGCGAGGTTCCGAGCCTGCCAAGCTATGGCTTAGGGGTGCTTTTATTTCCCCGTCTGTCTTTGTACTGTTTTTGTAATACTGTATAGACCGTATTGTACTGTTTAATAGGGATTTGGTCCCTGCTCTGACTGGTTGTATATATTGTACATACTGTTTGTCTCTGACTGCATAAATGTATGAAAAATCTTTTTGGCATACAGACTGTCATAGCTCATTGGACATTGTTTATTTACTGTATTGGCTTCCGTCAAGCCCCTGTACTCTGTATTACTGTATTACTATTAAGCAGGCTTTCGGTAATCTAGGGTTACTGGCCGGTTACGGTGCTAAACCCATAGGGGCGGGTTTGGGTCGTGACATGTGGTCAGGTACTTCTTCAGATCGGCTAATGCTTCTTCGCACTCCTCTGTCCAAAGAAAGTCTGTGGCTTTCTTCACCAACTTGAAGAAAGGTTTACACTTGTCTGAGCTTCTGCTTATGAACCTGTTCAGGGCTGCGGCCCTTCCAGTTAGCATCTGCACCTATTTTGCCGACGTCGGGCTCTTCAACTCTAAAATGGCCTTGATCTGATCTGGGCTGGACTCAATGCCCCTCCTTGTCACCAGGTATCCTAAAAACTTACCAGATCCAACTCCAAATGCACACTTTGATGCATTGAGTCGGAGCCGATATGTTTTAAGGATTTCAAAGACTGCTTTTAGATCGGCAAAATGTCCCTCAGGCTCCTTGGTGTTAAGGACCATGTCGTCGATGTAGACTTCTACTGTTCGGCCAATCAGGTGCTTGAACATCTTGGTTACCAATCTTTGGTAAGTGGCTCCTGCGTTTTTTAACCCGAAGGGCATCACTCTGTAGCAGTATAGCCCTTTGGGGGTGATAAATGCAGTCTTTTCTTTATCCGCAGGGTCCATATCTATTTGGTGATACCCCTTGTAGGCATCTAGGAAGCTCATCCTTCCATGTCTCGAAGTGGCATCCACTGGCTAGTCAATCTTGGGTAGAGGGAAGCTGTCTTTGGGACAGGCTTTGTTTAAACTGGTAAAGTCTACGCAGACCCTCCATTTACCGTTCTTCTTCTTTACCACCACTGTATTGGATAGCCATGTCGGGTAGTGAACTTCTCTAATGGCCCTAGCCTCCAGAAATCTATTTACTTCTTCCTCTACTGCTTCGACGTGCATCAACGTCGGTCTTCTGGCTCATTGAATTACAGGTTTGGCCGACCTGTCAACATTCAGTTTGTGGCAAGTGACCTCGGGGTCAATGCCAGGCATTTCGTAAGGTGTCCAAGCAAACACCTCAATATTGGCCCTTAAAAAAGCTTCCAACTCTTTTTCTTCTTCTTCGGCTAAGCTCGAGCCGAGAAGAAAGAACCGTTCTTCATCCCCATCCTGGACGAGGATTTTCTTCAGTGCCTCTTCGCTCTTCTCGGCTGGCTCCTTGCCGACGTCTTCTAGGACTTCCACGTCGTCATCTTCAATTGCTGCCTTTTCTGGCTCTCGTATGCTGCAGGTAGACTTCATTACTGCCATGGAGCAATTCTTCGTCTGCAGCTGATCGCCCCTGACTTCCTCTATCCTATATTCTGTTGGGAATCGCAATAGTTGATGCAATGTTGAGGGAACTGCCCCTATTGCATGCAGCCATGGCCTTCCCAAGATGATGTTGTAAGGAGAGGGTGTGTCAATGATGGTGAACTCTGTCTTGATCTTCCTGGTGCCAGCCTGTACCTCCAAGTTTACTGCACCCAGTGGCCATGTCAGCGTTCCATTGAACCCAACCATTGGGCCATTGGATTGTTCCATATCGTCCGGGTGAAGGCCGAGCTCCTTGTAACATCGGACGTACATGATGTCACAAGAGCTACCTTGGTCAATCAGGATGCGTTTCACTTGGCACTCCCCAACCTGGAGGGATACTACCAAGGCATCATTATGCGGATGCTGGACCATCTCTAGGTCAGCTTCAGTAAAGGTTATTGTTGGTCCCTGGCATTCTTCTGCGCGATGTCTTTTCTCCCCGATTTGATAGACATGCTGTAGGTGTTTTACCTTCTGGGTCTCCCCTCTAATTTCATTCTCGTCGACCTTTGAGTGAATCACATTGACTACCCGAGGTCCTCCTGCCTGAGGTTGCTGTACTGGGGGAGGCGGAGCTGCTGGTGTTTGAGGTAATCTTGCCTGTTCTTCTCTTGTTCTAGCCTCGTCGACCAGGTCTCTCAGATGGCCTTGCCTTACCAAATCTTCCAAGTGTGCTTTCAGGGCTCTGTAACCTTGAGTTGTGTGCCCCTTTTCATTGTGGTAGGCACAATGCCTGCCAACGTTCCTCCCCATGAATTCCCCTGGTGCCCTTGCTGGTGCTCTGAAATAGGGCTGGTTCCGAATTTGATCCAGGACTTTGTGAATTGGAGTTCGGAACACAGTTGTCACTGCCTGGGCAGCCCTCAGTTCTGCTTCGTGCTTGTTCGACCCGTTGTTACCTCGGCCTCGCTTCGGCGAGCCGTTTCCTTTCTCTTGCTTTATCTCCTTGGCCCCCGACATATCTTCCTCGGCTCTGGCATACTTCTCGATTCTCGCTATGAGCTCTTCCATGCTTTTTGGCAAAGTTTTTGCCAAAGATTTCCATAGTGGCCAGTTATCTTTTAAGCCGTTCTTGAATGACACGACCGCCACTTCGTGATTATACTCTGGTATTCGGTTGAATACCTCATAGTATCTTTTTGCATAGGCCCTAAGGCCTTCATCCTTACCGATCTTCAGAGCCATCAATGCGTCAACCCTTAGTAGCTGTAGTTTGTTTGTCACGAACCTGGCCACAAACATCTCGGCCAGGCCTTCCCAAGTCTTCACGCTTCCCTTCGGTAGTTTGTGGAACCAATCTGATGCAATCTCCCCAAAGGATGAGGGGAACACTTTGCAGAGCAACGGCTCGTTCCCACTATACAATGCCATTGAGTTCAAATATAATTCGACGTGAAAGTTGGGGTCTGACTTACCATCGTATTTGAAACCTCAGCATACTGAATCTCTTTGGCGCCTCAAACCTGTCCAATTCCACCGAGAATGGTGTCCTCGGCTTATCTGGGGAATTTACCTCAGCTTCGGCATTCTGTTGCTTCCTCTTGAGGTAATCTCTTAAGTCCTCTTTTGTCATTCCAGGAGCTCGACTATCTCCTACTTTTAGTCTTTTTGGTGCACTGCTTTCAACTTCGTAGTGAGTCCTCTTCGACCCTTCTCCATGAGTTGTGTTGAAGCACAGCGCCTGCCCCTGAACATGCCGATGTCCCTTGGGGTCGGCCTCCTTCGTATGATGCGTCCTTCGTGATTCTTCTCTTCTTGGCTCCCTTCGTCCGACCTCCCTTGAAGGTCGGTGAGAGTGTCTTTCACTCCCGTTGTGCTGAGGGGCTACGGGGATTGTTCTCTGTACTCCCTTCTGGGCATTGGCCACTGGAATCGGCGTGTCCTGCAGCGGGAACGGTGGCTGCATGACGTTATTTTGCATCATGAAATTGACGACCGACTGTAGGTTTGCCAATTTATTTTCCATCTCTTTCATCTCTTCGTCCCTCCGCAGGCATCTATCCTTCCATACCTGGAGGTCGTCTTCGTTGTAGTAGCCACTTCGATCTGGTTTCTTTGGTGCGTCACTAGTCTGGCTGACGTCCTTTACGCCGTAACCCTGCTCACGAGTTCCTGCATTGCATTCGTCTTCTGTGACCTCAAGGTCAATAGGTCTCCCACTCCCAGCAGGAGTGTCATCCCCAATCTTTTCCTTCTGTCCTTTACTGGCCATCTATTCTCCTGTCCTTCCCACAGACGACGCCAAATTGTATGAGTGATTTTCCGATCACACTGCCCGTTTAGTAATCAGCTAGAGAGCACCGGCAGAATAGATGACACCTGGCTAACCTACAACAGAAAGAGAAGATTCCGGCGGTAGTTCGTCCACCTGGGGGCACTCCGACGATCAAGTCAGTATATCTCTCAAAGATAATCAAGTGCTAAATTTACTGCTCAAAGTATAAATTGCGTACCTTAGACTCACGAGAGTGCCTATCTTTTTATAGTTTTCTCAATCCTAGTCCCACTAGAAGCCTGACTTCTATGGACTCCCATTCAGTGCTTACTTTGGACTCTACTAGAGATAAGGATAGACTCCCTAAGAATACTATCCTTATCCATCTCGAAATCTTTCTTCATACTAGGACTCTTGTCCCTCATCCGCTTATCTCGGATTCCGATATCTTCGGAGGTAACCTCGGCCTTGCCGAGATAACCTCGGCGTCATGACCAGGACACGTGGCACCTCGACTGACACGTCGGCGTCACCTTGCCACGTGTTCATACTCAGAAAATATATCCCCATAGTTGTATATGTGTATAAGAGAGTTACGTTATCTTGAGCATTTAATAATTTATTTAAGAAAATTATATTAGAGAAAAAAAATTATTTGGAAGTGCAAATAAACCAAACTGTTAATAATATTATTGGGTTAATTGTAAAAAAAATTCAAGATTTCATGTGTTTTTCACTTTATACCCTAGTGTTTTAATTTCAACAAATTAAATCCTAGAATTCTATCCGTATTTCAATGTTTTCCATCCCCTATTCATCTCTATCTGTATAAGGTAACGTAAAATCGTTTTGGAGTCTAAAGTAAAAAATAGTGGGGTTTAAAATGAAAAATGAGTAAAACTTTGGTTTTATTATTATTATTATTTATATTTTTTTTGTAATTAACCATTTTTTAAAATTAAAATTAAAATTATTCAAAACAAAAAAGGTTAACAAAAAAAAAATTATTAAAATAAAAATTATTAAATCCTCTCTCAAAACAGGACTCCGGGCCTGTGAAACTTTTTTAAGTCATTTTTTGAAAACACGATTTTGAGTTTCGATTGGTGTTTTGAAATTTTTTTATAAAAATAAAAAAAATTAAAGTAATTCATATTTTTTATTAAAAAAATTATTTAAAAATGATACGAATTTATTAATAACACAGGTTTTATGAATTTAAGAGCCAAACAATGAGAGGCTTCTTCAAGTGGTTCATGTATCAACCTCACTTTGTTGCTCTTTTCTATTAAAAGAAAATGAATTGTTTGGTGTAATTTATTATAAATCAAAAATTGATACTCAGAAAACACAAGTCAAAAGCACCAATTCCTTGCTTTCAAATGATGTGTTTGGTGTAATTTATTGTAAATTAAAAGCCAATAATCTAAAAGTATATGGCAAAAGTACCCTTTTGCCCATATTTCAAAAATCTGTTTTTCTTCAACTTATTTAAGTGATTTTTAGCTAATAAAGTAAAAATTGTACCAAACAATTTGTCACAAATTCCCAAAATAAAAAAATTATAAAAAAGTCAGATAAGTTGCACCAAACAACAACAAAAAACTTTTTTTTTTCTTTTTTCTTTTTTAACTTATTTAAATTATTTTAACCTCATAAGTTGTAAACAAAAATTTTATCAAACACTCTAATGCAAACTTTTAAAAAATAATAATAATAAAATAAAATAAAAAGTTGATTACATTTCAAGTAACATTTCTTACATAGTCATCAAAATTAGAGACGAAATCAACATTTTATCATCGTAAGAGTCAAAATTTGAATAAAATTTTTTTACCATATATATAAGCACACATGTACATACACAATAAGATATGCAAGTTATATACACATAAAAATTAAATATTAGGATTAATTACAAAAAAAATCCCAAAGTATCATGTCTTTTTTACGTTAAAATCCCAGTATTTTTCGCTTTAAACCCCAAAATGATTTTCCGTTACCTTACATAGACGAAGATGGACGAAGGAGGTACATTGAAACACGAATGGAACTCCAAAATTTAATTTTTGAAATTGAAACACCGGAATTTAAAGTGAAAAACGCGTGAAACATTATGATTTTTTTTTTTTTGTAATTAACCCATAATTATTTATTTGAGATTAGATCTTTCAAGTTGGTAATCTAACTTGAGAGATCGGTTGAGCTTAATAGGTTCATTTTAGAACTAGTTTTAATGATTTGAACTGTTTACTTTTTAGAACTCGTTGAGTAAAATATTAATATAAAAAATTAAGATGATCACATATTAGTAGTTATTTGTTTTAATGACATTTATTTTGAAAGTAATAGACGACAATTATAATTTTAATAGTAGCCATTCATTAATTTTTTTGTAATACAAATGTGATTCAAACATACAGTTACCGATATTTGATCATCTTAAATTTTTACATAAATATTATACTCAATAAGTATTAAAAAATAAACAACTTAGATTACTGAGATTGGCTACAAAGTCAATCTATCAAATCCAAAGGCTCTATCAAATTGAAATGTCTGGCGCTTTTTTGATAAGTCCCATTTATAACTGTTTAGTTCCATAAAACCCAAACTGTTTCTGAATATTCCATTAGGTCCATTAAATGTAAATGGACGAAACAACCCTCTCCGTCTCTCCCGCGTGTAACTGATTCTTCAAAACCCATTCCTATTCCAACACGATACTCACATCGCCTCCAAAAACCCTAGATTCACATCGCCTCGTCGTCCATCGTCCTCCATCGTCCTCGTCGTCCATCGTCCTCCATCGTCGACCATCGACCCCATATTCCTCTTCATCTCACCACTGCAAAGGTTCACATCGGAAGGAGCGTGATTCGTCGTTCAGAATTCCTGTCGTCCCACTGAGTTTTCCATACCCACCAACAATGACGAACAAAAGTAAGTACTAACATTCCACCTTCTGCTTTTGAATCATAATGTCATCACCGATGTATACGTCTACCTTTCTGGTTTTCCGGATTTGAAATCATAAACACAGATGTTTTCGGATTTGATTTTGTAAAAATAGATGATGTCAACATTCACATAAGCGTTGATTACTGTGTAAACTTACAGTAGTATATACTGCTGTATACATTCACAGCAGTGTGTAACGATGTGAACATTCACATCAGTGTATGACGATGTGAATGTTCACATTACAGTCAATGTTGATATTGTTCATAGTTGATGTCCACAGAATCCCCAAATTTCAGTCAACAATGTGATGGAATGTGATGTAAATATTCACATTGCGACATCAATGTTGGACTTGTTTGTTTCATTGGGTATAGTTTGGTTCTGTTGGTTCCCCTCTTTGATTTTTAACAAATTATAACATAATGTGATCAACCATGTAAACATTCACATTGCCCTGTAACTATTGTACTTTTCAGAATTTATTTGGCACACAAGGATGATGTGAACTTGCACATTAGTGTTCCTTATTGGGTAAACTTACAGTAGTAGACACTGATATGAACATGGACATCATGTGAATGGTCACATTAATGTCAGAACCCCCAAACTTCACGCAACACTGTGATGCATTATGATGTAAATATTCACATTGCCCAATAAATGTCCAAGTTGTTTGTGTCATTGGGTGTAGTTTGGTGCTGTTGGTTCCCCTCTTTTGATTTTGCTCACATTGGCTAGTAACTGTTGTCATTTTCTGAAATTATTTTGCAAACATGTATGATGTGAACATTCACATTAATGTAAATATTCACTTCACGCAACATTGTGATGCATTATGATGTAAATATTCACATTGCCCCATAAATGTCCAAGTTCTTTGTGTCATTGGGTGTAGTTTGGTGCTGTTGGTTCCCCCCCTTTGATTTTGCTCACATTGGCTAATAACTGTTGTCATTTTCTGAAATTATTTTGCAAACATGGATGATGTGAACATTCACATTAATGTAAATATTCACATTGTGACATCAATCTCCAAGTTGTTTGTGTTATTGGGTGTTGTTTGGCGCTGTTGGTTCTGTAACTATTGTACTTTTCAGAATTTATTTGGCACACAAGGATGATGTGAACTTGCACATTAGTGTTCCTTATTGGGTAAACTTACAGTAGTAGACACTGATATGAACATGGACATCATGTGAATGGTCACATTAATGTCAGAACCCCCAAACTTCACGCAACACTGTGATGCATTATGATGTAAATATTCACATTGCCCAATAAATGTCCAAGTTGTTTGTGTCATTGGGTGTAGTTTGGTGCTGTTGGTTCCCCTCTTTTGATTTTGCTCACATTGGCTAGTAACTGTTGTCATTTTTTGAAATTATTTTGCAAACATGTATGATGTGAACATTCACATTAATGTAAATATTCACTTCACGCAACATTGTGATGCATTATGATGTAAATATTCACATTGCCCCATAAATGTCCAAGTTCTTTGTGTCATTGGGTGTAGTTTGGTGCTGTTGGTTCCCCCCCTTTGATTTTGCTCACATTGGCTAATAACTGTTGTCATTTTCTGAAATTATTTTGCAAACATGGATGATGTGAACATTCACATTAATGTAAATATTCACATTGTGACATCAATCTCCAAGTTGTTTGTGTTATTGGGTGTTGTTTGGCGCTGTTGGTTCCCCCCTTTGATCTTTAGCAAATTATAACGTAATGTGATCACCCATGTGAATATTACATTGCCTTGTAACAGTTGTCGTTTTCGGTATTTATTTTGCAAACATGGATGATGTGAACATTGACATTAGTGTTGATTACTGGGTACACACTGATATAAACATTGACATCATGTGAATGGTCACATTAATGTCAGAACCCCCAAACTTCACTTAACACTGTGATGCATTATGATGTAAATATTCACATTGCGCCATCAATGTCCAAGTTGTTTGTGTCATTGGGTGTAGTTTGGTGCTGTTGGTTCCCCCCTTTGATATTTAGCAAATTATAACATAATGTGATCACCCAGGTTAACATTCACATTGGCTAGTAACTGTTGTCATCTTCTGAAATTATTTTCCAAACATGGATGATGTGAACATTCACATTAATGTAAATATTCACATTGTGACATCAATCTCCAAGTTGTTTGTGTTATTGGGTGTTGTTGGCGCTGTTGGTTCCCCCCTTTGATCTTTAACAAATTATAACGTAATGTGATCACCCATGTGAATATTATGTAATATTTGAAATTGGATGTATGCCTATGTTGGTTGGTGCCTAATATGAAATTTAATTGTTGGCAGAGGGACTACATCATAGCTTTGGTGCACAACATTGGGCCATCATCACCATTATGGACCAACTTATCACCAAATTCGTAAGCCTAAAATCGATTTCTACACATGTTCCATAACCATTACCCACCTAAATTTCAAAATCTAACAACAAGTTCGTATTTTCAGGGTGGATTGCGGGCCTGCAGTTTGTTACATCATGAGGACACATGTATACCGTGAAGACATTGTTGCCAGCCTAGCACGCTATGAATGGTGCCAAATAAGAGACTCATTAGTACACCTTTCCCTGAACCACAGAAAGACAGTGCAATGTGAAAACCTATAGGTGGGGGTTGTCCACCTATCACTGTTACCCAAATCTGTTATCCACATTTAAGACAATTTAGTGTCAATAGATTTTTCATATTGGAGCAGACTAGCTTAATTGTAAATCAAGTCTATATCACAGCTTGTACAGATATTTTTTCATTCAATATATGTATATGCATTTTCAGGCCTATTTTGCGTTGGTCATGCACATTGAGATTGTATTTTTTTTTTTTTTTGAATGCACATGACATGATGTGAATGTTCACATCATAGAATGATCATGCACTTTCTTCTGTTTTAAACCATACTACATGAATGTGAATATTGCTTAAAGTGTTCAAGTAACACAATATGGCAGGTGTGCGTATGATATTTCTTAACACAAGTCAATATACACATCTAATAATTTGATGATGTGAATATACACATCATAACTTCTGATTATGCGAATGGCAACAACGATGTCATGAATATTCACATCTTATGAGTTGATGATGTGAATGGTTACATTGATGTAAACATTCATGTCATCTACTTCGATGCTGTTAACAGTAACAACAATGTGAACATTCCCAACACAGAAATGTTTGAAAGATCAACAATGTGAACATTCACATAATGTAATTATATTACACCAGTGTTAATGTTAACATCATGCATTCATCCAAAACACAACCAACATAAATGTCAGATTGGTACCATAAAAAAGTGAAAATAAAACACAAATCAAATACTGGGTACACACTGATATGAACATTGACATCATGTGAATGTTCACATTCCAATGTTGTTCAATGTTGTGAAGCATACAAGTACAGTTCAAGTGTTAAATCCATAATTCACATTAAACAAGATGTGAATATTCACACCCACACAAAAGCCTCATTAAACAAACATCAAAGTAAAAGTGAGACCATCCACATTCTGCACATGATATGAACACGATGTAAACATTTACATTGACACATATACTCTGAATTATAGAAGATCCACATTCATCACTAATCTCATGACCTCCCCTCCAAAGGACCATGATGTAAACATTCACATTGATCCATATAATTTCCATTATATCACTCAAACAGAGCCTTCTTACGCAAAACTTAAAGTAAAATGCAAAAATCGACATTCTTCACATAATACTAACAGGATGTAAACATTCACATTGTTCCACACACTCTGAATTATAACATTCACATTGTTCCACACACTCTGAATTATAGAATATCCACATTCATCACTAATCTGATGACCTCCCCTCCACAGGACCACGAAGCAAACATTCACATTGATCCATTTACTCTCAATTATATCACTCACACAGAGCCTCATTAAGCAAAACTTAAAGTAAAATGCAAACATCGACATCCTTCACATAATACTAACACGATGTAAACATTCATATTGTTCCACATACTGTGAATTATAAAGGATCCACATTCATCACTAATCTGATGACCTCCCCTCCACATGACCACGATGTAAACATTCACATTGATCCATATAATCACAATTACATTACTCAGACATAGCCTCATTAAACAAACATCAAAGTAAAATGCAAACATCCACATTCTTCACGTAATACGAACATGATGTAAACATTCACATCGTTCAATATCGGTGTATGGGTCTTGTTCAGAAGTCCCTCGTCGACTGGGGGAGTCACTGACGCTGGGTTTCTACTCCAACGTGTGCTGTTTCTCTGCTCCAGCACGAGGTTGACGGGCGTTGGGTTCTACCCTTGCGTGTACTGCTTCTTTGCTCCGGTGCTGGTTTTTATCGGCGATAAGCACTTTCAGGTGCATGTGGTGGGATGGTTATATGTTCTGGGAGATGTAGCCGGCTATGGTGGATGCGTCGTTGGCGGGTCTGCGTTGGTATGACAAGTGTTATTTGTTCGTATTTGGTTGTGTGATCAACCCGGCGTTGTTATTTGTTCGTATTTGGTTGTAATGCCGAAGCGATTCCGGCGCTGGTGTTGGGGTTCCTCGTTGGGTTCTCTCTTCCGGCGTTTGGTGTGGGTGTTTCGCCGGAGTTGATGACTGGCTTCCATGGAGGTTTTTTTGGTTCATTCATGTTCCTTTTTTAATGGAGCGTGGCCTCACGTTCGGCCTGCAGCGTGACGTTGGTTACGTATTAACACAGTGTATATATATATATAAGGGTATAATAGTCCATGTATAAATATGAAATTAAAAAAATGGACTTTATGGAATAAGCAGAAAACTATATGGGACTGATTGGGATATAATTTTTCTTTGTGGACTTATTGGGATAAAACATCTCTAGATGGGATTTATCAATAAATTCCCCAATAAAGAATTACTTAAAATATCCATTTAAATAAAAAAATGTGCATGCACATGCACATTTTTTTAGGTGAATAGAACGTGCATCATAAGTTGCACATGCATCCTTGGGTTATGTGGGAAACAAATTGTGGTGTCGGATAATTGCGTAATCAGATGATTAGGATAGATGCAATCGTGGCCATTAATTTAGTAATCCCGTAATTGGATGATTAGGATAGATGCGATCTTGGGCATCACATCACTACAGGTAGACCAATCAGTCTACGGAGCCTTGGTAGAGAGGTGGTGGAACACCACTAACTCCTTCCACTTCTCGACCACCAGGGAGATGACAATGACCCCCTATGACTTTTCCATGATCACCGATCTTTCGGTAGGGAGTGATGCAATCCCTTTCGACATCGACCTGAGTCAATGGTCCGTTGCTCAAATGTTCTTTCTCGGGGCTGTCCCATCCCCCACTCGCCATGGGATGATTTGCTACAATTGGCTCTGGCAACATTTTCATAGGATAGAGCCAGTGACTCCAGAGGCGATAGCCTAGTATGCCCGCTGATTCCTTCTCTATGTCCTCGATACTACCCTGTTTGCGAACAAGGAGAATATTGTAGGAATCTATCTTTTGAGCAGTTTGGTGGAGCTCTTGCGAGTGAGGAAGTATAACTAGAGTGGAGCTAGCCTCGCCACCCTCTATCGGTACATAAGCTCCATGTCCAACCGAAAGGCGGAGCTAATTGGAGGCTACTAGAGGACATGTGAGGTACATCCTACACTTTCTTTCAATTCAGTTGTATTTTAATGCTTGTTTCATTTCCATTTTTGCCTTTTGATTTTCTAACATGTTTTATTCCATGTAGTTATGGCTTTATACTTACTTTCCCTGCATCGCCCCGATCCTGAGGTTTGAGATAGCCCTGGTGGTGCCTTGCTCCTTATACTACGGCAGGAGGCTCTGCCCTCATGGCCAACATGTCCGCAGCTTCACTGCTTGGCATCGCTTTTTCAACATCGTGACTGCCGTCATGGTAAGCATTCACAGACTCTCTATTTCCCCATTCACTATCTTTTGCATCAGGAAACTAAGCTGTAAATTTTTTCTTTGCAGATCGAGTGGCACCCTTGGTGTCATGACCCAAACCGCCCCTATGGATTAGAGTCACAACCGGCCAGTAATCAAAAGATTACCTACGACTTCAGTCGAAATCAATTCAAAGTTTATAATAAGGGGCCAATTAGCGGAACTAAAATGTTAGAAAATAAAAAATTAAAAAAAATAAAAGAGAGAGAGAGAGGAAAGTGGGATCATGGGATCATAGAAGGATTGATGAGAAAAGGAAAAAGTAAGAGAGAGAAAAGGGAAGATAGAAAATGTACATATAGGATATTTTTTGAAAAATATATCTCAGCCGTTGTTTTATAATTTGAATAGATCTAAGCCGTTCAAATGTCCTAGTAGGACAAATGTGTATAGGACAAATTCAAAAACCATCCTGCTTTATTATATACATCTTGAAGATTTATATGAGGTCTAAATTTACGAAGTCTATCAGGTATTCGATATATTTAAAAATAATAATTCATTGCTCAAATTCATTTAATTTGTGGACTAAAAAATTCATTAATATAATCTCCACCACACATAGTAAAATCTAACTCTTAATTCTGGAATCGCAAACTTTTCCATATAATATGAATAAAAATATGTGAACAAAAAGGAGAAAATAAAAAAAATAAACAAATAGAGAAAAAAATAAAAATGGGAGAAAATAAAAAAAATAAAAAAATAAAAAATAAAAAAAGAGATAGGGAGGTGGGATCGTGAGATCATAGAAGGATGGGTGTGAAAAGGAAAAAGTAAGAGAGAGAAGAGGGAAAATAGAAAATGTACATGTAGGATATTTTTTGAAAAATATATCTCAGCCGTTGTTTTATAATTTGAATAGATCTGAGCCGTTCAAATATCCTAGTAGGACAAATGTGTATAGGATAAATTCAAAAACCATCCTGCTTTATTATATAAATGTTGAAGATTCATATGAGGTCTAATTTTATGAAATCTATCAGGTATTCAATATATTTAAAAATAATAATTAATTGTTCAAATTCATTTAATTTGTGGACTATAAAATTCATTAATTTAATCTCCACTAGACAAAGTAAAATCTGATTCCTAATTCTAGGATCGCAGACTTTTCCATATAATATGAATAAAAATAAGTGAACCAAAAGGAGAAAATAAAACAAAATAAACAAATAGAGAGAAAAATAAAAGTGAGAGAAAATAAAAAAAAATTTAAAAAAAAAATAGAGGAAGGTGGAATCATAAGATCATAAAAGAATGGGTAAGAAAAGAAAAAAAGTAAGAGAGAGAAACGGGAAAATAAAAAATGTACATGTAGGATATTTTTTGAAAAATATATCTCAGCCGTCATTTTATAATTTGAATAGATCTGAGCCATCCAAATGTCCAATGTCTGTAGGACAAATTCAAAAACCATCCTACTTTATTATATAGATATTACATATTGATATTAATGTATTCTTACACCAACAGTATGCAAATAATATGCAATAGTTGGTTCAATGAATTGTATTATGAGATGAGTTGTTAAACAAAATCATGTAATTGTGCAATTAATTTTGACAGGGATAGGCCTATAAAGACCACAACCCACAGTGAACAAACCCAAACCCACCATTTGGAGCCCAGTGCATAACCCAGTTGGTAAAGCCCAGGACAGCTGGAGGCTAACTGGGCGTGAAGGGCCAACGACATTCAGACATATGGCAGGTGAAGGACAGGCCACATCAGCAGACAAAGATCTGCAAAGTTATTGCCACAACACATCACCATTAATGCAGCCCATCACAACATTTATTACGACAACACCTCCCCGTCGGAACAGCAACCCCCTTACCCTGAACAAGGTGAGTTACAACACAGACTTTCGGCGGTAAAGGCAGGTGAGAAGAGACAGCGAAATGATGACCAAAGAATATAAGCCAACGTTGAGGACGAGAAGAAGGTTAAGCTTTCTCTATCTCCAATCTCTCTCTCTCTCCATATTCCACTTCCTCTATTAACTTGCTCGTTGGAGGGTTCGCCGGGGGACTACCTCGTTCCCCGTTGAACTTGTTTGCAGGTACTACGGTGGGCTCGATCTTCAGCACCTAGGCTTGAGGAACTTGGATCAGTCCAATCCATCCCTTGGAACAAACTGTATGATCAGTACGGTGGGCTCGATCTTCAGCACCTGGGCTTGAGGAACTTGGATCAGTCCAATCCATCCCTTGGAACAAACTGTATCATCAGTTGGCGCCGTCTGTGGGAACGTGTCTTATCCGTGCGCCAGTTGTGCTCATTGTCGCCGGAGACCCTGTCCTAACAACTTTTTCCTTTTACCCATCCAAGTGTATGGTCACGACTAGATCTATGGCTTCTCACCATAATGCCGCCGATCATCAAACCGACCCCCCCAATCTAAACAACCCACCACAATACTTCGTCGAGCTTACCAACAGCATTAACCGCATGGCCGAGCAAAACCAGGCCCTGATAAATGCCTTACTCCAAAGAAATCTCCCTATGCCTCCTCCTCCACCTCCAGATGTCCCGCCTAACCAAGAACGAGCCCCGAGCCATACTTTGCCGCAGCCCTATCCACCAAACTTGGAAGGTCTGCAGCCCCCTCTCCTGCATGTAAATCCACCACCTCCTCCTCCTCCACACCCATCGATCATAGCACCGGCCCCTGAAGGGGAAGCCAGCAGCGTCCAGCCCCTGTTTCCCTCCGGAGGTGACAACGTTCCCCTCTGGGACGCTGAACTCCGAGCCATGAAGCTCCAACTCCAAGGGGTCATCCAGAACATCCAGCATAAACCCTCTACCATCGCAAACTCACCATTTGTTGCTTCCATCCGAGATAAGCCTCTACTCGCCAAGTTCAAAATGCCCACCATCGACTCTTTTGATGGAACGACGGACCCGGTCGACCATCTGGAGACCTACCGCACCCTCATGATCCTCCATGCTTTCCCTGACGAGATCATGTGCCGAGCTTTTCCCGTGACATTGAAGGGGTCGGCTCGGCTGTGGTTCAGCCAGTTACCACCAGACTCTGTTTCCACCTTCCAGCACCTCAGCGACTCCTTCCTTAGCCACTTTAATGGAGCCCAGCGCCAACATCGCCCGGCGACGCAGCTCCTCAACATCCGGCAAACCGAGGGAGAGTCGCTGTGCAGTTACGTTACCCGCTTCAACACTGAGGCCCTACAAGTGGCGGAAAACGACGACAAGGTCATCCTTACGGCTTTCATGGCCGGCCTACGGTCGTCCGACTTCCTCTTCTCCCTCTCCAAAAACCCCTCGACCTCCATGGCCGCCCTGCTCTCCAAAGCCCAGAAATATATGAATGCTGAAGATTCACTAGCCGCTCGGTAGGATCCAATAACCAAACACCCGGTCCCCAGAGAGAAAAGAAAAGACCCAGAACCCAGAAACGCCCAGTATAATGCCCAAACACCCCACTATAACGACCGACCTCCTCGGGCTGACCGGTCGGCACCCGCCCGACCGCCCGGTCGGTTCGAGCGGTATACACCCCTCAATTGTCCCATGGAGCACGTCCTTAATTAAATCCAACGAGACTACCCCCTAAAGTGGCCCCTGCCTTCACGAACCCCTTCCACTCCGAAAGACCAGTCCAAATATTGCCGTTTCCACAAGGACCATGGCCATAACACTGATGACTGCATAAACCTCAAGGATCAGGTGGAGGTCCTAATACGTCAGGGGCGCCTCAGCCGGTTCACAGACACCCGCCCCTAGTAGAGGCAAAGGACCGAGCCCCGCAGAGACAACCGTTGGCGCACCTCGCCCCGGCAGCCGGCCCAACCTAACCAAGGCCATGACCGACCTCTGCCACAACCCCGACCACAAGGTAACCCACCCCCCCCTGTTGGTGAAATTAGAGTTATTTCAGGTGGACTTGCTTGCGGAGGACCATCCCGCTCGGCTCAGAGGGCGGAACTTTGAAAAATACGGCAGGGTTCAGACAAGGTAGTCGCCACGGTAGACCGGCCCTCCAAACAGCCCAAACAGTGGACAGAGCCCATCACCTTTACGGACGCCGACTGTACAGGCATCCGTTACCCACATGATGATCCCCTTGTCATTTCGGCCATCCTCTCCAACTACAAGGTCAGATGATTTCTCATCGACAACGGCTGCTTTTCAGACATTATCTTCCTCAACTACTTCCGCCAGCTCAAGATTGGGAAAGAAAGCCTGTCTCCACTCCAAACCCCCCTGGTCGGTTTCATTGGCGACCGTGTGACCTCCATTGGTTCCATTGACCTCCCCATCACAATCGGCGAATACCCACGGCAGGCCATGAAGTTGCTCACCTTCCTTGTGGTCGATTGCCCATCTGCCTACAACATCATCCTTGGCTGCACCGCCCTAAACGCTTTCCAAGCCATCACATCCACCTATCATCTTGCCCTCAAGTTTCCCACCGATCTCGGGGTCGGAACAGTCAGAGGAGAACAGACCGTGGCCAGGGAGTGTTATGTTGCCTCACTTAAAGAAGTCAAGCTGAAGGAGGCAATGATCATCGAAGGACTTAACGTCCGGGATGAGGACGAGCTGGTCAGAGGAGAACCTGTGGAGGAGCTCGTTGAGGCTTTGGAGCCACTCTGCCAACCCACTGAAAACTGCCAAGATTGGCAGCCAACTATCCCCCCAAGCAAAAGCCTACCTTACTGCCCTTCTGACCGAGCACAATGACGTATTTGCCTGGACCCATTCAGACATGCCAGGCATCGACCCCTCCTTCATAACTCACTGCCTCACCATCGAACCCCATTTCCGACCTTACTGCCAGAAGCAGCGCATCTTCCATCCAGAGCGCAATACACTTATAGCCGCAGAGGTTGACAAACTCCTTGAGGCCCAATTCATCCAAAATGTAGACTATCTTAAGTGGCTGTCCAATGTGGTTCTAGTCCGTAAGAACAATAGCAAGTGGCGACTGTGCGTCGATTACTCTAACCTGAACCGAGCTTGCCCCAAAGATAGCTATCCACTCCCCCGCATAGATCTGCTGGTCGACGCCACGGCCGGTCACCAAATGCTCAGCTTCATGGATGCTTTCTTTGGGTACAACCAAATCATGATGCACTCATCCGATCGGGAACACACATCCTTCATTACCGACTGAGGTACCTACCACTACTGTGTAATGCCGTTCGGACTGAAGAATGCTGGGGCCACCTACCAACGGTTAGTCAATGCTGTTTTCCACCATCAGATCGGCCGAAACATGGAAGTGTATGTGGACGACATGCTAGTCAAGAGCAAGCTCTCCACTGACCATCTGACCAACCTACGAGAGACCTTTGCCACCCTTCGCAAGTATCAGATGAAGCTCAACCCCAAGAAGTGCGCCTTCGGTGTAGGATCTGGAAAGTTCTTGGGTTTTATGGTCAGTCATCGCGGCATCGAAGCCAACCCTAAGAAGATCAAGGCCTTGATTGAGATGCAGTCACCCAAAACTGTTAAAGAAGTTTAAAGACTCACTGGCAGAGTGGCGGCCCTCAACCGCTTCATTTCCCGCGCAACAGATAAGTGCCTACCATTCTTCAAAGTTCTTCGGCAGACTTTTGAATGGACAACTGAATCCGAAGAGGCTTTTCAGCAGTTAAAGCAATGCATGGCCAATCCCCCCCTTCTTTCATAGGCAATTACGGGCGAGCCCCTCTTCCTCTATTTAGCAGTATCGAACACCGCCGTCAGTGCAGCTCTTATCAGGGAAGACGGCTCAGTCCAGCGGCTGGTCTACTACATCAGTCGAGCTCTCAGGGGAGTAGAGCAGAATTACCCATTGCTAGAAAAGTTGTCCCTGGCCTTGGTCACCGCCTCCAGACGACTTCGTCCTTACTTCCAGGCCCATTCCATAGTGGTCCTCACCGACCAACCCCTAAAGAAGGTCATGCAGCAACCAGAGCTTTCTAGCCAACTCTCAATCAAGATGCCACTGATTTTGTCCTCAAATGCGATAAGTGTCAGCACTTTGCCAACATCCCCCATGCTCCTCCCACTGAACTGATTACGCTCTGCAGCCCGTACCCGTTCGCCAAATGGGGGATCGACCTAATTGGTCCACTTCCCACCGGCCGAGGCCAGACCAAATTCGCGGTTGTTGCCATTGATTACTTCACCAAGTGGGTCAAGGCAGAACCCCTTGCCACCATCACCGAATAGAACACAACCAAGTTCATCTGGCAGTCAATCGTTTGCAGGTTTGGCATCCTTCAGGCCATCGTGTCAGACAACAGCAAACAATTCGACAATGCTAGATACAGAAAGTTCTGTGCAGACCTCCAGATCCAACCATGTTTCTCCTCTCCTGGTCATCCCCAAGCCAATGGCCAAGTTGAGGTCACCAATCGTTCTCTTCTGAAGATCATCAAGGCTAAGCTGGAAGCTGCTAAGGGACTCTGGGCCGAGGAACTACCGAATGTACTCTGGGCCTACCGCACTACAGCTCGGACTCCCACCGGGGAAACCCCTTTCCGCCTAACATACGGCGCTGAGGCGGTTATTCCAGTGGAAGTCGGTTTGCCAACCCCCAGGGTTTTACATCCGGATCCAGCGCTCACTGAAGAGCTCCGTCGAGCGGACCTAGACCTAATTGAAGAACTCAGGGAGACCACTGCTGTCAGATTGGCCTCATACCAACAAAAAATGAGAACACATTACAACCGCAAGGTCCGACCAAGGGAGTTTGCTGTTGGGGACCTAGTGTTGAGAGAAGCAACCCTTGCTACCAAGAATCCGACTGAGGGTAAATTGGCAGCCAAATGGGAGGGACCTTATATTGTGAAAGCCAAACCACGTCCAGGCACTTACCGGCTTCAGGATCTGGAAGGTCGAGACCTCCCGCACCCCTGGAACGCCGAACACTTGAAACGATATTTTCAATAAACTACTACTTTTGAGTTGCTCAGTTATTGTATTTTCTTTCGAAAAGTTACACGCTTGAACATTCCTGTCATCCTTTTTGTGCAATGTAATTTATTGACATTTATATATCTCAGTCATCTATATGGTGTCTCAATGATGTTTTAGTTCCAGTAAGCCTCAGCCAGACTGAGCACCAAAAGCCTCGACCAGACCGAGCACTTCAAAAGCCTCGGCTAGACCGAGCACTTCCAAAGACTCAGCCAAACTGAGCACTTCCAAAGCCTCAGCCATACTCAGACCGAGCACTCCAAAAGCCTCAGCCAGACTGAGCACTTCACAAGCCTCGGCCAGACCGAGCACTTCCAAAGCCTCAGCCAGACTGAGCACTTCACAAGCCTCAACCAGACCGAGCACTTCCAAAGCCTCAGCCAGACTAAGCACTTCACAAGCCTCAGCCTGACCGAGCACTCCAAAAGCCTCAGCCAGACTGAGCACTTCACAAGCCTCGGCCAGACCGAGCACTTCCAAAGCCTTAGCCAGACTGAGCACTTCACAAGCCTCGGCCAGACCGAGCACTTCCAAAGCCTCAGCCAGACTAAGCACTTCAAAAGCCTCGACCAGACCGAGCATTTCAAAAGCCTCAGCCAGACTGAGCACTTCAAAAGACTCAGCCAGACCGAGCACTTCAAAAGCCTCAGCCAGACTGATCACTTTAAAAGCCTTGTCCAGACCGAGCACTCAAAGCCTCAGCCAGACTGAGCACCCAAAGGCCTCAGCCAGACTTAACACTCGAAGCCTCAGCCATAATAAACATCACAAGTCTCAACCAGACTGAGTGCCACCAATGCAGGTCTAGAATGAATTACTTGCAACCTCAATTCCAGATCCAAAATAAGCTAATTCCATCATTAGTGAAACTCCATAATTATGGCCTTAATAGGACACTCCGTCACGATTTGACAGTCACAATTCCAGGTCAAAGTTTTTACACCACGCTTTACTTAGTCAAATTCCAAAGATGTTCTCACATGTTTCATTTACTAATCAAATTATTTCCTCCACCATCTAGCGTAACTCCGATCAACCACTCTCATCCATTAAATTTTTATACAAGTCTCATTTCAGCCTACATTGCGCATTAAAGAGTTCCTTACCTTACTTTGCATTGAAGATTTACCCAAGTCCAATTTTACTCTGCATTAAAGAGTTCTTTACTTTACTTCACATTGAGTTTTTACTTAATCCAATTCCACTCCGCCTTAAGTTTTTATACAGGTCCCTTAAGTTTTTATACAGGTCCAGTTTCACTATGCATAAAGGAGCTTTTACCTTTACTCAATATTGAATTTTTATTACATCTCTGTATGGAGGCGTTCCCAAATTCAGTTCACACTGACTTATACACAAGAAAACACAATCGACTGATAGAAACATAAATGAAGTTTTATTCATTCACAAATGTATACACAAGTTCATTACATCAAAAAAAAAGGGGGGGGCTCTCCTCCATCTTCCCCAGTCAATCTTCTCCACTGGATACCAGGTCTTCTTCTTCAACACCTTCATCCAGGGGGGTCTGGGCCACATCATCCTCCCCAATCGTTACACTACTAAGGTCAAGTTCTGGGAACAGCTCCTTAGCCCTACGTTTGAACATCTTCCACCCACTGTCCCAGTACTCAGCCATTTCATGTTTGTAGAAGTCTGACTGCTGGAAGCTCTCAATGACTTCAGACTCAGTTCTCCCCCCAGCAGTCATCCTTGATGGGCCAGCCCCCCCAGGTTCCACCCCAACTAAGCTGCTGGCGACTGCGACATCCACTGCCATCTGAAATTCAGGAGATCCCTTGAATTGGTTAACCGCTGCAACGTACAGATCGGGGTAGGCCGCCCTTTCCAAGGCCACCTTCGCCCTTTCTTCGTCCAGCTCTCTTTGTAGGGTCACCTTCTCAGAGGATGCCTTGGCCCTTTCTGTTTCCAGCTCCTTACGCAGAGCCTCCATTTCAGCGGCTGCCCTCGCCCTCTCTGTCTCCATCTCCTTCTGCAGAGTCTCCCTCTCCACGGTCGCTCTGCCTCGCTCTGCCTCCAACTCCTTGTGCAGGCTCTCCTTCTGCTCCACCGCTTTGGCACGCTCGCCCTCCAGCTCCTTTTGCAGAGCATCGACCTTAACATCCGCCTCATCTTTTTGCCTGACGACCTCTTCATTACTGCTCATCGCCTCCTCATGTCTTTCGACTGCGACCGCACAAGCTGTTTGGGCCTCTTCCACCTTCTTCCGCTCACCAGCCAGTTGGAACTCGAGCGACACAACCTGGCGGCGTGTATTCTCCAGCTCCAACTTGGCCGCTTGCAGATCAGCATGGGCACCCTCCCAACTTGCGCTCTCCTTCTTCAACTTCGCAAGTTGGGCCTTCGTCTCATCAGCCTTCAGCTTCGTAGCCCCCGCCTTTCTCAGTAGGGCCGCTGCCAAGGTGGTTACCTCCATTTGAGCAGAGTATAACCTCCTCAGCAGGTCAGCCTCGTTGAATCTGGTAATAGCCGACCGCACGGATGCCTCCTCTACGATCGCCACCAGAAGATCCGCGCCCGCTCTTGCTGGGCCTTCCTCTCCCTCCAGCCGCCCAGCCATTGCCCGAGCGTGGTAGACCGCGGTCGCCAGACCGACCCCCCCTTGCGGTGCAGGGCCCTTTTGGGTCTGTTCCCTCCCACTCGGTTCAGCACCAGCTACCCCAACTCCTACTTGTACTACTGGGGCCATCTCCACAACCTCCAGCGCTGGGATGACCCTCACCACTTCTGGGGTATCCTTGGCCGCAGGGGTCTCCTCCCCAACTGGAACAACCTTAGCCTTCTTGGACCCAGGCTCATCTGCAGCCTCCTCTGGGGCACTTCTTTTCTTTTTCTTCTTCTTCTTCTTCAGAGCCTCTCCCTTCCTTCTTGCCTGTTCTTTCACAGGATCAACTGGAGGCGGTCGGGGCTCGAAACTGCTTAAGTCCTTCCCCCCCAGTGGCCTTTGGTCGCGGTCGGATCCTCTCCCGCGCGATCGGTTGACGTGGTCGGTCTTCTTGCGCTTCTTTAAACTTTGTGGCCCTGGCCAGTATGGCCCTATCCTCAGCCTCCTGTGCTTTCCTCCTTGCCTCCAATTCAGCTTGCCTCACATCCTCACTACTCGGTTGAGGACCTAACCTCGCTGCAAACAACGCTGAGGGTTGGACAAGTTCATCCCACTTTACCCCCTCCTTCTCCCTCCAGGCCTTCACCTTCTTTATCCTTTCCTCTGCCGCCGCCCCTAACTTCAGCTCCACAGATCTGGTGGGCACCTTTCACATCGTGCGCACCCCAGCACCTCCGTTGGCGGACACGTAGAACCACCGTGGCCTCCAACCTTTGATCGACGTTGGCAACCCCGCCACCAAACCTTTCCCTGCCGCTGCCTGAAGGGTGACCCAAGTCTCCTGCTGCCCTAAAGCCTTGTAGCAGCCAAAGAACTCGTCCACCGTCATAGCCTGCCCTCCATTCGCCTTTGGCCATGCACTTGCGCATGCCAGCAAGATCTTCCATGCATTGGGCATTAACTGGCCTGGTGCTACCTCCTGACGGTTGAGTACATCCAGCACCACTTGCGGCAGCGGCAACCTCAACCCCCCCTTCAGAGCTTCTTCGTACAGGGAAAACTGCCCTGGCCTGGCATTAGATGGCCTCTCCGTCGATGTTGGCAGCACCAACTCTACTTCAGCCGGAATCTGGTATTTTTCGCGGATAGCCTCCAACTCCGCCGCAGTAATCGTAGATTTGTCAGCCTTCGTGTGCCAGTGATCCGGCTCCACTTGGTTTATTGGCCTGGGAGCCGCTATCATGGTGGACAGCTGGGATCGCACCACCGGTTCCTCTACCGCCACCATCCGCGTCTCTGTCCTGTACCGCGCCGCCAACTCCTCTGCATCGTCTTCCCCAAGTGGATCCACCCTCACATTCCCAGCTTCTTCTTGGTCCATGTCTATGGTGTGTCTACGTATTGCTTCTGATGCAGGTGCAAGAAAGTTACAAAAATGTCGTAGAGGGGTGTCGTGAGCAACGAAGGAGCTAATACTTTGGATGTTTTGAGTTTTTGTAAACAAGTAAGTGAATCGAATGATGCCAAAAGCCCAAGGTTTGCCCGTATCCCAAGGATCCCAATTAATTTTCGCCAGTTTGAAAACTTTTCAAATCATCCGCCAAAACTGCCTTTTCAACACCCACAATGACCTATCGTCTCATTCCTGTCACAACGCCTAACCTCCCCCATAAGATGTTGCCACGTGTATGGCCACGATACACAGCCTCCCCCCCTTCCCTTGTCTTTTCCACTTCAAATCCTCCTCTCACACGCCGCCTCTTGAGCCCCGCGCCCCTCCGCTCGGCCTCCACCTGGCCAACCCTCCTTACGGTCGGCCCGCACGGTCGGTCTTCACGCGGTCAGCACTCCTCATGGTCGGCCCTCCCACTCGGTTCCCCCCTGCGATCGACACTCCTCATGGTCGGCCCTCCCACTTGGTTCCCCTCGCGGTCGGCACTCCTCACGGTCGGCCCTCCCACTCGGCTCCCCTCTCGGTCGGCATACCTCACGGTCGGCCCTCCCACTCGGCTCCCCTCGCGGTCGGCACTCCTCACGGTCGGCTCTCCCACTCGGCTCCCCTCTCGGTCGGCATACCTCACGGTCGGCCCTCCCACTCGGCTCCCTCTCGGTCAGCACACCTCACGGTCGGCCCTCCCACTCGGCTCCCCTCTCGGTCAGCACACCTCACGGTCGGCCCTCCCACTCGGCTCCCCTCTCGGTCGGCACACCTCACGGTCGGCCCTCCCACTCGGCTCCCCTCTCGGTCGGCACACCTCACGGTCGGCCCTCCCACTCGACTCTCCCCGCAGTCGGCACTCCTCACGGTCGGCCCTCCCACTCGGCTCCCCTCTCGGTCGGCACACCTCACGGTCGGCCCTCCCACTCTGCTCTCCCCACGGTCGGCACTCCTCACGGTCGGTCCTCCCACTCGGTCACCCTCCACGGTCGGACCCTTCCCCGCTCGGTCCACTAACTTGACCTCCCCCCTGACAGTCAGGCACATCTTTCTCATCACTATTCCCTTCGTTGGACTGAAGCTGCACTTGGAAATGGGGGACTACTGACAGGGATAGGCCCATAAAGACCACAGCCCACAGTGAACAAACCCAAACCCACCATTTGGAGCCCAGTGCATAACCCGGTTGGTAAAGCCCAGGACAACTGGAGGCCAACTGGGCGTGAAGGGCCAACGACATTCAGACATATGGCAGGTGAAGGACAGGCCACATCAACAGACAAAGATCTGCAAAGTTATTGCCACAACACATCACCATTAATGCAGCCCATCACAGCATTTATTACAACAACACCTCCCCGTCGGAACAGCAACCCCCTTACCCTGAACAAGGTGAGCTACAGCACAGACTTTCGGCGGTAAAGGCAAGTGGGAAGAGACAGCGAAATGATGACCAAAGAATGTAAGCCAACGTTGAGGACAAGAAGAAGGTTAAGCTTTCTCTATCTCCAATCTCTCTCTCTCTCTCTCTCTCTCCATATTCCACTTCCTCTATTAACTTGCTCGTCGAAGGGTTCGCCGGGGGACTACCCCGTTCCCCGTTGAACTTGTTTGCAGGTACCACGGTGGGCTCGATCTTCAGCACTTGGGCTTGAGGAACTTGGATCAGTCCAATCCATCCCTTGGAACAAACTGTATCATCAAATTTCATACCTTCAATTATATTACAGGTACGGATCATGGAAAATTAAAGTGAAAAGTTGATAGAAAAATATTTATGTAATATTATATATTTAAAAGACTTACTTATTATTTATTGTTTAAGAGAAGATCTAGCTATAAATTAGTATTTATGTTTATAAAATTTCTCATTTATCTTTTAATTCTTCAGTAGAGTATGTATTCATTTCTTACTTAGTTATATTTTGGATACAGATCAATTTATACATACCAATTTAAGAGACGCATAATTACAGTATTAACAGTTGATGAAAAGTCACGTGTCACGTACTACGCACATGCCCAACCACTAGTATATGTAAAAGTTACTAGAGTGTTAGTTATATTTGCATGTGGAGTTCACCATTCATATGTTGTTTTACTATTGGTTGGTGATATCATATGTTAATGATTACATAATATCACTATTATATGAAATTTTTACTCAAATTTTGTAAAAATTTAATTTATCTTTCTATTATATAATTTATTTTAAGACTTAAATATATGAGTTTTTACATTGTCCATGATAAACTAGTTATATGCAATACTTTCTTTTATTTTACTCGAAATTAATTATAAAATTTTATGTGAAATACTTTTGTAATAATTTATTTAACTTTTTGTATTTAATATTAATTCAAAAATTATTATTATTAGTTATGAAAAAAAAAATTAAAGTTATAATTAATAAATGCCCTTTTAATTGGTTCCGGCACTATTAACCACCATCTGAATTTGAATTTAATGAATTGGGAGAACATTTGCTTGTCGAATAGATGGCTCCACCGGTTGATTTTTGGATACAGCTTTGAAAATGTAAGAATTGAGAGCAGCTTCTGAATTGTGAGCATATAGTTAAATAATAAAAATTGACTGATTGCCGAATTTGGGTTTAATGGACTGGGAGCATGTGGTTAGCTTTAATTTAAAAAGTCAAAGTCCAACTAAAATGACATACTCCTTACACCTAAAATAATAGTTCCTTTTAGAAAATTTAGGGCTCTATGTAGAAGAGTTTTTGAAATGTATTTCTGCCACTTGATTTTTACGTGACGTTTGATTATAATTTTTAAAAATTAATTTTACATTTACTTTTAAAAACTCTTTTTAAGGGAAGAAAATTTGAGTTAATCAGTTGTCCTTTCGGATGTTCGACTGGTTGATCGGAACACTGTAATTTTTTTTTTTAACAATTGGCACCTGTTTTTTTATATATTTTAAATTAAAAAATTCAGAATTTTTTTAAAATTTTTTATGAGTTTTGAATAGAATTTTGAGTTCTGTGTTTGGTTATGAGTTGTAAGTTTTTGTATCAAATATCATATGTCACATCAAAAATTCTCACTCAATTCAAAACTCTTTTCAAAACTCATTCAGCAAACAAATTTTTCACACTCAGATTATATTTAGAAAACTCTACCAAACGCTACCTAACTTTTTTTGATAGTACAATTATTGTACTTTAAAAAATTAATTTTTCAAAATTACCCTTCAATAGTATATTTTTTGAGAAATATCAATTGTCATAATTATATTTTTTGTGTTGTTAATGAATTTAAAAGAAGGGAAAAATAGGAAATTCTTATTATTTTAATCCTTGATTTTTAAAAATGAATAAATATTTTGGGATAATGAAAAATAAAATAAAGAACCAATATTTTGGGAGCGAGGGAGTATGCAATAAGCCAAGATACTATTTTCAATCAAAATTTAATGGGTGATTTTTTAAGTAATTGTCTCATTAACTCTTTAATGATTTTTATGCTAGCTGTTTGTAATGGAAAGGGAACCACAAATATAGTATTGTATAAATATGATGTGTGTATGTATAACTTCGGTAATTTTCGTAATTGGTAGGTTTATAATTTCCGTAAGGGAATTGCTAAAGGTAAATCGGTAATTAGTTATCAACTGTATATTTGCAAGCGCACAATGGGCTAGAAATCCTTTTAATTAATGTTTAATTGCCACAATTTTTTTATTTTTATTTTTCACAAACTATGTTGTTTGTTCCTATTAATTTTTATTAGGACAAATTTCACTTTACCTCCTGTGGTTTAGGACGGGTGCAGATTACCCCATGACATTCGAAAATCACCACATAACTCCCATGTGGTTTGTAGACTAAAATGCACAGTTAACATTTCAGTCCAAGCTAACAGACTATGAGAGCCACACGACTGTGTGGAGAATAAGTTAATTTTTAGGACGAAAATACCCTTCTTATATTTTTAAATTTACCAAAAATGCCATTATTTTCCCTCTCCCCTTATTTCTATTGTTTCTCTTTCTACTCTTGTAGTTAATCATTGAACTATATATATATATGACTGTTATCATTTTCAGAATAAAGGTTAGTATCAATTACTTGAGAACAAAACCCACAATCATAATGCTTGTTGATTCACTAAACCCTTAGTGTAAGGTTCGCATGGTCTCACTTTCTACTTCAAAATGCCTATTGTTCAGAAATGGTGGTGTTCAATGATTAGCAATCTATATATATATATATACAGCAGATGCAAAAACAAAATCAATTTTTTTTTAAACATAACACAGATACATTTATGTATGGATAAAACATGAGCATATAATTTTTTTTTTTTTTAAGCTTCACTGTGCATCTCTATATATGTGTGTTTGTGTGTGTGTGTGTGTGTGTGGATAAAATATAATTTTGGAGATGTTAATAAACCAGATGATTTGATGAATTGAAAATTTAAAATCGTGTTATTTGATTTTAGTTTCTTCACTTTGTATATATATATGTATATATCTTTGACTGGGAAACATTATAAAAAGAGAGAGAGATAGAGAGAGACAGAGAGAGAGGAGAAGAAGAAGAAGATGAAGATAAGCCTACAAAGTTTTTTTTTTTTTTTTCAATATTCCCTATATATAATTTTGGGGATGTTAATGAAGATGAGCATAAAGTTCCCTACATATATATATATATATATCTTTGATTGGGAAACATTAAGAAAGAGAGAGAGAGAGAGAGAAGAAAAAGAAGAGCATACAAAGTTTTTTTTTCAATCTTCCCTATATATAATTTTGGAGATGTTAATGAAGATGAGCATATAAAGTTCCCCATATATATCTGTGTAGTATACATGTATACACACACACATATATCTTTGATTGGGAAACATTTAAAAAAAAAAAAAAAATTGTGTTATTTGATTTCAGTTTCTTCACTATGTATATATATATATCTTTGAATGAGAAACATTATATAAAAAAAAGAAGAGAGAGAGAGAGAGAGAGAGAGAGAGAGAGAGAGAGAGAGAAGAAGAAGAAGAAGAAGAAGATGAAGAAGAAGAAGAAGAAGATAAACATGAACATACAAAGTGTAGACACCCCAATTTTGACCGCTCGTAAGTCTTAGGCGCTTGATTCTGAGCACTCGATGATGATGATTACATTAAGTCAGTGGTTTAAATTCTCAATAAAAGAATCTGAGTTCGATCTCTAAACAATTCCAACTTGCCATACCCACTGTATTTCTACCCCGAAACTTCAGTATTGCACCTGGTATCAACTTGTATTGAACCTGAAAGTAAGAGATAGTGGAAATACATTGAAGTCCGCCCGGACCTAAGTGATATCCCGCCGGAGATACCAACATCCGGCTCGACATCTTGACTTTTCAGACAGATTCAGCAGTGTTCTGCCAGCTGCCTAATTCTGCAGATATTTTGATCAAACCTGTTCGGGGCCTATAAATAGCAGGGTTCAGATTATTGTATAGAGGTTGAAAAACATATATAGAATTTGGTTAGAGAGATCAAATCAATATCAAGTGAGTTAGAAATATCAAGAGTGAGTTAGAAATATCAAGAGGTAGAAAAGATCAAAGCTATGTAATGACCCTCACCATTGTTTACCGAATAACCACTGATTACCGTTAAACTGAACTGATTATGACTGATAATTGAGCTGGATAAAATACTGAATTGACTGACTGAAAACCGGAACTAAATTGATTGAATATATATATGTTAATTTGCATTTTATCTGTTGGATTGTTTAATTATCTGTTTATGTGTTTCCGTTTAAACTGCAAATTGAAGGCCTTATCGGCGGCCGAACCAGAAATTGATTAGAGATTTACGATCCTTATAATTAATGTGATTTTATGGTGTAATTATCTGAACTGTGATTTGGTATGATTAAACTAGATTAGTTAAGCCAAATTAATAGAGTTGCCTTATTTACGGAATTGCCATTGAGTGGGCCTTAGTTTATTCTTATTATTTGAAGCCTTGTATGTGCTTAATCAAAACATTTCCCTCAGCCACAATTGAGAGCCATAACCGACCAAGACTAGAGAGGGTGAGAATTAAGGGAGAATTGAACTCAACTTGGGGATTTAGCTTGAATCTTGTAGAATTGGAGTGTAAGTTGGCAAATTGAACTTCAAGGCTAGTAACTGAAGTCTTAGGTATGAATTCCATCCTTTGATTTATGTCTTTAAGTTCCATCTTGCGTGATTCAAGTTAAATTAAAGAGCTAAGGCATGTTTTAGTATTATCATGTTGAATTAGAACTCAATTATTGCATGCATGTGCATATTGACAAGTTTCGAGGTTGTAATTCACCATTCCTCACATGCATGTGCATAATGTTGTTATAATTCATGTTGTCACCATGTTCTTGAAGAAAATGAGCTCAATTGAGCAAGCTTTGAAGCTTTAATTTGATTTAAAATTCATGCATGTCATGGTTGGTGCATGTTCTTGAAAAATGGTTTGAAATTGGGTTTGAATTAAACACCCTTGGGCTTTGATTTCTCAAATTGAGCTTTGAATCATGTTATTCTATGTGTTTACAAGTGTTTTTCCAGAAATTAGCCCAAGAGGATCGAAAATTATGCTTTTAAACTTGATTTTGAGTTTGGGACTCAAATATGGAATTTCCAGATTTTGAGCCTACGCTCGAGTGAGGGATTCTACGCTCGAGCGTACACTCTGTGATCGTGCCTTCCGCTCGAGCGAGGAAAGTTACACTCGAGCGTGAAATGCGCGCATCCAGTACTTTGCACGAATTCACAGTCCGCTCGAGCGAGGAAACCTACGCTCGAGTGAGGACCTGTGTCTTACGCTCGAGCGAGGATCGAGCGTCCGTCGGGCGTAAAATCTGAGCATCCAGCATTTTTACTGTAGCACACAGTCTGCTCGAGCGACGGAGTCCACGCTCGAGCGGAGACCCTTTGTCTGCATGTCCGCTCGAGCGTAGAAAGCCACGCTCGAGCGAGACCCCTGTTTTCTGAAAATTTTGTTAAGTGTTCAAAAGTGCATCTTTGCATCCTCTTTCCATCCTAGGCATTCCTAGGGCATATTTAAGGCATCTTTAAGAGGATATAGATGTAGAACACACCAAGGCAAATTTAGGGATTAAGTATGATCTTTCCCAACCATGAAACTTAGTGTGTGTTCAATCTGTTAACTGTATAGGGTTGGCATTCCAAGAGGACGCTCTAGCCTACAATAGCCCAGAACTCTGTGAGTAACAATTGTGTAAAGATATGTTCAAATGATTATCTTCTGAACTGGTTACTGAACTGATATTGTTTATTGAATGAGTGCATGTCCTATGTTCTGAACTGTATTGTGGCATCCTTAGCAACTACTGTTTACTGTTACTGCTACCGTTTGAGAAATCTCTACCATCGACGGTCTGTGAACGGATGGCCCCACCGACGGTCTATGAATGGGTGGATTTGTCTAATCGATTCGGTTCCCACGTTGGAACCACTACTGTTTACTGATTGATGGCCATCATTACTGTTCGGTCTTTAAGACCTACTGTTTACTGTACTGTCATGCTAAGGGATGTACTACATACGACCATTTACTGTACTGACCAACTAATATACTGATTGAAATGAACTATTTTCATACTGTAAGGACATTCATTCTAAACCTCTTTACGCATTATGTTATTCACTGGGCTTTAGCTCACTACTCATATATATGTGTAGGTGTTCAGGCACCAGACCGCAGCTAGGACCGTCGGGGTAAACTCCAGTTTTGTCAAGCCAACCACCGTGCCTCACTGTGAGGTCCCGAGTTGCCATGCTATGGCTCAAGGGTGTTTTATGTTCCCCGTCCGTCTTGGGCTGTTTTTGTAATATTGTATAGTCTGTTACTGTACTGTTTAATAGGGATTTGATCCCTGTCCTGAATGATTGTAAATGTTTTGCATACTGATCTGCATAATGTATGGAAAATCTTTTTGGCATACAGACTGTCACAGCTCATTGGACATTATTTATTTACTGCATTGGCTTCCGCCAGGCCCTGTACTCTGTTTTACTGTATTACTGTTAAGCAGGCCTTCGGTAATCATGGATTACTGGCCGGTTACGGTGCTAAACCCATAGGGCCGGGTTTGGGTCGTGACAGCTATCATCCTTTTTGTTCTTCCACAAGCCTTGAAGCTCTCATATCATCCATACATACCATACAAGAGCTTGAACTTGAACTTGATTTGAGAATTGAAAATCATACTCAAACTTGAGGGTGCTTTGGAATCAAGTTTGATTTACAACAAGAACACCTTCTCTACAAGCGGCTAAGCTTTCTTGCTCTTATTTCAATCTTTGTTCATCTTTTTCTTGTGTTTTCATATTATTTTTGGACTATTTTAAGGGCTGAAACTTGTGATTTAAAGCTACCCAAAGGTGGAAGGGTCAATCCCCCTTGCTTGAACCTTACTCCTAGCTTAAATCCTTGTGTTTCCCATTTGTTTTCGTCAACTTTTGCCACTGTTTTGGGGCTATTTTTCAACATCTAAACTATGTGATTTGAAGTTGTAAAAGTGGGGAGGGTTAGCCACCCTTCTCCATACTTGTACTAGCTTTAATCTCTCCATGATTGTGCACCTTCTATAGTTTAAATTTCAGCACTATTGTATGTTATTTGGGGGCTGTTTAATTTATTTCAATAAGTTTGTTTTACATATTATGTTTGTGTTATATTAACCAATTAATCAACTTTGCATAATCACCTCTGCAACCTCCCTCCATTCTTCAATTATTTTGATTAAAAAGTTGTGAAAAATTAAGATTGTGGTTCAAGCATAAGAAAGAAATTCTTCTCATGCTTAATGGTTTAATCTCTTAAGAGGTTCACTACCAAAGGCATAAAAACTTTCTTATACTAAAGTACAATCATTTATTTTTCAGTTCTTTTTATCACCAGTGTGTCTACTTTTAAGGGATTAATTAACCCTTGGAAATCACCAAGAAAAATGTCATTATCACTTATTATCAAGTTTGGATTTCAATTCATTATCGCTCACTGTGGGTTTATCTAAGTCATTATCACTTTTTGGAGTTTGACTAGTCCTTGTTGCGCATCTTGAGTTTGACTTGAAATCCCTTATCGCTTATAAATGAGTTTGACTCTTCCTTTGTAATTTCCCTCGAAGAATTTATCATCAATGTGTTTACTGTTAAGGGATTAATTGACCCTTGAAAATCACCAAGGAAAGTGTCATTATCACTTATTATCAAGTTTGGATTTCAAGTCATTATCGCTCACTTTGGGTTTTTCTAAGTCATTATCACTCTTCTAAGTTTGACTAGTTCTTGTTGCACATCTTGAGTTTGACTTAAAATCCCTAACTTGTAAATAAGTTTGACTATTCCTTTGTAATTTCCTCCGAAGAAAATAAGGTTTATTTACTCGGGTTAAGTCGACACTTATTTTCCTTTATTGTATTTCAGACTTAGTGGATGTAAATATCACCGTGGACTTAATGGATTAAAGAAAAGGGAAGGTAATATAAAAGAGGCTAATAAAATTGAGCCTAAAATGAATCAACCAACATAAAGAACCAATATAATTGATTGAATTCGGGCGGACGTTATACCAAGTTTATTGTGTCAAGGCTTGTCATACATCAATTCATGATAATGTGATAAACCTTGAAGCGTCTCTACTTCCCTTCTTGAATTTGCTTCATGATAGGAGGGAGAGGTTGTTATTATGCATTGCATTTATTGATCTCTGTCCTATCATGTCCAAAATCATCTTGCGAATCAACTTGTAACCATAGATGGTTTGGGAACCAAGTTTGCTCCTCTCTTGAGTATTTTCCATGATAAAAAAAATAGAAGAGACAAACATGGCTAGGAATACCCTGTCTGCATGTTTGCACTGTTTCACCTCAGGCACAAAAAACATATTTCCGCAAAGAAAACAAGGTATGCTTGGATTTATTTGGGGCTCGACTAAATCTTGTTTTGAGTCGGCAAGACTCCAATAAATTGCAAACAATACACTTTTGGTTGAAAGCAATGATAAGGTGAAACAGAACAAGTCTCAACAAGGCAGACAGAGTAATTCCTGAGGAGCATCGCCCAATCATTACATATTATTTGTTGTAATAAATTAGACAGCCCCTTTTCATTATTATTCATTAGGATTTGTAATAATTAATTATTCGGACACTTGGATATTCGGACCCTCCTTCGTGAGGACAAATATGTAATAAGTTGTATGTCTTCCAACCCCCATTCTTTCTTCCTTTTATTTATCTGCTTATGATGGCTAGTTTAAAGACATCATGTCTAATTTAGCATACTTATGTTTGCATTCATTTGTATTGCATGCATAAAAGTTCGGCTCATCATATTATTCAAATTCAAACTCTTTACTTGAATACGTGCGCTATCACATGCCTTGAATTGACTCGCATGCCATGCTAGTAGCCGAGCTTATTAAATTGCATATTATATATGTTGCATTAGCCATAATACATAGTTAGGATCATGCATTTTTTTTTCTAACTAGTTTTTTTTTTTTTGGCTTGGAGTACGAGATAAGTTTTTATGCTTTAGCATATTGCATAAATGTGATTGCTGTCATATCAAACATATTACCGTGAGGCTAATTGCTTAAATGATAAACTATTTGAATGCCTGTGGATGAAGGCTATTCACTGACATTGGGATACTTTGATTAATGTATATGTATGAGATCACTTTTTTAAGTGATACATATGCAAAACACTTGTTTTCTAAAACAAACATGAAATCAAACGTTCCAACTATTCGTGAAATTAGCCTATACTTGCATGTTAAAGATAAAATAAGAACATGTACTGTACATAAGAATCACATCATGATTAGTAGAGGCCGATCTTTAATCGGGTGAGTGGGGTGCTTATTATTGACCTTCCCTTCTCATACCTTTGTTCCCGATCCAAGACACTTTGGTAACGACGGACTAATGGCCTTTGGCATGAGTCACGGGTTTCCTAAATTTTCCAAAATAAATATTTAGGTGGCGACTCTGAAATCTGGCAAAGCAGTCCATTTTTGGCATTTGATTCAAACATCGATTTTCCAAAAAACAATTGTCAGATTTGGACTCTTTTTGTGTTTCCACTGTTTCACATTGCACTTGTGAAATCAGATTCAAAACCAACACAAGTGCGAGTCCGAACCGTATGGGCTATTCATTCTTCCGAAAGGGGGCGCGAAAAGCCGAGCTACACAGTTTTTTTTTTTTCAATCTTCCCTATATATAATTTTGGGGTTGTTAATGAAGATGAACATACAAAGTTCCCTATATATATATCGTTGATTGGGAAATATTATATATATATATATATAGAGAGAGAGAAGAAGAAGAAGAAGATGAAGATGAGCATACATAGTTTTTTTTTTTTTTTCAATCCTCCCTATATATAATTTTGGGGATGTTAATGAAGATGAGCGTACAAAGTTCCCTATATATATATATATCTGTGTTATATACATATATACATGTGTATATATATGTATATATCTTTGATTGGGAAACACTATGGAAAAAAAAAATCGTGTTATTTGATTTCAGTTTCTTCACTATGTATATACATACATACATACATGCATACATATATATCATTGATTGGGAAACATTATATAAAAAAAATCGTGTTATTTAATTTCAATTTCATCACTATGTATATATATATAGGGAAAATTATTCTAAGGTCCCTCTTCCATTTTTAGTAATGAACGAGATCCACAATATTATTTTATGATGTCTAAGGTCCCTCAACTCCACACTCATCAGTCACAAAGAAAAAACCACAAACACATGAGAGAGAGAGAGAGAGAGAGAGATTAGAAACTAACACACATAGCTAGAACTAAAAGTCGAATGATCAAAACACATTGATCAAACCCACAATCATTCATCGAAAAAAAATCTAATTAAAAAAAAAACTATAAAATCAAAATCACTCAACAACCCACAAACAATCACAAGCAATTCCAACAGTTTAATTGATTTGTCAAATCAAATCAAATCAAAACAAAATACCCAAATACGTTTCGTATCAATGAATCAATAGAGAGAAGATCATATCATACCTCTAGGTTTTCACGAAAGATGATTAAGACTTGTAATGAGCGAATATATGCATTATGTATAAAGTGAGAAAACAGAAAGAGATTACTTACTGATAAGTAGAAGAAGAAAGAAGCACACTTTCTCACGAAAATAAAGCAAAAGGAAATGAAAGAGAAACAGAGTGAAAACATTAAAAACAATAGAGAGAGAGAGAGAGAGAGAGAGAGTTTAGAGATGATGAGAGTAGTGATTGTTCACTCAAAGACTCTGGGGTTTATACAGATTATATGTGAATTTTCTTTGGATTTAGTCACTGTGTGAATTTTCTTTAGATTTGGCTACTGTGTGAATTTTCTTTGGATTTTGGCCACTGTGTGAATTTTTTCTGGATTTAGCCACTATATGAATTTTCTTTGGATTTTGGCTACTGTGTGAATTTTCTCTAGTGGTTCATTGTGAATTTTTTCTGGAAAAGGGAAAGAGTTTGGACATGATGATAGTGGTGATTGCACACTCAAAGACTCTGGGGTTTATGCAGATTATATGTAAATTTTCTCTGGATTTAGTTACTGTGTGAATTTTCTCTGGATTTTGGCCACTGTGTGAATTTTCTCTGGTTGTTCACTGTGAATTTTTTCTGCAAAACTTAGGGATGTGTTGGTTCATTTTTGATATTTGGTTGCTTCAGTTTCTCTATTAATTTGATTACTTGCTTAGATATTGGAAGGAAAAAAAAAAAAATTAAAAATGTGATTTTGAATGGATTTTCTTTGGTTTGATAATGATTGGGTATATATTGATCTTGAGATTCCTTTTTGATTAATTTTCTCTAGTTGAGTCAAAACACAATTTTCTCTGATTTGATCAAAACATAGAGAAAATTATAAGCAAACTAGAGAATTTGGGAAGATGAGGAATGGAGTTAGACGACAAGAGAGAACTGCCGCTTAACACCCTTGTGTGTGTTATTTTCTCTGGCATGTTTAATTTTCTTTGCCGTGTGTAATTTCTCTAGCATGTTTAATTTTCTCTGCCTTATTTAATTTTCTCTATGATGTTTAATTTTCTCTGTATTTCTCTTATTTGATGAGGTAACTCTCATTTGCTCTATTTGTATGTGCAAAAATTGATGCATACACTAGAAGCAAGATCGCTTCGATCGACATTGGTGCACCTTTTGTTCGAATGTCTTACAATCCAGAAAAAATTGGTCAAAATGGTGGTTGTTCAATTTTCTCTGGTTTGTTGTTGTCTAAATGGCTTACAGTCTGGTTTGATAAAAAAACACAGAGAAAATTATGAGCAAACTAGAGAAAATTGGTCAAAAATACAGAGAAATTCTCTAGGAAGTCCAGAGAAATTCTCTAGGAGGTCCAGAAAAATTCTCTGGGAAGTGCAGAGGCTGGGAAGTCCAAAGAAGTTAATTTCTTTGAAGAGAAAATCTCTGGAAAGAATTTCTCTGGACAAAAAATCTCTAGGAAGTCCAGAGAAATTCTCTGGGTCGAATTTTCTCTTGATCAATATTGAGAAATCTTAGACATTATGAAAATACTATGTGTCTTTTATGCTATAAAATCTTAATACTAGGGACCTTAAAAAAAATCCCCATATGTAGATATATATATCTTTGCTTGGGAAACATTATCTATATATATAGAGAGAGAGAGAGAGATAATCATACAAAGTTTTTTTTTTTTTTTTTCAGTTTTCCCTATATATAATTTTGGGGATGTTAATGGCAATGAACATACAAAGTTCCCTATATATATATCTTTGATTAGGAAACAATATATATATATATATAAAGAGAGAGAGAGAGAGAGAGAGAGAGAGATGTAGATGAGCATACAAAGTTTTTTTTTTCAATCTTTCCTATATATACTTTTGGGGATGTTAATGAAAATGAGCATACAATGTTCCATATATATTATATATATTTGATTGGGAAACATTATAAAAAAATTTGAAAAAAAAATCTTGTTATAAAAAATATTAAAAAAAAATCATGGTTAAGTGTAGCAATGAAGATGCCACTGGATTTGAGTAGCAAAATGTACGGCGGAAGCGATCAATTTGCAAAACTTAGTAGCACGGTCATGATGTATATTGTAATAGGTAATTTTATGTCATCTTTACGCCCCATGAATGACAAAGATATCTTGACCAACATAACAGCCTTGGGTGTTCTTATAATCACCGTGATTGTGAATACATGTGTCTAATTAGACACTTCTATAATTTCCAAGGAAATACTAGTACAACATGTTCTAGTTAATTTTTTCACGTTTCTGTTGTTTGTAATATCAACTTTCTCGGCGGTTATTGTTGCTACCACTAAAAAATATCTATAATTGGAGTATAGTAAAATACAAAAAATAAAAATAAAAAAATTAAGAGAACGCATTGGAGAGAAAATTGTAGTTGAAAAACTAAAAGAAAATGTCAACAAGTATTGGATGATGGCAGAAACTGGGAGCCCCGAGTTTGTGATGGCACATTCTATGACCTGATGTGCTTCAGAGGTGATCTATCTTATGATTGCTCTAGTTTTAGCACAAGTGGAGTTCTGAGTGCGGGATATTGTTACAATCTAGGAATCAGATTATGGGGGTCAATAACTTTAATTTTTGTAATTCAGACTGCTACAGTGGGCTTGAGGATTATTGGTCCGGTGTGTAGATGGTTCACTGCCGTAAAATTCAAATGCTCCAAGGAAAGTACCAAAGGCTTCAAAACTAATCTCAAACTACAAAGTTCTTAGATTAAGAGGTTGGAAGAATGGAGGAAGAGCTCCATAGTTCTTCAAATCCGTGGTCCGAAATTGAGAAAACTTGTCGAGTGCACCAAAAATCAAGTTTTGAACTTCTGTATAATGGTTGAGGTTATGATTGTGGTAACAAGCAAATTAACTCTTTTCATTCCCCTTTTTTTCATTTGCCTGCTCATGTCATGTTACCGCTGTTGCTATAAGTTGTTTAAGGAGCCTGTACATAACTCAATATCCCCTATGAAGTCGAATATTGGCAATTATAATGTTTTGTTTCTTGAAGGTGAAGAGGAACTTACTCAAAGTACCTTGAAGAACATTGGTAAAGCAACGGATCATTTCATCGCTAAGGGCAACAAACAGCAGCCCAGAAATTTAATCGAGCTTCTTCAACAAAAATCTATAGGAGGCTTCGAATGCATATTAGACTTTCACAGTGACAAAGTTCCATCATTAGATTCTCAAGAACCTCCTAATTGCTAGGCTCTGCCATTGGTGACTCTAACTTGTATCGCCATTGCAATTTCCAAAATCAATAAGAACATGGCTGACAGGCTTGTGCACAGCGTGAGTGAAGGCCTCTCGTACATCCGACATGTAGACGAAACCATGGATACCAAAGGGAATCTCACAAACAGTAGAGATGCAGCTGATGAAGTGTGGTGAGGAGTCAAATTTGATGGCAAGTGGCTTGGTGAAGATCTCACCAAAATAGCTTCCAAAGAAACATCTTGCAAAGACACTTTTCAAAAACTTGCTGATTGTGCTAAGAAAATTGTTATAAAGTGCAAGGCAAATATCAATGGAAGCCTCGATAGGAACCTTACTGTAGCTTGCTTTTCGTGCTCCTTTCGGATACGACTAGCCCTACAGTTCGGACTCCTATGGTTCTGAATCTGATTTCACAAGTGCAATGTGAAATAGAAAAAAATACAAAAGAGTCCAAATCCGGCAATTGTTTTGGAAAATCGATTTTGAATCAAATGCCAAAAATGGACTGCTTTGCCAGATTACAGAGTCGCCACCTAAATATTTTTTTGGGAAATTTAGGAAACCCGAGACTCGTGCCAAGTGCCACTTATCCGTCGTCACCAAAGTGTCTCGGCTCAGGAACTTAGGTACGAGAGGGGAAGGTCATGAATTGAGCACCCCACTCGCCCGATCAAAGATCGGCCTCTACTAATCATGATGTGATTTTTATTTACATTATATGCTCTTGTTCCGGTTTATTAGCTATTTTTACTATGTGATGCACACAAGTACAGACTAATTTGCGAAAATTGGAACACTTCGATTTCATGTTTGTTTGAAAATTGTTTTGAATATGCGTCACTTAGAAAACTGAGTTTGCATGTACATTAATCAAATTGGCCCAATTTTGGTAATTAGCCTTCATCCACCGGCATTCAAACAGGTATATCATCTAAGCAATTAGCCTTATGGAAAATATGCTTGATATGACAACACAAACATTCAATGCAAGATACTAAACACAATAAACGCTCACCTAGTACTCCAAGGCACACTCACTTAGTACTCCAAGGCAAGCCAAAAGAAATGCATGATCCTAAGTAATGAAATATGCTTAATGCAACACATGCAATATGCAATTTTAGAAGTCTGGCTACTAGCATGGCATGTGATTTAATTTGATAGCATGTTGTTTTAAACACGTTTTCAAAGAAGTATTTAAACGATAAATGCTTTTTAGAATGATGAACCGAACTTCATGCATGCAAGACACATGGATGCAAATATGGAAAATGCTAATTTAAAACATGATGCTCTACACTATCCATTATAAGCAATTAAATAAAAGGGAGAAAGACGTGGGGGTTGGAAGACATACACATTATTACAAGTTTGTCCTCGCGCAGGAGGATCCGAATGAGTGTCCAAATGTCCGAATTAAACTAAATATTACAAATCTGACTAATGAATAAGAAATAAACTAGCTATCTAATTTATTACAACAAGAATAAGAATGAGCAAGAAACTAGCTATCTAATTTAACTAGTTACAACAAACACAAATAAACAAGTATAATAATTACAACAATGCTAATTATATTTAATTACAACTATAATGAGAGCATTAATTTACAACATTGATCCAAACAAGGATGCACAAAGATAGCATGCACGTGAACAGTTTTGTCTACCTCCTTGGGAGTCTGCCCTGTTTCACCTTTAGCCACTGCCCTCTATTTCTGGCAAAAATGCACCGTTTACCAAACATTGGGGCCCGACTGACCCCCAATGAGGCTCGGCCGGGCCCAAACAAAGCCGGTCATGCCCTGATTTCATACAAAACTTGTTTTTGTGCTCTGAGGTGAAAACAGCGCAGACAGAGCAGCTTAAGCCCTGTTTGTCTCCTCTGCTCTTCTCTGTCATGTGGAAGTTCAAGAGAAAAGCGGATTCGGTTCTAAAATCATCAATAAGCATGTGTTAATGGCTTGATGATTTCGAACACAATTGGACAAAAATCAATAAATGCAATGAAGACAACCACCTCTCCCTCTCATCATGGAGGCTCAAAGAGGGAGATAGATGCGCTTCAAGTTTCGTTAAAATATCATAGATTGATAAGTGACAATTCTCGAAGCGATGGACTCGGCATAACGTTCGACCGAATCCAATCAATTCTAAACATTTTCTTTAGGTTAGTTTAATTAATTTTAAGCCAATTTTATTAATCCCTTTTGACTTACCTTTCCATTACTTAATCATTTTGTCCAAAGTGATATTTAAGTCCACTAATGAGAAGAAATGTCAAACGAGAAGTGATCCATAGCATGAAAGAGAGACTACACATTGACGATGAACCTCCGTAGAGATTAAGCCATTGAGCATAGGTCTTTTTCTCATGCCTTGAATAACAATCAATTGGTTGAAGTAACTCTCAAAACAAAACAAAAAAAGAAGAGAGGGAGGTTACAGAAATGATTGCGGGATTAATTATTAGAATGAAACTCTTCAACATGAAAATTGAACAAAGAAAAGTTATCAAAGCATGTGTAACACACCACAACAAGCTAGATATGAAGACTTACAACACAACAAGCTAGATATTCAAAGCATACACTAATTAAATCAATTAGGACAGCCCTAAAATAGCCCCTAATATGCTGAAAATGGTGACTAAAAATCATGTTAAAGAGCATAAAAAAGTAGGAAAGAACAAGGCAATGCAAGGCTAGTGAGCAAAAGCAAGAAGAGGTGGCTGACCTCTCCATTTTTGAGACCTCAAACCATGTTTTTTAGCCTTTCTTAAACTCTGAAAATCAGTTTGTAAGCCAAGAAAATAGTGGTAAAAGCAAGAGAAAGTAAGTAAAAAGAATAAAGAAAAAGCTATGGAACAAAGCTTAAGGACGGGTGGCTAACCCCTCCACTTTTTGCAACTTTTAATCACATATTTCAGCCCCAAAACAGTCCCAAAACAGCCCAAAAATAGTGGCTAAAAGTGCATTTAAAGAGCACAAAAAGATAGACAAAAGCTAGAGATATAAAGCTAATTGTAGCTCGACTTTGTCACACCCCCTTTCGGAAGACGAAGAAGCCCTATAGTATCGGACTCCCGTGGTTCTGAATCTGATCTCACAAGTGCAATGTGAAATAGAAAACACCAAAGAGTCCCAGTCTGGCAAATCTTTTGGAAAATCGATTTTGAATCAAATTGCCAAAAATGGACTGCTTTGCCAGATATAGAGTCGCTACCTAAATATTTTTGGGAAATTTAGAAAATTCATGACTCGTGCCAAAGGCCACGTGTTCATCATCACCAAGATTGTCTCGGCTCAGGAACTTAGGTACGAGAGGAGAAGGTTATGAATTGAGCACCCCTGCTTACCCGATCAAAGATCGGCCTCTACTAATCATGATATGAATCTTATCTATATTATATGCTCTTGTTTCGGTTATTAGACTAACATTACTATGTGACGCGCACACAAGTATAGACTAATTTGCAAAAATTGAAATATTTGATTTCATGTTTGTTTTGAAAATTGTTTCGAATATGTACCACTTGAAAAAGCAATCGCATATGAACATTTACTAAAATTATTTCAACTCAAGCAAATAGCCTTCATCCACAGGCATTCAAGCAATTTATCATTTAAGCATTTAGCCTCATGGCAAGCATACTAGACATGGCAACATCAACACTCATGCAATTATGCTAAAGCAAGTAAAGGTTCACCTAGTACTCCAAGCCAAAAGATGACAAAGTTAAAACAATGCATGATCCTAACTATGCAATATGACTAATGCAACACATACGAGATGCAATTAATAGGCTCAGCTACTAATATGGCATATGAAGCAATTTGATCGCATGCGGTCTAAGCACGTATTCAAAGAATGTTTTTTCAATTAATAATGCGAGTTTGAATGATAAACCGAGCCTCAGTGCATGCAATACAAGTGGATCCAAACATGAAGAATGCTAAACAAAACATGATGCTTTAATCTAACCATCATAAGCTAGTAAATAAAATAGAGAAAGACGTGGGATTGGAAGACATACACGTTATTACAACATTGCGCTCTTACGAAGAAGAGTCCGAATGAACTAACTAGCTAACTAATTAAAGCTAAGCTAATTAATTAACTATTACAAACCGAAATAGATAAATAGCTAAACTACTTAACTAATTATTACAAACCGAATTAATTAACTAAGCTAGCTAATTAAAAGAATTACAACACATAACGAATTAGCTATTTTAACTAACTAATTTACAAAGCCACTACTTCAAGCACAACACTAATATTGTTACAACGTGGATCCCGAGGATCAATGGAGGACTCATACATGAATGCGGTTTTCTCCCGAAAAGTCAATGTTTCTACTGCTGAATGCCTCTGTTGCACAGTAGATCACTTGCATTGATTCCAACTCTAGACCAACTCTGTTCTGCTTCAAAAGAACACTGCTGAATTTTGCACTAGTGGCTGGCATAGGGCCTACCATCCATTGAAGGTGGCCTACCGGCCACTGATGACAGAACTTCCCTGCTACAACAGAGAGCAAATAGAGCAGAGACAGTGTATTCTCAAAGGCTTGTTTGCACAATTTACCCCTCCTTATCATGAACAGATCAAAGGAGTAGTAAGCTTGGTTCACAAACCATCAATAGAAACAATTTCATTGCATGATGGCCTATGAACCAAAGTGTGCAAGCTCAATAAATGCAACAAAATAAGACTCTCAAAACCACCTCCATATTATCAAAGATCAAGGAAAGTAGTTGACAATGAATCTTGAACCGTTTTCATCACTAATAAGTATGAAACGACTCAAGACTCAAGGCTCAAGGGTTCAATTAATGTTTGATTGAACCCAAACAAGTTATTATCTTGCACCTTTTTTTAGCCTCAGTTTTATTACTTTCATTTCAGATTACCATCCATTCTTTAGTCAATTGAGTCCAAAAGGTGAATTTAAGTCCTCTTAAGGAAAGAGGGCTCAAACCAAAAGTTACTTTGGGCATAAAAAAGACATCATACCATTGGTAATGAACCCCCGAAAGGATTAAACCATTAAGCATGACACCTCAATCTCATGCTTAAACAAACAATTAATTTGAAACCACTTTCAAAGAAAAACAAAAGCCAAGAAAGGAGGAAGATTGCAGAGGTGATTAAGAGTGATCACAAGTATGGAAAGCCATAAATAAATGCAATCAACTCAAATAAGATGGCGTCTAAGGCCTAAAACACCAAACTCATGAGGACAATTACACTACAAGCATGCAAAACAAAGCTCAAATACAACAAACACTTACAAATAGTCCTAAAATAGTCTAAAAACAACCCTAAAACATGCTAGAATTAAGACAAAAAGAGCTAGATTAAAAGCCAAAACATGAAGCATGGTAGGTCAGTAAGCAAAACATAAGGAGGGGAGGCTATCTTCCCCCCCCCCCCCCAAAAAAAAAAAATTGGACTTCAAAACATGATTTTAGCAAAAAGAAAAATTATCATAAGAAATCTAATCAATCTCAAAAGTCAAAACCTAAACCAGATGTTACTTGTTATAATTGTGGAAAAAAGGGTCATTATTCCAACAAATGCAAAGTAAAAGAAAAACTTAAAGCTAAACTTAACCAATTACAGATTACTGGTGAAAACCAACGACAAATACTTGGCATATTTAAATTAGCCACTACTCCAAATCAAACTCCTGTTCAATCTAGTCATTCATCTAGCGATGATATTCCCTCCAGTGATACTTCTTCCTATTATTCTCCTACTGGTAGTACTAACAATGAAATTGAATTAGGATGTAATGATACTTGTTGTAAAACCGTCAATGTATTTAGTAAATCTCAACAAGAAGAGACTGCTCTCATGGAAGTAATTAGTAGATTAGAAAATCCTGAATTAAAAATACAATATACTAATAAGTTGAAATCCTTATTGACCAATAAAGATAAGAAACCTAAACATGATAAACTAATCATTAGTTTAACTAAAACTTTAGACCGATTTAAAAAAGAAAAACATAAAGAAGTCACCTTACAAGATCTACAAAATGAAATTCATCATATTAAACTAACTATTCAAGAATTATAAGCTAAATATCAGACATTAGAAAATGACATTGCTCTATTAAAAACCAACAAAAGTCTTAATGATTTCCAACAATCCAATAAATCATCCTCTGAATCAGAATCTGAATCTAGTTCTGAACCCGATCCAAATAAAGTCATCTCTGATAATAGAACTACTCCACATAATAGTGATCACGATAGTAATCACCTTAATCTAATTAATCGAATTAATATTTAGAAATGGCATTTGAAAGTCAAATTAGTTATTAATGATTTTGAAATAGAAGTCATCGCATTAATTGATACTGGCACTGATTTAAATTGTATTCAAGAAGGATTAATTCCTACCAAATATTATCATAAGTCTACTGAACAATTAAGTTCTGCCAATGGCAGTCAAATGCATATCAAATATAAATTACCAAAGGTACATATTTGTCAAAATAATGTTTGTTTCAAAACATCTTTTGTGTTAGTTCGAAACTTAACTGATAAAGTCATTTTAGGCACGCCATTTATCTTTTTATTATATCCTTTCACTACTACTTCTAAAGGAATAACTACACAAGCTTTTGGTCACACTATCACTTCTAAATTTCTATCTCCACGTGAGATCAAAGAATTAAATCAATTAAAAGAATGTTCAATTTCTCAATCCATTAATCGATTAACCAAACAAATCAAATTTCTCAAAGAAGAAGTAAATTGCAAACGAATTGAATCTCAATCAACTAATCCCATCCTTATATCTAAAATTGATGGATTTAAAAACCAATTAGCAAATACCGTTCGTTCTACTTTACCTAGTGCTTTTTGGCATAGGAAAAAACATGTAGTAACACTCCCTTCTATTAAAAATTTTAATGAAAAACAAATTCCTACCAAGTCTCGACCTATCCAAATGAATTATGAATTAATGGAAATGTGCAAAACAAAAATTAATGAACTATTAAAAAATAATATTATTAGTAAAAGTATGTCGCCTTGGTCTTGCCTTGCTTTTTATGTTAATAAAAATGCTGAACTTGAACGAGGTGTTCTCCGATTAGTCATTAATTATAAACCGTTAAACAAGGTTTTAGAATGGATCCAATATCCAATCCCTAATAAAAAAAGATTTAATTAAAAGACTTAGTCAAGCCGTCATTTTTAGTAAATTCGATCTAAAAAGTGGATTTTGGCAAATACAAATTCATCTTGATGGCCGTTTTAAAACTGCCTTTACTACTCCTTTTGGTCATTACGAATGGAATGTCATGCCCTTTGGATTAAAAAATGCTCATAGTGAATTTCAAAACATTATGAATGAAATTTTTAATCCCTTTAGTCATTTTTCCATAGTCTACATCGATGATATCCTCATTTTCTCTAAGTCACTTGATGAACATTAGAAACATCTTAATTCCTTTTTCCATATTATCAAATATAATGGTTTAGTCATCTCTGCTCCTAAAATTAAAATTTTCCAAACTAAAGTTCGATTCTTAGGTTATGATATTCACCAAAGTACTATTCTTCCTATCAATAGGTCTATTGAATTTGCTTCCAAGTTCCCTAACGAAATCTTAGACAAAACCCAATTACAAGGATTTTTAGGTTCCTTAAATTACATTGCTGAATTTTATAAGGACCCTAGGAAAACTTGTCAACCCCTATTAGATCGATTAAAAGATAATCTTCCACCTTGGTCTTCTACACGTAATGCTATTGTTCAATGAGTCAAAAAATATGTCAAGACTTTACCCTGTCTTGGTATTCCTACTGAAAATTCTTTCAAAATTATTCAAACTGACGCTTCTGATGTTGGTTATGGCGGTATCCTTCTTCAGAAAATCACTCCTCAGTCATCTAAACAAATTGTTCATTTTCATTCTGGTGTCTAGAATAAAGCACAAAAGAATTATAGTACAATTAAACAATCAATTTTATCTATTGTTTTATGTATTAGTAAATTTTAAGATGATATTTTAATCCAAAATTTTTTATTATGTGTTGATTGTAAAAGTGCTAAATATGTTTCAGAAAAAGATGTTCAAAACATTGCTAGTAAACATATTTTCGCCCGGTGGCAATCCATTTTAAGTATTTTTGATTTTGATATTGAATATATACCTATTAGTCAAAATTCTATTCCGGATTTCCTTACCCGCGAATTTTTACAGAGTGGATAAAGGATGGCCACTCCTTTTATTTCCTACCAAAAATTAAAAGTTACCTATTATAGAAAACTTGTTTACCAAACTACTTACCGTATTGCTTGCCTTAAGACAGCTCGCAAAGCTACTCACCGTGCACAATTCATACAAATTCATCAAATTACCAGTCGTCACAATTTACTTGCTCATTATACTAATTGTCTTCATTTCCATATGAACAAATTAGATATCCTCAGTGGATACTAATCCTGTTCACCTTCTTTGCTTACAGATGACAAGACCTTCTAGTAAAGCCATTGTTCTAACTAGTAAACCCATTGTTGTTCCTCCTATTGACCTAGTCACCAGATATCATCCTATTGACACTATCAATCGTTACCAAGTTCTTGGTAATATCCCTAAACCTAGTTATACATCCGCTCTTGCTTCAATTCCATTCGTTTCTTCTTCTCAGTCACTCACTCCTTACCCTCCTAACGCAGTCAAATCAGTCCGATCTGATTATGTCAAATTTCAATCAACTAATCTCTTTTTCAAAGAACCTATTCACAAGAATACCCAGAATGTTCTTGATCTAGTTAAATCCTATTTCCCTCCTGGTTGGCATTTTGTTCCACTCCATCCAAAAAAGTTAATTACCTACTACAAAGATATTCTCTTTCATCATCAGTCAATAGTCATTAAACTCATCTATGATCGTACATACACTAGTAAAATTGTTTACCATTCTCTTTACATCCACAATATAGTTTCTCTTGATGAATGGGGTTCTCCTTTTCAACTCAGAGATTTACCTGGTCATACAATCCAATATAGTTATTATGACTATATAGATTCCTGGTTAAAGTTCTCATGTACCAAAATGAGTCATACGGTCACTCCTGGTTCCTCCAATTTGACCATAAATTCAAGTCAGAATTTCCCACTTGGTTTCTTCGATGGTGGACTCAGCATGGTGCTATTCCTGAGATCTTCCCCTCTGTTTTAATTGAACAAGTAAATTATTTCTCTTATGTTTTTAAACTCAGTCAACAACAAAAACAATTTCCTTGGTTACTCATTTTTATATCCAAATACAAAGTCCCCTGGATATTTAAATGGCAATATGCTATTTCTGATAACCTAGTTATTCGCTAACACTTTGTTAAATTATGGGATAATTTTAAACCCCAGCGTATAATTGATCAAGTTCAAGAAGAATTTCCAATCAATCTCCATGCACCAACACCTGCAGTGGTCAAAGCTCAACAGAACCCAACTGCTTCAATCATCCAAGGAACTCAAGGAAGCCCAATTCCACCAGTCAGACTTGGAAGCCCAACAACCAGCTCTTCCAAGCCCAAACCATCCAAATCCAAGTCAGCTCAGTCAAAGCCCAAAGCTAAGACCAAGTCATCTAGTGATGAATTGATCCACATGGCCAAGCTATTGATGGCCCAAGCCAAGTCACAGAATGGAGATGAAACCTCTGAAGAATCTAGTTCCTCTGAAGCTTCAACCAACAATGATCCTTATGGGCCCCAATTTCAAGATGCTCAGGACCCATATGCTTAAACAGTCAGCCATTGGATTCTACATATGTATATATCAGCTTCAATCACTACTCTTACTTTGAGAAAAGCTGCTGATATATATATATATTGATTCCCCATCAGTCAACTGTGCAGTCACGTTCCCTCACTGCAAGTAAAAAAAAAAAAAAAAAGTAACAAAGTTCTCGATCACAGAAAGATGATCTCTGCACCCATGTACCTCTTATTTTCAATCTTTTCAGAAGTCACAAGTTTCACGGTACTTTTCAACTTTTGAAGTCACAAGCCTCACAGCTCCAATCACGGGTCTCACAGTTCCAAGTTTCACAAGCTCAATAGTTATCCACTTTGCCTATAAAAGAGGCTTCTCAGCCAAGACCAAGGTAGAAGGCAGAAAGAGAGTTCACAATTTTGTTTCGCAATTTCTCTCAATCTCTGTAAAATTTTAAGTTTGTTTTAAAATTCAGTTTCTAAGGATGCAAGTAGAAGCTGTATTCTCTAGTTACTTCCAGTAAAAATTCTATATTTTCCGATTACTTCCAATAACCAATTGTAAGTTAATATTATTAGTTTAATTTACTTATCTATTCTTATTTAAAAATATTTTGTTTAGTTTATTTGACTTTTTTGTTACTACAAAGATGTGGGGAAGTGGTTTGGAAATACTCTTCAGATCCTGGGAGATGCTCTTGATCCTCAGCTAGTCACCTGTAAAAGCACCAGCACTCCGGTCGGGGGTGCCGGGGTTAGCACTCCAACGGGCAAGTCAGTCTCAATAGTCAAGAAAGTTTGGTCACTAAGTTAAGTGGAGTTATTCTTACATACCTTTCCAAGAACGCTGCTTCTATATTTATATCTGTTCTTTGTGGGACCTCGGGGCCTGGGCCTACTTTTCAATCATTACCCGTTCTTCTACTCGGCTTCGAGGATCCTTTCTTAATCAGCCTACGTATTGTATTCGGCCCATCCTAATCATGCAGGATACAGCCGGTTAATGTTAATACTACGATATACCCCTTCCGATTTAGCCAAATATTCGGCTCCCACAATTGCCCCCCGAACTCCCTATTGACGGTAGTCAATCGGCGTGTTTGGTCTTAGAATTCGAAAAGCTTATCATTGATCAGGCGGCCTCGCGTTCCCCAAGACATGTCAGAGGATGTCAGGAGGCGCACGCCTTTTCGTTTATCATCATACTTTCCCACCCTACTCATGCGTCTTTCGCATTTATTGCGATTTGAAACTTCAGTCCTTTTGGATACACATTTCGTCGATCATCTGATACGTTTGGACCGCCAGCGCGCATCTCCCCTCGCACTCATATTTTTTGCAACTTTTGTCCGTCTATCTTTGTCTCATCTGCTCTTCGTAAGTCTTCTTCTCCTTTCTTTGTTTATTGTTCTTACTTTCGGCGAATCCTTGGGTCCCCGTTGAAATGGCCAAACATTTGAAAGACCTCCTTTTTTAGAGTCGCATTTCCGGATTCCGGCAACATTTTTCCATTCCCGACGACGTTCATTTGTCTCTTGTAACGGACAGTTCTCTAGATATGGAGAGAGAGGATCAGAATACGATCGTATTCCCCCTCTTGTCCATTGCGGAGGGCGGAGTTCGTTTCCCCCTACATCCATTGCTTAGGGCCGTCCTTCGCTATTGGAGTCTGATTCCTTCTCAACCCAATGTAAATTTCTTTCGAATCATTATGGGGATTATAGAATTGAATCGACGCCTTGGGATCAATCTCGGAATTCCGGCCATTCGGCACTGCTATGCTTTAGCCAAATCCTCCGGTCGGCTGGGGCGGTACTTCCTTAGGGCCAAGGATACTGACCATCATTTGGTGACTATGCTTGCCAGTTCTAGTAAGAGGGTTGACGATGTAATGGTCAATGTCCGAGGTAATTGGGAGTTCACTGAGGGCGAAGATCGCCTAGACCCCACTCCCAGACTTAAGGGTGATCCAGGTTGCCGAGTAGTATCATATGTTTGTTGATCTGTCTTTTAATCGGCTCTCTTTCCTTAATCTCTCATCTTTTGCAGGTAATAATTTGAAGAAGATTCTGACTTCTGTTGATGACGCGGTCCTCAGGGACATTAAGACTGCACTCCACTACTTCGGTCGTCAAAACGTGCAAAAACAAGAGAGAGCCGCCCACATTTTACTTCGGTACGAACCGACTTATACCACGTTCTCGGCTGCGGACAACATTCCGATTCCATCCGGCGATCAGAGCCTCTTGGCGCTTATCTTCCCCAGCTACAAAAACCTTAGGCAAATTGGTCTTGAAGCTTCTGATTCGGGGCAAGACACAGAGCCGGCGATAGTAGTTGCCGATCCGGCCAGAGAACTCACTGAGGAGGCCGAAGAGGTCGACGAGGCCGTGCGCTCGGCGTTTGAGGCTGCCGGACTCAACCAGCCTTCCTTTCCATCCGCTTCGGGTCGGGCAGAGTTCTCTTCCGGAGATATTTTCGTGAATTTAGGAGATCTTCCCGGTGACTTCTTCGAAGGTATGGCGAAGGAAAGCCTTACACAAATGGCACGTAAGAGAAATGTCGAGCGAATGGCTGCTTGAAAGAAGGCCGAGGCCGCCGAATCTGATGCCAGCTTGGCTAAGGCCTCTATACCCATTGTTGAAGGAATGGCTCAGGTTACACCGGTCGGCACGGAAAAAGTTGAACAGCAGGCCGGTGAAGAAAGGCTGATTCCGGAGGACCGCGGCCAAAAACGTGGCGCCGAGGAGGAGGCTAGTTCAGAAATTAGCCCTGCTAACAAACGGGCTCACCTCGAAGAATCGGACGTGGTTGCTCCTTTCGTAATTCAGCCAAAGATCAGAGACACGCCGATTTCTTCCAACGCTTCGGCCATTGAGGATCCGGCCGTTGCATTGAGCCTGGCGGCCTCAATTTCCTTACCGACGGACAATGCAGCCTTTTGCGCCGCGCCGGATATTTTGGCCGTAGCCCTGTCTGCGCAGTCGGCACTTCTGGTAGGTATTAAATTCGCTTGAATCCATTTTTACAAGGGTATCTGACAATCACTTGTTTTTGCATACCGTTGGCAGGATCGCCGACTTAGGCCGCCGCCTGCACGATGCTCTTGGCAGAGTTGACCGTTTCCGAACAGAAGTGGACGGTCAGAAGAGTAGGGCCGAGTTTGAGAAAATGAGAGCCGCACTGGAGAGCACACGAGCCGAAGCAGAGAAGGAGAGGGCTCGCACTGTTGAACAGCTTCGTTCTGATGCTGAGGCTAGAGCGAGTGCGAGTGAGGAGTCGCTCAAGCTCTCTAAAGACGAACTTGCCGAGGCGAAGAGTCAGTTAGAGGAGCTCAAGGCGGCCCAGGAGAAAGCCGAATCGGAGGCTTTTGAGGCAGGAAAAAGAGCCGCCTTTACGGAATATGTTGATGAAGTTCCCAAATTTGAAAATCGGGGGTTCAAACACGGGTGGCTCAAAGCCCTTGCTGCCGCTAGGGTTACGTTGGCTGTGCCAATTCCTTACGAGCAAGTAGATGTTGAGCCACTTGAGTCCGACACCGACGAGTGATTTGGGAGGCGTTTCCAAATTTTTTAAGTTTTTTGATTTTTGTGTAAGTTTTTGATATTTGTTTGGTAGAGTTTTGTTGGTTTAGGGTAGTTTTCATGTGTAAATTGGTTGCTAACTTGTACGCAATTTATTAATGAAAATTTCCTTGTAATTTCACTTCTACTCGTACACAATTCGTGTGGTTATGTTAATGAAACATTGTGATGTCTTTCGCTATTTTGCGTAAAATTGTTGCTGAGTTTCAGCTTTTAGAGGTTGAATATCCAGTGGCAATATTGATTCCCCCTTCATATACCGACTGGATTAGAATTATGAAAAGTCGATTCGTGAGCCAGCTGGGGTACTTGAGCCGAGTATATTAATGAATCGGCCCTTGCCCCAGGCGGTTCCTGGAGGTTTGAAGGATCGATTCTTGAGCCGGCTGGGGTACTTGAGCCGAGTATATTAATGAATCGGCCCTTGCCCCAGGCGGTTCCTGAAAAGGTTTGAAGGATCGATTCGTGAGCCGGCTGGGGTACTTGAGCCGAGTATATTAATGAATCTGCCCTTGCCCCAGGTGGTTCCTGAAGAGGTTTGAAGGATCGATTCGATTCGTGAGCCGGCTGGGGTACTTGAGCCGAGTATATTAATGAATCTGCCCTTGCCCCAGGCGGTTCCTGAAGAGGTTTGAAGGATCGATTCGTGAGCCGGCTGGGGTACTTGAGCCGAGTATATTGATGAATCTGCCCTTGCCCCAGGCGGTTCCTGAAGAGGTTTGAAGGATCGATTCTTGAGCCGGCTGGGGTACTTGAGCTGTATGTATTGATGAATCTGCCCTTGCCCCAGGCGGTTCCAGAAGAGGTTTGAGGAATCGATTCGATGCGTGAGCCGGCTGGGGTACTTGAGCCGAGTATATTAATGAATCGGCCCTTGCCCCAGGCGGTTCCTGAAGAGGTTTGAAGGATCGATTCTTGAGCCGACTGGGGTACTTGAGCCATATGTATTGATGAATCTGCCCTTACCCCAGGCCGTTCCTGAAGAGGTTTGAGGAATCGATTCGATGCGTGAGCCAGCTGGGGTACTTGAGCCGAGTATATTAATGAATCGGCCCTTGCCCCAGGCGGTTCTTGAAGAGGTTTGAAGGATCGATTCTTGAGCCGGCTGGGGTACTTGAGCCGTATGTATTGATGAATCTGCCCTTGCCCTAGGCGGTTCCTGAAGAGGTTTGAGGAATCGATTCGATGCATGAGCCGACTGGGGTACTTGAGCCGAGTATATTAATGAATCTGCCCTTGCCCTAGGCGGTTCCTGAAGAGGTTTGAGGAATCGACTCGTGAGCCGGCTGGGGTACTTGATGGTAAAATCGTGCCCCTGTCGTCGACTCAGTCGGCGACGGGCGATTCAGGCTCTACAATTAATGAGAGTGCCTCGATCGTGCTGCCTCTGTGAAGGGTAAGTGCACAAAGGCACATCCTTTATGATCTTGGCAAACAACTGACTTGAGACTGACTTGAGCTCTTGCAAGAAGACTGATTGCGCAAATGTCGAACCGACTCTTCTTTAATAGTAAAGGGGAAGCGAAGACCCTTGCTGAGCTGGGCGGAGATATGAATCGAGGTGGTGAACCCTCGCGCTCAGTAATTAGGAGTTCTAGGGGTCGCGAGAGGCGTCAGTCTCCTCGACGTCGCAGCAGATCGCCCAGGCGAGACAAGCAGTCGCAGGGTAAATCTCCACAGTCCCGAGTCGAGCGGAGGTCTGACGCGAATCCGTGCACATTAAGCTTTGCGGTATTTGTGAAGAATAGACCCATGACGGAGGCGGACTCGATCGTTCGAGACCCAGACGTAGCGGTCGACTTTGCCCGACAAATATTTCCTCCTGAGGTTCAGCAATCAATGTTGGGTCGACAAGACTACGAGGTGTTTCGCGAGGGCATTCACGGCGCGGTGAAGGGGCTTTACACTGCTTACGAAGTCGGCATGCGATTGCGCGCTGCCCGTCAAGAGATGGAGAAGAAGGAAGAACGTATTCGAAGTTTGGAAGCCCGCGTGGAGGCGGCCGAGCGGGAACTAAGGAAGACCAAGGCGGCTCAGGCACAATCCACCGCGCACGCGAACCCAATTGTGGAAGAGAGGGTTACTAGTCGGCTTATCAGCTCCGCACTTGCCGATCGCGAGACGGCAAGTATGTTCGCAATAGAGAGCGCGAAGGGGAGGGCCTATGAGAAAGGTTTCCATGAGGGCCAAAAAGTGGGAATCGAGAAAACCAGGGAAAAATTGGCCGAGGAAGTGTGCCGATGTGAGAACCGTGGGTTTAGGCATGGTTGGATCAAGGCATCTCAAGCCGCAGAAGCTTTACGAGCGTCGGGAATTGATTCGGCATCGCCACGCTACAGGAATAAAGATTTTCCGTTTTCTGCTTTCGAAGTTGAGGACAGTGAGGATGAGGGTGACGCCGTATGAGTTTAATAGTTGTAAGATTGGAACGCAGGGCACCTTTGAAGCTATGTAACTTATTGTTTTATTGAATAAAGAACGTTTCATTATAAATGTTTCTTTGTCATCATATTCGGCATATGTGTATTTCGTGTTGCTTAAATGTTTGAATGAACGTCTAAATATTGTCCGACCCAGGTAGCCGTTAACTGTCCGGCAGTACGTGGGCTTATCGGCAGGATCTGCACATGGGCAAGATCAACGTATTCGTGACGATCGTTTAAGGTTTTATTGAGGCTATTTCAACGGCCATTTATCTTTAACTTGGGTCAGCGTATTGATGCTTGGCCAGTCGGATTGGTGGGCTGGTCGAGGCGAATGTCAATCGACGCTCGTCTTAGTTAGCCAATGCATTTTTCGGCGTTAATAAAATTTTCTTGGGATTGGGACCTCGAGATCGCGGTCGTTGCTGAGAATAAAAGGAGTAGGCGCTTCGTACCAATAATCCCACTTGACTCATCCGTCCTTGTGTGGGATGGCGATTTTGGTTACGGAGGCTCAGACTTCGGTCAAGTTTGGTGCTGAGATGGTTTGCAGCAGAAAACCTACCCGTGAGGGAGTTAGGTCATCCAAAGAATTTCAGATCTGTGAGTCTCCAAGTCGTCGAAGCAAATCACCCCGAATGGAGAGTCAACAACTGTCAAGTTCATTCTTCCTTGTCCTGGATCTTTGCCTTGACAATGTCAATGGTGTCAGGGGAAGTTTGGCGCTATGCAAGTCGTGGGCTTAAGCGTAACTGGTTGAAGGTATTGCACGCCGTAGAGGGGTTTAGGGCGACGGTCGTCGAACCGGCGAAGCTACTTTTCCGGCGTGTTTTGTTCCTTTTTTGCTTTCGATATTGTAATGCTCGAATGGGGGTTGTGTTTATGTAACAACTGTTTAATCAAATAAATGGTTTTATTTTAAATATATTTGCGTGTTATTCTGAATTTTGCTTGTGTACTAAAGCACATTACTTCGAATGTATGATCTGCTCTAGCGTGTTGCATAGGATCAATTATCAATAGCTTTTGTTCGTGCCAACGCTTGCTCCAGATTCAGAGACGTAATTAGCGCTTAGCACTGTAGACCGATTAGTATGGCCGAACGGATTGACGCAATAATCCTTTGAAGCTCTAAAGCGGGCTCCGTATTCGGAGGCTTGAACCTAGGGGCCCATTCGGCCTTAAGGAGACAATCGACCCTAGGGCGTCATGCGCCGAAGGGGGCTCCGAATTCGGAGGCTGGATCGGCCCTAAGGCGTCATGCGCCAAAGGGTCGTGATATCCACGTAGGGCGCCCCGAATCCGGAGACTTAAACGGCCCTAAAGCGTCATGCGCCAAAGGGGGCTCCGAATTCGGAGACTTGATTTGGCCAATCGTGATATCCACGAAGGGCGCTCCGAATCCGGAGACTTGTTTTGGCCAATCGTGATATCCACGAAGGGCGCTCCGAATCCGGAGACTTAATCGGCCCTAAGGCGTCATGCGCCAAAGGGGGCTCCGAATTCGGAGACTTGATTTGGCCGATCGTGATATCCACGAAGGGTGCTCCGAATCCGGAGACTTAAACGGCCCTAAGGCGTCATGCGCCAAAGGGGCTCCGAATTCGGAGACTTGATTTGGCCGATCGTGATATCCACGAAGGGCGCTCCGAATCCGGAGACTTAAACGGCCCCAAGGCGTCATGCGCCAAAGGGGGCTCCGAATTCGGAGACTTGATTTGGCCGATCGTGATATCCACGAAGGGCGCTCCGAATCCGGAGACTTAAACGGCCCTAAGGCGTCATGCGCCAAAGGGGGCTCCGAATTCGGAGACTTGATTTGGCCAATCGTGATATCCACGAAGGGCGCTCCGAATCCGGAGACTTGTTTTGGCCAATCGTGATATCCACGAAGGGCGCTCCGAATCCGGAGACTTAATCGGCCCTAAGGCGTCATGCGCCAAAGGGGGCTCCGAATTCGGAGACTTGATTTGGCCGATCGTGATATCCACGAAGGGCGCTCCGAATCCGGAGACTTAAACGGCCCTAAGGCGTCATGCGCCAAAGGGGGGCGTCATGCGCCAAAGGGGGCTCCGAATTCGGAGACTTGATTTGGCCGATCGTGATATCCACGAAGGGCGCTCCGAATCCGGAGACTTAAACGGCCCTAAGGGGTCATGCGCTAAAGGGGGTTCCGAATTCGGAGACTTGATTTGGCCAATCGTGATATCCACGAAGGGCGCTCCGAATCCGGAGACTTGTTTTGGCCAATCGTGATATCCACGAAGGGCGCTCCGAATCCGGAGACTTAATCGGTCCTAAGGCGTCATGCGCCAAAGGGGGCTTCGAATTTGGAGACTGGATTTGGCCGATCGTGATATCCACGACGGGCGCTCCGAATCCGGAGACTTAAACGGCCCTAAGGCGTCATGCGGCAAAGGGGGCTCCGAATTCGGAGACTTGATTTGGCCAATCGTGATATCTACGAAGGGCGCTCCGAATCCGGAAACTTGTTTTGGCCAATCGTGATATCCACGAAGGGCGCTCCGAATCCGGAGACTTAATCGGCCCTAAGGCGTCATGCACCAAAGGGGGCTCCGAATTCGGAGACTTGATTTGGCCGATCGTGATATCCATGAAGGGCGCTCCGAATCCGGAGACTTGTTTTGGCCAATCGTGATATCCACGAAGGGCGCTCTGAATCCGGAGACTTAATCGGCCCTAAGGCGTCATGCGCCAAAGGGGGCTCCGAATTCGGAGATTTGATTTGGCCAATCGTGTTATCCACGAAGGGCGCTCCGAATCCGGAGACTTGTTTTGGCCAATCGTGATATTCATGAAGGGCGCTCCGAATCCGAAGACTTGTTTTGGCCAATCGTGATATCCACGAAGGGCGCTTCGAATCCAGAGACTTAATCGGCCCTAAGGCGTCATGCGCCAAAGGGGGCTCCGAATTCGGAGACTTGATTTGGCCGATCGTGATATCCACGAAGGGCGCTCTGAATCCGGAGACTTGTTTTGGCCAATCGTGATATCCACGAAGGGCGCTCCGAATCCGGAGACTTAATCGGCCCTAAGGCGTCATGCGCCAAAGGGGGCTCCGAATTCGGAGACTTGATTTGGCCAATCGTGATATCCACGAAGGGCGCTCCGAATCCGGAGACTTGTTTTGGCCAATCGTGATATCCACGAAGGGCGCTCCGAATCCGGAGACTTAATTTGGCCAATCCAGGCGAGTGCCCCACTGGGAATTGGCATATGCTTTTAAGGGACGAGGAAAAATAGTTCATATTGCAGAGGAGAAATATATTTACAGGTATCAGAGCCCACAGATCGGGTCAGTGATAGGGTTTTCATCAGAACTCAGCTTGTGCCGATTGGGGGGAACCACGTATTTCTTCAATGCCGTGGGTTGTTGGAAAATGCAGGATCTGATGGTAGGTGCTTGGGACGGCCTTCATGAGATGTAGCCAGCTTCTTCCCATGATGGCATTATACGGCGAGGGGAGCTTCACGACTAGGAATTCCGCTTCGATCGTTCTGGAACCCGCTTGAACAGGTAATGTGACCTTGCCCAATGGATATTCAGGATTTGTATTAAAGCCGAACAGTGGGTGAGGCGCCGGAGATACATCCGACTCGTTGAGGCCGAGCTTGGTGAAAGCTTGGTAGTACATGACCTCTGAACTACTCCCTGGGTCTATGAGAATTCGTTCAATGACGAACCGGTTTATGCGTAATCCAATAACCAACGGATCGATGTGGGAAGTCATTGCGTCATCGAGGTCGGAGTCGTTGAAGGCAATTGTCGAAGCTTGTTCGGACTGGTCAGTCGAAATACGGCGCCCCTGTAGAGTTGGATGCGATCGAATTGTGTGCACGGCTGGGGGTGTAGGCAGGCTGCAAATTACGTGGATCACGCCAAGTGGGGGAGAGTCCTGCCTCAATGCTAATGCCTTGGTTGGCTTTCCCTGTTTCACATACTGCTGCAGTCGGCCGTCTTACACCAGTTCTTCCAGGTGGTCTTTTAATGCGTAGCAACTCTCTGTTTCGTGGCCGTGATCTTCGTGATATTTGCACCTCCGGTCCCTTCGTCGTGTATCGGGTGGCCCCACCATCTTTGACGGCCATCTGAAGAATGGAAGGTGTTGGATTTTGGTCATTACCGCGGTGATTGGCTCTGAAAGTTCCGTGTACTTTTTGTCGGCGCGCCTCGGGCGTCTACTGTCGACCTGCAATTGTTCATTCGTCGGGTGGGAGCATTGATTACTCGATCGGCGAGAGTCCCGCCATTTATCTCGTTTAGCACGTTGTCGCGGCTCAGGGCTCGGAGGTGGCACGGAACTTATTGGTTGAGCAATTTCAGGAGGTGCCAGTTTGGAGGACACTTGTCTGGCTTTAATTCTCAAGGCATCGTCTTCCACTTTGCAATACTCTTCGACTTTCTTCATCAGCGCCCAGACTGTTTTGGGGGGTCTTCTGGTCAGGGAGTTGCGAAGAGCACTGTCGGGATGTAGTCCCATTTTGAAGGCGGTGACGGCCATGGAGTCGTTGCAAGCGTCGTCAACGAGATTGAAGCACTCCCAATATCGTGCCGAATATGCTCTCAGCGTTTCTCCTGGTTGGATTTGCATAGCCCAGAGAGAGTCGGCCTGTTTCGGCTGTACCTCGTTGGTGATGAACCTAGCCCTGAAGGATTTTTGCAATTGATGGAAACTTCTGATCGAAGCCGGCTCCAGCTTGTAATACCATCTGACAGCTAATGGCCCCAAGCTGCTGGGGAATATTCGGCACATGAGGGCTTCATTGTCTGCATGCAACGTCATGGCCTGCTTGTAGTGACGTATATGATCAGTGGGGTCTGATTTTCCGTCGTAGAGAGTAAATGATGGAGCTTTGAACTTCTTGGGCAGGGCCGCCCTCGCAATTCGTCGGATAAAAGGATCGTGCCGGTCCTCTTCGTCTGAACTGCTTCTTCTGCGCTTGTTCCTTGTGTGTGGACTTTTTTCAGATGAGCTGGAAGTGTCTGAGCGTCCCTTGTTATGCTCCGTGGATAATGAGTTGGAGTCACTATCGGTTTTCCTTAGTCGGGCTCGAGGTCGTTGTCTACCCGCCCTTAGGGGTCGTTCGGGGTCTTGGCGCGCGGCTTCTTTGGATTTTGCTACTTCCAAGGCCAAATCTTGACGGAGGCGTTCGTTTTCTGCGATCATATTTTCCAGCCTTTGTTCATTCTGTTTAGCTTGTTCTATGATGGCTTGCATCGTCTCCTGCGCTGAAGTCGTTGGCGAGTCAAAATTCAAGGCGCGTCTCGCAGCGATGGTTTCCTTCCCGAGCATATTTGCTGGAGTGATTTCGTCTCTCTGTGTAGTCTCGTCGGTGGCTATCGGAGGGTCTTGCGTCACGCCTTCCATGGATGTACTTCGAGTATTCCCACAGACGGCGCCAATTGTGGGGAAGTGGTTTGGAAATACTCTTCAGATCCTGGGAGACGCTCTTGATCCTCAGCTAGTCACCTGTAAAAGCACCAGCACTCCGGTCGGGGGTGCCGGGGTTAGCACTCCGACGGGCAAGTCAGTCTTAATAGTCAAGAAAGCTTGGTCACTAAGTTAAGTGGAGTTATTCTTACATACCTTTCCAAGAACGCTGCTTCTATATTTATATCTGTTCCTTGTGGGACCTCGGGGCTTGGGCCTACTTTTCAATCATTACCCGTTCTTCTACTCGGCTTCGAGGATCCTTTCTTAATCGGCCTGCGTATTATATTCGGCCCATCCTAATCATGCAGGATACAGCCGGTTAATGTTAATACTACGATATACCCCTTCCGATTTAGCCATATATTCGGCTCCCACAAAAGATATTCTTTTTCATCATCAGTTAATAGTCATTAAACCCATCTATGATCGTACATACACTAGTAAAATTGTTTACCATTCTCTTTACATCCACAATATAGTTTCTCTTGATGAATGTGGTTCTCCTTTTCAACTCAGAGATTTACTTGGTCATACAATCCAATATAGTTATTATCACTATATGGATGCCTGGTTTAAAGTTCTCCTATACCAAAATGAGTCATACAGTCACTCCTGGTTCCTCCAATTTGACCATAAATTCAAGTCAGAATTTCCCACTTGGTTTCTTCAATGGTGCACTCAACATGGTGCTATTCCTGAGATCTTCCCCTCTGTTTTAATTGAACAAGTAAATTATTTCTCTTCTGTTTTTAAACTCAGTCAACAACAAAAACAATTTCCTTGGTTACTCATTTTTATATCCAAATACAAAGTCCCCTGGATATTTAAATGGCAATATGCTATTTCTGATAACCTGGTTATTCGCCAACACTTTGTTAAATGGTGGGATAATTTTAAACCTCAACGCATAATTGATCAAGTTCAAGAAGAATTCCCAGTCAATCTCCATGCACCAATACCTGCAATGGTCAAAGCTCAACAGAACCCAACTACTTTAGTCACCCAAGGAACTCAAGAAAGCCCAATTCCACCAGTCAGACTTGGAAGCCCAACAACCAGCTCTTCCAAGTCCAAATCATCCAAATCCAAGTCAGCTCAGTCAAAGCCCAAAGCTAAGACCAAGTCATCTAGTGATGAATTGATCCGCATGGCCAAGCTATTGATGGCCCAAGCCAAGTCACAGATTGGAGATGAAACCTCAGAAGAATCTAGTTCCTCTGAAGCTTCAACCAACAATGATCCTTATGGGCTCCAGTTTCAAGATGCTCAGGACCCATATGCTTAAACAGTCAGCCATTGGATTCTATATATGTATATATCAGCTTCAGTCACTACTCTTACTTTGAGAAAAGCTACTGATATATATATTGATTCCCCATCAATCAACTGTGCAGTCATGTTCCCTCACTGCAAGTAAAAAAAAAAAGTAACAAAGTTCTCGGTCACAGAAAGATACTCTCTGCACCCATGTACCTCTTATTTTCAAGCTTTTCAGAAGTTATAAGTTTCACAGTATTTTCCAACTTTTGAAGTCACAAGCCTCACAGCTCCAATCACGGGTCTCACAGTTCCAAGTTTCACAAGCTCAATAGTTATCCACTTCGCCTATAAAAGAGGCTTCTCAGCCAAGACCAAGGCAGAAGGCAGACAGAGAGTTCACAATTTTCTTTCGCAATTTCTCTCAATCTTTGTAAAATTTTAAGTTTGTTTTAAAATTCAGTTTCTAAGGATGCAAGTAGAAGTTGTATTCTCCAGTTACTTCCAGTAAACAATTATGTATTTTCCAATTACTTCCAGTAACCAATTGTAAGTTACTATTATTAGTTTAATATACTTATCTGTTCTTATTTAAAAATATTTTGTTTAGTTTATTTGACTTTTTTGTTATTGGGAAACATTATAAAAAATTCATGTTATAAAAAATAAAAATAAAAATTTGTTAAGTGTAGCAATAAAGGTGCCACTAGATTTTAGTAGCAAAATATACGGAGGAAGCGATCAACTTGCAAAACTTAGTAGCACGGACATGATGTGTATTGTAATAGGTAATTTTATTTCTTCTTTATGCCCTATGAATGACAATGTTATGTTGACCAACATCACAGCTTTGGGTATTCTTATAATCACTGTGATTGTGTATGTTTGCGTCCAATTAGGCACTTTTATAATTTCCAAAGAAATACTAGTACAACATGTTCTTGTTAATTTTTTCATGCTTATGTTGTTTGTAATATCAACTTTCTCGGCGGTTACTGTTGCTACCACCAAAAAATATCTAGAATTGGAATATAGTGAAATACACAAAAAAAAAAGCATTAAGAGAACGCATTGGAGAGAAAATTGCAGTTGAAAAACTAAAAGAAAATGTCAACAAGTATTGGATGATGATAGAAATTGTGAGCCCCGAGTTTGTGATGGCACATTCTGTGGCCTGCTCTGCTTTAGGGGTGATCTGTCTTATGACTGCTCTAATTTTATCAAAAGTGGAGTTCCGAGTGCGGGATATTGTTACAATCTAGGAATCAGATTATGGGGGTCAACAACTTTAATTTTTTTAATTCAGACTGCTACAGTGGGCGTGGGGATTATTGGTCCAGTATGTAGATGGTTCACTGCCATAAAATTCAAATGCTCCGAGGAAAGTACCAAAGGCTTCAAAACTGAGCTCAAACTAGAGAGTTCTTGGATTCAGAGGTTGGAAGAATGGAAGAAGAGCTCCATAGTTCTTCAAATCCGTGGTCCGAACTTTAGAAAACTTGTCCAGCGCACCAAAAATCTAGGTTTGAACTTCTGTATAATGGTTCAAATTATGATTGTGGTAATAAGCAAATTAACTCTTCTCATTTTCCTTTTTTTCGTTTGCCTACTCATGTCATGTTACCGATGTTGCTATAAGTTGTTTAAGGAGCATGTACATAACTCAACATCCCCTATGAAGTCGGATATTGGCAATTATAATGTTTTGATTCTTGAAGGTTAAGAGGAACTCACTCAAAGTACCTTGAAGAACATTAGTAAAGCAGCGGATCATTTCATCGTCAAGGCCAACAAATAGCAGCCCATAAATTTAATCGAACTTCTTCAACAAAAATATACAAGCGGCTTCAAATGCATATTAGACTTTCACAGTGACATTGTTCCATCATTAGATTCTCAAGAACCTCCCAATTGCTAGGCTCTACCAGTGGTGACTCTAACTTGCATCGCCATTGCAATTTCCAAAATCAATAAGAACATGGCTGACAAGCTTGTGCACGTGAACGAAGGCCTCTCGTACGTCAGACATGTAGATGAAACCATGGATACCAAAAGGAATCTCACAAACAATAGAGATGCTGCTGATGAAGTGCAGTTAGAAGTCGAATTTGTTGGCAAGTGGCTTGGTGAGGAACTCACCAAAATAGCTTCCAAAGAAACATCTTGCAGAGAGACTTTTCAAAAACTCGCTGATTGTGCTCAAAAAATTGTTATAAAATGAAATGCAGATATCAATGGAAGATAGGAACCCTACCAATTGGCCCATTAATGTTATAGCAGCTAATTCCATGTACAGAATTTGCAAATCTCTATTGCTGGATGATGAAGGTAACAATCACTAGATAAATCATGACAAACTATTCGTGAAACTATTTGACGTGATCACAGGCATGTTTATTCTTTTTCTTCTCTTTTTTTTAACAAGGATGTCTGAGGCTTTTCCTTGTACTTTTATAGTCACCCGACCCACGCATACTTGGCAATTATTGGGGCACAAACTCTGAGGGTGGCCTCAATAGAATCAAGCAGTTTATATGGGATTTCAACTCGTGACCTACGCTTCGTCAGACGCTTATCATGACTTAACTTGGTACTTGTGTTATCAACTTACCTACCTAGTGTTATGTAATTGCAGGTATACTGGGCGCTTGCTGTGACATCCTGAATGTTTAATTAAATACCACATAATATTTATAGCTATATATAATTATGGTTGTATGTGATAATCTATATAACAAAACAACTCTATTTTTTTTCTTTGATGGGACTTATGTCTCTTTGTCAAAATATGAGCCATTGGATTTAACTCAATCCAAAGGCTCACAGTGTCTCACTCTCTATTTGGTCCAAGATCATTTTCAACCCACAACCCGTCTTTCACACACACAGTCTCATCTCTTTGTTTCTGATTTCAAATTTTGAAATCTGACCCACCTTCTCTTCCTCTCTCTCTCTCCCCATCAACCCTTGCAGGAGACCGAACCCAAAACCCCTATCAGTCCCTTCATCTTCTCTCTTCCTCCCTTCTCTCTTCCTAATCGTCATCTTCTCTCTTCTGATCGAATGGAGCAACTGATTCAGAGATGGGAGATTCAGAGATGGGACCGAATGTATGTATATATATGCATTTGTGTGTTTTATATATGATTATGGATGATTATGGATGTATATATGTATATATATGTAGATTTTATATATGATTATGTATACATATGATTCCAATATGTATGTATATATATATATGGATGTATATAATATGATGGGTTTTGATATCATTGAAATGGGTTTCTATTTCTATTTCTCGGTTTCTATTTCTATTTCTGAAATGTGATGGGTTGAAAATTTGATGGATTTCATAAAATTCCATCAAATGAGTTGATGGGTTTATATATTTCTGTTTCATTGATGGGTTTTATCAATTGTATTTTGGTTTTGATTTCTATAAAATTGTATTTTGGTTTTGTATTTTGAAATGGGTTATATTTCGTTTTTGGTTTCATATTTGTGAAAGGGCATTTTATTTCACTTATATTTGTTTACAGGTTATGAGGATTTCAGAAATCCTCATGTTTACAGGTGAAATCCTCATGCCCATGAAATCCTCATGTTTACAAGTGACATTCCTATTCTCCTTCACAGGTTATATTTCACTTATATTTGTTTACAGAATTAAGTCCATTTTATTTTGCACCCTGTGATAATAATTTATGGTGAAAAAAAAAATAAAAAAAATGGCCCGTGCCTAAAACTTGATAATAATTTTGCACCCTCCATTTTATTTAAAAAGTTATTAATGTATTATAGTTTATTGAGCTTCACCACTTTTAAATCATTAGATTAAAAATTTGATATGAAAAACAATAATGTTGTATGAAACTTGAACAGCAAAGCTCACTTAAATTACAGACCCTAGCTTTCTGTAATTTGAATTTGTTAATGAAGTTAGAAAGTTAGAAATAATCCGGTATACATATGGTTCAGGTGAGCAAACCTGGGCTTTTTCTTTAGTATTTATATTTCTATCTTTGGGTAATCTTTGAGTAAGCTTTACTCTAATCTTTAATTTTTGGATAATCTTTATTCTAATATTTAGTCTTTAAGTTAAAATACTATTAATCTTTACTCTAATCTTTAATATTTCTATCACAAGTTTAATTTGGGAATCCATTAGATAAACAAGTCTGTGTTTCATCAATGCTTTCTTTTTTTGATCAATGATTGTTTATTGGGGTTTAATAAGGTCAAAAAAACTAAAAAAGATAACTCTGCTCATAGTTGTTTTTGTTTACTGGTTTGTTCTTCAGTTGGGTTTCTTTGATTTTGCATTAAAATGTGAAATTGGTCCAGGTAAGGAGTGTTGAAGACGTGTTTCGGGGGTCATGGCACTCTGGAACTGTGATTGCCTGTGAAAATCAGGCTCGAAGAGTCCAATACGACCATCTTTTGTGCGACGACAGTTTGCAACCTCTCATTGATTGTATAAAAGTCCCTCCTGTCATTGATGGAATTGTTCCGGCCATCAGGGTACTGTGAAACCATCGGGGTTTGATAAGGTAATTTGTAATTTGACTTTGTAATTTGAATTTGAATTTGTTAAAAGGTAATTTGAGTGAGTGAGCTGTAATGTATTGATGGATATTTCATTGTATTGATGGATTGAACAGCATGAAACTTGATTGATGGATATTTCATTATGAAACTTGAACAGCAAAGCTCACTCAAATGTATTGATGGATATTTCATTGTAATTTAATGTAATTTGAGTGAATTTGTTAAAAAGTAATTTTATATTGAAAAACAAAAAAAAACTATAATATGGATACTATAGAATTTATAATATTTATTAAGTTATTAATGTATTATAGTTTATTGAGCTTCACCACTTTTAAATCATTAGATTAAAAATTTGATATGAAAAACAATAATGTTGTATGAAACTTGAATAGCAAAACTCACTCAAATGTATTAATGGAGACATATATAATAGAATATAGAGTATAAGCTCACAGCAAAGCTCACTTAAATTACAGACCCTAGCTTTCTGTAATTTGAATTTGTTAATGAAGTTAGAAAGTTAGAAGGTTGTTGCAGGAAAGTTAGAAGAAACACCATATGTTGTTAACTGCTAAATTACAGAGAGAATGGAGAGAAGGTTGAGAAGCATTTGATTCCATGTGGGAAAAATATGAAACTTAGAGGAAATGAGTTATATTGGCATTCTGGAATTATTAGGAGTAATTTTAAACTTTATGACTTTAGAGATTTGAGTAAAAATTCAGGTAGTCCTTCAAAATTATAACTCATATACCCTTAGTTAGTTTCCTTTTATTTAATTTGTTCTTTATTACTTTCTAATTTTTCCTTGATACATTAAATTCATTTATAGAGTTCCAAAATACGTTTCTTTTTGAGTTAAAAGTAAGTATAATATCCTTCTCTTCCAAGTTTAAAGCTAAGTGATTAGATACGACTGACGCTTTGCTTAAAATACCTATAGAATGTAATCTAAATGTAGACCAAGACTAAGATTAGGTTAATTTCCAAACATGCTATTCCAAGTTTGGTCTTACAATGCTCAATTTGGGTCTAAAGTGCTTCTCTAATAGTTATATCGGATACTTGAGATTGTATTAAACTCTCTTCATAAGGTAACAACATAGATTTGAAATAAAAAGCCCCAATTTAGATTCAGTTTAAATGGGCTTCATTTTTTAAATGGGTGTTTATTTCAGTTTGAAATCTAACATGATTTTGATTTATGAAATATTTGATTCTTTTATGGGAAATGGGTGCCAATTCATGAAATGGGTCCTAAATACTTTTGAGTTTCTTAAATACTGATTCTTTTTGTATTTTTCTATTCTTTCGTTCTTTTTTTCTTTATTTGGGAGTGGGGATTGGTAAGTTCTGATAAAAAATAAATATAGTTTCAGCATTGCCTATTACTTTTTTAAGACCCTGTAAACAATTGTCCCCTTACTGTATGTTGTTCATTTGTTGTTTTATCCATTAAATTTTATTGCATCAGCTTAGTCTTATAATTTATTTAGTTTAAATCAAAATTTTGTTTTTGTTGTGGCAGGGGGTTGGCTGCTGCCCATGAGCTAACCAAATGGATTCAAAAGGGGGTTGATTTGATATTTTGCTTATGGTCATATATTGCTTTGATTTGATGGAGTGTTACACACACAAAACTGATGGGACTAAATTGATATAATAAATGGGTTTAGAGTTCCAAGAAGAAAGAGTTGAAAAAAATAAAACCCAAGAAAAATATGGATTGATTTTTGTAAATTAATGTTTTTATGAGTCATTACTGTGTATTTGTATTGACAATGTGTTGTGTTTGTTGATAGTGTTTCCATTGGGTAGCCTATTATTATTGTGCAACAATGTTTGTGTTTAGTTTGATTTGGATGGCCTATGAAAAACCTTTTATTAGTGTGACAATACATGTATTTGTTTTGAATTGGGTAGTCTCTTTTAATTTTCATATCTTTTCTGTATTTTACAGGTGGATGAAGACTAGAAGCAAATTGTAATATCGGCTCCCTTTTTACAGGTCTACATTATTTTAAGTTTTTTTCTTATCTCTCTGAAGATTTTGTATTTATTGTTGTGGGAGTTAAAATATTGCTAGAGATGTCTAAACTAAATGTGCACTTTGTGCATACTTTGTCTAAAATATTGAAAGAGTGGCAATCTCAAGTGAGCAACAAATTGTGCATATTTTGTTCAATTTGTTTGAAAAGATATGATAATGTTTGGAAGTACATTTCTCTTTCATCTTTATCCTAAATAGCATTCTAAGTGGCACAGTTGTCTTAGTAGTTTAAATGAATTTTAATGTGTACTTTTTGGGTGTTGTTTTTATATATTTTTGAAGGGTGACACTTTTGCTAAGTAAATTTAAAATTTTCTACTTTTTTTCCAAGAAAATATGTGATGTTCCTAAATACTTCTATCTAGATTTTATATTCTTAAGTAATTTTTTGAAATATGTCATGTGATGTTCTTTTTTTCTTTCTTTCTTTCTTCTTCTCCTCTCATTTTTTATTTTACTTTCAGAGCGAGGATTGTACGTTGTAATTAAAAAAAAAAAAAGAAGGGTAAATTACAAACACACCCCTTATAAATTATCCCCTGTGGTTCTAGAAATTACATTATATCCTCTAAGGTTTCTAATTTCATAACAAAGAGGTCCTTTTATTGGTCAATCATCAAGTTAATTAACAGTTTTTAATAATGTTAAAATTTTATTTCAATTAATAATTTAAATAATTTTATTATTGTATAGGTGAACAGTTAGAAATTTCACTTTTTCAATTATTTTTGTTAAATAAAATTTTTTGACAGGGATGTATTTGTAATTTTCCAAACTACAGGAAACAATTTGTATTTTAAGCAAATCTCAGGAGTGTATTTGTAATTTATCCAAAAAATTATACTTTCAGCTTTGCCAGTTATTTTGTAAGACTCTATAAACAATGTTGAGATTGGCTCAATGAGGTCTAGAAAGAATTTGTAAAAGAAAAACAGTAAAGAGGTCTAGATTAACAGAATCCAATTTTAAGCCAATTGGTTGTTTCTTTTTTTTTCTTCAAATATTTGGTTTTGGAACTAAATTAATTTAGTAGACCATCTATATTATTAGTTAGTCATCCTGGAGTAATAAGTGATGGCATAAACTTACTTTATGCTTGAAGTAGTTTAAACATACTTTATACTTTTAATTGGATGATTATGCATAATGGTACCTCATAAGTGAAGAAGAAGGTGGTTTCACTTTCAATCCTTAATGTTGGTGAAGTGCCCTCTTAAATGTTGTGGGCAAATTTTTGGTGATTGATTTGGAGTATACAACATGTTATCAATCACTTAGAAAGTGAAAAGTATGTAATCCCTTTTTTTTTTTAATTTTTAGTAAGCAGGTCAATTGATTGGTTTGAGGCAAATGTGGTGTTGGGTATAAGGTGAGAAAAAGCCATGAATTTCATGTAATGATTTTTTGAAATGGTTTAGATTTTAGAAACCCATTGTCATGTAATGATTTTTTTTAAATGGGTTAGATTTAAATGTGTTTATGAATGGTTTTGATTCCAAAAATATTGAAATGATAAATGAACCAGCACAATTATTAAAATGGGTTTCTGAATGGGTTTCTAAAATCAATTTTCATGTATTGATTTTCGGAAACTTATCTTTATTTTGTTTAATTTAGTTCCCCCATGTAACTATTTTGTTTATATCATTTGGAGTAGTAATTATGTGTTTCTGATTCTCTTTTTAACTGTTCCGTTTCTCTACTTAATTATGTTTGATTCAGTTTCATTCTCTCTCTTTCGTTTTTCAGTTGTGGTAAGTATCTTTTATAAGTATTTGGTTGTAATCTTTGTTTAAAAAAATAGTACACTTAATTTTATTTAATGAACCTTGGGTTTAATTTTAGTTAGATTTGCCCATTAACATTGATTTCAAGTTTGATTCTTTTTTTGTTGCCTACTAATTGTTATACATAATGCTTCAACTAGAAAATGAGTTATGCATTATCACAGGGATGGAAACTCAAAGGAGCATGATCATCCAAAAATGGATACTTCACACAAGGTAAGCTTTAATTGTTTAAAATTTTAATTTTGTTTGGTTTTACAGCCTTCAAAAATTCTTCTTCCTTATAACAAGACTCTCTTAGTCTTAATAAAGAAAATTATTCGCTCCCCTTACAAAATTTGAGTTTAATTCTATTTGGAGGTTTGTATGATTTATCGGCATTCTCAATTGATCTATCTATACTATTATTTGCTTTTCTATTCATTTGTTTACTTTAGTAATGCATACATATGTCTATTCTCACTTCGCCATTGAATGACATAATTCAATTGACCATAATAGTTATGTTCATTTCTTCTTAATTCATAGCTATTGATTTTCCTATTTCTCATATGTATTTTGATGCGATTTTTCATGTTATAGTTTCTTTTGATACAATTATTCTTCATTACAATTTCTTCCGATTTCTCATATGCATTTTGATGTGATTTTTCATAGCTATTGGTTTTTTGAAGTGAATTTAAGCGAGTGATTTTGTTACAGATCATTGATCCATATTAGAAACATTGGGTTACGTTGCTTCTACCGATATGTCGTTGGTTGGCTCTCTCATGTTAAATTATTTATTTATTTATTTATTTTCGGGTTAGCTAGAGTGATTCTTTTGTATCAAAATGTTCACTGATCTACATTTGAAGGAATTTAAACCTGATAAAGCAAAAGGTTTACCAGTTATGATACTAATTCAATAACATTCTTTTATTGAAAGTTATCCCATTCTAACTTGCTATAGTGTATAGATGTGTCATTTTGACGTGGATAAAAATCTAAAATTTGCTATTTGGACTTTAAATTTAGCAAATATTTCTAGAATTTGCTATGTGTCATATGCTACATTCAAATGTATAATTCATTTTTTGGACTTTCATTTTGAAATTTATAAATGCTTTCGCTAATTCAATATGTAGAAGCAATTTCAGTTTCTTATATGTGAAGTTTTAAGTCGGAGTGATATTACCATATTGAATTGATTTATTACCATTGAGCTTCGTAGCACGTGATACCAAAAAAATTGTTGGCAGTGCCTTCAGGCACGGGTCGTCCCTAGTATATTATTAAAAAAAAATTAAATAAGTAAATAAATAAATAGTTTATAATTATTTGAAGAATTGGACCAAATAAAATGACACAAAAGTTAAGTAAATAAATATAATAATAATAATAATGTCATGACCCGAACCCGCCCCTATGGGTTAAGGACATAACCGGCCAGTAATCCTGTGATTACCTACGGCCTCAGACCAAACCGGACATAACTCGTCAGAGTAAAGGGGCCAAACGGAAGCAAAATTTAAAACTTTGTCTATAGAGCCGTGCTTATATGCACATCAAACAAACCATCCTCATATGCGTTAATAACCCACACCAAAAGTACAGTAACATAAACTTCTTTACAAACAGGATCATTCAAGCTGAGCCAACCTGCAACAGACTATATACAAATGTACACAAAGTCCTTGCCAATAAGACAAAATATAAATACATAACAAAATGGCAAGGATGGGTCTCGTACGTGAGACACAAGGCTGACTCCCCAAAACTCATGTTGTTCCTGGCAGACTTCACTGGGGCTGGGTTTGGACTTCTCTTGGCTCACCTACAAACACATGGATGAGCGTGAGCGATAGCCCAGTGAATAATATCAAAGAAAAAAATTACATAACAATATAGAACAACAGGTTCCAAACGGCCTTGGGCCCATTTCATATTTCTCTTTAACAAGTGTGTAACTATACTAATTTCAACTCAAGTAAATTGTAGTTTCAACATTCTGGCCTTTGGCCCATTCAAATTTCTATTCATGTCAAAATGGCCTTCGGCCCACTCACTTATATCAAAACGGCCTTCGGCCCACTCACTTATGTCAAACGGCCTTCGGCCCACTCACTTATGTCAAAACGGCCTTCGACCCACTCACTTATGTCAAAACGGCCTTCGGCCCACTCACTTATGTCAAACAGCCTTCGGCCCACTCACTTATGTCAAAACGGCCTTCGGCCCACACATTCGTGCCAAAACGACCTTTGGTCCATTTGTTTGTATCGAAACGACCTTCGGTCCATTCATCTCTTTCAAAACGACCTTCGGTCCGTTCATTTCTATCAAAACGACCTCCGGTCTATTCATTCATGTCAAACGGCCTTCGGTCCATTCGTTTATAGCAAAACGACCTTTGGTCCACTCATATTTATTAAAACGACCTTTGGTCCATTACGTTTATCAAAACGACCTTTGGTCCATTCATTTGTTCGTACCAAACTTTTGTCCACAATCCCAATTAGCAATTCATAAAGCTTATAAGGGACTAAACAATTGGACATACACAAGCATACGAATATCGATATTACTCACAGTGATCGGCTTGTGGATTTGCCCTGGAGCTTGACCCTACACATTGCATGAACACAAAAGGGTCACTAACAATTCAATCCGTTCCTCAATTCATATATTCCTCTTTAGGCGTTAATCTTATCTCATTAACTCATTTACAATGCTTAACATGTGCCTAAGAGTGCTTACAAGTGAAAGAGAACGGAAAACAGAACACAGAATGCAAAAACAGAATTTCAGAAAACAGGGTCCCCGCTCGAGCGTAACTTCCCCGCTCGAGCGGACCCTTAAGGCTGCAAAAGTACTGGTTGTATGAAAAATACGCTCGAGCGTGAAATAGAGCGTTCGAGCGGAAGGCCTGTCCACAAAACTACCCGCTCGAGTGTGAGATACCCCGCTCGAGCGAACATTCAACTCTGCAAAAAGTGCTGGGAGCACGATTTTCCCGCTCGAGCGTCATGTTCCCCGCTCGAGTGGACCTCAAAATTCTGGAAAACCCAGAACTGTGTTCTTGAGCTTCATATCGATTTTCCAGCTGCAATACTTGCATGCAATGGCTCAAAATTCACATTTGCTCATGCTAGCGTGCTACCAATGTTAGATTACAACATTAGGAAGCTCAATTTCCTATATCATTTACATGCATGTCTCACATTAATCCAAATTCATCACTAACATATCAAATTCCAACATGCAAAGATGATTCTTTCATGATCTACTCTTGCATGTAAGAAATACACATTATATACACATTATTCACAACTTATTTGGTGAAGAAGTGGTCATCCACATGGATTTCATTCAAACTTCAACATAGATTACACAAATTAAGCTCAAACATGGAAATCTATCGCAATTCTTTACATACATGCTCCTATTAGCTTGAAATCCAACATATACAACTCAATCCCCTCACATTCAAACTAATTTATGCTCTTGGCCATCTATTAAACTTGAATTCACAAGACAATAACTAAAAATGCATGAATTACTCACCAAGGAGTTTAGTCTTCACAATCTATGGCAATTCTTGAGCTTAACCTCCAAAATTTCCAAGCTTTAAGCCAAACCCTCAATCTCCTATCCTCTCTTCTTCCAACCGTCCCTCTCTTCTCTTCCTTGAGTTTATCATCAGTCAAAGTGAGGCTAGGGAGAGAGAGATTGAGTGTCTAAAGCCTTGACAACAAAACCCACTAAGGCCAATATTATAATAATAAAGTAGTTAGGCTCTAATTCATCAATTTAATCGATTTAATCTAACCCGAATCAATTTTCAATTAAATTTCACCGTAGGCTCTAAAAATTATGCCAGTCACAATGGCGTAATCAATTTCGGGTTCTGTGGCCGATAAGGCCCTCAATTTAATTTCCGAAGCAAATAATCAAACAGATATTCTTACGGTGAACAGATAGAAATTCAAAACCACATATTTTCACATAATGGTACACAAAATCATAACAAAACACATAATCACATTCATGTTAAGGACCAATTAATATATTACGGAACAGGGGTTCACAGTCTTCCCCCCTTTAGGAAGTTTGGTCCTCCAAACTTAATTTACCTTCGTCGGGAAACAAGTGTGGATAGCGTAGTCGCATTTCCTCCTCTTTTTCCCATGTAGCATCCATCCCATAGTGTTCCTTCCATTCTACTTTCACCATTGGGATGGATTTGTTTCTCAATTCTTTCACTTGTCGGTCAACAATTCTTTCCGGCCATTCAGCATATTCCATATTTTCATCAATAGCAACCCGCTGATAATCAATCACATGAAACGGGTCTCAGAGGTAACCCCTCAACATCGACACATGAAACACATTATGGATTTGCTCGAATCCCGGCGGTAAGGCAACTCTATACTGGACCAAGTCTCTCCAAAATCTGAAACGGCCCAATGTAGCGGGGCGACAACTTGCCCTTTTTCCCAAATCTGACTTGGCCTTTCATCGGAGAAACACGGATGAACACATGATCACCCACCTCATACTCAAGAGGTCTTCTCCGAACGTCTGCGTAATTCTTTTGTCGGTCCTGAGCTGTTTTGAGCCTTTGACGAATAGTCTTAATTTTCTCAGAAGTGTCTTGCACAATTTCTGGCCCAAGCAAGGCTCTATCCCCGACCTCTGTCCAACAAATGGGTGATCTACACCTCCTACCATACAAAGCCTCATATGGCGCCATACCGATGCTGGAGTGGAAGCTGTTATTATAAGCAAATTCCGCAAGTGGCAAATAATCTTCCCAACTCCCCTGAAAATCCAAAACACACATGCGAAGCATATCTTCCAAAGTTTGAATCGTTCGTTCTGACTGCCCGTCTGTCTGGGGGTGGAATGCAGTACTGAATCTTAGTTCTGTTCCCATAGCTTCCTGCAAACTCTCCCACAATCTTGATACAAATTTCGGATCTCTATCCGACACAATAGATACCGGAACTCCGTGTAAACGGACAATCTCATCAACATAAATAGTAGCCAATCTATAAGCAGTAAATGTAGTTTTGACAGGCAGAAAATGTGCAGACTTAGTCAGTCTATCTACTACAACCCAAACAGAATCCATACCTCGGGAAGTCCGAGGTAGGCCAACAACGAAATCCATAGTTACATGTTCCCACTTCCATTTAGGAATAGGGAGAGGTTGAAGTAGACCGTCTGGTTTCTGATGTTCAGCCTTAACTTGTTGACACTGAAGGCACTTGGACACATAGTCTGCAATCACTTTCTTCATTTTAGGCCACCAATAAGTTTGTTTCAAGTCCCGATACATTTAATTGTTACCCGGATGTATAGCAAATGCGGATCTGTGGGCTTCATCTAGGACCCTTTTCTTTAGTTCCGGGATATCAGGGACACATAGTCGGTTTCGGAATTTCAACACTTCATTCTCAATGCCAAACTCTGCTTTCGAACTTGTCTCAAATTCATCTATCACCTTTCCGAGGAACTCATCCTCTTTCTGTTTCTATTTGATTTCATCAACAATGGCCGGCTCGGCGGTAATAGCGGCTATCAATCCGCCCTGCCCAGACACTATTACTTCAATTTCAAACCCCTCAAAGTCTTGCAAAATTTCCCTTTGTTCTGTAAGCAAACAAGCCATACTCCCTGTTGATTTTCTGCTCAAGGCATCAGCAACTGTATTGGCTTTCCCGGGGTGGTACTGAATCTCGAGATCATAGTCTTTGATCAGTTCAAGCCATATCCTCTGTCGCATATTCAGTTCTTTCTGTGTAAAGAAGTATTTTAGGCTCTTGTGATCTGTGTAGACCTCACACTTTTCCCCATACAAATAATGCCGCCAGATTTTCAAAGCAAAAACAACTGCGGCTAATTCCAGGTCATGCGTTGGGTAATTCTTCTCATGTGGCCTCAATTGTCGGGAGGTGTAGGCAATAACTTTCCCGCTCTGCATTAACACACAACCCAAACCTTTATAAGATGCATCACTGAAGATTACAAAGTTTTCCGTACCTGAAGGTAGTGTCAAAATTGGTGCAGTGGTCAATCTTGTTTTCAGTTCTTGAAAAGCAGATTCTCTTTCATCATTCCATTCAAACGGTTGCCCTTTGCGTGTCAATTGGGTAAGAGGCACAGCTAATTTCGAAAAATCCTTCACAAACCTTCTGTAGTACCCAGCTAAGCCCATGAAGCTACGGACTTCTGTCACATTAGTCGGTGTAGGCCAATTCACAATTGCCTCTATTTTCTGCGGATCCACTGAAATTCCTTCCTTGTTGATCACATGCCCTAAGAAAACAACTTCATCCAACCAAAACTCACATTTCTTTAGTTTAGCAAATAATTTCCTTTCCCGAAGTATTTGTAGAACAGTCCTCAAATGGTGTTCATGTTCAAGTCTATCCTTAGAGTATATCAAAATATCATCAATGAAGACTACAACAAACTCATCAAAGTAGGTTTTAAAAATTCTATTCATGAGGTCCATAAATGCTGCCGGAGCATTAGTCACTCCAAATGGCATAACAAGAAACTCAAAATGACCATACCTCGTTCTAAATGCTGTTTTCTCAACATCCTCTGCCTTAACTTTCAGCTGATGATACCCGGATCTCAAATCAATCTTAGAAAACACCTGTGATCCCTGCAACTGGTCAAATAAATCATTAATACGGGGTAGGGGGTATTTGTTCTTTACTGTTACCTTATTCAATTCCCGGTAGTCGATGCACAGGCGCAAAGTACCATCCTTCTTTTTCACAAACAGCACCGGTGCGCCCCAAGGCGACGTGCTAGGTCGGATAAACCCCTTATCAAGTAGGTCTTGCAACTATTCTTTCAATTCTTTCATTTCAGCGGTAGCCATTCTGTAGGGAGTCTTAGAAATGGGCTGAGTGCCGGCACAGTCTCAATGGTGAACTCTACCTCCCTGTCTACCAATTCCCCTGGTAATTCATTCAGAAACACATCCGGAAATTCTCTAACAATAGGGATATTATTCAATTCAACATTCACAGATTGTTCAGTCAACACATAGCACAGATAACCCCGGCACCCTTTCCTGATCAGTTTACATGCTTTCATTGCTGATATCAAATAAGGTGGAGGCACTACCCCATTACCCACAAACACAATTTCTTTTTGTTCTGGTGGTTTAAATACAACCCTTTTTGTCACACAATCTATGGTGGCACAATACTTGGTCAACCAATCCATGCCCAAAATTACATCAAAATGTCCAAAGTTCAAGGGCAATAAATCTACATATAAGGTAGCATCCTCAATATGCATGTCACAAAACCGATCACATAACACAGATTCCCCCGATGGAGCAGACACACACAACAAATATGGCAACAACTCTAGGGGTCTTTTCAGTCTAGATGCAAATGTATATGTCACAAATGAGTGTGTCGATCCAGAATCAATTAATACAAAGGCATCCTGATTACATATTGAAATAGTACCTGAGACAACGGCGTTGGCATTCCGTGTATCACCCGGAACAAGCGCAAAAACTCTCCACTGTCTCACTGTATCCCCGATAATAGCGGATCTCAAGGTATTTCCTGGCTTTAGAGCTGATGCAGTGGAACTAGCTGCTATCTTTCCCCCATTCTGATTACACTCTCGAGCCATATGCCCTTGTTTCCCACACTTGAAACAGGCTCCTGATGCACGGTAACAGACTCCCCGGTGCCTTTTGCTACAAACGTTGCACATGGGAGCTGTGTCTCGGGAAGAACTTGAAGTAGTTGAGGAACCCGTGTTTTGCTTTTTCAGAAATTTCTTCTTCGAGAAGAAGCCTTGCCTTTTGTTGCCTTTCCATTCTGTTACTAGCTTAGCTTGTCTAGCTATATTAGCCTCTGATATGATAGCCCTGTCAAGCACCCCAATGTAAGTCTCCAACTTTAGAACATTCACCCTCTCTAGGATGTCACTGCGGAGTCCACCTTCAAAGTGTCTTGCCTTCTTATAATCGGTGTCAATTACGTGTGGTGCAAACCTGGCCAATTTAGTGAACTTGGCCTCATACTCAGCCACTGTCATGCTATCTTGCTTGAGTTCCATGAACTGGGCTACTTTCCTATCCCAAACGCATTGCGGGAAGTACTTGTCATAAAAGATCTCCATAAATTTAACCCAATCCACATCTTTGTGATTTTCTCGCATCAACATCCACCACCTTCTTGCCTCGTCTTCTAGCATAAAAGTGGCTAGAAGCACCTTCTGTGTCTCTGAACAGGGGAACACTTCAAATAATTTCTCAATGCCGAGGACCCACGCTTCGGCTTTCAACGGATCTAACCCCCCGTGGAACTGTGGTGGTTTCATTTTCTTAAATTCCTTGGTGAGAGCTATTATCCGATCATCATTTTGGTTATCAGGCACGGGTGGTGCCGGAGGTGGAGGTGGCGGGTGTGGTTGCTGCCACTGTTGTTGCCACTCCTGTTGCTGTCTCAAAGCTTCTGCCATTTCTTGGATCAATCTTTCCATTCTGTCCATTCTGGCAGTAGAAGATTCCTCTAACTCATCACCTCTGGTTCTCACCATCTGATTAAACTTGCATTATATTTCATACAAAAGATTCACAAATATGTATACACTAAGAGCACACATATTCAAGTAATTGCGATGCAAGTAAATTACAATTTGTAGCACATAATTACTCGAATCAAAACACTTAAGCACATTCTTGATGCCTTCACCGTTCGTATCAAAATAGTTAAGCATATTATCAATGCCTCCAAATTCACATTTATGAATGCATCCTAGATCTTTCCTAGACGCTTATTGCTCTTTTTGGACAAGTGTGTGAGTTATTAACTTGGCCCTGATACCACTCTGTCATGACCCGAACCTGCCCCTATGGGTTAAGGACATAACCGGCCAGTAATCCTGTGATTACCTACGGCCTCAGACCAAAACGGACATAACTCATCAGAGTAAAGGGGCCAAACGGAAGCAAAATTTAAAACTTTGTCCATACAGCCGTGCTTATATGCACATCAAACAAACCATCCTCATATGCGTTAATAACCCACACCAAAAGTACAGTAACATAAACTTCTTTACAAACAGGATCATTCAAGCTGAGCCAACCCGCAACAGACTATATACAAATGTACACAAAGTCCTTGCCAATAAGACAAAATATAAATACATAACAAAATGGCAAGGATGGGTCTCGTACGTGAGACACAAGGCTGACTCTCCAAAACTCATGTTGTTCTTGGCAGACTTCACTAGGGCTGGGTTTGGACTTCTCTTGGCTCACCTACAAACACATGGATGAGCGTGAGCGATAGCCCAGTGAATAATATCAAAGACAGAAATTACATAACAATATAGAACAACAAGTTCCAAACGGCCTTGGGCCCATTTCATATTTCTATTTAACAAGTGTGTAACTATACTAATTTCAACTCAAGTAAATTGTAGTTTCAACATTCTGGCCTTTGGCCCATTCAAATTTCTATTCATGTCAAAATGGCCTTCGCCCCACTCACTTATGTCAAAATGGCCTTCGGCCCACTCACTTATGTCAAAACGGCCTTCGGCCCACTCACTTATGTCAAACGGCCTTCGGCCCACTCACTTATGTCAAAACAGCCTTCGGCCCACTCACTTATGTCAAACAGCCTTCGGCCCACTCACTTATGTTAAAACGGCCTTCGGCCCACTCACTTATGTCAAAACGGCCTTCGGCCCACACATTTGTGCCAAAACGACCTTTGGTCCATTTGTTTGTATCGAAACAACCTTCGGTCCATTCATCTCTTGCAAAACGACCTTCGGCCTGTTCATTTCTATCAAGACGACCTCCGGTCTATTCATTCATGTCAAACGGCCTTCGGTCCATTCGTTTATAGCAAAACGACCTTTGGTCCACTCATATTTATCAAAACGACCTTTGGTCCATTACGTTTATCAAAACGACCTTTGGTCCATTCATTTGTTCATACCAAACTTTTGTCCACAATCCCAATTAGCAATTCATAAAGCTTATAAGGGACTAAACAATTGGACATACACAAGCATACGAATATCGATATTACTCACAGTGATCGGCTTGTGGATTTGCCCTAGAGCTTGACCCTACACATTGCATGAACACAAAAGGGTCACTAACAATTCAATCTGTTCCTCAATTCATATATTCCTCTTTAGGCGTTAATCTTATCTCATTAACTCATTTACAATGCTTAACATGTGCCTAAGAGTGCTTACAAGTGAAAGAGAACGGAAAATAGAACACAGAATGCAAAAACAGAATTTCAGAAAACAGGGTCCCCGCTCGAGCGTAACTTCCCCACTCGAGCGGACCCTTAAGGCTGCAAAAGTACTGGTTGTATGAAAAATACGCTCAAGCGTGAAATAGAGCGCTCGAGCGGAAGGCCTGTCCACAAAACTACCTGCTCGAGTGTGAGATACCCTGCTCGAGCGAACATTCAACTCTGCAAAAAGTGCTGGGAGCACGATTTCCCCGCTCGAGCGTCATGTTCCCCGCTCGAGCGGACCTCAAAATTCTGGAAAACCCAGAACTGTGTTCTTGAGCTTCATATCGATTTTCCAGCTGCAATACTTGCATGCAATGGCTCAAAATTCACATTTGCTCATGCTAGCGTGCTACCAATGTTAGATTACAACATTAGGAAGCTCAATTTCCTATATCATTTACATGCATGTCTCACATTAATCCAAATTCATCACTAACATATCAAATTCCAACATGCAAAGATGATTCTTTCATGATCTACTCTTGCATGTAAGAAATACACATTATATACACATTATTCACAACTTATTTGGTGAAGAAGTGGTCATCCACATGGATTTCATTCAAACTTCAACATAGATTACACAAATTAAGCTCAAACATGGAAATCTATAGCAATTCTTTACATGCATGCTCCTATTAGCTTGAAATCCAACATATACAACTCAATCCCCTCACATTCAAACTAATTTATGCTCTTGGCCATCTATTAAACTTGAATTCACAAGACAATAACTAAAAATGCATGAATTACTCACCAAGGAGTTTAGTCTTCACAATCTATGGCAATTCTTGAGCTTAACCTCCAAAATTTCCAAGCTTTAAGCCAAACCCTCAATCTCCTATCCTCTCTTCTTCCAACCGTCCCTCTCTTCTCTTCCTTGAGTTTATCATCAGTCAAAGTGAGGCTAGGGAGAGAGAGATTGAGTGTCTAAAGCCTTGACAACAAAACCCACTAAGGCCAATATTATAATAATAAAGTAGTTGGGCTCTAATTCATCAATTTAATCGATTTAATCTAACCCGAATCAATTTTCAATTAAATTTCACCGTAGGCTCTAAAAATTATGCCAGTCACAATGGCGTAATCAATTTCGGGTTCTGTGGCCGATAAGGCCCTCAATTTAATTTCCGACGCAAATAATCAAACAGATATTCCTACGGTGAACAGATAGAAATTCAAAACCATATATTTTCACATAATGGTACACAAAATCATAACAAAACACATAATCACATTCATGTTAAGGACCAATTAATATATTACGGAACAGGGGTATCACAAATAAGATAGTTATCCAATCAAGATAGCAAATCTGTGAGTTAATTATGATGGAAGGTGGCATTTGTGGGTTAAGCCACCTATACAGAATATATAAATTTGGATCTATTGGATCTATTCATCATTATGAAGATACTCACCAGATGGTGAGTCATCACGGGGCCTTGTGTATATAAGGCAAGCCGAGGTAAGAAAACTGATGGTACCAAAAGAAGGAAAATCAGGGGAGGTACTGCAAAGAGAGAAGTCTCGAAAAGATAGGAAAAATAGGAAGAAAACAGGAGGAAATAATCTTGAGATGAGTTATACTATACCTTGAGTCACCATAAAATATTTTACGTATGTTTTGAGTTAGCATAATTTATTTTACGTAATTTGTGTTTTATAAATTATATTAATATTTCGATTACATTAATTATTTTTTGAACTCTATTTGCTTAAATTGAAACCCATGAATATGTTTGTTTAAATTTTAGAAATTATTTGATAATTGTAAACAATTATGTTTTGTAAGTACCACCACAGGAGTCTCATGTCTTGGGGACTTAAATAATCATTGCCTCTGTTTGATCACTTTGTGACCCTCTGTTTGTCATGGATCCATTGACTTCTGTTCTGACTGTCACTCTAGTGACCTCTATTCTGTTCCGTTCTATACCGTGGTTATGGTTATTTATTTACATAATTTCTGTATTTCAGTCCACTTTAAATAATGTGCTTATTCAAATTAAGTTATTCTAACTAACTATCCATGGTTATTTTGTATTCTTTATACTCTTGGCATAATATTTCTCACTCTGCTACGTGTTTATAGCTGTTACCCTTTCAGGTGATGAGATGTAAGGAAGACCCGTAACCTCATGTAGTGGAACCCATATAAGAATTTGATCCCTTTTTTTTTTTTTTTTTTCTTTCCTTTTCTTCCTTTTTTTTTTTTTTACTAAGGGCTGGTTACTGAATAGAAAAAAAAATAAAAACCCTATAGATGTACTTTCTTTTATCAAAATAGTCGAATAAAGTTAATTTTTATTTAATTATTTTCTTACTTCCATTTTGCCTCCACCTGCGCCACTTAATTTGTTACGATTAGAAATTATTTAGTAAGTTGCGATTTCAACCCTAAACCCTTGGAGTTAGGTCGTGACACTTGCCTTACCAACTTACTTGGTGTTATAACCATGAAGTGCTTTTCTAGTGCCATTGAACAGGGGAAGAAGAGTGTCCGCTCGCAACTCAACTTCTTGGCGAAACTGACGAGATTCTAAAAATTTTTGAACAGCATGAACTACTCTATGTAACACCCCTAAAAAATATTTAATTTTATAATTGTGGGAAATAACATGTAATTTAAATTAAGAATTATTGTATTTTACAAAATAATAATATAATGTTATTTGATCACTTTGAATCAAGCAAACAATATATATCTATATCTATATTTATATTATATTTTATTATATTATAATAATAAGAAGAAGAAGAAAAAGAAAGAGAGAAAAAAGAAATGAGTTGCAATTCATGAAAAGGAAACACGTGGTCTGCCACGTGTAAGCATGGTAAGCCACATGTTTGAGCTTGGGCACCCAAATCACCTATAAATAGGTGGCGCGGTTAAAGGAAGGAAAGGAGAACAAGGAAAGGCAGAGAAAATATAACGGGCAAGGGCGATGGAAGAGGGTGAGTCGGGAATAAAATTAGGGATCAAATTTAAGGTGAGTTTTATAATATTTTTGAGTTATCCTAACTTGTTTTATATAAATTATGTTTTGTAAATTATATTAGTTTTTAAAGTATATTATTGGTTGAATGAACCGTATTTGCTTAAAAATGAAACTCATGGATATAACTGTTTATTAAAATGTGTTTTAAGTAATTATGTTATAAATAGAGGTCCCATGCCTTGGAAAACTTAAATAATCAGTGGCCCTCTGATTAGTCACTCTGTGATCCTCTATTTGTTATGGATCCACTGACACTTTGATTTCTGGTGTAGAGCAAAATGTTGTGCAAAGCAAAGTGTTTGTACAAACCACCTCTTGAGTCCATACATCTATTATGTTCTGTTCTGTACTGTGGTTATGATTATTTTGATTATATGATTTATGTATTATATGTCTGTTATTCAAAATGATTTCCGTATTATATTTTCTGTATTTTAATATCAAGCTCTGTTTAACTCAATAATTATCCACGGTGACTTTTATGCCCTTATACTCTTAGTATAATATTTCTCACTTTGCCATGCGCTTATAGTTGTTAACCACTTTCACGTGACGTGTTAGGATCATCGCGTGGGGTAGGCACAAGACATTTTATAGTCATAGTCTAAGCTTGGGCAATGTAATTAAATAGAAGCTCCAATGTATATGTTTTGTTATTATTAAATAAAGTTTTGGCTACCCTTTTTATTTTACTCTGTTACTGTATTAATTTGTTAGGACTTCAGTTATTATCTTGTCGCGACGTCGAACCTCTGGGTACCGTGTTTCGGTCGTGACACTTTGTCTGCATAATGCTGATCAATTTGCAAGTATTGATGAGTGCCGTGCGAAAATGGGGCACATAAATCCCTCTGCTTTCCTTTTTTTTATCTCGTAATGACTCCACCCCTTCTAGCTCAGGAATTGGCTATAGACGTTGAGTCCAAGGCCTAATTAAGACATCATTGGTAGTTTTACTAAGGGTAAATTACAAATACACCCTCTAAGATTTACTTAAAATAAGAATTGTCTCATGTGGTTTGAAAAATTACCAATACCTTCCTGTCATAATTTTTTATTTAACAAAATTAATTGAAAAAGTGAAATTTTTAACTGTCACCTGTACAATAATAAAATTATTTGAATTATTAATTGAAATAAAATTTTAATATTATTAAAAACTGTTAATTAACTTGATGATTTATTAATAAAAAGACCTATTTATTATAAAATTATAAACCTTAGAGGGCATAATGTAATTTCTAGAACTACATGTGATAATTTGTAATTTAATTAAACCTCAGGAGGCGTGTTTGTAAGTTACCCTTTTACTAAAGCTTTGCAGTATTGAAGTTTGTGTTCTATTTGTTTTTAGAGTAAATTACAAATACACCTCCTGAAATTTACTTAAAATACAGATTGTCCTTGTGGTTTGAAAAATTATAAATACTCTATTATCAAAAAAATTTATTTAACAGAATTAACTAAAAAAAATAAAGTTCATAATTGTTATTCTATACAATAATAAAATTATCTAAATTATTAATTGAAACAATTAATTGACTTGATGATTTATTAATAAAATGAGTGATTTATTATGAAATTATAAATCTCAGGAAGTGGAATGTAATTTTGAAAATTACAGGAACGATTCGTATTTTAATCAAATCTCAATGATGTATTTGTAATTCACTCTTATTTTTATATTATTCAACACTACCACAAAAATGCTTAAAGATCACCACCCTGAAGAAAATTAAAGGGCATGGCTTCTGTCCAGTCCTTAATCGGATTGGACCGTGCTGTTGGGTCTGTGGGGGCCCACCACAGGTCCCATTTTGATAATCTGAACCGTAATGTATAGAACTCGTCGAGTACTATATGCTTATAAAAAATCACGTTAATCAGATATCGATAACTATGTGATCAAATCAGTTTTGTATAAAAAAATGGACTGTGAATAAATTAACGGTTGACAAAAATCTATTTTGATCACATAGCAATCGATATCCGATCAACGTAATTTTTTATAAACATATAGCACTCGACGAGTTCTATACATTGAACGGTTCAGATTATCAAAACGAGACCCGTGGTGGGTTCCCACAAATCTAATAACACGATCTAATCCGATTAAAATCAGGACAGAAGCCATTTCCAAAATTAAAATATGACAATTTTAATGAAAGGATAATTACAAAAAATCAAATCAATATTTTAATAGCACCAAATTTTTTTTATGTCACTCCCCGATTAAATGTGATTATTTTTTATGTCACTGTCTCCATTCTTCGACACCGGCGGAGAGTGACGAGCGGTGACAATGGAGGCGATGGGCTAGCGGCGGCAGTGGCAGCGATCGGCGAGTGGTGGCGACAACTCTTTTTCTCTTCTCTTTTCTTCTTATCTTCTCTTCTTCTCTTCTTATTCTTCATAGAAACACTGCTGTGCTTTTGATTATTGGACTGAGTTGCTTATGGTCATTGAGATTTTCCGAGTCAAAGTTGGCACAAAACGAAGGTAAGAAGATTTACTCATTTTGTATTGATAGTTATTTCTGTTTGGGTGCCAAGAAAATGCAGGAAAAATCAATCAAACTATAGAAATTTTGAGTATAGGTGTTTCATTATATGGGTTCAGTTAAAATGAGCATGCCTTTGGTTTTTTGGGTTAGTTTAGTTTTATTTTGGGGGAAAATCAAAGAAATAGCAAACAAAAGATTTAGAAATTTTATATTCTTGTGTCTGATTTTCTTGAATCAAATAGAGGACCTCTAGGTTGAGTTAATTTGCCTTTATTTTATTTTTTTTAACCAGTTACAGAGATAGTGGGTAATGTGCTACTTGTGGTTAATGAGCTAACAATCAATAGTTCCAGATACAACTGGCTTTTTGGCAATCATGAACATGAGCGAAGGCCTACCTAAGGACCTAGACTTGTTGCCTCTGCATCACGAATTCGACTGGGACATGTCACTGACCAAAGAGCAGAAGTTGACAGCGATTCAGTGAATCTAATAAAATACTTCTGTATAAGCCACTTATCTTATAAATCATCCAGCAATGGTAGGTATCATGAAAAAATTTTCATGAAAGTTTTGTGACTTTTGGATTACATTTATAATAAAGCACCACATACTAATTAAGGTAATCTAAGGATTATAAATATCTCATGATCATTTTCATGAAAAAAATTTCATGATCCCTAACTTTTTTCTAAATCATCTTGCACTTGTGATCATTCGGTTTGATGTTTCAACTTTGTTCATGGGACTGAATGATCCTATCTTAAGACCAACTAACACTTTGACCTGACACTTTGGAAGGATGATTCAAATTCCTGAAGACTTCAGGTAGAAATGGAAGCGCAAGAGGAAATAGACTATCCAGCTGGATGGGCAACAGGAGCAAAACCCCTGGAAACTCCTCTGCTTCTATAAGAAGATTATCCAAGATTTTAAAGGCACACCCCTACAACATATCCAGACACCAATCAAATTTTCATTATCTTTGGCACTGATTGCATAGTGAAGTTCACAACAGTAACCAATGTTTCATCCAACAATAAGATAATCAAATTATGACCAGGACAAAAATAAGATGGTCAAACTGTGAAGATCCAAGTTCTGAATCCCAGCTGACTTATCCTGAATAAAAGGAACTCAAATGTTTACCAGCAGTTCCACTTATAGTTACTTTGCCAAAATTGGCCTCCTACAAATTTTTTATTGCTATATCCAACAATCATCAGTTTGTACCTTCGAAATTAGAAGGTTTTTAAAACTAAAGTCTCAGGTTGATCTTCACATATAAGGGATGAAGAGAGTATTGATGACCTATTTTTGCATTGTCATGTGACTTTGGTCTTATGGTGGAGATTATTTCATTTGGTGGAGGTTGATTGGGTCATCCCCCCTTCTGCTTACATGCTTGTCATTGACTTTTGGGGATTGGGTTGTAATAGGAAGGCCTCTTGCTTTTTAAAGATGTGTAGTTTTTGTGGTTTTGTGTTCTATGGTTAGAAAGAAAAGGAAGAATTGAGGATAAATTAGAAGATATGGAGGGTTAGTAGGATAAAAAAATTTATTTGACATTTGTGTTGGTGATTCCGTTGTTTTGAGTAGTAGAGATTGGAGTGCGGTGTGTGACATGTAATTTTCTTTTCATGTTTGATGGACTTCTTGTCCACCATTGAACTCTTTGTACCTTTTATTGTTCTTTTTTTTCTTTTTTAATAATATTTTTGTTGCTTATAAGAAAGAAGTGGGTGAAGTAGAAGAAATGTTGTTCTTATTTAGCTAAAATCAATATGATTTAAAAAATTGTTATGTGAAGTAAACTTTGTTCTTTTATTTGTTTCTTAGTGTCATATTGATGTTTCCTTGGCATTGCTGTCACTTACACAGTGGAACATGAGAGATTGGTTGAAGCATACTCTGTTTTAAACCAAAAACTGAAGCATTCTCTTTCTGAACAGACTAATTTGGAGAGGACCATCCAGAAATTGAAGGTTTGTGATGTTATCATGGTCAAGGGTTTTGTTCTTTCATTTTTGCATTGATGCTTATATATTTGCTTTGTAGGCTGATTCGAGAAGGTGTGAACGAGACTACTCTATAACACAGAAGGAGATTGTTGATCTCCAGAAACAGGTAATGGGGAGAGCATCACAAACCTATTTAGTTTTGAACCACATCGGATTGCAACTCATTATTTTTTCATATTAATGCCTGTCTACACTTCTCTTACTAATAAGTTAATATCGTAGGTAACGATCATTATAAAGGAATGCCGAGATGTACAACTTCGTTGTGGATCTGTGGGTAATGATTATGCTGATTACAGTACCACTTTTCCTGTTGTTGAGTTAAATGCTGACTCTGATGTTGAAAACGTTATTTCTGGAAGGCTGGTAAATTGTGATTTTTTGTTCCTCAGTTTAATGTTTTTTAGGATCTATTTTCTTGAATCTATGTCTGAATTTTATACAAATAACCAGTGCATGCAAGGATGCTAAACAATTATGACAAATATGGATATTAATGTAGTCATAAATTGTTTCATGACTATAATAACAACATCCCTAGGTGGCAATGCCGATATTAGTATTTATATCTTATGCTGATTTTAGTCCTTTTTCAGAATGGTACTGAATAGTTGTATTAGTTCATTTATTTTGCTGTTTTCAAGAGCTGGCTCTGAGAATATGTTTGTTTGCTGATGTCTGGCAGCATGACATCCGTTACAGGTCTGAACAACAATGATATCAAATAGCAAGAGGACAGGTACATTTTTTTGTCTTACCATGTGATGATAATTACATATAGTAACAAGGTTTTTCAATAAGAACCACTATTTAAGAATTTTTTGAATTGATTTCTTCTAACCTAATGCAATTAGTTGATGCTTTTCCCTTGTTGATCCTTTTATTGAATATGTTGAAATCATATTCATATTTGAACTTGACTTCATAATCAAAGACACTGATAGCATTCCATTTATGTTTGTTAAATTATTTCATGTAATCAAACCAAACCAAACCAAGCCTTAAGTCCCAGGTCGGCTACATGAATCCTTCTTTTCCACGCAGCCTTATCCAAGGTTATTTTGTTAGTCAAATTAAGTAGATTCATATCTCTATTTACAACGCTAGTCAACGTTAATCTAGGCCTACCCCGTCTTCTAACACTCTCATCTACCGTTACAGTATCGCATCTCTTCACTACTGCCTCTGTTGGTCTCTGTTGAATGTGACCAAACTATCTCAATCGATTCTCTCTCAACTTATCTTCTATCGGTGCTACTCCTACCCATTCTCGAATACACTCATTCTTAATTCTGTCTTGTCTAGTCTTACCACACATCCACCTTAGTATCATTATCTTAGCCACACTCATCTTATCTATATATTGTTTCTTGGTTGCCCAACACTCCGTCTCATACAACATCGTTGGTCTAATAGCCGTTCTATAGAACTTACTTTTTAGTCTAGTGAGTATTCGTTTATTGTACAGTACCCCAGACGCACTTCTCCACTTACACCATCCCGCCTTAATCCTATGGGCCACATCCGCATCAATCTCCCCCGCTATTGTGATAACCACTGGAATTCTGAGCATGACACTTAAGTGCTACTGATATTCTGCAGGTACTGAACAGCAATACAGGATTGGACAAGACTTGCAATTTTGTGAAGGTAAGCAGTTTAATTTTAAATACAAAGTTCATGGTTTTGTAAGACTGATTGGAGGTCTGAAGGTATATATCGGAAATTCTTTGATGTTTTTACTAAGAAGGTATATAATTTTGTTTTTAATCTGACGTAGTAATTCATTTTTTTCCTTCAGCTGAATTATTTAGCTAGCTTCAATTAACCACTTGATATGGCTACTGGTTTTCTTTGTTGTCATGGAAAATGTATTATAGTTGGATCTATACATACATAGGTGCTATGATCTCAGAGGTTCATCACAAAGCAGAGCGGAAGACCATGAGAGAGCCACATTTAAGGATCTGGATTCTGGATCTTGATTTTATGTTTTACCTTGACCCCTTGACCCGTCATCGACTTTTAGCGTAAGTTTATCACTCTGTTGGTCTCACTAATCATTACCCTCATTGTAAAGTAAATACTTTGTCAGTTTGGTCAGGGAGGAAATTATTTGGAAAGTGAGATTGATATGGAGAATAAGGAGAGATTCTTGGCTAAATTTTTGGAGTTCTAATGTTTTAGATTGGAAAAAATATTCTATTTATCTCCATAACCCCCTTCACTCTGGCAATGGAAGTGTTTGCTATACCTTGCGACATGTGTAGGCTTCTGCTGCTATTTTTTCTGAAGCACACTGTTTTTTTTTTTTAATAATTTTTTTGAAATGGCTATGCTACTGATAATATCATAAAAGTACTTCAACAAGAGCGTATTGGTATTCTCTTTCATCAGGATGCGCACCAGTGGGTCCCACTTGGAGAAGTTGGTGCGCGTGAGATGACAGTTGCAGCAAGGGAGGGTTGCAGACAACTACAGGTAAAAAATCATGAAGATTTGATATCCTTGTATATATATGAGTTGAAGCTCTCTTTGCCAGAAAAACTTATGTGTATGGATTTATATTCTTGTTTGGAAGCATGACTTTTGTGAGTATTGTGATATGCTTTGCCCTGCAGGCCATGTCTCCACAAGACAGGAGTAAAATTTTGCTGAGCATAGCTGATGCCCTGGAAGAAAATGAAAGACTGATCGCCATAGAAAATGAAGCTGATGTTGCTGTTGGCACATAAATTTTAACTAAATTTATGACACGTATGGAGCATATGATAGGAAGGTTGCAGGTAATCACTTCCTTAAAAAAAAAAGATCAATATGATCCGTTGAAATACATAAACAAAACGAAACGACGTTGTATCTCAACAATGACACGTGGAGCCTACGAAAGATGATACCTGTAGAGCCTACAGCAAAGACACCACACAGGATGAAACCCCAAAGATCAATCCGGTTAATCAAATATACGATTAACCAGATAGCGCTATTATTCAAAATTCAAATGGCTAATCAGATATACGATTGATCGGATAGCGTTATTATTCAAAATTCAAATAGGCGCTATCATTCAATTTGAAATTCAAATTGAAGATGAAGCATTCCTATCACCTATCACCTGATGGCCCTCCATAAATATGAGGACCATCACATAAGACGGGGGATCGGAAGAGATCAGAAGTGAAAAGATCAGAGAGAGAGAGAAATAATTTGAGAGAGAGAGAAATCGTTACAAGAAAGAAGAGAAGCTAGAGAACTGAAGAGCCTACGCTAATGGCGATGAATAGGTAAAGGGTTCCAAACCCAAAATTGTATTTTGTATTCGAGGGTTCAAAACCCATAACAATTTTAATAAAACATTTATTTTTCTTAAATTGTCTTTTGTTGTTTATTTTGTTCTTCATTAATCGGAGGTTTCATTTGTATAAAATGTGTAATTAACGATCTGAAATACAGATCAGAAATAAGAACCTGCTATTCAAATAATCAACACTGTTTAGTCCAAAAAAATTAAACAGTGGACATTTGTAACACAAATTTTGAAATGTGTTGAAACATTTCATGTTTTAAAATTTGTGTCTACAAATTCTGGCACGCCCAGTGGGACTTATTTCTCCTCCCATCTTTTGAAGAACAAAATATATATATATATAGTTGAAACTTACTGACGTATTCTTTTGTTATAGGAATGCTGAAGCAACTGTCAGGAGACAAACCTACACTCCAGTGGTTCTGAAATCACCAAGGATGGAGATATCACCCATCACCCAAGGGGCTCCGGAGCGAATGCTCTTGGCTGTCCCAAAGGTAGAGCCAACGAAATCCTGGAAAGATGCACTTCTTTCCCCTATCGCCCAAGGGGCTCCGGAGTGAATGCTCTTGGCTGTCCCGAAGGTAACTGGTGTGACGAAGAAAGTCACATTTCTTCAGAAAGCTGAAAGTTTGAGAAAGATTACTGAAGATTATGTGAAAGCGTCAAAGCAGTACGCAACTGTGAGGGCCACAGCCCGAACGAAGAGCTTTCTAATTCAGGCAAAGGAGGCTAATCAGTTTGCAACTACGACTTTTGTTGCAGCTTCAACAGGGGCAACAAAAAATGTTGTGGCCCAACTACTCAAAAGAGTAGAAGACTCCATTAAAATGGTGGAGTTTGCCCAGAAGAAAGCCTCTGCTGAAAACATGGCCATCATTAGGGCCATTGGGAGGAGGGTAATGACCCAAACTCCTGTTGATGGAAAAAAGGCCTCTGTTGTTGAAAAAACAGTTTCGGCCTACGAACCGATAGTTCTGTTCAGAGCACAAAATCGGTCAAACCAAATCTCAGTCAACTCTCAGAAGCCAAAGGAACACCCGTTGGCTCAATAGGGTTCAAATAATGAACACCCGTTGGCTCGACAGGGTTCAAATAAGGAATACCCGTTGGCCCAACAGAATAAGGAACACTCGTTGGCCCGACAAGGTTCGAATAAGGAACACCTGTTGGCCCAACGGGATTTGAATCAACATCAATTTGTCCGCTCTAAAAATGTAGGGACTGTTTTAAAAATTCATGAGGAATTTGCAAAAACGCAAACGGTTCCTTCTATGCCCCTAGGGGCTCGATTTGATATGTCATCCGGTCCAGTTTCAAAAAGACAAAGGCGAAGAAGAAATAAGGCCTTAAAGAAATTGGAACTAAGAACAGTGGCAATAAATGTTATAGGAGCTATTGAAAGGGCTCTCTCAAAAGATGAACGCAAAAAACAAATTGAAAGTCCTGTCTTTGTTGGAAAATCCAAGGTGGATGAGGGTAAGCAACCTTTGGGAAATACTTCTACTTTGGTTGAACTATCTATGGAGGGAATAAGAAAAGGGCCTGTAACAAGGTCCATAACCCGTCAGGCTCAAAACAAAGCATCGCAGTCAGATGCTTCAAATATGAGTAATGTTGTGGGGGTTGATAATCCTTTATACGAACAAGATGATTCTATCTCGTTTGTTTCAACGGATACTGGAAACAATGAATTGAGAGATATCAACAAAGTCGCAGTTATGATGACTGAGGTTGAGAAATAAGGTGAAAATTCGCAGGTCCAACAAGACCAAGGTCTCAAGGAAAAAGTGGTGGCCCTGCAAGAACAACTTGAGAGAAGAGAACGGGAAATGGCTGCTATGTTGGAGCAAATGCAACAGTTGCAGGCCCAAATGACAGGACCAGGAAGTGCACCCAAACAAATGACACAACCTGCTGTGGGGACATCTGTAGGTATACAAAGCACAATAGCCCCAGGGGGCAATGGTCCTTGTTACTCCGATCTAACCAGTGGTGGTATGAATCCAGTGCTCATGGCCATGATTGATGATATGGTGAGGAGACAAATAAAGAAAGTCAAAGAAAAAGATGATGAGAATTTTCGAATAATTACAAAACCTTACCCAGCATGGGTAGATGCTGTTCCATTCCCTTCTGGTTTTTCCCAACCAGATTTCAAAATGTTTGATGGAACAGGAGATCCAAGACAACATGTGGCTCATTTCCTTTCAAGATGCGGGCCAATAGCCCATAATGAGGCCCTGTGTCTGCAGCTATTTGTTCAGTCACTTGAAAGTTCTGCATTCACTTGGTATGCTAACCTTCCTGAGGGATCAATCCTAAATTGGGATTCCATGGTGAAGGAGTTCCTTAAACAGTTCTGCAACACACAAAGGCGAGTTGGAGTACCAGAACTGATTGAGACCAAGCAACGTGACAATGAGTCTGTTACAGATTTCATTGCAAGATGGCGAGCTTTGACATTTGCTTGTCCTCAAAAGTTTACGCAATTAGAGTTAATTCGGATGTGCCTTAACAACTTCCGACATGAGCTCTCTACAGCTCTTATGACCCAAACTTTTGAAGGATTTAATGATCTATGCACTAAAGCTCATGATATGGAGCTCCATCTAGCTAAACGGAGGAGGCCTAGGGCCGTTGAAAGGGTTGAGTCCTCGACTGCAGCTACGATCGAAACCAGAAAGAAGGGTCCTGTTGTAGTAGGGGCTAAAAAGCCCAAGGAATTTAAAAAAGTGACTATGAAAGAGAGGTTGGAGAAGAAATATTCTTTCATGGATGATCTGGTCGAAGACCTATTTGAAGACCTGTTGGAGCAAAAATTGATTGCTCTCCCTGAGGTGAAAAGACCACATGAGGTAGGAAAGACCAACGATCCAAAGTATTGTCCCTACCATCGTTTGATTAGCCATCCGATAAAAGAGTGCTTTGTTCTGAAAGATAAAATTCAAGAACTTTTGGACTCTAAGATAATCGAGCTCCCTCCTCAAGAGAAAGCATCTGCTAACCCAATCACTATCGACAATGATAATGACGGTGAATGGGTTGTTTATCAGTCAAAAAGCATGAAGAAAAGACAAAATGCCACAGTGAAAGCTAGAAGTGTGGTGGATTCAACAACACAAGGGCCAAAAGTTTCCAAAAAACAAAAACCAAAAGTTTCTAGGAAACAGAGAAAAGCCAAAGTAAGTAAGAGAAAAGGAAAGAAGAACCCAAAGAAGGAAAAAGGGGAGAAATTGGTCCCTGATGAGCAGTTAGAGCAATGTCCCCATGTTCCAGTTACATTGGAGGAATTTCTACCTTCAAAATTTCAATCTGTGGAGTTGCAGACATACTTTGATAAAAGGAGGGAAGAAAAGCTTACTTTGGCGCCTTGCCTAACCATCATTGTTTTGAGTGATGACGAGGAGGATGAGGGTGAAGTTGGTTCAAAAGTTAGGGAAGGAGATTGCATTACATCTCCTATCTGCATACCTGACTCACCAGAGTATACGCCAACTTCTCCAGAATACACACCAGCCTCACCAGAGTATACACCAGCTTCTCCGGAGTACACAACAGAAGCCTTTTCTCCAAAATATTCGCCAGTACCACCGATATACTATCAAAGCACTCCAGAATATGTAAGGGGAGCAGAACAAGGAGACACCGGGTGTAGGTCCGACTCTGAGCTTGTGAAAAAGGCGAAAAAACGACTACACTTTAAGGATGATGAAGTGAATGGCAGGTGTAAGTCGGATGATGAAGTATGGAAGCATTCAAGTAAACAAGCAAAGTCATCTCAAGTTGAGGATCCTAATGAAGATTGGGAACTTGACTTTTCTCCTGATGGTTCACCATACACATCCCCAGCCGGGACATACGATGGAGAAAGTGTATCAAGTGACCACTTTGATTTTCCTTGTAATGTCATCACTGTTGATGTAAATTTTGAAGAGCGAGAAATACATATCATTCGCAATCCAGGTGATGATGAGAAAGCAAAAATTGAAGCTAGAAGGGAAGCAGAACATCAGGCAAAAGTAACAGTCTCTTTGAAAGATGAGGGTTTTGAAGCCCATCAAAATTTGATTATTGAAAGAAATCAAATTTCTGGACACCCTTTCCCTAATTGGGTTGAATGGGTTCAGTTCCCACGAGGATATGCAGTACCTCGTTTTCCTTTATATAATGGGACAGGTTGTCCAAGGCGCCATTTGGTTCGTTTCCTTGCACAATGTGGAAACACAGTAAAAAGTCAGGCGTTACTTCTACGGCAATTCGTTCTTTCTTTGGAAGGATGGGCAGCAGATTGGTACTTTAGCTTGCCACCTAATTCAATCCCAGATTGGGACACCATGGCTGATCAATTCTATAGGACATTTTATAAACCATGGCCAATAGAAATTGAGATGTCAGAACATTTGGATGACGAAGGTACATCTTCTCAAACATATGATTTCATAGAAGGCACAATTGATGAGAAGATTGAAACTGCCCTTGACGTTCGAGAGATGGGCACTTATCGCCCAAGGGATTTGTTCCCTTTATGGGTAGAGCAAACACCGTTTCCTGAAGGATACGAACTTCCAAATTTTGTCCTATATGAGGGGTATGGAGATCCTCAAAAACATATTAGGCGTTTTTTGAAACAGTGCGGGGAAACAGCTCAAAATGAAGCACTTTGCCTAAAACAATTTCCCCTTTCCTTAGAAGGGATTGCCTTTGACTGGTATTGCTCCCTCGATGGAGTCGTGGTGCCTAGTTGGGAGGCCATGAAGAATGGTTTTGAAGAATCTCAATGCTTTTATAGGCGTGACTCCCGGTACCTAAGAAATGGGAGAAGAATGCAGCTCCAGGAAGATGGAGAAGTGACTGATGATGATGATCATCCTGCAGCTGGACCAGTTAACATGGTCCAAATAAGTGAGGGAATAAAAGAAGTTGAGGTCAACGAAAAGGCGGTTACTGAAGTATGCCAGACTTATTTGACCTACCGGAGGAAATTACGAAATACTCAAGACCCTCAAACGTCAGAAGTTCCACAGATTTTGCTGGAGGAAGAGCAAGTGAAATATGATGTACTAGCTCATCTAAAGAAAATTCCAGCATTGTTGAGTGTATATGATGCATTAAAAATGTCTCCAGAGCTTCGAAAGTCTTTAATATATGCCCTGTCCAAGCCAGAGGATTTCCACAAAGAAATCGAGGGTAGAAATCAAGAGAAGGCAACTACATGCATGGCTATGGTAACCTTTGGTGACAAAGACATGTGTGCTGAAATGACAGACCATAATCGACCTTTGTTTATCACTGGGCTTATCCATGATGTGAAAATTTCTCGAATTTTGGTTGATGGAGGATCTGCTGTAAACCTCCTGCCTCGGAGGGCCTTAAACTTATTAGGGGTTCGAATTTCACAACTTCGCCCAAGTCGTTTGGTCATTCAAGGATTTAATCAGAATGAACAACGCCCAATGGGGAAGATTGAATTGCGAACCAAGTTTGGGGATATTGAAGAAAGCACTGAGTTCTTGGTCATTGATGTAGACACCTCTTACAATGCTTTGCTTGGGAGACCATGGATGCATAATCATCATGCAGTGCCATCAACTTATCACCAATGTATTAAGTACCCGTTGCCTTCACCCAAAAAAGAGGGGATAATTATGGCTGACAATGATCCATTTGGAGAAGTAGAAGCCTATTATGCTGATGCTCGCTTCTATACAAAGACTTCACAAAGAAAGGGAAAAGATGTGAAAAAGTCTGAAGATACTCCGAATGTCAAAGACGCTCTGGAGTCTACTCCAGTTTCAACAAAAAGAACTTTTCGATATGTGCCAAAGTCCGAAAGGAAACTGGGGGCAAAGGCTCTAGCCCCAATAAATCCAATTTGGATCTCAAGGGTGAGTTCACGTTGCCATTAAGGAGGACAGAATGCACCTATGTGGAGAAATATAATAAAATTGTGGTCCCTTCTAAAGGAAAAAGGTCGAAGCCCATCATATTCCACTCACTTGGAGATGTTGAACAGAAAGTGAAAGTTGAACAAGTGCCAGAAGAAAACATCTCGAGTTTTGAGAAGCCTACTTTCAGTGCAGAAATTACACAGATGTTGGTGAAAATTGGTTTAGATCCTGAAAAAATACCAAGAACAATGACACCATTTGACTTTGCATTAACACCTTCGCAGAGGCAAGCTATCCAGCAAGGCAGTATTATCACTGCTAGGACAGAGGGGTTAGGCTATCGGGGTGATGAGGAAAAATTTTCAGTAAACATGACTATCACTCAAGATGTGTTGGAAGATGTTGACCAAGATGAAGCTCAACCTGCACCAACAGAATTTGAAGCAGGAGGCCAAGCCACTGTCGATGACCTTCGTGAGGTAAATCTGGGTGATGAAGGAGAAAACAAACCAACCTTCATTAGTGCAAATTTAAAGGAAGAAGAAGCTCAGCAATATATTTCCTTTTTAAGGGAGTATCGTGACATATTTGCATGGAACTACAGTGAGATGCCTGGTCTTAATCCAGAGATTGCAGTCCATAAGCTTGCAATTCACCCTGAGAAACGGCCAGTTAAACAACCTCAGAGGCGAACTCGACCAGAGCTTACAGCCCAAATTGAAGCTGAAGTCGACAAGCTTATCAATGCAGGATTCATCAGGGAAGTCAAATATCCAACCTGGCTAGCAAACATAGTGCCAGTCAAGAAAAAGAATGATCAAATCAGGGTTTGCATTGATTTCCGTGATCTCAATGAGGCTTGTCCTAAAGATGACTTTCCTTTGCCCATCACTGAACTTCTTGTAGATGCAACTACTGGGTATGAAACCTTGTCTTTTATGGATGGATACTCAGGATACAATCAAATCCGAATGGCACCTGAAGATGAAGAAATGACTGCATTCAGGACTCCGAGAGGAGTCTTTTGCTATAAGGTAATGCCTTTTGGCCTGAAAAATGCTGGGGCCACGTACCAAAGGGCAATGACTGTAATTTTTGGTGATATGCTCCATGACACCATCGAATGCTATGTTGATGATCTTGTCGTCAAGACAAAGGAAAAGGAAAACCATGTGAAAGATTTGAGAAAAATCTTCGAACGTTTGAGGAGGTACAAACTCAAGATGAACCCACTAAAATGTGCATTTGGAGTTTCATCAAGAAAATTTCTAGGGTTTGTGGTTCGAAACAAAGGGATTGAAATTGATCCTACCAAGATTAAAGCCATTGCTGAAATGCCTCCTCCACGAAATTTGAGGGAATTGAAGGGGCTTCAAGGGAGATTGGCCTATATCAGAAGATTTATTTCTAACTTGGCTGGTCGATGTTTGCCATTCTCAAGATTGATGAAAAAGGGTGTCCCATTTGAATGGGATCAGCAGTGCCAAAATGCTTTTAATAGTATTAAGGAGTATCTTTTGAAGCCTCCAGTACTCATGAGCCCAATAAAAGGGAAACCACTCTTGTTGTACATAACAGCCTTGGATGGTTCGTTAGGGGCACTGTTGGCACAACACAATGAGCATGGGAAAGAAAATGCCTTGTATTACTTGAGTCGTACTCTAGTTGGGGCAGAAGTCAATTACTCTCCTATCGAAAAGACATGTCTTGCCTTAGTGTTCGCCTTGCAAAAACTAAAGCACTATGTCTTGGAACACGAAGTCAAGTTGATATCAAGAGCAGACCCCTTGAAATATATACTTTCACGGCCCATACTTTCAGGGAAGATTGCAAAGTGGGCTGTAATTCTCCAACAATTCGCAATTGAATATGTTCCCCAAAGAGCTGTAAAAGGGCAAGCTCTAGCAGATTTTCTGGCAGCACATCCTATACCTGATGACTCACCTCTAGTAACTGATTTACCAGATGAACAAGTCATGCAAGTAGAAATTCAGAAAGGATGGGAGATGTATTTTGATGGAGCTTCAAGGAGTCCAGATGGCAGGAAGCAAGAAAATCCTAAAAACAATAAAGCTGGAATTGGAATTGTGTTTGTGACTCCCGACAATGCCATAATCACCCATTCTTTCGCCTTAAGTGAAGGATGCTCCAATAATGAGGCAGAATATGAAGCTGTAATTGCTGGATTAGAATTGGCATTACAAATTCCTATTGAAGAACTCTCAATTTATGGAGATTCGGAACTGGTGGTAAAGCAACTCCGTGGAGAATACATTGTTAAGAAAACAAGTCTCATCCCGTATCATGAAAGGGCTGATCAATTGCTTTCGCAATTCAGGAAAACACATATTTTCCACGTGAAAAGAAGAACGAATGCTCGAGCTGATTCACTTGCAAGTTTGGCTGCATCACTCACCCTACCAGATAGCAAAACAATTACTATCACGGTAGGTGAAAGAAGGGTGTTACAACCTTTAAAAGAAGTTTCTGACTTGGTTCCAATCTTGGTTGTCACCACGAAAGGAGAAAACGAGAAGGATTGGCGGGAACCATTCATAGCTTACCTCCAACATGGTAGGCTACCTGAAGATAAAGTAAAAAGAATTGAAGTGAGACGCAGGGCTACCAAATTCGTCCTGTGGAAAGATGGAACGTTATACAAAAGGTCTTTGGATGGAATGTTCATGCGGTGTATAGCCAAGGAGCGTACTCAAGAGGTAATGGCAGAAATACATGCAGGTGTATGTGGGGCACACCAAAGTGGTCCTAAATTACATATGCAGCTAAAACGGTTGGGATACTATTGGCCGACTATGATTGCAGATTGCATAGATTATGCTTGAAGATGCCAAGTCTGCCAATTCCATGGGAACTTTCTCCACCAACCCCCAGAGCCTTTACATTTAACAACTTGTTCTTGGCCATTTGCAGCATGGGGTATAGACATTATTGGTCCTTTTGTACCTCCTTCTTCAGCAGGATATCGATACATCCTAGCTGCTACTGACTATTTCTCAAAATGGGCAGAGGCCGTGGCTTTAAAGGATATAAAAAGCACAGTTGTCTCCGAGTTCATCCGAACCCATATCATTTACAGGTTCGGAATTCCAGAAAGTGTCATCATGGATAATGGACAGCCGTTCAGGAGTGATGCTTTGAACAAGTTATTTGCCAACTACAAAATCAAAAACAACCATTCATCAAGATATCATGCACCTGCCAATGGTTTGGCAGAAGCTTTCAACAAGACATTGTGCAAAATTCTCAAGAAGATGGTGGATAAGAACAAAAAAGCTTGGCACAAAAAGTTACAAGAAGCTTTGTGGGCTTATCGGACTTCGTACAGAACTCCTACTCAAGCAACCCCTTATTCGTTGGTTTTTTGAGGAGAAGCAGTGTTACCACTTGAGGTTCAAATACCATCATTGCGAGTGGCAATACAAGAGTCCTTAACAGAAGATGAAAGTGCAAGAGTGAGGTTGGCTGAGCTGGAGACCCTGTATGAAAGAAGGTTGTATGCTCAACAGAACTTGGAGATCTACCAACAAAGGATGGCAAATGCATTCAATAAAAGAGTGAGGCTTCATTCCTTTAAAAAGGGAGACTTGGTACTAATGGTTAGAACACCCATAGTAGTCTCACGAAGAACCAAAGGAAAGCTTGAGCCCAAATGGGAAGGACCTTATGTGATTGAGAAGGTTTACTCTAATGGGGCCTATTTGTTGATAACGATGGATGGTGATAGAATCATTCCCCCAACCAATGCAAGGTTCTTGAAGAGATATTACCCTTAAGAAAGCCCGCTAGGTTGAAAACCCGAAAGGGCGGCCTAGGCAAAAGTTAGGGCAAAAAAAAAAAAAAAAAAAAAAGCCTGCTAGGTTGAAAACCCGAAAGGGCGGCCTAGGCAAAAGTTAGGGCAAAAAAAATAAATAAATAAATAAAAATAAAAAAAAATAAAAAAAAAGCCTGCTAGGTTGAAAACCCGAAAGGGCGGCCTAGGCAAAAGTTAGGGCAAAAATAAATAAATAAATAAATAAAAATAAAAATAAAAAAAAATAAAAATAAAAATAAAATAAAATAAAAAACCCACCAACGGTATTGTATGTGGTTAAACTGCTAAAATATCCCACCGAAATCTAAGGTGGTAAAACATTTGGATACTCCTGGCCCGCAAGAGTATAAACTGTGTACGGCCAAACAAAAGTCAAAAACCCACCAACGATATTGTATGTGGTTAAACTGCTAAAATATCCCACCGAAATCTAAGGTGGTAAAACATTGGATACTCCTGGCCCGCAAGAGTATAAACTGTGTACGGCCAAACAAAAGTCAAAAACCCACCAACGATATTGTATGTGGTTAAACTCCTAAAATATCCCACTGAAATCTAAGGTGGTAAAACATTGGATACTCCTGGCCCGCAAGAGTATAAACTATGTACGGCCAAACAAAAGTCAAAAACCCACCAACGATATTGTATGTGGTTAAACTGCTAAAATATCCCACCGAAATCTAAGGTGGTAAAACATTGGATACTTCTGGCCCGCAAGAGTATAAACTGTGTACGGCCAAACAAAAGTCAAAAACCCACCAACGGTATTGTATGTGGTTAAACTGCTAAAATATCCCACCGAAATCTAAGGTGGTAAAACATTGGATACTCCTGGCCCGCAAGAGTATAAACTGTGTACGGCCAAACAAAAGTCAAAAGTATAAACTGCGAATAGCTAAAATAAGACAAATCAATGTATTGTATTGAGAAATTTCATATAACAAATAAATCTATCACTGAGCGAAATTTCATAAATACATTATGTTCGGATGAATAAAAAATAAAAGTACATTCATTCATTAAGAGAAGCCTTAGCCCTTTCAAAGGCACGTTCCACAACACTGTGTTGTCCATTCTTCTTCTTGTGTTGGCTCAAAACATTCAGAGCAGTTTGCACGTCTTCTTCTGATTTAGAAACTCTCTCGGAAGCTTGTGCAAAATCACACATAAATGATGCATGTTCCGCTTGGGTGGATGATAATTCCTCTTCAAGTTGTTTGAGTGACTCTTTGGTTTGAATAATCCTTTGATTAAGACCCGCAATGTGCTCATCCGACTTGATAATTGAAGCAGACAACTGTTCATGTTCGCCAGAAACTTTGTCGAAATGAAGCTTCTTCTCATAATATTGGGCCTCAAATTCTGCGGTAGACAAGTTCGAAGAATCTGCAAGTTGGGTTTTCAAAGCAAAACACCCAAGGAATATCTTCACCTTCTCATAAAAGGAAATGAAGTCTACACCCAAACTCTTCAAAATCATGAAAACGTTGTTTGCTACAGCAATCATGCCATTAACATCCGTCATTGATTGGAGAGAAATAGTAAGACCTTTCTGAATATGGGTGGCTGCTTCGTTAGAGGAAGTTCCCAAAAGAAGGCCAGATGGAGCAAAGGGTGCTTCAAGTTGGTCAAATAATTTGTTAACCCCATTTGCTTCAAGTAAGTCTACAAGAATTTGGGCCACTTCCGAGGTATCAGAAGTAGTTTCGTCTGTCTCTTCCAATGCGTCAGAAGTACTTTCTGTGAAAATAGAAAGAGATACTCAATGAAAAAATAGAAGGTAAAAAAAACAATATATATATATATGAATGAAGTATACCTTGGTGTACAGCTTGAAGGGACTTAGGTGGAGAAGATGACAAGTTGTGATTCCCACAAGTGGACCATGGATTTTGCAATGTGGCATGATCTAAAAAGAAAAGAGTTCCTTGAGTATCTATACATGATGAAATAAAATGAGGTACAAGGAATGAATAAGAATACCCTTAAAAGTAGCCAATGGCATATGCATGGCAGCTGGGGAAGTCCGAGGCGCAGTGCCTAAGAAAATGAAAGGTATTAAAAAAAAAAAAAAAAGAAAGAAAGAAAAGAAAAGAAAAGAAAAGAAAAGTTATACCTTTCTCTAATAGCATGGATGGCTCGTTCGAAGGAGAAGAAAAAGCTACATTTGCTGAGGGCAATTTACTCATCTTAGTCGGTGTGCCATCTAAAAGAGGGGTGTAGTCATAAAACTCATCTTCACTCTCGCTACTTTCTTTGAGAGAACAATCACAAGATTTGGTAGGAGAAGGAATTTCCACACTCTTAATGCGAATACGACCCAAAGCAGTTAATTCATACCCATCTCCCTCAAAGAGTTCTTGAATCATATTCTCATCTTTATCTTCAAGAAAAGTGTACAAGTATACGCGAAATTGATCCATTGGGGTTTTGGTCGCTACGGTGGGTTGGGAAGTTCCTGTACAATCACTGATAGACATAGTCTCTGGAAAAAGCCTTGCGAGACTAGAAAATTGAGGACCAGAATCTGCTTGCTCAAAGCTAAATCTCATTTTAAATTGAGAATTACACATATCCTCGAAAAGATGAAGGAGATCTGAAACCGAGTAACTAGATCGAGAAGGAGCAATAAGTGGTCGACTATTATCCATTCTCTGCGGTGATGATGCTTCCAGAACGATAGGTGAAGATGATGACCTAGCTCTAGAGTAAGAAGGATTCTTCGTCTTTCGGTCTTTAATTGACATATCCAGTTTTCTCTTGCGTGAAGATTTCGGCTGGGAATGAGTAACATATTGAAGCACAGTAAAGGAAGTTCCCAACCACCAATTGGCATAAGGCATGGTTATGTGAGAAGTAGATCGGGAGCTTGGTAACTCCAATAAGACTTTTGTACCGCAGCGTAGCATATGGCGCCAGTTGTAATAAAATTTAGACCACTCAGAGGGCTGCCGACAAGATACATCAAGCGGTGTAGGGCACGCTTGAGCAAACCCAAATTGACGACCGAATCGGTTAGGGGAGTACGGTTCAGAAATGAAATTAAATCCCATTTTAAAAGTTAAAATCCCTTGCCTCAAAGATATAAGATAGCCAAGATGGAAAGGTGATATCCTTTCAGAGTCGACCAGAACGCCTGAAGGTTCACTTTCATGGGTAAGAGCCCTAAACTGACAAATGGAAATTTATCATTAAAAAACTGGGCAGCCGATTGGTTTCCAATAAACCCAAGATATGGCATGAAATGAATATCAGGAATTGGACAAATCGACTGAGGATCCCCATGAGAGTAAGTCTTGACAAAATATAGTGAAATCCATCCAAAAAAGTAATGTAAAGGACCTTGAATATTTTCCTTCCCAGGTGAAGATGATGATGCCATTTTACCAAGAGAATGATAGAGGTATGCAAGGACGGGAATGGCCAGGCTAAATAAGGTTCCACTTGCCATTTTGGTGGCTACATGAAAAGTCGTCGGACGAATTTCCCCGGAAGAGTGAGGGAAGACAAATCCGCTAAGCCAGCTCGCCAAAAAACCAGAAAGATACACATCATCAGGAATTCTATCTTTTCGTTGAAAACCAGTCGAAGTTGGGGATTCGTCAATGAACTTGGAAGTCCAGTGGTTAAACTTCTTGGATTGCAAAGAGCTGGCATAAATGTTGAAAAGCCCACGGCACGCCTTGGATGTCTTGGACGAATATAAAATGTCATTGGAAGGGGTGAACTCTTCATAAAACTCACCACGAATGGGGAGCCCGCTAATGCGATGAAGGTCCCATAAAGAGATCCCAAGTTCGCCGTAAATGGTGTGGAAAGTGTTGGTGTCGGGTGACCACCGCTCTAAGAATCCTTTGAGCAGGGAGACATTCCTAGCATATGCAAATTGGGATACATAGATTGCAGCATAAATCCCACATTTCTTCAAAATAGGGGCAAATGTGGAAAGAACGTCATTCAACCAGAAAATCCATATGGGGGATTGCAAATGGGTAGAAATGCCGCGGACATTAAAAGAATTATCCCACTTTAGTTTTTCATGCTTCATTCTCTTAAGAAGAGTATTAAATTCAGAGCAGTCAAGGTCTTCAGAAAATGGACGAAGGATTGAGACCGGGAATGAACCAATTGATTTGGAGTGCCCTTTCTCGAGAATCTCACAGCAGTTTCGAATTCCTGTATAGACCAAGTCTTCGGAAGCCGTATGTAAAGGGATGTAGGAGTCCAACTCGGTGGGTGACAATAAAGCAGTGATAGGTTTGTGCCGAATTATTTTCGGACCAGATTTATCAAGTACATCCCTCTCGTCACGTCGAAGATATTCAAGTGTCTTGTCCATGCTTCCTAAAAAATAAAAAAAATTGGTCAGTGAAGGCAAAATGTCATCATATAAAGAAATTGACAAAAGCCCCTTGACCAATGACTCAATCCATTGGGGTGACGGACACGTTCACTGCCAAGGCTTCAAGTCGTTGGGGTGACGGACACGTTCACTGCCAAGACTTCAAGCCGTTGGGGTGACGGACACGTTCACTGCCAATACTTCAAGCCGTTGGGGTGACGGACACAATCACTGCCAAGGACTCAATCCGTTGGGGTGACGGACACAATCACTGCCAAGGACTCAATCCGTTAGGGTGACGGACACGTTCACTGCCAAGGACTCAATCCGTTGGGGTGACGGACACGTTTACTGCCAAGGACTCAAACCGTTGGGGTGAATGACACAATCACTGCCAAGGACTCAAACCGTTGGGGTGAATGACACAATCACTGCCAAGAACTCAAACCGTTGGGGTGAAGGACACATTCACTGCCAAGGCTTCAAGCCATTGGGGTGACGGACACATTCACTGCCAAGGATTCAAGCCGTTGGGGTGACGGACACAATCACTGCCAAGGATTCAAGCCGTTGGGGTGACGGACACATTCACTGCCAAGGATTCAAGCCGTTGGGGTGACGGACACAATCACTGCCAAGGATTCAAGCCGTTGGGGTGACGGACACAATCACTGCCAAGGATTCAAGCCGTTGGGGTGACGGACACATTCACTGCCAAGGATTCAAGCCAATTGGGTGACGGACACAATCACTGCCAAGGATTCAAGCCATTGGGGTGAAAGGACACAATCACTGCCAAGGATTCAAGCCGTTGGGGTGACGGACACAATCACTGCCAAGGATTCAAGCCGTTGGGGTGACGGACACATTCACTGCCAAGGCCTCAAGCCGTTGGGGTGACGGACACATTCACTACCAAGGCCTCAGGCCGTTGGGGTGAAGGACACAATCACTGCCAAGGATTCAAGCCATTGGGGTGAAAGGACACAATCACTGCCAAGGTTTCAGGCCATTCATTGCCATTAGGTGCGAGAGAGCAATGATACCTTCAAACAAGCTCTGACGCCTTGCGGATTGCCTGTAAAAGAGGGAAAAAGACATGAAATAATTGCAAAGAAAATAATTACAAAAAAAAAATAAATAAATAAATAAAATAAATAAAAAATAAATCGTAATTCGTACAATTAAAATTCACTTGTACGAATCACGAGGGGCAGGCTTAGATTCAAAAATAAATAAATAAATAAAATGATTCAAAAAAAAAGTTGGGCCAATTACTAAATTTTTTTGGCCTAAATAAATAAATAAAATGATTCAAAAAAAAAGTTGGGCCAATTACTAAAATTTTTTGGCCTAAAAAAAGTTGTTTTGTTCAGTTGGGCCAATTACTAAAATTTTTTGGCCTATTTAGATTTATGGTCTACAAAAAAAAAGAGTTGTTTTGTTCAATTGGGCCAATTACTAAAAAATTTTGGCCTACAAAAAAAAAAAGGTTGTTTTGTCAATTGGGCCAATTACTAAAATTTTTTGGCCTATTTAGATTTATGGTCTACAAAAAAAAGGTTGTTTTGTTCAATTGGGCCAATTACTAAAAAATTTTGGCCTACAAAAAAAAAAAAGGTTGTTTTGTCAATTGGGCCAATTACTAAAAATTTTTTTGCCTATTTAAATTTATGGTCTACAAAAAAAAAAAAAAAAAAAAAAAAAGAGAGAGAGTCTGTTTATATTTTTCTGGCTTTAATTAGATTAGAAAAAAAAAAAAGAGTCTGTTTATATTTTTTCTGGCTTTAATTAGATTTAAAAAAAAAAAAAGAAAAAAAAAAGAAAGGGGTCTGTTTATATTTTCTAGCAAAATCTGTAGCAAGAAAAGTCTTTGGGCTCATAGTTACCCAAGAAAAAAAAAAAAAAAAATGATTCAAAAAAAAAATGGTATCCATGAAGCTAGTGTGGGAATTAAAAAGACAACTTGTGTTGGTTTGTTCTTCCAAAATAAAAAATGCTAAACAGTTTGAAATTTTGTTTGGCCTATTTAGGTTCATGGTGTAAAAAAAAAAATAAATAAATAAATAAAAAAAAGGGGTTAAAAAAAAATTTTTTTGTGACAAGGACTTTGTTTCGCCTATTTGGATTCATGTCACAAACTGTTTATTTAAGAAAGGTTTCAAAAATTTGAGATTTAACAAATTTTGAAATTTCAGAATCTGTCTGTTAAATTTCAAATCTGAACTTAAAGATTTCAAAAAAAAAAGATTCTTTGATAATGTAGAAATTCTCTCTCAGAAATTGAATGTGAATTATGTTGTTGTCCTGGATGCTAAGGATAATAATAATGTTATTCAGCTACCTTCGCCAATGTCATCCACGTTCACCGCACCATTCTTTTTTTTAAATATAAAAAAAATAATGGTTCCGTTGTGTTGGTTTGTTCTTAAAAAAAAAAAAAAAAAAAAATGCTGTTTAAAAGAGAAGCAATAAATAAAGAGGCATACCTGATTAAAATAAAAAAAGGGGGACTGCTGAAAATTGCTAAAAAAATTTGCTGGAAGAACAAAGTTTGAGGAAAAATATCTATTGTCTACATGCATGAATAGGTATTATATAAGCAAAATTTCTTTGCTTAAGAAGGGAGGTAGTGGTCTCCTAAAATACTTCAAAGAAGTAAGAGTTTGTGTAGAATTAGAAATCCTACCCATACCAATCCATCCTATTCCAAAATATATATAGATATATATTGTAAAAAAAGCCTAAAAAATAATAAGTGATAAGTTGGAGGCCCACAAAAGAAAAGGGTTAATTAAAAAAAAAAAATGGTGGCCTAGAAAAGGAAAGGTCCATGATGGCCTAGGAAAAAAGAAAGGCCCACAAAAGAAAAAAGGCCCAATTTTAAAAAAAATGATGGCCTAGAAAAGGAAAGGTCCATGATGGCCTAGGAAAAAATAAAATAAAATAAAATAAAATAATAAAATAAAATAAATTCTGTTGTAAAGAAAAAAAAAGTGGCAAGTTGGAGGCCCACAAAAGAAAAGGTCCAATTAAAAAATAGTGGCCTAGAAAGGGAAAGATCCATAATGGTCTAAAAAAATCCATGATGGCCTAAAAAAAATGGTGGTAAGTTGGAGGCCCACAAAAGGAAATGCCCAATTAAATCTTGGACCTTACTCATGACCCTTCAAAAAAAAATAAATAAATAAAAAAAGGTCAAGTCCATAAAAAGGACCCATGCAACAAAATAAATGGCTCATGGACTATAAAGGGCAATTAAACAAAAAAAAAATAAAATAAAATAAAATAAAATAATAAAATAAAATAAATTCTGTTGTAAAGAAAAAAGTGGCAAGTTGGAGGCCCACAAAAGAAAAGGTCCAATTAAAAAAATAGTGGCCTAGAAAAAGAAAGATCCATAATGGTCTAAAAAAAATCCATGATGGCCTAAAAAAATGGTGGTAAGTTGGAGGTCCACAAAAGGAAATGCCCAATTAAATCTTGGACCTTACTCAGGACCCATGCAACAAAAGTAAATGGCACATGGACTATAAAGGGCAATTAACCCTTTATTTTCAAAAAAAAAAAAAAAAAAAAAAAAAAGATCAAAAAGGACCCATGTAACAAAAGTAAAAGGGCCCATGAAAAAAAGAGCCATCAACCAAAAAAAAAAAAAAAGGCCAGGGATCAAAGCAAAGAAATAATCTCATCCAAGATCTAAAGATCAGCCAGATAAAAGTGCCAAATTGTCGTGACTCGCACAATTAAGAAAATTCACTTGTGCAAGTCACGAGGGGCATTTGTTGGCACATAAATTTTAACTAAATTTATGACACGTATGGAGCATATGATAGGAAGGTTGCAGGTAATCACTTCCTAAAAAAAAAAGATCAATATGATCCGTTGAAATACATAAACAAAACAAAACGACGTTGTATCTCAACAATGACACGTGGAGCCTACGAAAGATGATACATGTAGAGCCTACAGCAAAGACACCACACAGGATGAAACCCCAAAGATCAATCCGGTTAATCAAATATACGATTAACCAGATAGCGCTATTATTCAAAATTCAAATGGCTAATCAGATATACGATTGATCGGATAGCGTTATTATTCAAAATTCAAATAGGCGCTATCATTCAATTTGAAATTCAAATTGAAGATGAAGCATTCCTATCACCTATCACCTGATGGCCCTCCATAAATATGAGGACCATCACACAAGACGGGGGATCGGAAGAGATCAGAAGTGAAAAGATCAGAGAGAGAGAGAAATAATTTGAGAGAGAGAGAAATCGTTACAAGAAAGAAGAGAAGCTAGAGAACTGAAGAGCCTACGCTAATGGCGATGAATAGGTAAAGGGTTCCAAACCCAAAATTATATTTTGTATTCGAAGGTTCAAAACCCATAACAATTTTAATAAAACATTTATTTTTCTTAAATTGTCTTTTGTTGTTTATTTTGTTCTTCATTAATCGGAGGTTTCATTTGTATAAAATGTGTAATTAACGATCTGAAATACAGATCAGAAATAAGAACCTGCTATTCAAATAATCAACACTGTTTAGTCCAAAAAAATTAAACAGTGGACATTTGTAACACAAATTTTGAAATGTGTTGAAACATTTCATGTTTTAAAATTTGTGTCTACAGTTGCTGCTGCACATCTGGCTGGCTATGAACAATCATTGGTTGCTCGGCTGACTCTAAAGCCTGGAAAGGCAAGACTTTGGTCCATTTGTGTGTTAGTTTTTCTGTCTTTCTTTTAATTTTGATATAGATAGCAGGGCATATTATTGAGCTAGGCAAGACTGTTGATTTATGGAAGTTTGGTTGGATTGGATTCCAATTTTTGTTTTACTTCATGATTATTTCCCAGCTATATTTACTTACAGAAGTGGCATTCCTTCTGTAAAATGTTAACATGGAAGAGCCAATTGGTCCAATCAGGATCCTCTAGAGTAATTTCTCTGGAGTGATCCCTGGAGTGAGTGATCCAACGGCTCAAATTGTTTTTGTTATTATCTTACCGGTAAGATAATATAATTTAATCAAAACGACGTCGTTTTGATTAATATATCTTACCGGTAAGATAATATATCTTACCGGTAAGATAATAACAAAAACGATTTGAGCCGTTGGATCACTCACTCCAGGGATCACTCCAGAGAAATTACTCCAGAGGATCCTGATTGCAATTGGTCGTGTTTTAAAGAAAACTAAGGTACTGAAATGGAATTTTGAGGATTTAATTTATTCAGACTTTGGTATTTTGATAAGGGAAAGGTACAGAAAGAACATTAATATGTTTAAAAGGATTTAACTAGTAATATTTTGCTTTATCTACTCAAGGTATCTTTTGTTGCACAATCAAATTCTGACTTTTGCACCTTGAGTTAGAAATGAAGAAACTAGGTTAGCTTCTTTGAAAATAATGTGAATGCACGTCTACAATTTTTATCAACACAACTGACCATATTCTTTTTTTCCATTTTTTTTTTTTTTTTTTGCTTCTCATTTTTGTAAAAGGTTATTACTTTTTGATTTTCTATTCGTGGCCTTTGATCATCATCATCATTGATCTCATGAACTGATATTTTTGGACTACTTTCTTATCCAGATTGCAGACAGGTTCATCTTAGAGAAGACATCATCTCCCTTGGGTGTTCTCCTGATTATTTTGTAGTCTTGTCCCGAGGTACTAGTTCAGGTAAACCGGGCTTGCAAGTTTTTGGACGAGGTTGAAGTTGAGCTGATAATAAATACATAACTAAAGATTGAAAATTGAGAATTTGCATGTGTCTCCACATATGAATGCTAGTCTGTCTATGAAGTCATGGAGGTGATATACTTGTTTTTAATTCAATTATCCTAGCTTCTTTATTTTGTTTGTTTTGGTGGTGGTGAAGTGGCTAGTTTTTTTGCGTCAGCAAGAACAATGTATTGGGTATGATAAATGAGATACTTGATACATGCAAGTAGATATGAATTTTTACTTAATTGTCCTACAAATAGTAAGTTTATTAATATGTTTCTAGCGGCCTTTGAATTAATTTTTATTTTTATTTTTCAGGTCAGAAATTGCTTGGAGAGATACAAAATATGGCCAAAGAATTCAAGAACTTTGTTCTTGAAGTTTTTTCATTTTTAATATATGTAATCATAGTTAAAATCTTTTTATTAATTCATTTGTATATACTTTTGAACATTCAACTTTCATTTATAAAATATTTCATTCAATATGTTGTAGTTGTGATTCAAAGGATAGTATATAGTGTGTATTGCATTCTTCAAATGCGCGTACAAAAACAATATTGATTATTCTTTAAATATATCGAACTCTTTTTTTTATCACATATATTGACTGTGATGAGAAATGCATATAACGCGTGATTTTATCTCATTATTAATCACAGGTTTTATTAGATATTAATTACACTTAAAATTTGTGATCTAAATGTTTATTATCACAGATTTTATTAGTTGTTAATCATACTTAAAAGATGTTATCTAAATAATTATTGCACGTGCAAAATGTGTGATGGAATCATCTTTTAATGATTAATGACACTTAAAACGTGTAATTAAAAATGATCCTTTTTAATCACTTTCAAATATTACACTTTGACAAAATTTAAAACGTGTGATTAAATAATATACATCACATATAAAAAGTGTGATCTGTTTATGATTTTGTAGTAGTTTAAATTTCAACTGCATAAGACATTCTGATATCATTTGGATTTCAAGTGTGTAATAAGAACTAGATTTGAATATTTATTAGGATTTCAAGTGTGTAATAAGAACTAGATTTGGATATTATTCAAATTTCTGATTATATTGCATATGCGAAATTTTAATGTGCACTTCTAATTATGTCATTTTCTTTTCTAGTTATAACATTATTTTAGTTATAACTCACGAGTTCTTTAATTATGCCTCATGTTATGTTTACTTATGACATTTTTTTTTTTTCTTCTAATTATGGCTTAGAAAATTAAAATATGTCCCATAGTGTTCCCCATTGCACATTGTCATAAGTCGTAACGAAGCCAGCTAGCATCTTACACGGACAAGTGTTTTTATCATTTCCATAGATGAAAGGAACTCTAAGGCTGAAAGCTCTGCTCTTCATAATAATTTGTTGAAATACTAGCTTTGGGAGTACATAAACTTATAGCCCAAAATTTATTTATTTTTTTTATTTTTTCCATAAATAATCTGAAACCTGATTAGAGGCAAAAACAACACTATGAAAATTTATTGAAATTAATCAATTGGCATATGGCATAGCAGTATCTCTATTAAAGGGTGATTTGAGATGTCTTAAATAAGTGTATTTTTTGACTTTTTATAAAAAGATGTGTAGAAAAGTAGAGAGGAGATGTTGATTGATGTGACCGAAAAAAGATAAAAAGATAAAAAGATTGACTAAAATAAGTTATGCCAAACAAGGCTAAAGAATATCATTGAGCAACCGTACATGGGATTGGGATAAGTCATCAGCCAGCAAGAATAAATTAGGGGACAATTTGTCCATCCAATTTAAATAAATTAAAGAGCAATGGTATTCCATGCTACAAACAACAATGCTATTTTCCTCTTAAAAAAAAAAAAAAAAAACCAACAACAACAACAACGCTATTAGTTTTAAGATTGCTACAAAAACATTTTTTACAATGAATAAATAAATAATTTTGGATAAAAAATTTTATAAAATGCTTTTCATTAAAACAAACGAACCTTAGGCAGCTCATTTTATGGCCTAATAAGTCACTACCACCCACCGCTACCACTAATACAACCACCTAGCATTACTTTCAAGATTGCTACAAAACCTTTTTTTATTATTTTTTAAAAAAAAAAAGTTCATAATTTTCATCAAGACAAACAGAAAGTAATTCTATCTTTCTTTTCGTTTTAGTTCTTTTCTTCTTCTTTTAACTTTCTCTTGTTCTGTGGAAAGAAATATTGTCTACTCAGATAATATGCGTGATTCGATTTTAAGCTTGAATGACCCTTTTCTTAATTTATATTTAAATTTTGAACCCATTTATTTCATCGAACATCACTTTGCTTGGTTTGTATTTTCTAAAAATACTTTTCAAAAAATTTTACTTTCTTATTTTTCGTATTATTTTTATTTTTATTGAATTTTTTAAATATTTTAAGCAATTTTTTTTAATTTTTAGACACACTTAACATAAATACACTTAAAAAGTATAATTTTCTTGAAAAAAATCTTCAAAAAATTCACTAAATACCAAAAATACAAAAAAAAAAACAAAAACAAAAACAAAAATTCAATATATTTTTTTGTAGTTTTGTGTATTTATTAATTTTTTGAAATATTTTACTTTTTAGATACATTTAAGTAAGGTGCATCTAAAAAAGTAAAAAAAAAATGCTTAAAATTTTAAAAATATTTACTAAAAACAAAAAAAAATAAAAAATAAAAAACTCAATTTTCAAAAAACTTAATTCAAAAAACTCAAACCAAACACACTATGTTATCCAAAAGAAATGGCCAATGCAATCCAAAAAGATTTTCTTTCTTTTTTTTTTTATAGAATTTTGAAACAGAATAATGTGATTTTTGTCCTCATTTCATTTTTAATGAAAATATCTATTATTATATTTTACAATTTAAAAAGGGGGATTTTTTTTTTGGAGAAATTACCCACAAGTCCTAGTTTTTGAAAAGTTGAACCATTTAGTCCTAAAAGTTTTCTTGTGCTCCATTTAGTCCCATTTTTACATCAGCATGATGTAAATGATGTAAATGATCTGATGTTTCATTCTTCAATTTTAAAATTTATTGAACTCTGATGAACATTAGATATTTTTGATCCTATAATTCCAAACATTATTGAAATTTGATGAATATTAGATGTTTGAAATCTACTATTTGTAACATTACTCTGATGTTATTAACATTGTATCTGATGTTATTAACATTGTATTTGATGTTATTAACATTGTAATGGGACCTTTCAGTCTATAAGAAAACTTTTACGACCAAACAGTGCATAAGTTATTAATTTGGGATTTATTGGTGCATCCCCCTTTTTTTTAGGGTACCTGAAATTAAGATTTTATAATATAAAGGACATCTAATATTTTCATAATGTCTAAGGTTTCTCAAATTGGATCCAGAGAAATTCTCTGGACTTCATAGAGAAATTCTCTCTAGACTCCCAAAGTTTCTTTGGATTTTCCAGAGAAATTCTCCCAAACCTAGATAAATTCTTTCAAAACTAGAGAAATTTCCGGAGAAATTCTCTCCAATTTAGAGAAATTTTCTCCAAAATCAGAGAAATTTCATTTTCTATGATTGTCAATGGCAACTCTCTACTCATCTCTCAGACCCACTTCATCTTCTTTGCCATCTTCATCACAGACATTTTCTCCAAAATCAGAGAAATTCCATTTTCTATGATTTTCAATGGCAGTTCTCTATTCATCTTTCAGACTCACTTCATCTTCTTCACCATCTTCACCACAGACCTTCAACCTAATAATATTCAAATTTTAAGTTTTTTCCCAGTTCACACATTTTCTTAGCAACCAAATATGCAACCACTGATACAAAATCTAGAGAAATTCTTCTCAAAATTTCTTTGGACTCCCAGAATTTCTCTGAATTCCCCAACCTAGAGAAATTCTCTCAAAACCAGAGAAATTCTCAGACAAACCTTTCCAGAGAAATTCTCTCAAACCTAGAGAAATTCTCTCCAAAATCAGATAAATTCCATTTTCTGTGATTTCCAACATCTCTCATACCCACTTCATCTTCTTCATCATCTTTATCATAGACCTTCAACCTAATAATATTCAAATTTTAAGTTTCTTTCTATTTCACACATTTTCTCAGCAACCAAACACGCAACCTCTAATACAACAATCAACTAATTAATAAAGCATAAAGAACCCAATTGTGCAATTTTCACAATGACCATCATCATCATCATCTAAAATAGCACTTAAATTCATCAATCTTCATAGTTACATATACATATATATATATATATGTGTGTGTGTGTGTGTGTGTGTGTGTGTGTGTATAATTCACCTGAAAATAGGGCAGAGAAGGGAGGAGGATTGGTGGACCCAAAGCTAGGGATCAAACAGAATCGCTGCTAATTCACTTGTTGAAAGGGTCATCGTCGGAAAAGAACTCAACGGATGGGTCTGATGGGTCTAGGCTTGATACAGGGCCAACCCGAACAGGGCTTCGGCCTCTCAAACCCACTTCACCTTCATCATCATCTTCATCACAGAGCTTCACTTCGTCTGCTTATGCAAAGAAAGATTACAACCGATGGAGATGGAAGTTTCCGGCGAGAAAAGCAGAGATCGGTGACGAGCATGGGCATAGCGGTGGGAATAGGGACAATCTGGAAGATCAAGACTGTTGCTTTAGAGATAAAACATTTTAGAGAGAGAAAGAGACGTGGAGATGTGAGAGAGAGAGAGAGAGAGAGAGAGAGAGAGAGAGAGAGACAAAAAAATGAGGTTTGATTTGAGAAATTTCTCTGTGATATATGAGTGTGGGGGTTGAGGGACTTTAGACATCATAAAATAATATTATGGATCTCCTTTATTATTAAATATGGGAGAGGGACCTTAGACTAATTTTCCCTTTAAAAAACGTCACTTTCACATTATTTAGATTATATTTTTCTATAGAAAAAAATTATTTGTATATTATTTTTTAATTAAAAAAATGGATGAAAGAAGAATAAAATATCCCAAGTACAAATATGCATTAATTTTCTATTAAAATCGAAATACTGTGAGAATGGCACAGAATTGACAAATCCACACCATAGTGTGATGGAATCGAAACCCCTATCTCACATACTATCAATAAAATTTGGTGAACTACTTGGCAACTTATAAGGTGAATTTGGACATCTCTTCGAATTCAAATATGACATTGATTGTGATGTCTAAACTCATGAGATCTATTACATATATATTATCAGTAATTTGAACTGTTTATTTTATAAAATTCTCAATTTATATCATTCATTAAAAAAAATATATTGATTTAATAATCATAACTTTTTTTAATTTTATATAGAAAGTTTTTTCTTTAACCTCTTTATCTCGATGTGCTCTTATTTAATAAAATTTTCATTTTACTAATCTAAAAAAACAAGTATTGTGTTTTGTATGTAACTTTGGCAACTCAACATTAACAGCCACCAGCATTTCCATGAGCTTGGATTGTAAATTGGTTTGATGAGCACATTGCCAAGATCTCATACTAATTATCGATATCATTACAACTTGTTTGAATTTTTGACCTGAAAAAAATAAAAAATAAAACTGAAGAAGAAAAGAAAAGAAAAAAGATAAGAAAGCCAAACGAACTTGGAAATTAATTATTTTTTTTATATTGATAACGAGAGATATATTGCACGGGGGAGGGTTCGCAACAATTAAAGTTAACCATGCAAAGAAAAATGAAAAATCTAATTAGCACAAATCTTGTTAATTATGTATATATTAATAATAGCTACCACTCTCACTTACGTAACGTAACAAATTCAATAGCAAGCAACATGTGACATGATACCTTAATTGTGATGTCCCGGGTATTGGACTTAAATAGTATTGTGTAGTAAAGCAATGTGCATTGCTTTCAGGATTTTGTTTATCGTATTGAGTCGTGTAATTTCCTTTCCTACTCTTATTTAACCTATCGTAATGTTTCTAGGTTGAAAACTTTGAACTTTGAGCATTGAAGCTTGTTTTGGATTGAAAAATCAAACTCTGGGTTCTGGGCAAAAACCACTCGTGTGGAATTGGCAACCGCCCAAGTGGATCAACACAGGGTTTTCTAGGTTTCTGGGTAGAAAACTGCTCGAGCGGATTTTGGGTCCCACTTAAGTGGATTTTGGTGAATTTTCTAGGCAGCTTTTTGGAGAAAACCACCCGTGAAGGAAAAATTTTCGTTCGTGCGGATTGGAAATTCCGCTTATGCAGAATTGAAACCACTCATACGGATTTCAAGCAAATTGACCACGAGGAAAACAGCCAAGCAGACAAATTGGCTGGCCTAGCATCTATGCAGACGATTTTTCCCAATCCGTTGATGATAGAATTCTTGCCCCGACCAAGCATTAAGGAACAAAAGGCGCCTGAAGTACTCTGCCCCGACTTGGGACCGTCCTGGATGGATCCAATCATCACCTTTCTGAAGGATCGAATTCTGCCCACTAAAAAGAAAGAGGCCAACAAGATCATAACCAAGTCAGAGCGGTTTTGGCTCTCTCCATCTAGCGACTTGTACAAGAAATCCTTTACTGGGCCATACTTGAAGTGTGTCCACCCTAGCAAGGTTGAAGCTTTCCTCTTCGAGATCTATGAAGGCATCTGTGGAAGCCACATTGGGGATAGATCTTTGGCATACCGTGAAATTTCTCAGGGTTATTGGTGGCCGTGCATGCAGGCCGACGTGCAGAAGTATGTTCACAAATGCGAAAAATGCCAAAAATTCACTCACCAAATCCACTAGCCGGCCAGAGAGTTGCTCCCCCTTACAAGTCCTTGGCCATTTGCGCTTTGGGGGCTAGACATTGTAGGACCACTTCCAACTGCTCCGGGCAACCGCAAATGTTTCATCGCAGCTACGGACTACTTCACTAAGTGGGTGGAGGCAGAGCCATTGTCCACCATCAAGGAAAAGGATGTAAAGAGGTTTGTCTGGCAGAATGTCATCACTTGCTTCGGCATCTCAAAAGCCCTCATTTCAGATAATGACACTCAGTTCGACGAAAAACTCTTTCGCGGGTTTTGCGAGGAGTTAAAGATTGAATTTTACAACTCTACACCGGCCTACCCTCAATCAAATGGTCAAGCTGAAGCCTCGAACAAAACCATTTTGGATGGGCTGAAGAAGCGATTGGAGAAGGCCAAAGGGAGGTGGACTAAGGAACTCCCTAATGTGCTCTGGGCATACCGCATTACACCAAGACACTCAAGCAGGGAAACTCCGTTCACCTTGGCTTACGGCATAGAGACAGTCATACCATTGGAAATCGGCATGCCAACCATCCGATCTGAAAGTTTTGAACCAAACTTAAACAATGAAGCTGTAGACTTGGAACTTGACCTAGCTGAAGAAAGAAACAGGCACTAATCCACATAGCCGCTTACCGACAAGAGCTCTCCGAGAAATACAACAAGACCGTGCATCCTAGGCTATTCAAGGTCGGAGACTGGGTCTTGAGGAAAGTAATGGGTAACACGATGATTCCTGGGGAGGGCAAGTTAGGATCAAATTGGGAGGGGCCATACAAAATAACTAGCCTTGCAGGCAAAGCGGCATACCATCTGGAAGACTTAGATGGCAAAACTATCCCCAGACCATGGAATTCGGCTAACCTCAAGATATTTTACTTTTGAAATGTGATCTTTTCTACTTCTTTGTTTTTTGTAACTTGGCCTTTTGGCATTGGGTGTAATCTGTGATGTGTAATAGAAGATAGCCCCTTCTTTCTCGTATACTATACATTTCTGTACAAAAATATTACAAGGATATTAAGCTACTATGAGTGCCACGGGCAAGTATTCAAAACTGGCCTGACTTTTGCGGTACGAGCAGTTTACGGGCTGATTTTGCTCGATAAACCGAGTTGACCTTGCTCGTCCGTACAAACAGTTGGTGTTTCGCCCAACTTGTATTAGGGCCGAGCTGACCTTGCTCGCCTTTACAAACAGTTGGTGTTTTGCTTAACTTGTATTAAAGCCGAGCTGACATTGCTCGTCCGTACAAACAATAGTGTTTTGCCCAAATTGTATTAGAGCCGAGCTGATTTTTGCTCGCTGATGTAGAGCTGATTTTGCTCGCGATTGACCGAGCTGATTTCTGCTCGCCGTTGTAGAGCTAGTTTTGCTCATTACATCAAGCCGATTTGGCTCGTAATTGATCGAGCTGACCTTGCTTGCTCGATCAAACAAGGGTATTGGCTCGTTAAAGTGTTTTCATCCCCAAGCTGATTTTGCTACCCTTCCCTAATTTCGAAAAGAAATTTTGTATTTGTGCGCGTTTAAAAAGAAATCAGCTCAGCCTAACAGAGATCATTATGCTTAGAATGCAACGAGAAGATTTTATCTCGGCCAAATTGAAGAAAACGACCACTAGGCATAGAAAAATTCAAATACATGGCGAGCAAAAAGTTCTTCACTTTTCATTCATAATAAAGTCTGATTACAAAAGTGGGGCTCATAGCCCGACTACATCAAAAACAAAAATGACAAACATAAGCCTAATTGCGCCCTAATCAATATCTACGGTGTCTTCCAGATTGCCCACCACCTCTTCCGCCACTTTTTGCGTGGTTTCAGCACCATAGTTCATTCCTCGTTCGGCGGTTGATGGCTCCTGCTCACTGCTCAGCACCGCCTCTTCTGATATGGCCGGCAGTGGAGTTTTGTCGGTTGGCTGTGGAGTTGGCTCATCGACCGCGTTAGCCCGTTGAGCGTCATCTATCAACTTCTGCTACACGGCGGCAACATATGCATGCATATAGAAAGGAATGAAGGTTGGTGGGGGTTATTGAACACCTTGGACTCCGGCGTCTAACCGAGTTTTTCTGCAGCTACTTTCCAGCCGCACTGAAAAAATATGTCTTTGGTGCCCGCCACCTGCCGCCCGTACACCCTTTCCCCTTCGGCATATCCCCAATCTTCAGCATCGTCCACTTCTTTTTTCAACTCGGCCCTGTGGATGGCGTAGAGCTTGCGTAGCTTAGCCAGATATCTCTCCTTTTTGGCCTGCACGGCTTTATCCTTCTCTTCCTCGAGCTTCGCCAACTTCTCAGCTAGGAGATCCCGCTCGGTCAATATTGCCTCATGTGTAGTTTTCAGCTTCTCCAGCTCGGCCGTTTTGGCCTTGTTGTCAGCAATAGCCTCCCTCAAATTCTACCGCACATAAATCATATGCTCATGCGCCAAGTAGTTTTTCTGCGTGGCCTGCAGTAGGGCAGAAGTTAGTATAAGAAATTGATCAATAACTTGAAGTACAATAACTTAATCACTTACCAGAACGATTGACTTTGCCACCGACCGAAGGCCTTTCAGATCGGACAGTTCCTTATGCTTCTTCATGTCGACAGGGAGAAATAAACCCTTGGTCATGTTGAAGCCGAGCGAATGGACCTTATCCGCGTAAACGAAGTCCTCCACCGTCACTACTCGGCCCTTGTATTTTAGCTCGGGTGACCAGACTGGAGGGGCAGTGGAATGGGTGGATTGCTCGGAAAGTTGTATTTAGTTTGCTCTCCCTGTTCAGCCGATGGCAGCCCTACTGAATCTTTGTCGACAAGGCGCTGCTCGGTCTACTCCCGCCTCGGCCTTTTTTTCGACCAACTAGCAGCTTGATCACTAGCAAGAGCTAGCACGGGCCCTTCTTGCACAGCAGGCCTAGAAGTTTAGCCTCATGTCGTCTTGTTTGGCTGTGAGTCGCTCGGCTCCCCCGTGATCATAGACTTTATGGCTCGGATTTTGGCCATTTCTTGTTCTTCTGTCAGTGGTACCAGTTTGATTGGTGGAAGGTTTGGATCTAGCTCTGAAGAAGGGGCACGAAGGAAGTCGGTCACCCTACTCCTGCACGGTGTCGTGTAACGGTAACTCGGTTCGTAATCGACCAACTTTTGAGGCTTTCGCTCCTCTGCAGGATGCCGTAAAGCAACCCTTATAGCTTCTTGGTTGGCGTGGGAGTAGTCGTCCGCCAAGAGTTTGTAGTCTGCAAAAGGAAAGCAAGGGTTAGATCGGCAAAAACAAGAACAGTTACAGAATTAAAAACATATTGAGATGCTCACCAACGCTCCCAAAGTCTTTTCTTATGAACCAGCCCGATATGGGCACTTCAGTGTCCTCATAATTACCAGACACCCATAGGAAATCGTCGTCGTTTGTCTCTTTATCCGAGTTACCCATAATAAGTTTTGCTCGGCCTTTCCTAACTTTGAGATACCAGCAAAATCCTCCTTTATTTTTGCTAAGTGTATACTGGTGGAATATCTCGGCGAGGCCGAGATTCAGACCGAGTATCCTATTCAACATGGCCACGCCGTTTATTATTTTGTATGTGTTATTGGAGACTTGGGTAGGGCATAGCCTAGTCTGCCTCAAAAATTCACAGACTAGAGGTTGGACAGGGAAGCGTAAGCCGCCTTCCACAATAGACACGACCGTGAAAGGGCATTTGTCCAGTTCACCCTAGGGAGTGTCTCCTTTCTTGGCCAGCTCCAAGTGGACGTCGTCTGGAATATTGAATTCTCTACGGAACTCGGCCATTGCCCCAGGCGAACTAACCATAAATCGGTACTTCCCCATCTATCTTGGTATTATTTAGTTGGGTAATTTTGATTGTAGCTCAGTCAAAATTGGGTGATTGTTTGCTCGGTCTTTGAGCCTCACCGACAGTAATGCTGAATGAGCTTGGTTGGTCCTAGTTTGTTCTGCATTATTAAAAAATAAGTCCAAGTATTAGCGCGGTATAACTTGCACGGCTCTTATGAGGAAGTGTTTTAGCTCGGTATGAGATCCTGGGGCGTTTGATCGGTTGTGGTGCTCATTCTAATATTTCAGTTCCTATCTCGGTTCGATCTTCCTACAACTCACAGTTTGGTCTCAGCCTCAAGGGAGGACCTCGAACCAGTTTTGGCTCGGCTAAATCCTATTTTTAGATCTAAAAGTGAGTTTTTGATCGGTTTTACCCAGAATTTTCAATGTTCATCCTAAATCCAGAATCACCTACAGTAATCAAGGGAAATGAAGGGCAAGGAAGCCTCGTTGATACTTAGGGTTTTGATTTAGCCTAATTTCCACTGGTGTTAATCCCACAAAAGGGCATCGATAATATTTCAACAGTCCCAAAACAAATGGGAATTAAAAACACTAAGAACAAAAATGGAGAATAGAAAGGAAAGTGGGAAAAACTTACGGGTGTGGATGCCAAGTCAAGACCCAGTCGACCACGACCCTTATTGTGGCCTTCGTGAGGACAGAAAAAGCTAAAAACAGCTAGAAAAGGAGCGACGACGGTGACAGCGACGGCGGCGGTGGCAGAAGCTTGAAGGTCTGAGGCTTAGGGTTTTTGCAAAGGGGAGATGAATAGTGATGAGGGTCTTTGGGCTTCTTGTGTGTATATATGGGGGGAAACCGACTAGGCGACAACTTTTCAAATCTTTGGTATAATGTGGACAGCTGTGGGATTGCACGGAACCAATGAGGGAAAGCCACATGGCGTTAAAAAGATGGTTTGTCAGTACGGCTGATTGATCGATGACAAGACTATTGGCGCAATCCTCAATGACCAAATCGGATAGCTCAATCAGAGTAGTAATCCCAATCACGCTCAGCTCGGATGGGATTAAGGGGCAATTGAGAGGGAAATTTGCACCGAACAAGTGGGTCGAGTTACGGCAGCACGGGATATGGTGTTGGGCCTTGCGAGGGCCAAAGACCCCTATGCCTGACTGAACGGCAACAATACGGCTCCCTGGTCCATTATGTTGGTCCGGGGTAGACCGCCGACCAGAATGTGGAAGCGTGCAGGTGCTCAACCGAGCTATGATGGCGAAACCTGATATTCAGTTAGATCCGCACTAATGTGTTGGGCCGAGCTACGAACAGTCCGGACTAACGTAGGACTGAGACGTCCTACGAGATAGTAGGGCGAGGCCGAGATGCCGAACCGCGCGCCCTACGACCAGTCAATTCAGATGGACCGGTTTACTATGGCTCGGCCATTCCGGTCCGTTGTGATGTCTGTTTATTCCAAGTGATAGCCCAGTTGTGTAGGTCACCTGGACCAATGGTAAAGAAGGGAAAATCCACTCCTGGTGTACGTCAATACCGTTTAGCAGTTCGACAAATACTGTTTGGAGGTATTGGTCTCTACATGTGTAAGGAAGGGAGATGGGAGCACAGCTACCTGCCTAGAGAAGAACAATAGAGGTAGTGCATCCACAATCTCTGAAGCTGCATGGCTAGCCTAGAAAATGAGAAAGATGGAGAGGATAATGGTAAGCAATCTGAAGGAATTCCCAACTCTCTCTCTCTAGAGGGCTTTCTCCATTCTTTTTCTTATTCTTCTCCAAGTGTGCTGACTTGATCGTCGGAGGGTTTATCTGGCAGCACACCGCCGGAAAGCTCACCATCTTTCTGTTTTCAAGTTAAGCGACATTACGTGAAGCTTGGGTTCAAGGAGTATGGAGAATTGAGAATGTTTCATCCCCGTACATATCAAATGAGGAAATTTCATGAAGGAAATGAGAATAGTTAATTTTAAAAATTTATCATTTGTTTGTCTTGGAAAATCGAGTTTAGAAAATGACGTTTAACATGCGAAGAATACATGTTGATATTGTTACATTATCTCTTGGGAATATATATTATGTTGTTATATTGATAAGAGATGTGGAATTTGATCACAAAGGAAGATTGTGTGAATGAATTGAGAAATTGAGAAATTTCAAGGCATTGATATAGAAATACTTGGAATTGGCACTGTTGAGATTATTAAATGGAACTTTAGTATTTCATTGGACATTTGCATTGTCATCCCATTTTATCATTGATGCAATTGATTTTGAATATTGCATTAGAAAAATATTGTTTTGAGAAAGGAAATTGATCCGTAAAACAAGATCATATTGATTTGTTTTGGGGGTAAATACATTGGTAAGTTCAGATAGAGGGTGCAGTTGGTATTGGTTAAGTTAGCCTGAGTGTCCATGGTGAAAGATCGAAAACATGCGCGGAGGAGGTACCACGTGCCATCCGGTTAGCTACCGGTAAAGTGGGGATTTAGTAGTGCTAGTTATGCCTACTTACAGACACCAACCTAGGGATCACCTGAGTCGTATTTACCGCCCCTTTGAAGTACATTGAAATCATTAAATTGTTAAATTCTCAAATTTGCATTGTGAACAAAAGTTTCAAAGATAGAGATGTATGTTTTGAACATGGCATAGCATTTGCATTCATCTCAGGAGATTGTATAAAATGTATATACTTTATTAAGATTTTTCTACTGGGCTTTGTGCTCACCTTATGAGATTTTGTGCAAGAAAGGATGTGGTGATCCCGCTGAGTTAGAGGCGTGGAGTATATTTTGAGAGCACAAGGCTTTTCTCTTTTGTTGTAATTATTTTGACAAGCCAAGGGCTTTATATGTATGGGTTTGAGAAACCACTTTTGTGTAACTGGGCATAAGTCTTGGAATTTATGGCCTTTGAGGGCGTTTGATTATGCTTGACTTATTGTGTTATATGCTATAGATTCATGTTCTAGAAATGTTGAATATATACTCGCATGTGGAATATGTTTTTGTAAATCTCTGGAGTTAAATGAATACACAAGATAGAGATTGATGATGATGTCTACGTTGAGACTTTATTTTTTTCCTTATACATGTTAAGCATTTGAAGGATTGATTTGAAAACAAGATAATGGAATTAAAAACTGAGGGATTTATATTGTGTAAATTATTCAAGGCGTGACATTAATGGCTACCACGGGCACCAAATCTAGCTCCTCCACCAAAACCAGTACTGCTGCTTACAACACCACCTCCACCAAAGCCACCACCTCCCCCACCTCCAACTCCTCCCTCTACTCCGAAACCTGCACCGACTCCAAACCCTACTCCTGCACCGCCACCTAAACCACATCCGCCTCCACCACCACCAGGACCTCCACCAGCACCTGCACCCCTACCACCACCACCACCTAAGCCTCTATCACCTCCGCCACCAAGGCTTCCACCAAGTCCACCTTCACCACCAGCTCCTCCACTTGCACCACCACTTAACCCACTACCGACATCTCCTTCGAGTCCTCCATGATGACCTGCACCACCTCCTAGACTCCCACCACCACTTGCACTACCTCCTATTCCTTCACCATGACCTAAACCACCACTTGCGCCACCTTCAAGTCCACCTCCACCTCCTACGCCACCACCAACACCACTTACACCACCTCTAAGTCTACTTCCACCTCCTATGCCACCACCAGCACCACCTCCACCTCTACCTCCTAAGCCACCACCACCTACACCAACTTTTACGCCACTTCCACCTCCTAAACCACCACCTCCACCTCCCAAACCACCCCCTACACCACCTCCACCTCCTAAGCCTCCATCAACACCACCTCCTAGACCACCTCCACCTTCTAAACCACCGCCAGCACCACCTTCACCTCTTACGCCACCACCAGCACCACATCCTAGACCACCCCCACCTCCTACACCACTACCAACACCACCTCCTAGACCTCCCCTACCTCCTAAACCACCCCCAGCACCACCCTCTAGACCCCCTCCACCTCCTAAACCACCAGTAGCACCATCCCCTAGACCACCTCCGCCACCTAAACCACCACCTCCTATACCTCCACCAAGTCTACCGCCTTTATCAAACCTATTTCGAAACCCTTCTTGTATATCCCATACCCTAAACCTCCTCCATGATGGCCAAGTAAGTGTTTATCATCTTTAACTCCATTAACATCTGTAACAACAACTCCACCACATATGACTAATACAAGAAACAAACCAACCACAACACTCATTGTAGGTTAAACAAAAGAAAACCCACAAAGCAAGAGGAGCTCTCTAACAAAGAAAACCCTAGCTAGCAATACTGAGTGCAATGCAGTGCCATGAAGCTGTGAAGTATATCTATAACCTATATAAAAAGCATGTAACAGTGGTATAACGCTGCTGTTTGCAGTGGTGTAACGATGTTGCTTGCTTCATTTCTAATGCTTTACAACAGACAAATTGAACCTGTGATAACCCTATTCCATATTATGCTAATTGGTCCTTATTATGAATATGATTATGTGTTTGATATGGTTTTGTGTGCCATTTATGTGAATATGTGTGGTTTTGAATTTCTATCTGTTCACCGTAGAAATATCTGTTTGATTATCTGCTTTGGAATTTAAATTGAAGGCCCTATCGGCCATAGAAACTGAAATTGACTACGCCATTATGATTAGTATAATTTTTAGAGCCTACGGTGAAATTTAATTGGAAATTGATTCGGATCAAATTAAATGGATTAAATTAATGACTTAGTGCTCAAATATGTAATGCTGATAATTGTAATTAAGGGAAATGGTATATAATGGGGCACTAGGCACTCAACCTCTCTCTCCTCATACATTTTGGCTGATAAGAACTCTAAGAAAAGGGGAGAGGGTCGGCTATAGAAGATAAAGAGGAGAATTGTGCAATTTTGGCTCAAGGCTTGAAAATCTTGAAGATTAAATTCAAGAATTGGCTAGAGCTTGGGTGTTTGAAGCTCCTAGGTGAGTAATTAACCATTGACTCATGGATTTTAGTTTGTAATTTGTAAATTCAAGGTTGAATGAGGATAAAGAATATGAATTGAGTTGGTCTTCAAGTATTGGAAGTCATAGAACACATGCATGTAAGAAATTGCTATGAATTTCCATGTTTGAGCATAAAGTGTGTAATCCATGTTGAATTTTGGTTGAAGTCCATGTACTTGATCATCTCTTCACCAATTAAGTTGAGAATAATGAATATCTCCCACATGTGTGTGCAAATCATGGAAATGTGAGTTTTAAATGTTTGAATTTAATGTGTTGGTGATGAGTTTGGGTTAATTTGAGCCATGCATGTAAGCAATTCATGGAATTGAGCTTCATAATGTTGTAATTTGGTGTTTGTACCATGTTAGTACATGTATATGTGAAGTTTGAGCCAAAATCATGTGTTTGGAGCCTTTGAATATCAAGTTAAAGCTCAAGAACAAGTTCTGGAAAATCCAAAAAATTTGATGTCTGCTCGAGCGGGAGAACCGCCGCTCGAGCGTGAAATTCGAGCTCCCAGTATTTTTTTGCAGACATGATGTCCGCTCGAGCAGAGAAGTTCACGCTCGAGCGGGGAGCTATGTGGAATGACCTTCCGCTTGAGCGTCTGAGTTCACGCTCGAGCGTAGAATTGATGTATCTAGTACTTTTGCAGACCTATTGGGTCCGCTCGAGCGGGGAAGTCCACGCTCGAGCGGGGACCCTTGTTTCTGAAATTTTGAAAATGCATCCTGTGTTTCGTTTTCTATTCTCTTTCACTTCTAAGCACTCTTAGGCATGCATTGAGTATTGTAAATGAGTTAAAAGGATAAGAATGAAGCCTAAAGAGGAATATGTGAATTAAGAACGGATTGAATCGTTTGTGACCCATATGTGTTATGTGATGTGTAGGGTCAAGCTCCAGGGTAAATCAATCAGCCGATCACTATGAGTAATATCCGAACAAAGATATCTGAAATATGTTGTTGTCCAATTACTTACTTCTATGTAAGTTTTATGAGTTCGTTAATTTGAATAGTGGACAATGTTTGCTATACCGAATGAATGATTGGGCCAAAGGCCAGTTTGACATGAACGAGAGAATGATTGGGCCAAAGGCCAGTCCGATATGAATGATAGAATGAATGGGCCAGAGGCCAGTATGATTTGAAAGACAGAATGAAAGGGCCAGAGGCCAGTTTGACATGAATGAATGAATGGGCCAAAGGCCAGTTTGACATGAATGAATGAATGGGTCAAAGGCCAGTTTGACATGAATGAATGAATGGGCCAAAGGCCAGTCTGATATGAATGAGAGACAAATGGGCCAAAGGCCAGTTTGACATGAATGGATTGGGCCTGAGGCCGTCCGATGTGTTTTGAATCGAAGTCATTTGATATATGTAAGTATTAGATAGAAATATGAATTGGGCCTAAGGCTGTCTGATGTATATTGTTCCGATGTATCTTCTTTAATTGATATTATTCACTGGGCTTTCACTCACGCTCATTCATGTATTTGTAGGTGAGCCAAGAGAGGTCCAGACCCAGCCTCAGTGAAGTCTATATGGAACAACCAAAGTTTTGGAGAGTCAGCCCTTACGTCTCACGCACAAGACACATCTTCGCCCTTTTGCTATCTTATGTTATTTTGTCAGTTTGCCGAGGACTTTGCTTTTGTTTGTATATAGTTTTAATTAGCTGACCTAGACTTGAATAAGCCTGTCTGTACAAAACTTTATGTTACTGCACCCTTTTGACGTGAGTTATTAACATGAATATGTATGGTTTGTTGTGATGTGCCATGTAAGCACAACTCTATGGACAAAGTTTTAAATTTTGCTTCTGTTTGGCCCCCTTTACTCTGATGAGTTATGTCTGGTTTGGTTTGAGGCCGTGGTAATCTCGTCATTACTGGCCAGTTATGTCCTTAACCCATGGGGGCGGGTTCGGGTCATGACAGAGTGGTATCAGAGCACAAGTTGATAACTCACACATTTGTCCAAAAGGGCAAATAGCATCTACAAAAGATCTAGGATGCATTCATGTGATAATATGAAATTAGGAGCATCAAGAATACGCTTAACTGTTTAATGTGAACAAATATGTGTTATAAGTTTGTGATTTACTTGCAATGCAAATTATTTGAATATGTATGCTCTTTAGTATATGCATACATGTGAATCTTTTGTATAAAGTATAATGCAAGTTTAATCAGATGGTGAGAACAAGAGGTGATGAGTTAGAAGAGTCCTCTACTGCCAGAATGGATAGAATGGAAAGACTGATTCAGGAAATGGCAGAGACATTGAGGCAACAGCAACAGTGGCAACAACAATGGCAGCAGCCACAACCTCCACCTCCGACACCACCCTGCCAGGTAATCAGAATGATGATCAGATAATAGCTCTCACCAAAGAATTCAAGAAAATGAAACCACCACAGTTCCATGGTGGATTAGATCCGTTGAAAGCCGAAGCATGGGTTCTCAGCATCGAAAAATTGTTTGAAGTGTTCCCGTGTTCGGAGACACAGAAAGTGCTTCTAGCCACTTTTATGTTAGAGGATGAAGCAAGGAGATGGTGGATGTTAATGCGTGAGAATCACAAAGATGTTGACTGGACTAAATTTCTGGAAATTTTCTATGACAAGTACTTCCCGCAGTGTGTCCGGGATAGGAAAGTGTCAGAGTTCATGGAACTAAAGCAAGACAGTATGACTGTAGCTGAATATGAGGCCAAATTCACTGAATTGGCCAGGTTTTCACCACATGTGATTGATACAGACTACAAGAAAGCAAGGCATTTTGAATGTGGGCTTCGAAGCGACATTTTAGAAAGGGTGAATGTCTTGAAGCTAGAAACCTATATTGGGGTGCTAGATAGGGCCATAATATCAAAGGCTAACATAGCTAGACAGACTAAATCAACAACAGACTGGAAGGGTAATAAAAGGCAAGGCTTCTTTTCGAAGAAGAAGTTTTTGAAAAAGCAAAACACGGGCTCCTCTAGTACTTCTAATTCTTCCCGAGACACATCCCCAATGTGTAATATTTGCAATAAAAGGCACCGTGAGGTTTGTTACCGTGTGTCAGGAGCCTGTTTCAAATGTGGCAAACAAGGACACATGGCCAAGATTGTAATTAGAACAGTGGGAAGCTAGCTGCTAGCTCAACTGCATTAATCTCGAAGCCGGGAAATACTATGAGATCTACTATTGCCGGAGATACCGTGAGACAAGGGAGAGTTTTTGCGCTTGTTCCGGGCGATACACGAAACGCCAACGCAGTTGTCTCAGGTACTATTTCTATATGTAATCAGGATGCTTTTGTGTTAATTGACTCCGGATCAACACACTCATTTGTGACATGTGCATTTGCATCTAGTCTAAGTAGACCCCTAGAATTATTGCCATATCTGCTATGTGTATCTGCTCCATCTGGGAAATCTGTATTGTGTGAATCTGTATATCGTTTTCGTGACATGCGAATTGGGAATGATATTTTGTATGTGGACTTGTTACCCCTGAACTTTAGGCATTTTGATATAATTCTGGGCATGGATTGGTTAACTAAATATTGTGCTACCATTGACTGTGTGACAAAACGGGTTGTGTTTAGACCACCAGAACAGGAAGAAATTGTGTTTGTGGGTAACGGGGTAATGCCTCCACCTTATCTAATATCTGCAATGAAGGCATGTAAATTGATCAGGAAAGGGTGTTAGGGTTATTTATGTTATGTGTTGTCTGAACAATCTGTGAATGTTGAATTGAATAATATCCCTATTGTTAGAGAATTTCCAGATGTGTTTCTAAATGAATTACCAAGGGAATTGGTAGACAGGTAGATAGAGTTTACTATTGAAACTGTGCCAGGCACCCAGCCCATTTCTAAAACTCCCTACAGAATGGCTACTGCTGAAATGAAAGAACTAAAAGAACAGTTGCAAGACCTGCTTGACAAAGGATTTATTCGACCTAGTACTTCACCGTGGGGTGCACCAGTGTTGTTTGTGAAAAAGAAAGATGGAACCTTACGCCTGTGTATTGACTATAGAGAACTGAACAAGGTGACAATAAAGAATAAATATCCTTTACCTCGTATTGATGACTTATTTGACCAGTTGCAGGGATCACAGGTGTTCTCTAAAATTGATTTGAGATCCGGGTACCATCAGTTGAAAGTAAAGGCAGAAGATGTTGAGAAAACCGCATTCAGAACGAGGTATGGTCATTTTGAATTTCTTGTTATGCCATTTGGAGTGACTAATGCTCCGGCAGCGTTTATGGACTTAATGAACCAAATTTTTAAAATCTACCTTGATGAATTTGTTGTGATTTTTATTGATGATATTTTGATATACTCTAAAGATAGACTTGAACATGAACATCATTTGAGAACTGTCCTGCAGACACTTAGAGAAAAGAAATTATTTGCTAAACTAAAGAAATGTGAGTTCTGGCTAGATTAAGTTATTTTCTTAGGGCATGTGATCAACAAGGAAGGAATTTCAGTGGACCCACAAAAAGTAGAGGCAATTGTGAATTGGCCTACACCGACAAATGTAATAGAAGTCCGCAGTTTTATTGGCTTAGCTGGGTACTACAGGAGGTTTGTAAAGGATTTTTCAAAAATAGATGTGCCTCTTACCCAACTGATACGCAAAGGGCAACCATTTGAATGGAATGACGAAAGAGAATCTGCCTTTCATGAATTGAAAACGAGACTGCCCACTGCACCAGTATTGACATTGCCCACAGGTACGGAAAATTTTGTAATTTTAAGTAATGCATCTTATAAAGGTTTGGGTTGTGTATTAATGCAGAATGGAAAGGTTATTGCTTATGCCTCCAGACAGTTGAGACCACATGAGAAAAACTACCCAACACATGATTTAGAATTGGCCACAGTTGTTTTTGCTTTGAAAATCTGGCGGCACCATTTGTATGGGGCAAAGTGTGAAGTCTACACGGATCACAAAAGTCTGAAATACTTCTTTACGCAGAAGGAGTTGAATATGCGATAGAGAAGATGGCTGGAACTGATAAAAGATTATGATCTTGAGATTCAGTATCACCCCGGGAAAGCTAACTCAGTTGCTGATGCCTTGAGCAGAAAATCAACGGGGAATATGGCTTATTTGCTTACTGAACAGAAAGAGATCTTGCAAGATTTTGAGAAGTTCGAAATTGAGGTAGTATTGTGTGAACAGGGCGGATTGATAGCTGCTATTTCAGCCGAACCGGCGATCATTGATGAAATTAAACAGAAACAGAAAAAGGATGAATTCCTCAAGAAAGTGATTGATGAATTTGAGACAAGTTCGAAAGCGGAGTTTAGCATTGAAAATGAAGTGTTGAGATTTTGAAACCGAATGTGAGTCCCAGATGTTCCAGAACTAAAGAAAAGGGTTTTAGATGAAGCCCATAAATCAGTGTTTGCTGTACATCCGGGCAACAATAAAATGTATCGGGATTTGAAACAAAGCTATTGGTGGCCTAAAATGAAGAAAGAAATTGCAGAATATGTGTCCAAGTGTCTTCAATGTCAGCAAGTTCAAGCTGAACATCAGAAACCAGGTGGTCTACTTCAACCTCTCCCTATTCCTGAATGGAAGTGGGAGCATGTGACTATGGATTTTGTTGTTGGCCTACCTCGGACTCCTCGAGGTATGGATTCTATTTGGGTTGTAGTTGATAGACTAACTAAATCTACACATTTTCTGCCTGTCAAAACTACATTTAATGCTTGTAGATTGGCTACAATATATGTTGATGAGATTGTCCGTTTACACGGAGTTCCAGTATCTATTGTGTCGGATAGAGATCCGAAATTTGTATCTAGATTGTGGAAAAGTTTACAGGAAGCTATGGGGACAGAACTAAGATTTAGTACTGCATTCCACCCACAGACAGATGGGCAATCAGAATGAACAATACAGACTTTGGAAGATATGCTTCGGATGTGTGCCTTGGATTTTCAGGGGAGTTGGGAAGACTATTTGCCACTTGTAGAATTTGCATACAATAACAGCTTCCACTCCAGCATCGGTATGAAACCATACGAGGCTTTGTATGGTAGAAGGTGTAGATCACTGATTTGTTGGATAGAGGTCGGGGATAGAGCTTTACTAGGGCCTGAAATTGTGCAAGACACTTCTGAAAGGATCAAAACTATTCGGCAAAGGCTCAAAACAGCTCAGGACCGACAAAAGAATTATACAGATGTTCGGAGAAGACCTCTTGAGTATGAGGTTGGTGACCATATGTTCATTTGTGTGTCTCCGATGAAAGGCCAAGTTAGGCTTGGAAAGAGGGCAAGCTGTCGCCCCGTTACATTGGGTCGTTCCAAATTCTAGAAAGACTTGGACCAGTTGCTTATAGAACTGCTTTGCCACCGGGGTTTGAGCAAATCCATAATGTGTTTCATGTGTCAATGTTGAGGGGTTATCTTCGAGACCCATGCCATGTGATTGACTATCACCGGGTAGCTATTGATGAAAATATGGAGTACGCCGAATGGCCGGAATGAATCGTTGACCGGCAAGTGAAGCAATTGAGAAGCAAGTCCATCCCAATGGTGAAAGTGGAATGGAAAGAACACTATGGGACGGATGCCACGTGGGAAAAAGAAGAAGAAATGCGACTACACTATCCACATTTGTTTCCCGACGAAGGTAAAATAAGTTCGGAGGACCAAACTTCCTAAAGGGGGGAAGACTGTGATAACCCTGTTCCATATTATGCTAATTGGTCCTTATTATGAATATGATTATGTGTTTGATATGGTTTTGTATGCCATTTATGTGAATATGTGTGGTTTTGAATTTCTATCTGTTCACCGTAGGAATATCTGTTTGATTATTTGCTTTGGAATTTAAATTGAATGCCCTATCGGCCATAGAAACCGAAATTGACTACGCCATTGTGATGAGAGTAATTTTTAGAGCCTACGGTGAAATTTAATTGAATTACACTGGAATCTAATATTTTCGGTACTAAAACCCAATCAAAAAAAAAAAAAAAAACCATGGGTTTGCTCCCCAGGTTTTCTCACTTTCCACCTTCAATCTTATGTATCAAAACGTGGTGGGCATGCTGATGCCATACCACCAGGTGTTCAACTTCTTTTTCTTTTCTTTTCTTTTTTAAATTCTTTTTATTTTCTTTTACCTTCTTTTACTCTTCCTCATTTTGCCCATAAATTGAGCCTAACTATTCCTCACAATTTTCACTTCCAATTTCATCTCTCTCCTTCTCGGTTCCCTCTCTTTCCCTCCACCTCTCATTCTTAAAACTCTCTTTCTCCTTCTTTATCTATGTTTTTCCTCCTCCATCGACCTCCATAGCCACTGTCTTAACCCACACTATCACCAACCCACGAACTTTACCACCATTGGCGCACCGTCGGACCACCACCACCACCACCATCACCTATTTCCATTATCATCTAGAACCACCATTCACAAAATGTTGTAGGTGAAGAAAGAGAAGAAGAATGAATGTGGAGGAGAAAGAAACAAAGTTAGAGAAGTTTATTTTGAATTTTAAAAGTTGATTTTCGGCTTACTTTTGGCTTACTTTCGGCATGCCAAAACCATCCATTTCGGGAAGAAGTGAGAAAAATAGGCCATGTATGATGAAGTACGAAGTAAGTTGAAGAGATTGGCAAAAGAATGAAGCAAAACTGTTAAGAATTAAGAAAGTTATGGAGTCCGAAAGATGGTTCGAAAAAAATGCCCGAGACGGTAGGAAAATAATCTTATTTTTCGTCAAATTTTGGAGATCCGATGGCATACAAAAAGAGACGAAACAAGGCGTGTGAGTAGTGAACCAAAAACTAGGCCGTGAAGTGAATCCAATGACAGAAAAATAAGATAAAACAAAGTCATGATGAAGAAGATACAAGTATTTGAACTGGTGACATTGAAACTAAATTTCTGGGTCTTTCTGTCGTGCATGCTGCGGCTGTCAGAGAAGATGAACTAAATTTTATCCAGTGTTTCTCGGCTCATGGTGCTATGGTGCATCCTAGTGCATTTAGGTTAATCGAGTGGTCCTATGACTTTGGGGATGACCATCCTTAGGTTTTTCAACGTGTAGAATCCATTTTTGGGGTTAGATCTTGCAAATTCTAAGTCTAAGATGATGATCAATAACTAAAAGTTCTAAGAGAATCCAATGGGAGATCAACAGTGAGATCGCGTCCGATTAATGTGAAATTTCAGCAAGACGATCATGGAGCCAGGACGGTCATACCTTACGATCAGAATCATAAACCAAATTCGGACGATAAATCATTAGCAACCTAACATAGTAAGAAAACCCTCTCAACCCTCTCATTTTTTTTATATTTAAAATTTTCAGATTACGTACATATGATAAAATGTCTAAACTTATAGATAGAATTTTATTTATAATTGTATGAAAATTTATGATGGTATATCAAATATTGGTAGTCTAAAAATCATGATAATATTGTGGAATTTGGACTTGCATTTGTAGTTTATGTCATTAAAAAGATTATTGAAGATATTATTTGGCCCTTTAAATCTGCCAGAAAGTTGTATGAATTTTTAGAAACTTTTATACTCAAAATTTGAAGATGATTTCTTCTACAAAGTTGTTGATAATGATGTTTAGTTCATCCACAAAATGTTTCAACAATTATTGAGTTTTGTATGAATTTATACAAAATTTTAACCAAATCTGGAGCTATAGGCAGATTTCACTATGTGTTTGAAAAATCATTAAAAACTTTATATTAAACCAAATCTAGTAATTTCTAAGCAAAAAATGAAATTTGAGAAGTCTAGTTTCATAATAAAGTTTTAGATTATGGAATTGATTTACAAATCTAAGTATGGAATTAATTTAAGAAAATGTGATAAATCTGTGTCATGAACATTCTTGGAATTTTTAAGAATTATTTATGACTTATTTTTGGAAAATGATTTTTGAAAAATGACCATAACATGTTTATTGAGTATTCTGTAGATTTATATGAATTTTAGAGTTGTATAAGTAATTTATTTATAATTTTATTTGCAAGATATACATTCTGAAAACTTTGGCAGATTAAGGAGAAATCAAAAATTATCTCTTCAATTGTTTATTTGCACTAAAATTTAATATTGTGCTAATCTAATCTTGTAGATTAAAAATCCATGCATGTGTGTGATTATGATTTATTTCTTCCTTTTGGTATCTACATTATTATTTCATACCATGGTTTAAATAAATTATTTATTTAAATTTTGTACATTTGTGTACTATTGTGTGACGTGTAATATTTTATGTTGGGAATTTTAATGAGTTGTTATAACATTATTGGTAATTAAATGTTGAATTATTGTGAATATCTCAACGAGTAAAGAGACACGAAATTTAACCAATGATACATTAAAATGTAAAAGTGATGGGGTGAGCCCGGTCTAGAATCTAGCGCAAGTGAGTTGCGAACCCTAACATGGCATGGGAAGGTATTTCGGCTCTTATCGGGTAGACGATATAAGGTTAGTGGTGCGGGTGTCACAACATAGACCGTTCCCTTGGGGCAGACCGTGATGTCACGACTCGAGCTCGAATTTCTAAACACCCTTGGGCTTTGATTTCTTAAATTGGGTTTTGAAACATGTTATTCTATGTGTTTAAAAGAGTTTTCCAGAAAATGGGCCCAAGAGTATCGAATTGGGAGCATCAAATTTGAGTTTTGAACTTAGAACACAAACCTGGATTTTTCCAGATTTCTGCATCCCGCTCGAGCTGGAAAAGTAACGCTCGAGCGGAGAAATCAAGCTCCCAGTACTTTGACCTGTTTTACAGTACGCTCGAGCGGAGTGATGCGCGCTCGAGCGGGGATTTCGAGCATCCAGTATATTTTTACAGTCCGCTCGAGCAGAATAAATCACGCTCGAGCGGGGAACGTTTTTGCCTGTCCGCTCGAGCGGGGAAACCTGCGCTCGAGCTGGACTCTGTTTTCACTGAAATTTCTAAAACTGTTTTCTGTATACATCTTTGCATCCTCATCCCACCCTAGGCATTCTTAGGCCTAGTTTAAGACATCTTAATGAGGACTTAGATGTAGAACACACCAAGACAAATTAGGGATTAAGTTATTATCTTTCCCAACTGTGAAACTTAGTGTGTGTTCAATCTGTTAACTGTTTAGGGTTGGCGACTGGGGACGCGCTCTAGCTAACTGTAGCCCAGAACTCTGTGAGTAACAATTGTGTAAAGATATGTTCAAAATGATTATCTTCTGAATACTAAACTGAACTGATATTGTTTTACTGAATGAATGTATGTCCGATATTCTGAACTATACTGTGGCATCCTTAGCACCTACTGTTTACTGTTACTGTCACAGAGATCTCTGTCGGTTCCCTCGCGGAACCACTACTGTTTACTGACTGATGGCCATCACTACTGTTCGGTCTCTAAGACCCACTGCTTACTGTACTGTTACGCTAATGGATGTACCACATATGACTGATTGACTGTAAGACTGAAATACTGTTTAAATGAAATGTTTTCATTACTGTAAGGACATTCATTCTAAACCTCTTTACGCTTTATGTTATTCACTGGGCTTTAGCTCACTGTTTATATATATGTGTAGGTGCTCAGCCACCAGACCGGAGCTAGGAGCGTGGGTCAGACTCCAGTTTTGTCAAGCCAGCCTATGTGCCTCACTGCGAGGTTCCGAGTTTGCCATGCTATGGCTTTGGGGTGTTTTGTTTTCCCCGTCTGCCTCCGTACTGTTCTGTATCACTGTTTAGACTGTTACCTACTGTACTGTACTGTTATCAAGGGATTAGGTCCCTGTACTGAATACCTGTAAATGTTGTATAGACTGTACTGTTCCGACTGTGTGAATGCATGAAAAGTCTTTTGCATACAGACTGTCACAGCTCATTGGATATTATTTATTTACTGTATTGGCTTCCGCCAGGCCCTGTACTCTGTTTTACTGTATTACTGTTAAGCAGGCCTTCGGTAATCACGGATTACTGGTCGGTTACGGTGCTAAACCCATGGCGCCGGGTTTGGGATGTGACAGAATGATTGGGCCAAAGGCCAGTTTGACATGAATGAATGAATAAATGGGCCAAAGGCCAGTTTGACATGAATGAATGAATGGGCCAGAGGCCAGTCTAACATGAATGAGAGACAAATGGGCCAAAGGCCAGTTTGACATGAATGGATTGGGCCCGAGGCCATCTGATGTGTTTGGAATCGTAGTCGTTTGATATATGTAAGTATTAGATGGAAATATGAATTGGGCCCAAGGCCGTCTGATGTATATTGTTCCGATGTATCTTCTTTAATTGATATTATTCACTGGGCTTTCGCTCACGCTCATTCATGTGTTTGTAGGTGAGCCAAGAGAGGTCCAGACCTAGCCTCAGTGAAGTCTATGTGGAACAACCAAAGTTTTGGAGAGTCCGCCCTTACGTCTCACGCACGAGACACGTCTTTGCCCTTTTGCTATCTTATGTTATTTTGTCAGTTTGGCGAGGACTTTGCTTTTGTTTGTATATAGTTTTAATTGGTTAACCTAGACTTGAATGATCCTATCTGTACAAAACTTTATGTTACTGCACCTTTTTGACGTGAGTTATTAACATGAATATGTATGGTTTGTTGTGATGTGCCATGTAAGCACAGCTTTATCGACAAAGTTTTAAATTTTGCTTCCGTTTGGCCCCCTTTACTCTGATGAGTTATGTCTGGTTTGGTTTGAGGCCGTAGATAATCTCGTGATTACTGGCCGGTTATGTCCTTAACCCATGGGGGCGGGTTCGAGTCATGACAGAACCGCTTGACCTCTGTTTGCTGGCTCAATGGTTTCTCTAAGAATTCTAAATGTGCTACAAACAAAAGCGGTGAAGACTTTAGCTTTAACATGTGGTTATTGCCTCTTCTCTGCCTTCTACCTTGTTTGAAAGAAATTGCATAAATATGTGTATGTATTCCACATGATTGTGAGAGAAGAGGTAAAATTGATCTCTAAGATGTGGCTATGGTTTTGCCCCAAAATCTGTAGATATAATATAGATTCTAGATTGTGGGAATTAGTTAGACCTCCAGATTGGACAAGCGGTGTGTCCATGTGATTTATGTGCTTTGCATCAGATGCACAAATGTAGAAAATTTTATATATACAGCTCTTCATTCTACAGTTAGGTGTTATCTGCAACAAACCAAAAAATCTGGTATATTCTTCTCTGTCTCATCCTATCTTCAATGATTTATTTGATTCTGTTTCTTGCCATACATTCATGCTCTTGTTTATTCATCTTTGGTTCCCTTTAAAATTTGCCTACCATGTGTTTGCCAATATGTCTAAACCATAAACAAATTTCATAATAGGGAAAAATGTAATAAATTAGCATTAACCGTAACTGGTAATTGCCATAAGAAAATTTCATTGGTTAGTAATCTAGGTATCCGCATTGATCCTCACTACTCATCATTTATCATTGGAATTTTTTTTTTTTTTGTTGGGAGATATTCATATATTTGTTGTTGGGATGTCTATTGTGTTTCTTTAAGGTTGAGATGTTTTCATGCCTACACTGAGATTGATTGGAAATGGGCATAACCATGATTTATTGAAATCAATTATATACCCTACTATTTGATTCCCAAGCAAATAGCAATGATATAGGTGGCCATATGTTATCTTTGTCAAATTGTATAATAGAATTTGGAAGATTACTTTTCCGGATAAGTGCGTAGGGATTTATTTGATGAAAACAAGGGCAAATTGAAGTTTTAAGTAGCCGAATTGTAGGAATGGAGACTAAGAACAACAGTTGCATGTTATTTTCTCATTCTCTAATGAATGGGTTTCTTACATCTGAATTTTTTTTTTTTGTTTGTGTAACTCGAAAAACGATGAGCAATGAAATTGTTGCCTTTTATTGCCTGGCTTGACTATTATTGTATTAGAATTGAAAGCTAATGTGATTCAAGATTTAGTGATTCTTGGTAATCAACAAACACTATGGCATAGTTCTGAGTGATCCTGCTGGAGTGCCACTGTGAACTATATACAGTTTTTATTGACATTGTGAGTAGATAATTTCTTAAACCACTTCACTAACCGTTATTCTTCAAACGTCCAGGGTGTAGGAGGGCTCACTACATGGGTTCTAATTCTAAATTAGTTATTGATTTCATAGAAGGTTCATCAGGGGTTCATTTTTCCTGGATTTCACTTGGATGGATTGGAGCTAAGAAATTCAGAGGTGGAGCAATCAACACCTAAACATGCGCATAAGCAACCTTTTGTCATTGGTGAGTTTAGGCACATCATAGAAGATCTTTTTCTTTTTTTTAATTTATAAATATCATAGGGGATCATTTTAATCATTCCCTCATATTGTCTTGTTCATTGCACTACATAATGAATTTTTTGATTTGAATTTTGAAAATTGAGATGTTAGTCTATTCTCTTATACGATTTGCACCCCCTTGGTGCCTCTTTTAGCATAATCTATTTTGTTGATTTTGGAGATCTCTCTCCCACCATTGGTATAACTCTTTCTCACTCTTTCTCTCTCCATACACATATATACAAACAAACACATGGGTGTGTGTGTGTGCGTCTTGATTCTTCTTGGTTTATCAATATTTGTAGTTGGTTCTTCAATAAACATGGTTTAAATTATGGGTTTATAACAATTTTGAGTAGAACATTTGGAAGATTTGATTGAAGGTTTGTGGATTTAGTTGCAAATTTCTATGTTGGTAGTTTTAAGGTGAATTTAATGACATAAACAGGGGAATCAAATTTGATTGCTCTATTTTTGGGTTGGCTAATAATGGAAGTACACCTTATGCTTGTGTAATGGGTCTTGGGCATTTTTTCATGATGGTGCTGAGGATCATCGCTGGCTTCTTTATGATTTCAAACTTGTGCTCTTTGAATTGTCCATTTGGGAATCATAAGTTTCTGTAAGGGTTTTCTCATACTGGGATAATTCATACTTTCTTGATTTTGTTTGTTTGTTTGTTTGTTGTTTTATTTCAATTAAAATACCATAAGGAAAACTCTTTCAGAGATTAGTTTTTTTTTTTTTTTTGGGTTGAAAATGATACATATTCACTTAACTCAACCTTTTCAAAATATTTGAATGGGTGATTAGGGGGATAGACGGAATTAATATTGTTGTTAATAGCAACCCCTAAAAAGAAAAGAAAAGAGCCAAAAAGAATGGCAAGGAAATAATAATGTATGTCATATTTCTATCGCTTGACATGATTGTTCGGGCATATATTATGCAGAGACTTCATACGACTTAGTATGCTATTACAATTTGTAAATTCCATTTTGGTGATTTGGTTTGGATGATCTAGATGTTTAGCATCAGCAATGCAAAGCTCATGTACACTCAGAGTTGCATTTTGCTAATTTGCAGAATTAAGCAGGACAATAGATTTCAGGGGGCTTTAGCATTGGTATCAGTAGCAATATGCTTTCTAATTGTGTAGGAAGGCTTTGCTATCTTAATGGGCACTTTACTGATATGGAATATGCAATACATCCTTGCAATACTTGGCATTTTCTAGATGTTACCTTTTATTGGATCAGTAGTCTCAGTAGTGAACATCCTCTATGCCTCACAATTTTTTATCCACTTGTGTTTTTTGAACTTCCACGCAACAATTTGGCTTAGAAATGCAATTTCTTTTTGCTTGTTTAGCTAATATAGTTTTCATGTGAAGAATGGAAATGATATAAACTAAAAAATAAATGTGCACTTTATTTTTCTTTTGATGGGCTTTACTCATTTTTTATTTGAATTCATTAAATATTGAGCTTAAAATCCTTCAGCTGCTAACAGTTGGTGGAAAAAGACTGAAACTTATGATTTCGGGCACAGGTAATTAACATAGATGACTTGTTATTTGGAACTATGTTGTTTATTCAATGTGGAAAATTTCTTGGATCCCAATAGTATTTCCCCCTCATATATGTAACAGATTTTTTAGTTTTTTCTTGGATGTTTTTGTTATAAATCTCCGACTCAAGGCAGGAATGTTTATTTATTTTATTTTTTTTATACTGATTTTCATTTTCACAGTAACCTGTCTTGTTAAGCCTTTTTAAGCCTACAAATGGTGATTTTTCAACTTTCTCACACAATACTTCAATGAATTTTGAATTTTACAAATTGTCCTTGAGAAATATAATAAAAAATGTGGTTAGGTAATCTAATGTTCCATAAATGATTTTTTTGTGCAGTTTTTTACACCTTGTGAAATGGCTAAAACAGTTGCTAAAATAGCTACTTTCCAATACCAAAACCCTACGGCTGCCTTTATGAAAAATTGAGATAAAAAATAACTGTTGAAGTGTTTGTGCAAGTTCGAGTGGTTTTGGAGTTGTGGAAGGAGAGCCCTTAAATTAGATGTTGACATGTATCTATCCTTCAAAACAGAAACACAAACAAAAACAACAATTTAGAAAAGCTTTTTTCTGGACAAGCTTTACTGAACTTATTTTATTCAAACATATATTATTCAATATTCAGATATGAGGCTATTAAATTTTTTGGTTTGCAGCTGGACAGGAGAGGTTTGGAACATTGATAAGCTCTTAGTATAGAGGTGCACATGGAATTATTCTCGGTAAGCTATTTACAAATGCAGAAAATTTGCATTCCAGTGTCATTTACGTGGTAGTTATACTTTTGATGGTATATTTTGACAGTATTTAACATAAAATAGTTCTCTGATTTTTTTTTTTTTTTTTTGGGTAACACATGAATTCTTTTGAAAATTTCTGCTCGGTCACATGCTTCTTCTTACCATTTCAATCAATTTAAATAGTTTTAATTATTGATGCTTTGTTGTCATCTTTCCTCTACCTAATGTTTAAGCAACCACTTTTGTATTTACTTTTTGTTTTAGTTTATGATGTAACAGTGATGCCACCTTCTCATCAGTAAATGAGTTATACTCTGTGATTGGCCAAGTAATTTAATTTTCCAACTGTCCCTCCAACGTACTCACAAATGAAACCACTGTTTTTGCATGATACTTTTCTCTGGATTTGACTCCGAGCAGGGGCACTTGAGGAAAATTATGAATTTTTATACAAAATGAAAGATATAATGGTGGTATTTTTATAATTTTGAACAATATTGCTAGGTGTTTTGCCTTGAAATAAGACTATCACATGAGAATTTTGATCATCTCCAATATTTTCACTATATATTTAGGTTTAGTTTGGAAACTTTGCTTTTAATCTATTTTGAGTCATATTATCTCTTTTATTTTATTTTTTTTTACATTTTAAAAAAAAAAATTAAAAAGTCAATTTTTAACCAACTTCCCAAAACAACCTTTAATGGCTAAAAATATAAAATTATAATTATTTTAAATTAAAAGATATAATTGCACTCATCCTTGGATGATATAATGAAATTTCTCTATTAGAAATATGCAATAGAAAGGATCACAATCCATCACGTGATGCCTATATTAATCTCTATAAATTTATTTATACAACATTACTGGAAAAGTATTTTATTTTTGAGACATGTACATGTGATGCCTAACTTGTATTTTATTAGTTAAAATAATGAAACTTATAACTTTTATAATTATTTACGAAAGACAAGAAGACAATTCTTCCATTTGAGAATTGTTTTTTCTTAGTAATTTTTTTATTTTTAAATTTTTATGAGGTAAAAAAAAAAAGTAATGTGTTTATAAATATATTTTTTTGTTTTATTAAAAGCTATAAATTATTGAGATATTTGACTTTTTATAAAAAATTTTAACTTTTTAACTTTCCAAACAAACTAATGTGAAACATTCAAAATCGGCCAATAAGTTTTCACTTCAATTCAATTTCCCAAACAAGAAAAGGGTCAACTCGATCATCTGTCTGCACTTGGTTGGCCTACTAGCCAAAGACAGGTCAAAAGCTCCAATCAATCTTTATAGCGGGAAATTATTCAATACTCTCAAAATATTAAGTGATCATATTTTAAATTAATCATTAATTATTTAGTCTCATGTTATTTCTCTATCCTCAATATAAATTGTGAGACCTTACGCATTTTCACTAATCAAAACTTTATAAAAAATCATATATTTATATTTCGAGAGTACTAAATAATCACCCACCATAGCTTCTGATCCATCTTTAATGTGACCACTTATTGTCCGTCTTGAATTTGATCAATGTAGCAACCAAACCCTGTCCTCGCAACAGTAACATCTATAATTTTATCTAATTATATTAAGAATTCTTTTAAGACTTTTTATTTTAAAATTCTATTTATAATTATTATAATAACTCAAGTTTTATTCAAGATTTTTTGAATTAATTAGTCCTATTTAATAAAACTAAAAATATTATCATTTTTTAAATTTTTAAAATTAAAAACATTATTAATTTTGCATAATAATATTCCAAATAATTGTTTCACTAACTGATAAAAAAACAGAATATGATATTAAACGTTTTTGCCCTTCTACTTATTAGTTTGATTCAACTATCCAATAAAATCGAGAATATTATCAGTTTTTTTTTTTTCAATTTTAAAATTGAGAATATTATCAATTTTTTCATTTGTAATTTTTTTTTCCAGTTTTGCACCTTAATATTCTATCATCATGCTCCTTTATAGATAATTTTTTTTAAAAAAATTTTGCACAAATAAAATTCAATTTTTTCAAAAAAAAAAGTTCAACTTGTTTGGTTCTAGTTTTCAAAAAATTCTATTTTTTTATTTTCCATATTTTAATGTTTTCAATGATTTTTTTTAATATTTTAAGTATTTTTTTTTAAATTTTTAGACACACCTAATATAAATACACGTAAAAAGTATAATATATGTGAAAAAATCTTTAAAAAATACACTAAATACCAAAAAATATAAATAAATAAATAAATAAAACAAAAATTCAGTACATTTTTCGTTATTTTGTGTATTTATTAATTTTTAAAAATATTTTTCATAAATATTTTACTATTTAGATATATCTAAGTAAGGTACATCTAAAAAAGTAAAAAAATTAGTTAAAATTTAAAAAATATTTACTAAAAACACAAAAAAAAAAAATACAATTTTCAGAAAACAGAAACGAAACACACTATTTAGTTTTTTTTTTTTGCACGCAATTTTATTTTTTTTTTTTTGGTTTTTTAAATTTGAAAGTTGATATTTTAAAGTTTTGAAAATCAAAATAAATGTCAAATTATCATGTTTCTTTATAGATAATCATAAATAATGAATAATTATTGTTTGAAGGGCAATTCCGACTATTAAAAATTTAATGGGATTTGAAAATCTAAAAAATATTAATTAAGACTTAATGGAGTATAAGTAAATTAGAACTTGTGTGTAAATAAATTTTTTTTAAATAGAGAAAACAATGTGATAATTTGTAGTAATTTTTTTTTGATTATTTTAATCTATTAACAAGCTCCATCTAAAACAAAAATCTTTTGGCAAACTAGGCCTATGTATCAACAACTCAGAAACATTAAAAAAATAATAAAAAAAAAATCTAAAAATTATTATGTAATTCAAATTTATTCATTTGAATCTCACATTATGCAAAAATAATATTGAGTTTAAACCACACGTTAATCAAACACATATATTAAGTCTAAATGCACAGAAAATCAAATACAAAATAGGATACAGATGTCTCTCACTATATATTTAATTTCTATGTTCCTAACATTATTGTCAATAAATTAAAAAAATTGAGACACCATAAAAATTTGCTCCAAAATCACCTCATAATTTTTTCTATAATTCTCTATCCTCCTTGCAGACAGCTGTAGGACACAAGACTTAGGCACCGAGCAGGAAAAGAAGCCAGATCTACCGGGGATTATGCTGATGCAGATGGTGAAAGTGAACTGTATATCTTAATGTTTCATCCTCTACTATTGGATATAAATGACAACATACCAAATTAGGCCAAACAATGAGAGAGGGGCCAATCCCACTAAGTATAGCTTTTGCCTATGTTTCTCTCCAAGGATGTATTTGATATATTTGATTGATTGAAGCATCACATTATAAAAAGGGTTAATTATTTGAGGTTAGACATTCTATTCTTTACAATTCAAAAATAGTTAATAGTCTTCAAATGATGTTAGGTTAAAGTGTAATCAATATTTTTTTCATTTAAATTAACAGAATTTGTAATACACACGCAACTTTCCACCAAATTACAGAGAAATTGGTGGAAAGTGAGAATAGTGTTAATCAAGTGGGCAAATTAAGTGGGAAAGTGAGAATAGTGTTAATCAAGAGGGCAAATCACTAATACTTCTCTTTTAAAACCTTCTAAAATATTCAAAACAACATAATGATTGGATTCTAGTAAAAAATTGATTTAACACAAGACAAATCCCATTTGATGAAGTTCATGATAGAAACAACTAGTGTGGTCTTAGAAACTCAGACACTTTTTTAAGAATGTGACAAGTCTGTGTCGAACATGCATCCAACAAATCTTTATTAATTAATATTATTATTATTATTATTTTTTAATGTTTTCAGAAACCTAACATACTCATTTAGACAAACACAAAACATGTAACTTGTAAGTTTGAAGAAAATAACTTTGGAATCTAACAATAAAACAAAAATTAATGTAGATTTATATCTGAGAGGGGAGATTTGCACCGTTAGTACGGCCGAGCTAAAAAAGTGCGGGACGTGACAGACTTTACGGCGCCGCGCTACCTCCCTTACTAAGACGGCCGGTGATTCTGTTCTGCTCGGCAGAGGAGAACGGTTGCCCAGACGCAAGCTGAGCCTGGCCGAGCTGTGACTTGCAGACATTCGGCGGGGGACGCAGTCGAATGGCGAGGCCGGGCTACGGATAGCTCGGGCTGAACTGCGGATGGGGCAAAGGCCGGGACGCCTTTGACCGGTTAGCCGAGATGGGCAAATTCTCTCGGATGAATGAAGAGCGGAGGGAGTCCGGCGTGCTTAACGGCCGGGCAATCAGGAGGGCCGGTCATAAATAGATCGGCCGTGAGCATCTCCCTTTGGCCCTTTGTGCCAAGGCACTGGCCGGCGACTCGTTGTCCGGTCGTGTGTTTGTGGTGGCCATTCTACACGAGCAATAGGCCGGTCGTGGTACACCGGTTTAGGGTGCCACATGGGCCAATAGCGCGAAGAAAGAGACATCTGCTCCACGCATGCCACAATACCGTTGGACAGTTCTGCATGTACTGGTTGGAGGACAAAACCTTTACACGCGTAAGGTGGTGAGAGGCGAGCACTGCCACCTGTCCAGGGAGGGACATCAGAGGTAGTGCGCGCACAATTTTGAGGCTACATGGCCAGCCTAGAAATATGGAGGAAGAGGAACGTTGGAGGTAAGCGAATTCATTCCGTCAAAAACTCTCTCTCTGATAGCTTTCGTCTTCCCCAAGTGGTCTGACTTGATCGTCGGAGGGTCTTTCCGGCACACCACTGCCGGGCAGCTCACCATTTTGTGTTGCAGAGATAGACGCCGCCACAAGAAGCTTGACGTCCAAGGAGTACGGAAAGCAGAGGATATTTCGCCCCCGTACAATATCTATTAACATTATCTCATCCATTAGATCTTTTAATTTTAAGAGCCCTAAAGCCCAAGTCTTACGATTTGTTTATAAATGCAGTTTTTAAAATAGATATTATGATTTTAGTTCACATTTCTTTTCTAAAACGTAGGGTGTGGTGTGGTAAATGAATTCTGAGTATTGTCATATAATAATATATAAATCTATTGGCAAAGCAGAAAATGAGAAATAGATAATATTTTATTGTATAAATATAAAAATATATACATATTTGTTTTTGTATCCTTTCTATGTCATGTCAATATAAAAAATATAAAAATATATTGTTGTGTCGACATGTCCGTATCATGCCATATTTGTTTCTTGTGTTCAGTGCTTCTTAGGGTGTAGTGGCACATGAGGATTGTGCAATATGAAGGCAGTAGTGGTACTCTTTAGTGGCAAAATGAACATGGGGATGTCGTAATTTGTTTTTTGTTGTATGGTTCTTCATTTTTCTGTTTTGTGATCTATGTTTTCTTCTAATTTGATATTTCTAAAATTTGCTCAAGATTTTTTATTTTTATTTTTTTGGTGAAACATGTTTGTTTTGTGATGAAAACCTGGAAAATTGTTTTTAAAATTCTAACATAATATTTTCTTCAATTACATAAATGCATTTTTAAATATGTAGATTGTTTGCTAAATAATATATTTATTTTTTTTCTTTCCATCACAGCAGTGAGATGGGCATTTGAGAAAAAAATTGAAAAAATAAGATGGCATATTTTTTTAAAACCAATTTCCATCCTTATTATGAAACTGTTCCAACTGGCTACAATAAACAACTAAAGTTATTTTATAAACATGCAGAGACTGAGGTAACATCTGAAGGGTGAGTTGAGACATGGAGGAAAAAATGGTGCTTGATTTAGATCTCAATAATCTGCCTTCACCTGTTGACAATGTGTGACCTATTGATCTCAGTCTTACCTTAGCACTACCTTGGGACATTGGATTGTCACAAATACAAATGACAACCAAGCTTGAGTCTGTTGATGATAAAGTTGTCATATGCTCCCCAAGAAGCTTTGCTGAGGTATGAAATCTTAAGTATTATCCTAAATAACAATGTTCTTTATAATTTTAAGCTTCAAAATTCCATAACCATAAAAAGAGAGGGAAACGTAATTGCCAAGAACCTAAACAGCCTCTTTGAAAACCACTTTCAGCATCAATCACCTCTATCACCCCACGTTTCCTTCCAGCCTTAGCCTAAGATGAGGTGAAAAAGGCAAATTAATAAACTTCAAACCAGGTAAACTAATAAGAAAAGCAACTAGCATAATAATACAAGTCACAGAGATGGTACAATCTTCATTGCACTCACTTTCATGCAGAATGTACAATCTTTTCAAGACTCTTAACATGTACCCTAACGGCACACATTAACAAAATCTTAATAATAATGTAAGATTCCATACCTCAGCAAAGCTTCTTGGGGAGCATATGACAACTTTATCATCAACAGACTCAAGCTTGGTTGTCATTTGTATTTGTGACAATCCAATGTCCAAGGTAGCGCTAAGGTAAGACTAAGATCAATAGGTTACACATTGTCAACAGGTGAAGGCAGATTATTGAGATCTAAATCAAGCACCATTTTTTCCTCCATGTCTCAATTCACCCTTGAGATGTTACCTCAGTCCCTGCATGTTTATAAAATAACTTTAGTTGTTTATTGTAGCCAGTTGGAACAGTTTCATAATAAGGATGGAAATTGGTTTTAAAAAAATATGCCATCTTATTTTTTCAATTTTTTTCTCAAATGCCCATCTCACTGCTGTGATGGAAAAAAAAATAAATATATTATTTAGCAAACAATCTACATATTTAAAAATGCATTTATGTAATTGAAGAAAAAATTATGTTAGAATTTTAAAAACAATTTTCTAGGTTTTCATCACAAAACAAACACGTTTCACCAAAAAAATAAAATAAAAAATCTTGACCAAATTTTAGAAATATCAAATTAGAAGAAAACATAGATCACAAAGCAGAAAAATGAAGAACCATACAACAAAAAACAAATTACGACATCCCCATGTTTATTTTTCCACTAAAGAGTACCACTACTGCCTTCATATTGCACAATTCTCATGCGCCACTACACCCTAAGAAGCACTGAACACAAGACACAAATATGGCACGATACAGACATGTCGATACAACAATATATTTTTTTATTTTTATATTGACATGACATAGAAAGGACACAAAAACAAACATGTATATATTTTTATATTTATACAATAAAATATTACCTATTTCTTATTTTCTGCATTGCCAATAGATTTATATATTATTTTATGACAATACTAAGAAGTCATTTACCACACCCTACGTTTTAGAAAAGAAGTGTGAACTAAAATCATAATATCTGCTTTAAAAACTGCATTTATAAACAAATTGTAAGACTTGGGCTTTAGGGCTCTTAAAATTAAAAGATCTAATGGATGAGATAATGCTAATAGATATAAATCTACATTAATTTTATTTTATTGTTAGATTCCAAAGTTATTTTCTTCAAACTTACAAGTTACATGTTTTGTGTTTGTCTCTGTGAGTATGTTAGGTTTCTGAAAACATTAAAAAATAAGTAAATAAATAAATAAATAATGATAATAATAATAAAGACTTGTTGGATACATGTTCGACACAAACTTGTCACCTTCTTGAAAAAGTGTCTGAGTTTTTAAGACCACACCAGTTGTTTCTATCATGAACTTCATCAAATGGGATTTGTCTTGTGTTAAATCAATGTCTTACTAGAATCCAATCACTATGTTGTTTTGAATATTTTAAGAAGGTTTTAAAAGAGAAGTATTAGTGAAAGCAAAGAACTCAAATGCATCCAACTAAGCCCTGATTGGGTTTGCATTATCCTACACCTGCCTGAGCTAAATAAAATTCATAAGATCCTACAACTCTTCAGCTCAAGGAGTTGAGTTCTCAAATTTTGTGAACCAAAAGAGAGAGAGAGAATATAACCAAAAAAAAAAAAAATTGGGTTCTGGGTTTAAAGAAAACAGTGAACATTATTCATTTTAAAAATTTCAAATTAAATTCCAAAATAAATAAATAAATAAATAAAAGTAATCTCGAAGTTTTGCAGAAAAATTTATGGAAGCACTGTTTAAAATAAAAACAAAAACAAAAATTTGTGATGTATGTAGAATCATTATTTCATTTTCATTTTCGTCTTCTCTACAGAGTGAAAGAGTTTTAAAAAATAATGATTCAATTACACACTTGATTAACACTATATCACTATATCACAAAATTTACCCACTTGATTAACACTATTCTCACTTTCCCACTTAATTTACCCACTTGATTAACACTATCCTCACTATCCACCAATTTCTCTGTAATTTACCCACCTGATTAACACTATATAACAAAATTAAATTAAATCTCTCTCAAACACAAACACACAAACAGAGTTGAAAAACCACAAACACACGAGAGAGAGAGATTACAAACTAACGCACATAACTAGAATTAAACATTGAACGATCAAAACACACTGATCAAACCCACAATCAATCATCGAAAAAAATTTTAATAATAAAAAAAAATACTAAAAATCAAATCACTCAACAACCCACAAACAATCGCAAGCAATTCCAAAAGATTAATTGATTTGTCAAATCAAATCAAAAAAAAAAAAAAAAAAAAAAAAAGGAGAAGATCATATCATACCTCTCGGTTTTCACGATCACTGATGGCTGCTCCAAAGGAGATCCTGGACAGGCAGGCTATGGAGGGCTCTTGAGGGATGCAGCAGGCACATGGATATGGGGGATACTATGGAAAGCTGGGCCACTGCTCCAGTGTAGAAGCAGAGTTATGGGCCATTTACAGGGGTCTCACAATTCTCTTTCAGAACAGCACAATGGATGTAGAGATTGAAACTGATGCCATTCAAGCCATCAAGCTAATCCAAGATGGACCAAGCCATAACTCTCCTTAGAAAGCCCTCATAGAAGATACCAAGTTCTTAATGAGAAGATGTAATTGTACACTGAGTCACACACTGAGGGAAGGAAACAGAGTTGCTGATCGTTTGGCAAACATAGGAGTGGCACAAGATGAACATGTAGTGATTCTGGAGGATCCCCCAGAAACTGTAACAGCTTTGGTCATAGAATGGAGCACTCATGCGTCCTACCACCGCTGGTTAAGGTGGTGGTACCCGTGGAGGTACTAGTGGACTGGTCGTCAGATCCGGCGAGCTTCCGGTGACTGGCCTTGTGACCGCCTAGAGTCTGGTAGGAGGCAAAGGCCTTGTCGCATACGCTACACTTGTAGACAAGCTTTGACTCCGATGAGGATGATGATGGAGGAGGTGTGGAATGGCGGCGTTGCGAGGCGGAGGAGGTGGAGCCGCCGCGAGCAAGCATGATAAGGCAGAGAGCGAGGTACTCTTCTTCAGTGGGAGGATTTTCCATACGAGGACGCTTTGAGCGCTTGCCCTTGTTCCAGGGCTCCAGATAACTTAGGCTTACGCTTTCATGGTGGAAGGTAGGGGTGGCGGCGCTGGGTGAGTTGAGAGCTTCAAGAGCCATTTTAGAAACCAAATTCAATAGCAGAGTATTTTAGAGAGAGAGGGGGACAGAGAGAGAGAGTCGTGGGAGGTTTTGGAGTGAGTGAGATGAGTGGGGTGGGGAGGCTTATATACAAGAACGTGGAGAAAACAAGGAAAGGGGAAGGTGCGTCACTGGTGTTAGGAAAGTAAGAGCAGTACTACTCTCTCTGTATAGAGTTTTTTTTTTTTTCAAATAATCCAAAAAAGAAATTATTTAGCGAATTGGCCCGCTTTTTAAACTCTTTAAGAAATTAATTTGCTTCCAAAATCGCATTTTGAAAATGCGATTTTGAAATTAAAATTACATTTTCAACATGTAATTTTACCTTGAAATCGCATGTTAAAAATGCAATTTCACTACGTCATCATTTTTTAACTTGTGATTTTAAAGTGAAATTACATGTTCAAAATGTAATTTTAATTTCATAATCGTATTTTGAAAATACGATTTTAAAAAGTATGTTAATTTCTTAAATAGTTTGAAAAGTGGGTTAATTCTCTAATTAATTTTTGTTTTTTGAAATATTTAAAAAAAAAACTCCTCTGTATATGTATTCAAAGTTACATTATTAATAGAAGATATGACTGGAGCTCATTTTGAGAGGGACTAGCCCTCCTATCTGTTTCGTTTTTGTACTGAGACCTTTCTTGTTTTCTATGTTTTCATCTGAATCAAAAAAAAAGAAAGATGATTAAAACTCGCAATGATCGAATATATGCACTATGACTTACTTATAAGTAGAAGAAGAAATTTCCTAGGAAAATGTTTGTTTGGCAGGGAAATGCACGCCTGTGCATTATGAGTCACTTAAAAGTAGAAGAAGAAATTTCCTACGAAAATGTTGGTTTGGAAGGGAAATGCGCGCCTGGGCTTCCTTCCCCAATTTGATATAAGTTTTGTAACCACTTTCAATCAATTGCTGCCTTTCGATTATTCTTTTTTCGAGAAAGGAAAATAATATATGGATTTGAAAATTTTCATTAAAATCATTCCACGATGGCTCTTATGTTTTTCTGTAATTTTCTTTTTTATATCAATGATGATGCATCCATTCGTTTCTGTTTTTGGTATTTCCAAGTGGGAAAGGATATGCTTTTTTCCTGGGAAAGAAAATAGTGGGAAACTTCACCAAGTTTCTAAGTAGTGGAGAGTAAAAAAACACACTTGGCCCATTGAAAATAGAGGGAAACTTCATCGAAGTTTTTAAGAATTAGTATAACAGCCGTGATTGGTAACTCGAAATTCAGTCTCTGAATCGCCCGAAACCCCTAAAATGACGTCGTTTTGGGGGTTTTTTTTATTCTCTTACCGATAAGATAATATTTCAGGCTATTCGAGCTCTACACATTCGAGCTCTCGCGCATTTTCCTTCGTATAAAACAACACTTGGCTCATTAAAAAAATAAATGTGGGTGAAAAGAGTGCTTTTCCATTGGTGTTAACAACACAGTTGCATTCCAATTTATGAATTTGAAATGAAAGAATTTCAACATTAATCATTTTTGGAGAATAATTCAAATTTAAATATAATAATGGATGATTATGATGGATTTAATAATAATGCAAAAATAATTATTTGAAACAATTCGTACTATGAATATTATGATGAATATTTACTCAGTTTGCCAAATATACTTCTAGCTAGAAGGTTAGGAGCTAATCTTTGCTAAATCCAAAAATTGATGATTTCTTTCCTATTATGGGAATTTGTTACGCTAGTGGTTTCTTATTCATTATAGAGATCTTTTGTTGAACTTATGTATAATTGTCTAATTGTAATTTTATATATTATAAATACTTTAATGGGAAAAAAATAAATTATAAAAAATAATTATTTTCTTACTCTACTTTTAACTTTTCCTCCAATTTCGTAATTATCAATAATAATTAGGGGTGAGCATAGTCCGGATTGAACCGAATTGGGATAAAATCAGGACCAATCTGTTATCTACGGTTTTCTTACGTCTAGTTACACTAATCCAAAATCACTTATTGAAAACATTAAAACATGGAAAATAAAATACGGTAACACGTGAATTCTTTTGAAAATTTCAGCACGGTCACATGCTTCTTCTTACCAATTCAATCAATTTAAATAATTTTAATTATTGATGCTTTGTTATCATCTTTCCTCTACCTAATGTTTAAGCAACCATTTTGTATTTACTTTTTGTTTTAGGTTATGATGTAACAGTGATGCCACCTTCTCATCAGTAAATGAGTTACACTCTGTGATTGGCCAAGTAATTTAATTTTCCAACTGTCCCTCCAACGTACTCACAAATGAAACCACTGTTTTTGCATGATACTTTTCTCTGGATTTGACTCCGAGCAGGGGCACTTGAGGAAAATTATGAATTTTTATACAAAATGAAAGATATAATGGTTGTATTTTTATAATTTTGAACAATATTGCTAGGTGTTTTGCCTTGAAATAAGACTATCACATGAGAATTTTGATCATCTCCAATATTTTCACTACATATTTAGGTTTAGTTTAGAAACTTTGCTTTTAATCTATTTTGAGTCATATTATCTCTCTATTTTTTTTTACATATTTTTTTTTTAAAAAAAACCAAAAAAATAAAAAAATCAATTTTTAACCAACTTCCCAAAACAACCTTTAATGGCTAAAAATATAAAATTATAATTATTTTAAATTAAAAGATATAATTGCACTCATCCTTGGATGATATAATGAAATTTCTCTATTAGAAATATGCAATAGAAAGGATCACAATCCATCACGTGATGCCCATATTAATCTCTATAAACATTACTGGAAAAGTATTTTATTTTTGAGACATGTACATGTGATGCCTAACTTGTATTTTATTAGCTAAAATAATGAGACTTATAACTTTTATAATTGTTTATGAAAGATAAGAAGACAAGTCTTCCATTTGAGAATTGTTTTTTCTTAGTAATTTTTTTATTTTCAAATTTTTATGAGGTAAAAAAAAGTATATTTATAAATATATTTTTTTGTTTTATTAAAAACTATAAATTATTGAGATATTTGGCTTTTTATAAAATTTTTTAACTTTTTAACTTTCCAAACAAACTAATGTGAAACATTCAAAATCAGCCAATAAGTTTTCACTTCAATTCAATTTCCCAAACAAGAAAAGGGTCAACTGTCTGAACTTGGTTGGCCTACTAGCCAAAGACAGGTCGAAAGCTACAATCAATCTTTATAGCGGGAAATTATTCAATACTCACAAAATATTACGTAATCATACTTTAAATTAATTATTAATTACTTAGTCTCATGTTATTCCTCCATTCCTAATATAAATTGTGAGACCTTATGCCTCTCTACTAATCAAAATCTTATAAAACACCATATATCCATATTCCGAGAGTATTAAATAATCACCCACCATAGCTTCTGATCCATCTTTAATGTGATCACTTATTGTCCGTCTTGATTTTGATCAATGGAGCAACCAAACCCTGCCCTCGCAACAGTAACATCTATAATTTTATCTAATTATATTAAGAATTCTTTTAAGACTTTTTACTTAAAAATTCTATTTATAATTATTATAATAACTCAAGTTCGATTCAAGATTTTTTGAATTAATAAGTCTTATTTAATAAAATTAAAAATATTATCATTTTTTTAAATTTTTAAAATTAAGAACATTATCAATTTTGCATAATAATATTCCAAATAATTGTTTCACTAACTGATAAAAAAACTGAGTATGATATTAAACGTTTTTACCCTTCTACTTATTCGTTTGATTCAACTATCTAATAAAATCGAGAATATTATCAGTTTTTTTTTTCAATTTTAAAACTGAGAATATTATTAGTTTTTTCATTTGTAATTTTTTATTCTAGTTTTGCACATCAATGTTCTATCATCATGCTTCTTTATAGATAAATTCTTTTTTTTTTTTAATTTTGCACAAATAAAATTCAATTTTTTCAAAAAAAAACATTCAGCTTGTTTGGTTCTAGTTTTCAAAAAATTCTATTTTTTTATTTTCCGTATTTTAATGATTTTTTTTTAATATTTTAAGTAATTTTTTTATAAAAAATTTAGACATACCTAACATAAATACATGTAAAAAGTATAATATATGTGAAAAAATCTTTAAAAAATACACTAAATACCAAAAAAATATAAATAAATAAATAGAATGAAAATTCAGTACATTTTTCGTTATTTTGTGTATTTATTAATTTTTTAAAATATTTTTCATAAATATTTTAGTATTTAGATATATCTAAGTAAGGTACATCTAAAAAAGTAAAAAATTAGTTAAAATTTAAAAAATATTTACTAAAAACATGAAAAACAAAAAAAAAATACAATTTTCAGAAAACTGAAACGAAACACACTAGTTAGTTTTTTTTTTTTTTTTTTTTTTGATTTTTTCAATTTGAAAGTTGATGTTTTAAAGTTTTGAAAATCAAAATAAATATTAAATCATCATGTTTCTTTATAGATAATCATAAATAATGAACAATTATTGTTTGAAGGGCAATTCCAACTATTAAAAATTTAATGGGATTTGAAGATCTAAAAAATGTTAGTTAAGACTTAATGGAGTATAAGTTTATAAATTAGAACTTCTGTATAAATATCTGTTTTTAAATCGAGAAAACAATGTGATAATTTGTAGTAAAAATTTTTTTTGATTATTTTAATCTATTAACAAACTCCATCTAAAACAAAAATCTTTTGACAAACTAGGCCTATGTATCAACAACTCAGAAAAAAAAAATAAAAAAAAAAAAAAAGAAAGAAAGAAAGAAAAAAATCTAAAAATTATTATGTAATTCAAATTTATTCATTTGAATCTCACATTATGCAAAAATAATATTGAGTTTAAACCACACGTTAATCAAACACATATATTAAGTCTAAATGCACAGAAAATCAAATACAAAATAGGACACAAATCTCTCTCACTATATATTTAATTTCTGTGTTCCTAACATTGTTGTCAATAAATAAAAAAATTGAGACACCATATAAATTTGCTCCAAAATCACCTCATAATGTTTTCTATAATTCTCTATCCTCCTTGCAGACAGCTGTAAGACACATGACTCAGGCACCGAACAGGGAAAGGAGCCAGATCTACCGGGGGATTATGCTGATGCAGATGGTGAAAGTGAACTGTATATCTTAATGTTTCATGCTCTACTATTGGATATAAATGATGACATACCAAATTAGGCCAAACAATGAGAGAGGGGCCAATCCCACTAGTGTAGCTTTTGCCCTATGTTTCTCTCCAAGGATGTATTTGATATATTTGATTGATTGAAGCATGACAATAGGCCAAAGAATGAATGCATATCCCACATTATAAAAGGCGTTAATTATTTGAGGTTAGACATTCTATTCTTTACAATTCAAAAATAGTTAATAGTCTTCAAATGATGTTAGGTTAAAGTGTAATCAGTATTTTTTTTCATTTAAATTAACCGAATGTGTAATACACACGTAAATTTTTCAAGTGTTTTTTTTTTTTTTGGAAATAAAATGAAATTAACCTCAACCTCCCTCTTCATGATTCACCACAATCTCCTCTCCCTTTCCTTGGCTTTGTTGTCGCCCATTTCCTTCCAAGACCACCTTCGTCGCTTCCTCTCCCCTCCAAACATCTCTACTGGCCCTAAGATACATGTATATATATTTATTTGTGGGATTGATTTAAAATATAATAAAATTAAAATTAAGTTAAAAGTTAAAATAAATAATTAAAATTTTATGATTAATTTATGATTTAGTTAAATTAATGTTGGTTAAATTAAAATTATGCATATAATAGAGAGAGAAGAAGAAAGACAAAAAAAAAAAAGAAAAAAAGAAGGCAATTGGCTTTAGAGGTATTAAAATCATAACGTCTAGTTACACTAATCCAAAATCACTTAGGGACTATCTAGCTAAATTTAGATCATATGAAGAAAAGTATTTTAGCCTTAAATCAAGAGGGTAAATTTTCTAACTGTGACACGAATAACATTATTGTAATAATATAATATGTATAATTTTTTTGGAAGAAATTTTTAAATAAATTATGACAAGAAAGATCAAATATAGATTAAAAAATATATTGACAAAATAAAATTTAGTTTAAAAATAGACCCCACCATAACTGAGTCTATTAGTAGATTTTATGTGGAATATTATAGCATTTGGCTAAAGAAAGAAAATAGTAATGTGCGGATCTATAGAGCTATCTATGCATTGGATCCTAATTTACTACTTTCGCGCGTAAATATAAAACTCATCAGTAGGTGGCCTCGTTAAAGTTGAACTTGCCAATTGTCAAATATCATTATCATATTGCAAAACTCATCAACGATCATCTAAAAAGGACGTGTATATATATTTATTTGTGGGATTGATTTAAAATATAATAAAATTAAAATTAGGTTAAAAGTTAAGAATTAAAAATTTATGATTAATTTATGATTTAGTTAAATTAATGTTGGTTAAATTAAAATTATGCATATAACAGAGAGAGAAAAAGAAGAAAAAAAGAAAAGAAAAAGGCAATTGGCTTTAGAGTTGTTAAAATCATAACGTCTAGTTACACTAATCCAAAATCACTTAGGGACTATCTAATTGAATTTAGATCATACGAGGAAAAGTATTTTAGCCTTAAATCAAGAGGGTAAATTTTCTAATTGTGACACGAATAACATTATTGTAATAATATAATATGTATAATTTTTTTGTAAGAAATTTTTAAATAAATTATGACAAGAAAATCAAATATAGATTAAAAAATATATTGACAAAATAAAATTTAGTTTAAAAATAGACCCCACCATAACTGAGCCTATTAGTAGATTTTATGCGGAATATTATAGCATTTGGCTAAAGAAAGAAAATATTAATGTGCAGATCTATAGAGCTGTCTATGCATTGGATCCTAATTTACTACTTTCGCGCGTAAATATAAAACTCATCAGTACTGGCCTAGTTAAAGTTGAACTTGCCAATTGTCAAATATCATTATCATATTACAAAACTCATCAACGATCATCTAAAAAGCATACTGTAGGTGTCTACTTCTAATCATACAATCAAATGGAGAACTCAATTGGGGAGTGTCGGCAGAATAGATTAAACCCGAACAACCTGTCATAGAAAGATAAGAATCCGACGGTGATTCGTCCACCCGGGGATACTCCGACAATCAAGTCAGTAAATATCTCCCAAAGATAGTAAATTGTGCTTAACTCATAAGAAATAATTGTATATCACACATAAAAATAGCCTCCCTCAGACCCACGAGGGTGTCCTACTTTTATAACCAGCACTAACATGATCCCTGTAGAAGCCTAACTTCAATGGATTTTGACTCAATGCTCATCTTGGACTCCTTGCTAGATAGAGATAAACTCCCTAAGAGTTTTATCTTTATCCAGACTGAGGTCCTCCCCTATGCTAGGACTCTTGTCCCTTATCCGCTTATCCCGGATTCCGGTATCTCCGCAGATAACCTCGACCTAGCCGAGATCATCTCGGCACACAATCAAGCCATGTGGCACTCTGGCTAACACGTCGGCGTGACCTCGGCCACATGTTGTCATTCACAAAATATGCCCCTACAACTGCCCCCTAGGTTCTATTACCTCGGCAATCTAAGGTGATAGAACCTACATTGTCTCGTCGGCCAAAATTCATTCTTTCCTTCTACGGCCGAGATCATTACTCGTCGGCTTCGCGTACCCAGGACTCTACTGTCCAACTTTGCCACTGACCAAGAACTAAGAACCAAGCTCCTTAACTGAGATCATTCCTCTAGCTGAGGTTGTTGCCTCATTAAATCCAAAACTCTAAGAGTTTTATCTGTGCATGAGCTGTTACGCACGGTTTTCTCAATCGTTTTCGCCACGCGTCCTTCTCTCATTGATTCGTACCTGACACGCGCCATCAGGTCACGTCGTTTCTGCGCACGCCGCATGACAAATACGTCGTCCAAGGCATATCATTATGGTTTGCCGCCTTTTCACAATTTTGACAAAACTTCTCCCTCTCTCTCCATCTCTTCACTTTTGAGTATTCATTTCACCTTGAAACGTTCTCTCTCTAACGCTTCTCTCCCAAACCGCCATGGTTCTAGCTTTCAAGCTCTGCAACTGTTTCGAATACCTTCTCCAGTGACCTTTTCATCATCTATTTGCGACCATTTACGTTGTCTGACTCCGACAATACTCATCTCAGCGTTTGTTTCCTCGGTAAGCCACTGATTTCCTCCATTTTCAGTCTTTCATTATTTCTTTGATTTGTTTCAAATCTGTTACATGTTTACATGCTATTTGTCACCATTGCAAATTAGTTTTTGTTCTTGAATCCTTCCTGTATTTTGAATCTCGTATTTGTCTGTGATTCGTGCTGTTCAATATGTCCTTGTGTCTATTCACATGGTTCGTGATTCTCGCACACACGTACATAGTGTTCATAGGTTTGAAGCTTTAATAATTTTTGCCACTGTTCTTGGCCTTTGCACGTCCGCACACATCTACTCAGTGTTTCTTAAAAAAATGTTGCTTTCTTGACTCTGAATCATTTTCTTTTTTGTTTTTCTTTGACTTGTTTCCAGATTCTTGCCCTTGATTCTTGTTTCCGTATAGACTTAGGTTTAGGATTTGATAGAAATCACATTCTTTAGGAAAATTGAAACGAATTCCCCCCAGATCTTCAAAAACCTTTGCCCCAGTTCCAGTTTTGGTTTTAGCCGATGTTATCAATCCCTACCATTTCCTTCTCTCTGACATTCATCCCAAAACACTCTAAGTCGAGATAATGGGTATGTTTAGGTGGAGGGTAGGTATCCCAGAAAAACTTGAACACTATAGGAGAGAGTTTTCCATCCCAGCCGACGTCCAACTTAGGCTAGCTGGGAAGGAGGACTCCATTATGCTAGATGGGGACTCTATGCCCTTCCCAATGGTTGCCTTCATCAAATGTGGACTTCGGTTTCCCCTTGATACTCTCTTTCGTGAAATCCTCCATTATTACAAACTTAACCCTATCCAACTCGTCATAAACTCATATAGGGTCATAAATGGCATAATTGAACTGGCACTCTAAGAAAAAGCTAGGATCACTCTAGCCGACATCCAATTCTGTTATACCATGTGTGACCTTAAGCCTGAAAAATGCTACATCTACTACCTTAAGCCCAGATCCACCGCGTTCAAACTAATAGCCGACCTCCCATACTCTAACAAGGGTGCTGAAGATTATTACTTCACCGTCTCGGGCAACTAGGAGTTTACACCTGATAACGACCTCCATCTCTATCCTCTGAGCCAAATAGTTTTTAAAGAGGGTGATGGTAAGACTGAGTTATTGTACTGAAATTCCATTTTGGTTAAGGCTTGCCAATTTATTCATCTCTACTAATGTTTTACTCTTGGTTTTTTGTAGTTCTTCCTCAGCCAGCAAAGGGATTTTGGCAATCATACGTCCCCAGCCGAGATCTAAAGAAGCTCTTGGATCTCCCTGTGCAAAGGCGCAAGGCCCCTCTTCTACTGAATTACATCCCAACATACAAGTCGGCCCTGCCCGATGCTCCACGCCGAAGTAAGACCCCTCCTTCTGCCACAACTCCACAAACAACTTCATCTCCAAGGCCAGATCAGGCCTCCACCTCTGACCTAGTTGATCAACCATCTACTTCTGCCCCTCAACTAATTCCTTCATCCCAGTGCCAACGCCGACGCTGAGCTCCAATTTGCTCTTGCCGGTAGAACTCACAGCCACAAAGGCCGGGACTCTAAGGCATCGGCTTACAATCCAGTCAATCCCTCAATTGCCCTTCTAGCAATACACTTCAGCACCAGAGTAACAGTTGCTTCCACCGCCGACGAAATAGGCCGTAAACCAGCCATTGTTGAGGATCTCCTTGCCAATATCCCCGGGGTTGTGACGGTACAATCCCCATCTTCTTCATCCCAATCGGAGCCAAAGCCGAAAAGAGTGAAGAAGGCCAAGGCTAAGGCCACAGTGACTCAAATTGACTCTGAGGACACTGTGCCAATCTTAAAACTAGCCAAGGTCGAGAAGAACCACTACCACTGCCAAAAAGAGGCCATTAGAGGATGCAACACCCGATGTCCCGCCATCAAAGAAGCCGAGGTTAGATTGCCCAAAGGGTAGCAGTAGTTTCCCTCACAATATGACCTGGGTGCCCAAAGTCATGGTAGGGGATAGACCTTTGACAGCTGGCAACAGCGCGATTAATGATGTCGAGGTCGGCGCCGCCCTACCAACGGTCGTGCTCCTACCCGAAGATATGAATCACATGGCCGACCTCCATGTGTATGAAAACTTCAGCCTGATGATGCAACACTCAGTTTTGGTAAGCCTCTTTATTCATTCTTTTCCAGTCTTTCAACACTTAGTCAAATTTCACTAATGTGTTTTACATTTTCCAGGCTATCCAGCATGCGCATTCGTACGCAGTTAAGATCGAGATGACAAGGAAGGAGTTGGCAAGGAAGACTAAGGAAACTACCAAACTCCTCTCCTCACTCAATCATGCCGAAGCCAACAATTGAGCTCTCCTGGATCAAGCCAAGGCTTTCAAAGATGCTTAGGATTTAGCCGAGGAAAAAGCTAAAATGGCCGATGCTGAAGTCGCAGCCTTCAAAGCCGATCTTGAGGCTGCCAAAGCCAGAGTAACTGAGCTAGAGGCCATACTCCAAGAGGCCCTTGACACAAAAGATGCCGAGGTTAAGGCGACCGATGAGAAGGCTTTTGAGGAAGGGTAAGCCACTGTCTAAGATTAATACAAAGAGCAAGTCAACCTGGTTTGCAACCGAGGCTATTACCTTGGCTGGACGACGACGCTCAATAAGATGTCCATCCCAATGGACTCCCCACTCCATAATGTTGACCAACTCTAAGTGCCTTTCCCTCAAGCTCCACAAGATTCCGATGATGATACCGAGGAGGATGACGTTGCAAAAGAGGCTGCGAATGAGGACGAGGCTACTGTTGGGGCCAAGTCCCTTACTCTGAATGAGCAAGTCCTTGACTCAACTCAAGATGAGGAGGACGAGGTCTTCAAGAGTGCCTCTCCCTAAAGAGCCATGTCAAAAGCCAAGGTACAAACAGCTGAGAAGAGCCTCAACCAAAATCTTCTCGAGATCGATGCCGAGATCTGGGTGGAGTTGTCTGCTGAGGTCAATACACAGCTAATCGCTGAAGCAGAGCGATCCACTTAGAATCTCTTCCATTTTTGTGCTTTGAATTTCTTCTTTTGTAGTTGTTGCAACCTTTCTGTTTGAACAATGTTAAGTTTCAATCTGGCCGATGTGCCTTCTTTTTGTATCAGAACAAGTTCCATCCTTTGAATACAAGTCTTATATTCTCTTCCAAGTGTTGAATGTATGCTTTCTTTTCTTCTATGCATGTTTTTACTACTTTCATACTGAGAATATTTTTGCATTTCTTCAAAGTATACCTAACTATATAATAACTCCGGGATATAATACCTCGGATATATACCTTGACTATTTTCCTCGGCCAACCATTGGCATGCCTCGACTAACACTTTAAAAATGTCAAAATATTTTTACAAGTGTTATTCAGTATGGCTCTTATCATCTCCATATGCTATCTTCTGTTAAGACTTCATCCTTTCCAATTTTTGACAATCTGGTTTGGTCACCTCAGGTAATATTTATCTCGGATACTTCATTCATAATTACCCCGACCAATTCCAACTTGTAAATTTTTCCGAAATTTCAACAAGTGTTAAGCCCATTTCTGTCGAATTTCAACAAGTCCCCAACTCTTAAGTTTATTTACCATTCCTACTCCCTGCCCCTAATGTGAACCTAAGTTTCACTTAAGTTCACATTAAGCATGTTTCATGGTCTTTCTCCAAAGTTAGATTCAAACAAAGACTAGCCGAGGTTCTCAACCTTGGTTTCTCTATTAATCTAACTGAAATGCACTTAGTTCCATTCTGAGTTTAACTCTGCTGACATGGCAAGTCCAGTTAATTCAACTTAGTTCAACTCCATTATATGCAAGTATAATTCAACTCTGCCATATAATGAGTAAGTTATTCGTCATGTTTCATTCAGAAACATCGCCAGCTTAGTTCAACTCTATTATATGCAATTATAATTCAACTCTGCAATACAATAAGTCTAAGTTATTCGTCATGTTTCATTCAGAAACATCACCAACTTAGTTCAACTCCATTATATAATTCAACTCTGCCATACAATAAGTCTAAGTTATTCGTCATGTTTCATTCAGAAACATCGCCAACTTAGTTCAACTCTATTATATGCAAGAACAATTTTAACTCTGCGATATAATAACTCTAAGTTATTCGTCATGTTTCATTCAGAAACATCTTCAGAAACATCGCCATAGGACTGGTCAGTCCTATCACACAAATATCAAATTCATGAAAATCAAACTAAAATTTTATTATTACTTTGGCTAATGACATAAACTTCGACAAACAAAAATTTAATGATAGAAAAACTTCAAGTTGCAAGTGTTCCAGGGTCTTTGCAACTCTTTTCCATCACTATCCTCAAGCCGATATGCCCCATTGCCGGCGACCGAGATGATTCTATAAGGCCCTTCCCAATTTGGGCCTAGTTTGCCCTCCCTAAGATCCTTCTTGTTGCCAACCACTTTCCTCGACACAAGGTCCTCTACTTTGAACACTCTTGGGTTGACCTTCTTGTTGTAAGACCTAGCAAGTTGTTGCCGGTGTGCCCCCAGTCGAATTGCTACTCTCTCTCTTGTCTCCTCCAGTACATCTAGATCTCGGGCTAGAAATGCTTAATTAGTACCATTTTCCGCTCCTTGGGTTCTGATCCCTAGAATGCTAACTTCTAGTGGGATAACTGCTTCAGTGCCATAAGCCATGGCAAATGGAGACTCCCTAGTTGATATTCTCGGCGTAGTCCAATATGCCCAGAGTACATTAGGCAACTCATCCACCCACTTCCCTTTTGCTGCTTCCAGCATTTTCTTGATCTCATCCAAGATAGTTTTATTGGATGCCTCTGTATGTCCATTGCTCTGAGGGAAACTTGGAGTAGAATAGTAGTTCTTAATTTTCTACTTTGCATAGAAGTTTTTGATTAGCTTACTGTCAAACTGTGTACCATTGCCTGCTATTATTGCCCTTGGGATCCCAAACCTAGTGATGATGTTCTTCACATCAATATCTCGAATTTTTGCAAGAGGTTCAGCTTCTACCCATTTGGTGAAGTAATCGGCTGCTACCAACAGAAACTTTCTTTGCCCAGTTGCTTGGGGCAATTGTCCAACAAGATCCATGTCCCACTGGGCAAATGGCCATGGGCTGAATACTAGGTTCAAATCTGCTACTGGTTGATGTATCAAAGGCACAAACCTTTGACACTTCTTACACTTTCTAATGTAGGCTTCGGCATTCTTCTGCATGTAGGGCCACCAGTACCCCTGAGTAAAGGACCTATGAGCAAGTGATCTGCCCCCAGCATGGCTTCCACATACTCCTTCATGTATTTCATACAAGAAGTCTTCAACTTGAGAGGAATGTACACATCTCAAAAGGGGACCAGTAAAGAACCTTCTGTAGAGATGGCCTTCTGATGTTAGGCTAAACCTGGTCGACTTTAGTTTGGTCTTGTGTACCTCTTTTCGGTCATCTGGCAGATTGTCATCCCTGAGGAACATTACTATTGCATCCATCCAACTTGGACCCATCTCCACACACATTGCTTCATACTCTGTGATTAGTGGTTCCACACTTGGGCCTGATAAATAATTAACCATTATGGTCCTTGCCTTCCCTGATTTCATTGCACTAGCCAGGTTAGCCAAGGCATCGACATGGCTGTTATCATCTCAACTAACCAGCTGTACCCGGCAATCCTGGAGCAAGGCTAGCAGTCTAACAACTTCTTTGACGTAGACGATCATTCTTTCATCTCGGGCTGCATACTCGCTTGTTGTTTGGTTCACAATAAGTTGGGAGTCACAGAAGACTACCACCTCGTCGGCTTCCATTGCTATTGCTAACTTTAGCCCTACAATCAGTGCCTCATATAATACCTTTTGGCATAAGCCCTGAGGTTCTCACCTTCACCAATTTTCAAAGCCATCAGGGAGTCTACCCTCAACGGCTGTAATTTGTTTGTAACAAACCTGGCCACGAACATCTTGGCTAGGCCTTCCCAACTCTTCACAGTTCATTTCAACAACTTGTGAAACAGTCTGATGCAATTTCCCCAAAGGATGAGGGGAACACCTTGCAGAGCAACGGTTCATTCCTGGTATACAATGACATTGAATTCAAATATAAGTCGACGTGAAAGTTCGGATCGGACTTACCGTCATATATCTGGAACCTTGGCATATGGAATCTTTTTGGGGCCTTAAACCTATCTAGTTCTACTAAAAACGGCATTCTCAGCTTGATAGGGGATATGACCTCGGCATTCTGCCGCTTCCTCTGGAGGTAGTCCCTTAAATCCTCCTTAGTCTGACCAGGAGCTCGGCTCTCAACAGACTTCAGCCTTTTTGGTACGCTGCTCCTAGTGTCATTATGAGTCCTTTTGGACTTCTCTTCATTCACCGTGTCAAAAAAGTTCCTTCCCTTGAACATGCCGATGCTCTTTGACATAAGTCCCCTTGGTATGAGGCGTCTTCTAAGACTCTCCTCTTATTGACTCCGCTCGCCCAACATCCCGTGAAGGCCGATGTGAGCGTTCTTTTACCTTGTCATGCTGAGGGACTACTAGGATTGCTTTCTGCCTCCCTTTCTGGGCGTCGTTTTTGGCCGCTAGAATCGGCGTATCCTTCAACAGAAATGGTTGCTACATGATGAAGTTCTGCATCATGAAGTTGACAACCGATTGCAGGTCTGCCAACTTGTTCGCCATTCCCTTCATCTCGCCGTCCCTCCTTAGGTATCTGTCTTTCCATACCTAGAGGTCGCTTTCATTGTAATACTCGTCTCGGCCTGGTTTCTTCGGTGCGTCATCCTCATGGTCGGCGTCCTTCCCTCGGGGATTCTAATCCCATACTCCTTCATTATGGTTTTCCTCTTCTATGTTAGGATCGGCCTGTTTACCACTCCCACTAGGGATGTCATCTCCAACCAAAAGGGGAACTCAGCTGGGGAGCACCGGTAGAATAAATTAAGCCCAAACAACCTGTCACAGAAAGATAAGAATCCGGCGGTGGTTTGTCCACCCGGGGGCACTCCGACGATCAAGTCAATAAATATCTCCCAAAGATAACAAATTGTGCTTACCTCATAAGAAATAACTGTATATCACACATAAAAATAGCCTCCCTCAGACCTATGAGGGTGCCCTGCTTTTATAGCCGGCACTAACTTGATTCATGTAGAAGCCTAACTTCAATGGACTTTGGCTTAATGCTCATCTTGGACTCCTTGCTAGATAGAGATAAACTCCCTAAGAGCTTTATCTTTATCCAGACTAAGGTCCTCCCCTATGCTAGGACTCTTATCCCTTATCCGCTTATCCCGGATTCCGGTATCTCCGCAGATAACCTCGGCCTAGCCGAGATCATCTCGGCACATGATCAAGCCATGTGGCACTCTGGCTGACACGTCGGCATAACCTCGGCCATGTGCTGTCATTCACAAAATATGCCCCCACAAATACTGTGCGAATGAAAAATTCTATTCACACATAAAATTTATATAAAAAATTAAAGAAATTATTATTTAGGAGGTAATTTTAAAAATTATTATACAATAGTGAAATAATTTATGATTTTAATAATTAATATTTTTTTAATTTATTATTATTTTTGTAATATTTTGTTTGACACACTAGTTTGTGTAATTCCCCCTAAAAAATTTCACAAGAATGATGTGAAAAATATTCTAGATAAATTCATCTTCAATAGTATGTTATTTTGAAGTGAAAAGTTCATAATGAGCCACATCATTATGTATGAAAATTATGTATGATTTTTTTGTTTGTATAACATTACTCCTTACAAATATACTTGTTGGATTCTGTGACTTTCAAAGATTAAGAATGTAATTAGAGTGTCCCAGTAAGGATCAATAAATCTTTACAAAAATGATAAAGGCCAACTAATGAATTAGACAATTGCTTCGAAGTTCTTTTAGCCTTTATGAAGAGGACTTTTGCTGGTGGCTTGTTTTAGGAAAAATTTAGAAGAACTAATCACAAAAGTTATAGCGATCTCGGTTTTGACCCCGACTCTTGTGGTATCCTAAACACAGGTTTAATGTTTTCATATTGTTGTTTACCTCTCCCCTTGTATCTCTTTAGAATTGGCTTTTGGGTTGTCGTGATTGCGGTTGGGCAGGTTGGTCGCTTGTTTTTCAAACCTTATGTTGCCCAGAATTTTGGTCCTTCGCTCGAGCGGCCATTCTTGCGCTCGAGCGTGCTTTGTTAATTTTGCTCCTCCGCTCGAGTGGCACTTATCGCGCTCGATCAGGCTTTGTGAACTCTCAGTATTTTGCAGGTCTGCAAAACAACTAGGAGAGTATTTTCTACGCTCGAGCGGCGTTTCCTACGCTCGAGCGGCCCTTTTCTACGCTCGAGCGTTGGCTTGTGATCTGCAAAACTTCTGGATATGTGTATTCTGTGCTCGAGCGGGTCTCTTCTTGCGCTCGAGTGGAACAACTTATTGTGTCTAACGCTCGAGCATCAACTCTTCCGCTCGAGTGGACTATGCGTATATGAGATCACGAAAATGACATTTTACATCACTTTTTGATATCTTTTCACTCACAAACCCTAGACCAACTCCCTCTCTCTCTCAAATCTAACTTCTCTCTACAAATACACTTAGATCTAGGGATGTCTCTACCCTACTCTCTTTGATAAAAATGTAGAGCATTCAATGGGCTCTCATTTGGTCGTAATAAAGTCGAGTTTGGGCATATTTGCGGTTTCTCCACTTCTCCTTTGGGCTTCTACACTTTGTTACGATTTTTAACTTAGTTATTTGTGGTTGTGTAACAATGATGGGTTTTGGGAGTATTATGGACAAACCTAGGGTTTGGAATATAAAATCAAAAAAGAGGTTTTGAGAAATGTGAAATAGATAGTCACAGGGGATTAAATGTAAGGTTGTATTGTGGCAAATGCTTGATTTGGGCCATTTGGGTTGCTATCTAAAAAGGGGGAAGTTTTTCCCTAAATGGTTCGAATATTTATTTTGCGTAAATATATAAAATTGGTGTTGCAAACATGAAATTGGATGGACATTGGTAGAAATGGTGGAATTAGATATGTATTATCTCATACCTATGGCAATTTGAATAAGTTATATGTTTTGAGATTAAATATTTGTTTAGAAATAACTGTATTGGACTATCGGTGGATGATAGTCATGATTGTTGTAGAAAATTGCATGGGGATTAGGTAAATTGAAACTAATCTATTGTTGGATGTCATTGAATATGGCTATGGTTTATTTACATTGTATATGTATGATAGTTTGGGAAGAGAAAGGGGATGTATTTCATTGTGTGGGAGGAGATAGAGGATGGACTCCATTGAAATTAAGTTGGCCAGAGTGTCCAGGGTGAAAGTCCCGAAATCTTGTGTATACATGGGTGCCGATCCCACGGACGAAATTTTTGCAAAATAGCAGATTTGAAGTGTTTGTGTAATAGTGTATAAAGTTGGAAAACCACTAAGTTGTGGTCTTAGTTGGGTTATCAAAAAATGATGAAACTGACTCATAAATTGACTTTGTTGTGGGTCTTCCTAGAACTCAACGGGCAATGATGCCATTTGGGTGGTAGTTGACCTGTTGACCAAGTCGGTGCACTTTATACCTATGCGTGTGAGTGACTCAGTAGACTTCCTTGCCGACTTGTACATTCGGGACATAGTGAGGTTGCACGGGGTCCCTGTGACGATCGTTTCAGATAGAGATCCGCGTTTCACAGCTCAACTGTAGCAGAGCTTGTAGAGTGCCTTGAGCACTAGATTGACCTTTAGCACTGTGTATCATCCTCAAACTGACGGACAGTCCGAGCATACTATTCAGATTCTTGAGGACATGCTTCGAGGTTGTGTCCTTGACTTCAGGATTCGTGGGAGAGGCACTTGCCCTTAGTGGAGTTTGCGTATAATAACAGCTTCCAATCGAGTATTGGTATGGCACCGTTTGAGGCCTTGTATGGTTGACCGTGTAGATCTCCAATGTGTTGGGCCAAGGTGGGCGATGCACCTTTGTTGGATCCGGAGTTGGTTCGGGAAATGACGAAGAAGGTGGCACTTATCCGTAAGAGGTTGGTTACGGCGCAGAGTCATCAGAAAAGTTATGCCAACCGTAGTCTTTTGAGGTGAAAGACCATGTGTTCTTGAAGATATCACCTAGGCGGGGCTTGATGAGATTTGGGAAGAGTGAGAAGTTGTCTCCTCGATTCATTGGGCCTTTTGAGATCCTTGAGTGGGTCAGAGAGGTTGCTTATCGTTTGACGTTGCTGCCACAGCTTTTCGGGGTTCATGACGTATTTCACATTAGTATGCTCCGGAAGTATGAGCCGGATCCATCGTACGTGTTGGATTAGACTGACTTAGAGGTGGACGAGGATGCCTCGTATGAGGAGAGACCAATGAGAGTCTTTGATAGACGAGTTTGTTGGTGCTTGAACATGTGTTAAGATTTTGATTATATTAATGAAAAGTATAAACATTGTATATGTGTGAGGGCCAAATATTGGGAGTCACAAATATGCCGAATGGTCGAACTCTGGGTCGAAATATATAGCATTCGGCGCCATCTCACATGCTCAAACCCTATCCTGTTCGGCCCAATAGCCGGTCAAGCAAGGGGCCGAGTGAAAAGCGGTTTGTTACAGTTGAAGCCGAATAGAGAATTGAGAGTGGACCCGATCCCGAGGCCCAAGAAAGAAAAGATATAAATAGAAGAACATCAGCCAGGAAGAGGTATGTGAGAACTATTGTGCTTAACTTAGAATACAAGTAATCCTGAGTGCAGAGACTAACTTGCCCGTCGGAGTGCTAATTTCGGCACCCCTGACCGGAGTGTTTATTCCTTTTCAGGTGACTAGCAGAGGATCACTAGTGTCCCCTAGGATCAGAAGAGTATTTCCAAACCACTTCTCCACAATTGGCGCCGTCTATGGGAATACTCAAATACATCCATGGTGGGCATAACAGAAGACCCTCCGATAGTCACTGATGACACCACACAGAGAGACAACCTCACCCTAACAAACATGCTTGGACCGGAGACTATCCCCGCAAGACGCGCTTTGAACTTCATCTCACCCTCAACTCCAGAGCATGAGGCAATGCAAGCGATCATGGAATAAGCGAAGCAAAACGAACAGAGGTTGGAGAACATGATCACTGAGAACGAACGTCTCCGTCAGGATTTGGCCTTGGAAGTGGTGAAGTCCAAACAAGCTGTATGCCAAGATCCGGAACGACCTGTGAGGGTAGGTGGTCGACGATCTCGAGCCCGACAACAAGACACAGATAATGACTCCGACTCATTATCCCCGGAGCCTAAGAAGAAGGGACGACCTGAAACTACCAGTTCTTCTGAAGAGAGCCCCCGTATAAGGCATAAGCGAAGACGAAACAGTTCGGATAAAGATCAACACGATCCCTTTGTACGATGGATTGCAAAGACAGTGCTACCCAAGAAATTCAAAGCACCGTCATTCACTTTGTATGACGGTAAATCAGACCCCACCGATCACATCCGCCATTACGAGTAAGCCATGATGTTGCATGCAGATGACGAGGCTTTGATGTGTAGAATATTTCTAAGCAGTTTGGGACCACTAACTATCAGGTGGTATTATAAATTGGAGCTGGCTTTGATTAAAAGCTTCCACCAACTCCAAAAATCCTTCAGGGCAAGGTTTATCACTAATGAGGTCCAACCAAAGCAAGTTGATTCCCTCTGGGCAATGCAGATACAACCGGGGGAAACCCTTCGTGCCTACTCAGCGCAGTATTAGGAATGTTTCAATCTGGTAGACGATGCTTGCAATGACTCCATCGCCATCACCGCCTTCAAGATGGGGCTGTATCCCGACAGCGCCCTCCGCAGCTCTTTGACCAGACAGCCCCCCAAAACAGTTTGGTTGTTGATGAAAAAAGTTGAAGAATACTATAAAGTGGAAGATGATGCCTTGAGGGTTAAAGCCGGCAATGTGACCAACAAGATGGCTCCTGTTGAAATTGCTCAGCTGTTAAATTTTGTACCACCTCAGAACCTTGAACCACAGCATCGGGCCAAACGGGATAAGAGATGTGATTCCCACCGATCAAGCGACCACTGCTCCCACCGAGAAAGTGAACAACTGCAAGTTGACAGCAGGCGCACAAGGCGCGCCGACAAGAAATATACGGAGTTGACAGAGCCGATCAGTGTGGTTATGTCCAAAACCCAACACCTTCCGTTTTTCAAGTGGCCGTCGAAAATGGTGGGACCTCCCGACACGAGAAGACAAGATAGACAGTGTGAGTATCACAAAGACCATGGCCATGATACTAAGAGTTGTTATGCACTGAAGGATCACCTGGAGGAATTGGTACAAGATGGCCGCCTACAATAGTACGTCCGAAAAGGCAACCCAACCAAAGCAATAACTTTAAGACATGATTCACCTCCGCTTGGCGTGATCCACATGATATACAGCCTGCCAATGTCATTGGTGGTGCATATGATTCAGTCAAACTCCAGCCCTCAAAATCAACTCACTCCGGCTAAACGGCCCCATGAAGCCGCAAGCATTACTTTTGATGATTTAGATTTGGTCGGAGTGACACTACCCCACATTGATCCCTAGGTAATTGAGTTATGCATGAACCGATTCACAGTTGAGCGCGTACTCATTGATCCGGGGAGCACATCGGAGGTCATGTACTACAAGACATTTACCAAACTCGACTTCTTCGAATCAGATCTCTCTCCGGCTCCTTACCCACTATTCGGCTTCAACGCCAATCCAGAGCACCCGTTGGGGAAAATCACACTACTTGTTCGAGCGGGCTCCCGAACAGTGGATGTAGAATTCTTGGTTGTCAAACTGCCATCGCCGTACACTCTCATTATGGGGCGAACTTGGTTGCACACCATGTGACGCCCCAAATTTTTGGAACATCAAGGGAAACTAAATAAACAAAATGACTTAATAAACTAAAAAGTTGACATCTTAATAGGGCATTCCAACTCTCGTACATAACCAAATGTTCAAATAATATTAAATAAAAACTTAAAATTATCCAAATACAACATCAATGAAATTATAAGGTCCTTAATAGCTAATATATAGGATAATAAAGTTATTCGACTTTAGTCATGATTTCAAGTCAGCCAAGGCTCTACGTTAGCGTCAACTCCATTTCAGCTTCAATTATTTCCTCGCCAAAACCTGGCATAAAACGCCAGGGCAACAAGAATATATGCCATGAGTTTTGCAACACAGTAAGAAAACATAACCAACCTACCATTCTTTTTAAGAGAAAAATAATGAGATTCTAAACATGAGATAACAATATAATTATAAACATAAATTACAACCATTAGAATAATTTCAATAATTTTAATAAATTAGGTGACACTCGAAATCTCACCAAAGAGATTTAACTTACCAACCACTAAGCATGTCAACGGTTAATTTAAAACCCTCCCTTGGTCAAATATTTAAGTGTTACCAACCGTAACTATCAGGGATGCCCACGTCCGGAGTTATATACCCAAGTAGTGGCATCCGTGGTCTGCCCCAAGGAAACGGTCTACCAGGGGTAAGTAACCTCCCTGTGTGCCACCTGCACGTCCACCCTTATTCCAAAACCGAATACCGAAAAGGGTTCAAATAAGTCCCGTGCCATCTTAGAGTTTCGCAACACAATTTACGTGAGAATTCTCAAAACCAAGGCTCACCTTGAACAACCGGTATTGACCGTCAACCCTTAATTTCATACACTCTTTAAAACCAATACTCACCCTGAACAACTGGCATTAACCGTCAATTGTTAACTTTGTGTATACTGTTAACCATTTCAGTTAATTTTGATATTAATCACCAATAATTCCAATTTTTAATCACAAATAATGGTTTACCAACTCATTAAAATTTCCAACATAAAATATTACACATGTCACATAATAGTAAACAATGTACAAAATTTAAATAAACAATTTATTTAAACCATGGTATAAAATAATGATGTAGATACCAAAAAGAAGAAATAAATCATAATCACACACGTGCATAGATTTTTAATCTACAAGATTAGATTAGCACCATATTAAATTTTAGTCCAAAGAAACAATTGAAGAGATTATTTTTGATTCCTCCTTAATCTGCCAAAATTTTCAGAATGTATATCTTGCAAATGTAATTATAAATAAATTACTTATACAACTCTAAAATTCATATAACTCTACAGAATACTCAATAAACATGTTATGGTCATTTTTCATAAAGAAGTTTCCAAAAATAAATTACAAATAATTCTTAAAAATTCCAAGAATGTTCATGACACAGATTTATCACATTTTCTTAAATTAATTTTATACTTAAATTTATAAATCAATTACATAATCTAAAACTTTATTATGAAAATGGACTTCTCAAATTTCATTTTTTGCTTAGAAATTATTAGATTTGGTTTAATATAAAATTTTTAATGATTTTTCCAACACATAATAAAATCTGCCTATAGCTCCAGATTTGGTTAAAAATCTGTATAAATTCATACAAAACTCAATAATTGTTGAAAACTTTTGTGGATAAACTAGATATCATTATAAACAACTTTGTAGAAGAAATCATCTTCAAATTTCGAGTATAAAATTGCCTAAAAATTCGTACAACTTTCTGACAGATTTAAAGGGCCAAATAACATCTTCAATAATCTTTTTAATGGCATAAACTACACATGCAAGTCCAAACTCCACAATATTATCATGATTTTCAGACTACCAATGTTTGATATACCATCATAAATTTTCATACAATTATAAATAAAATTCTATCTACAAGTTTAGACAATTTATCATTTTCTTATCAATTTCCTTCTAATCCCATAAAATTGATTTCTAACTCTTTTCTATTCTCCTTAAATTATGAAATTGAAATTATAAAACTCTTAGAAAAGTATTTGCATGTGTGATATTATAATCAAAATCAAACCATCTACATTAAAATCCCTTTAATTCAAAATTAAGCTCAAAATGTTCATGAATTTATAATTTACCAAAACTTGTTCTTCTTATACCCAAACATGAAATTAATTCCTCAAATCTCTTAAAATTCATTGATGCATGTAAAGATGAAGTCCAAATTCATGAGGAATAACACAAATTAAACCCACTTGATAAATTTTCCAAATTAATTTCTTAGTTCTTGACTTAATTCTTTTCTTTTCATTATATGTAGATTTACATACAATTGAATTATATTTGATCTTGATTTGAGATGTAAGGAAGGATTTGCTACAAGATTAGAGTTAGAAATCTTACCTAGAGTTATTGAATGATTGAAGCTCTTCACAAGTTCTTGAATTTTCTTTCTTTTCTGTTTGACTTCTTGGACTTAATGGTGTACTCTACTCTTCAATTCATCACACACATATTATTTACATCTCCTATTTTTGACCTCATAACACGTGCACACATGCACTCTTGTAACACTTCTAGCACAACACATGCACACACCCACATAAGTTTCTTTGCACACCCACACCCACACTCACATACATTCTTAATCCTAGATTCAATTTATGTTTAGGATTTATTTAATTAAGTAACACTTAGTCTTAATAAATTTCAATTAACACATCATTAAATTAATTATGACTAATCATGAATCCCACATAATTTAATCAGTCTAATTTGACTTCCATTAGAGCCCAATTAATTATAATTAAATTTATCAATCTTTATCAATCTCAATCAGATTTTTAATCGAACTCCTAAAAGGTTCCAAATATTAAATTAGACTTATTTTCATCCTCAATTTTGATTTCTCAAATCATTTAGGCCTTCAATTTTTTATCAGACTCAAAATCTCCATCTATAAATTACATATTCAATTGAGCACCTCATAAATAAATTTAGTTCATAATAATCTAAATTCTCAATCCTCACAACGCAATTAACTCCAATTCGGACCTAATTGATCAAACCTTAGTTTTATTAAACTGAATCGAATATTTAATTACACTTTCATAGGGTCCAATACTTGAAATTAAACTGATTTAACTTATCAATTTCACCTCCTTAGGTTATTTGGACGTTCAATTTCTAATTCTAAAATAAATCCTTAATAAAATAATTTATAAATAACAAATATTAAACACCCACAAAATTATTATTATTATTTATTTATTTATTTGTTTATTTTTCCTTGTTAGTGGTTGAATTGGGTTAATTTAAAACTAACTTTTACACTAATACATATTTCAGATAGACTCTGAATAAAATTAATTAATTTATTTATTTATTTTCTTTTAAGAATAATAAAATGTGGGTTTTCACACACCATGCAGGCCGTGCCGAGTACGTATCATCAGCTGCTACGCTTCTCGACGGAACGCGGCATTGAGCAAATCTGCGGCTCCTAGAAATTAGCACAAGTATGTTATCTCCTCGCTGGAAAGACGGCAAAGGAATTGCAAGTAAATTCCATTAAGGTACCGGATCGGGAGAGCCTTGACGATGTTGGGCGGCTTCCAAGTGAAAAGGCCACGGAAGGCCTAGACCGGGGTGAAATTGACGAAAGCTCAAAGAAGTTCTTCATGGTCGGCGCCTCCCTGAGTCAAGCCGACAGACAACAGCTAATCTCTTTCTTGCTTAGCAACCTTGATGTCTTTGCGTGGACTCCTTACGAGATGCCAGGTATAGATCCGTCCGTTTCACAGCACCGTTTGAATGCCAATCATAAATGCAAGCCGATTATTCAGAAAAGCCAGCGGTCAGCTGCAGAGCACACTGCCGCCGTTGTTGAAGAGGTTGACAGGCTGCTTGACGCCGGGGCAATCAGGGAAGTGACCTACCCTACATGGCTCTCTAATACAGTGGTTGTGAAGAAGAAAAATGGGACTTGGCGAGTGTGGGTTGATTTCACGAACCTAAACAAAGCCTGCCCCAAGGATTGTTTTCCCCTACCCAAAATTGACCAACTTGTAGATGCGATGGCATGCCATCAGCGCATGAGCTTCCTCAATGCTTACAGAGGCTACCATTAGATCGCCATGCATCCTGAGTACCAAGAAAAAACTACATTCCTCACCCCAATAGGAACCTACTACTATAAGGTTATGCCTTTTGGGCTGAAGAATGCAGGGGTAACTTAACAAAGACTGGTCACGTCTATGTTCAATGAGCAACTCGGCCACACTATGGAAGTGTACATTGATGACATGGTGGTCAAGTCCAGAGAAGAGCAAACCCATCTAGCCGATCTAAAAGAGACGTTCGGCATTTTGCGCAAATACAAAATGAAGCTGAATGCTTCCAAATGTGCATTTGGGATCGGCTCCGAGAAGTTCTTGGGTTACATTGTCAACCACCAGGGAATCGAGGCCAACCCGAGGCAAATCACAGCAATCTTGGAACTCGGCTCCCCTCGTTTAGTAAAAGAGGTTCAAAAGTTGATGGGGATGGCCGCCGCACTCAACAGGTTCATCAGTCGGTCTACAGATCGCTGCCGACAATTCTTCCGTACACTACGGCAGGGCAAGGCTTTTGAATGGTTAGCCGAATACGAAGCCGCTTTCAACAGCCTCAAGACTTACCTCCGCTCAGTACCACTCTTGACAACACCTACTGCTGGTGACCCGCTCATTTTGTATCTAGCAGTTTCTGACAGGGCCGGCAGCGCCGTACTGATAAAGGAAGAGCTGGGGAAGCAGTGATCAGTGTATTATGTGAGCAAGGCAATGGTTGACGCTGAAACACGCTACCTTCCGCTGGAAAAACTTATCCTAGCCCTAGTCATGGCTGCAAGAAAATTGATGCATTACTTCCAAGGACATAGCATTGGTGTGCTAACAGATTATCCCCTCCGATCAGTACTACAAAATGCTTGGACCAATAAAGCCTCCAGATTCGGAGTGCCCTTCGTGGATATCACGATTGGCCAATTAAAGTCTCCGGATTCGGAGCCCTATTGGCGAATGACGCCTTTGGGCCGATAAAGCCTCCGGATTCGGAGCGCCCTTCGTGGATATCACGATTGGCCAATTAAAGTCTCCGGATTTGAAGTCCCATCGGTGAATGACGCCCTTGGGCCGATAAAGCCTCTGAATTCGGAGCGCCCTTCGTGGATATCACAATTGGCCAATTAAAGTCTCCAGATTTGGAGCCCCATCGGCGAATGACGCCTTTGGGCCGACTACGACTCCGGATTCGGAGCGCCCTTCGTGGATATCATGATTGGCGAAATAAAGACTCCAGATTCGGAGCCCCTTTGGCGCATGATGCCTTTGGGCCGACTAAGACTCCGAATTCGGAGCACCCTTCGTGGATATCACGATTAGCCAAATAAAGACTTTGAATTCAGAGCCCCTTTGGCGCATGACGCCTTTGGGCCGACTAAGACTCTGGATTCGGTGCGCCCTTCGTGGATATCACGATTGGCCAATTAAAGTCTCCGGATTCGGAGCCCCATCAGCGAATGACGCCTTTGGGCCGAAAAAGCCTCCGGATTCGGAATGCCCTTCGTAGATATCACGATTGGCCAAATAAAGACTCCGGATTCGAAGCCCCTTTGGCGCATGACGCCTTTGGGCCGACTAAGACTCCGGATTCGGAGCGCCCTTCGTGGATATCACGATTGCCCAATTAAAGTCTCCGGATTCGAAGCCCCATCGGCGAATGACGCCTTTGGGCCGAAAAAGCCTCGGAATTCAGAGCGCCCTTCGTGGATATCACGATTGGCTAAGACTCCAGATTCGGAGCCCTTTTGGCACATGACGCCTTTGGGCTAACTAAGACTCCGGATTCAGAGCGCCTTTCGTAGATACCACGATTGGCCAAATAAAGACTCTGAATTCTGAGCCCCTTTGGCGCATGACACCTTTGGGCCGACTAAGACTCTGGATTCGGAGCGCCCTTCATGAATATCACGATTGGCTAGATAAAGACTCCGGATTCGGAGCCCCATCGGCGAATGACGCCTTTGGGCTGAAAAAGCCTCCGGATTCGGAGCGCCCTTCGTGGATATCATGATTGGCCAAATAAAGACTCTGGATTCGGAGCCCCATCGGCGAATGATGCCTTTGGGATGAAAAAGCCTCTGGATTCGGAGTGCCTTTCGTGGATATCACGATTGGCCAAATAAAGACTCCGGATTTGAAGCCCCATAGGCGAATGACGCCTTTGGGCCAAAAAGCCTTCGGATTCGGAGCGCCCTTCGTGGATATCACGATTGGCCAAATAAAGACTCTGGATTCGAAGCCCCATCGGCGAATGATGCCTTTGGGCCAAAAAAGCCTCCAGATTCGGAGCCTCATCGGCGCATGACAACTTATGCCGATCAATGTTTATACAATTATCTCAATGTTTATATAATGTTTATACATTTGTTCAAACATTTATACAATGAAACAAATATATATATATATATATATGCAAACACGCGTGTGCCGAATAAAAATTACAACGAAACAAACAGTTGATATAGACAATGTACTATTATCCAAATTAAAGCCTCCGGATTCGGAGCCCCTTTGGCGCATGACGCCTTTGGGCCGACTAAGACTTCGGATTCAGAGCGCCCTTCGTGAATATCACGATTGGCCAATTAAAACTCTGGATTCGGAGCCCCATTGGCGCATGACGCTTTTGGGCCGATTAAAAGCTTCCGAATTCGAGGTTCCTTCGTACAAGCCATATGAACAAAGGCTGAAATGCATATTCAAAATGGAATAGTTCAAGCCGTATAAGCAAAGGCTGAAATATACTTATTCAAAAGGATGAAATATGTGTCTAAAACATGTGAACAATCAAAGTAAGTAAATACACTACAAATTGAAGAGTACGCTACAAATTGAAAGCAAAACATTTTATTCGATCAACCAATAATTACATAATTTTAGACGCAATCTGCGTTTGAGCATTACAATGAATATTTTTATGCGGCGTCTCCCTCATCATCACTCTTTTCGACTTCAAAGGCGGAGAAGGGAAACTGCTCACGTTGGTACAGCGGCAACGCCAAATCAACACCCTTTGCTCGGAGAGCCTCCGTGGCTTGAAGTCCCGCGATCCAGTCGTGCCTAAAGCCCCAGTTCTCGCATTGGCAGACCTCCTCTGCAAGTTTCTCTTTTGTTTTGTCGATCCCAACCTTTCAACCCGTATAGAAGCCTTGCTCATAACCCATGGCCCTCACATTTTCTACGGCAAACATGCTTGTCGTATCTCGGTCGGCGATGGCGTGACTCAATAGCTGTTGGGTCACCCTCTCCTCCACGATCGGGTTAGATTGACCTGCCACACGTGGCTTGACAGCTTTAGCCTTCCTGAGCTTCTTAAGCTCACGCTCAGCTTTCTCCTCTCGAGCCTCCAAATTGCGAATATGTTCATCCTTTTTCTCTATCTCCCGTCGCGCAGCGCGTAGGCGCATGCCGACTTCATAGGCGGTGTACAGACCCTTCAACACCCCATGGATACCTTCTCGAAACACTTTGAAATCTTGTCGTCCAACCATCAATTGTTAGACTTCCAGGGAAAAGATCTGTCGAGCGAACTCTATCGCTACACCCAGATCATTAACGATGGAATCTGCCTTAGTCATCGATTTATTCCCCATGAACACCGCAAAGCTCAATGGTCATGGCATCGCGTCTGGCTCATTCCTCGGTCGTGGTCACGGGGAGCTTCCCCGTTGCTGTTTCTCTTTTCGGGGTGATCTGCTTCGACGGCTTGGGGGCTGACATTTTTCCCTTTCCTTGGACGTCCTTCTTCCCATGCGCGTAGGCTCGCTGCTGCGATTCATTGCAGTGTCTAGCTCAACCAGCGTTCGTCCTTCTCCTTTACTGTTGAAGAACAGTCTCTTTGACATTTGAACTTGCCCCAAGCTAGTTTAAATCGAGTCTGAATAAAAATAAGGGGAGTCACTGGCGCGAACTCACCCCATTTATTCGTATATATGCAGCGCCCCCGAGGCGACGTCTGCCAAACGCCAGAAGCCAAATGCCGATCAACAGAGGCCTCAGCCATTCCACGAACTAGGCCTATTCGGCTTATGAAGCTCGTGCACTGGCTGGGGCAAGGGCAGATTTATTAATCTAATCGGCCAAGTATTTAAGCCCAATGCCGATCTATTTATGCCGCAGCCATTCCACGAACTAGGGTGATTCGGCTTATGAAGCTCGTGCACTGGCTAGGGCAAGGGTAGTTTTATTAATCTGATCGGCCAAGTATTTAAGCCCAATGCCGATCGATTTATGCCGCAACCATTCCACGAACTAGGGTGATTCGGCTTATAAAGCTCGTGCACTGGCTGGGGCAAGGATAGATTTATTAATCTGATCGGCCGAGTATTTAAGCCCAATGCCGATCGATTTATGCCATAGCCATTCCATGAACTAGGGTGATCCGGCTTATGAAGCTCGTGCACTGGCTGGGACAAGGGAAAATTTATTAATCTGATCGGCCAAGTATTTAAGCCCAATGCCGATCGATTTATGCCGCAGCCATTCCACGAACTAGGGTGATTCGGCTTATAAAGCTCGTGCACTGGCTGGGGCAAGGGCAGATTTATTAATCTGATCGGCCAAGTATTTAAGCCCAATGCCGATCGATTTATGCCGCAACCATTCCACGAACTAGGGTGATTCGGCTTATGAAGCTTGTACACTAGCTGGGGTAAGGGCAGATTTACTAATATGATCGGCCAAGTATTTAAGCCCAATGCCGATCGATTTATGCCGCAGCCATTACACAAACTAGGCCTATTCGGCTTATGAATCTCGCACTTGATACTTGGTATTTAAGCTTAATGCCGATTGATACTTGGTATTAAAAACAAAGTGTAGCCATTTTGCATTCGAGAGCAATATCATTCACCAATAACAAAATTTAGCACAGATAACAGCAAGGCAAAAAATGAAATTTTCATTAGGAAATTGGGCACAAATTGTAGCAATTTTACACATGAAAATTACCAAACAAAAAGCTGTAAAAATACATTCGAAAACTCCTAAAACAAAACAACAAAAAGGTATTGCTCTAGCACAAAAAGGTGTCGCCCAAATTAATCCTCGGAGTCAGACTCCAGCGGCGCAATATCCACTTGCTCGTATGGAATTAGCATAGCCAATGTCACATCAGCAGTAGCAAGGGCTTTGAGCCAGCCGTGTTTGAATCCCCGATTCTCAAATTTGGGGACTTCGTCTACATATTCGGCAAAGGTAGCACTTTCCCGGCCTCGAATGCCTTAGAAGCCTCCGATTCAGCTACTTCCTTCGCCGCCTTTACTTCCTCAAACTCAGTATAGCGACCCCGGTCTTTTCCCAGTTAGTTGTTGTATCTGGACTTATGTTCCGTAGATCTCGTTGTTATAAAATTGTTGTTGTTGTCCTTTCCCAGAACTAGCACTCGGTACTGGAAAAGACGGACCTAGGGTTGGTAGTGTTGTGCCACCGGGGTATGATCCGCGAGGGCGAAGTGAGTTGAATGGTCTTCTTGCTAGCCTTTTGAGTAGTGAGTGTGATGAGGCCCAGACTGTGTTGCCGAGAGTGATTTGTGAGTACTCGGACGTCTTTCCTGAGGATCTTGTTAGTTTGCCACCTCATCGAGAGATTGAGTTCTCTATTGATCTAGTGCCCGGCACGGCGCCGATTTCTATGGCACCTTACCATTTTGCCCCAGCTGAGTTAGTTGAGTTGAAGATTCAGCTCCAGGAGTTGTTAGATAAGGGCTATATTCGTCCTAGTGTTTCGCCGTGGGGAGCACCGGCCCTCTTTGCTAAAAAGAAATGTGGTGCTTTGAGACTCTGTATTGATTACCGGAAGTTGAATCGGGCTACGGTTAAGAACAAGTACCCTATGCCTCGTATAGATGATCTGTTCGATCAGTTAAAGGGTTCCCGTTGTTTCTCTAAGATAGACTTGAGATGGGTTACCACCAATTGAGAGTCAGGGAGGAAGATATTCCGAAGACGGCATTCTGTACGCGGTATGGCCACTATGAGTTTCTGGTGATGCCATTTGGGCTCACCAATGCACCGGTAGTGTTTATGGATTTGATGAACCGGATCTTCTGGGAATTCTTAGACCGTTTTGTTGTCATTTTCGTAGACGACATTCTGATTTATTCACCTTTGGAGGAGGAGCACGAGGAACACTTGAGAGTGGTGCTTGAGTTACTTAGAGCCCATAAGCTTTATGCTAAGTTTGGGAAATGTGAGTTCTGGCTAGAAGAGGTGAAGTTTTTAGGCCATGTAGTTTCCGGGGAAGGGGTGTCTGTTGATACATCCAAGATAGAGGCAGTGCAAGATTGGGCACAGCCTAAGAGTGTGTTTGAGATCCGCAGTTTTCTGGGATTAGCTGGGTACTATCGTCGGTTTGTGAAGGATTTCTCCAGGTTAGCTTCACCGTTGACTAGATTGACTCGGAAAGGAGTCAAATTTGTATGGAATGAGACTTGCGAAAAGTCGTTTCAGGAGTTGAAGGTTAGATTGACCACCGCTCCGGTCTTAATTATTCCGGAGAGAGGGTTGGGTTATGCAGTCTATTATGATGCCTCACGAGAGGGTTTAGGTTGTGTGTTGATGCAAGAAGGGAAGGTAGTTGCTTATGGCTCACGTCAGTTAAAAATACACGAGAAGAATTACCCTACCCATGACCTAGAGTTAGCAGCTGTGATCTTTGCCTTGAAGATTTGGAGGCATTACCTTTATGGTGAGAGGTTTGAGGTATTCTCGGATCATAAAAGTCTGAAATATCTGTTTACACAGAAAGACTTGAACTTGAGGCAGAGGAGGTGGATGGAGTTCATTGAGGATTATGACTTCGAATTACATTATCATCCGGGGAAGGCCAATGTGGTGGCCGATGCCCTTTGCAGGAAATCTGTTGGTGACGTAACTAGTATAGCCATCCGGGAATGGGAGATGTTGGGTGCACTTGGGGAGTTTGATTTGCTTCTAGGCGAATCCGTTGAGGCTGCGGCCTTGTTTTCTGTTGTTGTGCAGCCTACACTTGTGACTTGAGTGTTAGAGGCACAGAGAGGTGACCTTGAGGTGGAATCTCTCCGAGAGAAGATTTCCAGTGGGAAGGTTGAGAAGGGTTTGACGGTGTATCCCGACCAGAGCGTGAGATACCGAGACCGTATGTTTGTGCCGGAGTCTTGCCGAGAGGAAGTACTCCGAGAGTTTCATCATTCACGTCTTGCGGTGCATCCAGGAGGCACTAAGATGTATCAGGATTTGGGTCGCCAGTTTTGGTGGCGGGGTATGAAGAGAGATGTAGCAGCTTTCGTATCTAAATGCCTTACTTGTCAGCAAGTGAAGGCCGAGCATCAGAGGCCAGCGGGTTTGTTGCAACCCTTGCCTATTGCCGAGTGGAAGTGGGAGCATGTCACTATGGACTTCGTTGTAGGTCTTCCGAGGACTCAGCGGGGTAGTGATGCTATTTGGGTGGTTGTGGACCAGTTGACTAAGTCGGCGCATTTCATTCCTATGCGCGTGAGAGATTCAGTAGACCATCTTGCCGACTTGTATGTTCGGGACATAGTGAGGTTGCACGAGGTCCCAGTGACGATCGTCTCAGATAGAGACCCTCGTTTTACTGCTAGGTTGTGGCAAAGTTTGCAGAGTGCCTTGGGCACTAAGTTGACCCTTAGCACGGCTTATCACCCTCAGACTGACGGGCAGTCCGAGCGTACTATTCAGATCCTTGAGGATATGCTTCGGGGTTGTGTTCTTGATTTCAGTGGGTCGTGGGAGAGGCACTTGCCCTTAGTGGAGTTTGCCTACAACAACAGTTTCCAGTCTAGTATCGGTATGGCACCATTTGAGGCCTTGTATGGCCGACCGTGTAGGTCTCCAGTTTGTTGGGCCGAGGTGGGTGATGCACCTTTGTTGGGTCCGGAGTTGGTGAAGGAAACGACAGAGAAAGTTGAACTTATCCGTAAGAGGCTTGTTACAGCCCAGAGTCGTCTGAAATCTTATACCGACCGTAGGAGGAGACGTTTGGTGTTTGAGGTGGGTGATCATGTCTTTCTGAAGATATCACCTAGGCGGGGATTAATGAGATTTGGGAAGAGCGGGAAGTTGTCCCCTCGGTTTATTGGTCCTTTTGAGATCCTTGAGAGGATTGGCGAGGCTGCTTATCGTTTAGCTTTGCTGCCGCAGTTATCCAGAGTACATGACGTGTTTCATGTGAGTATGTGTAGACACCCCATTTTTGACCGTCCTCAAGACTTGGACGTCACCGTTGGAACACTCGGTGATTATCCTTGTTTGTGTTCGTTTGGAGTTCCCGGAGGTCTCGGCTACGCGCCTTGCCTCAGGATCTCCGAACTCGACCGTTTTGTGTCTGGTTTTGCACCAAACACTTGTGTTTTGCCTTGGAGGGGCAGGGAATGCCTTGTGAGGCATCCCCACACATCACCGGCAGTGGCTAGAGGCCACCAGCCGCGTTTTGTTGCCATCGGCAATGTATATTGCCGGTCGGCACTCTTTGTTGCCGGTCGGCAGTCAATTTTGTCAAAATGACACTTTTGGCCAGCCGACTACTGTCCAGCTGCTTTTGAAGATATTTTAAAACAGCTGTAGTGCATTTTGTTCCCCTCCATACACGTGTATGGAGGGATGCCCTCCTTGTAAGCTTGTTTGACAAGCTTTACAAGATTGTTGCCTATAAGAGAAGGCCTCTTCTCTTGGCTTTAGGGTTAGAAAATTTTGGTTAGAGAGGTGTGAGAGAAGCTCTGGTTTTAGGGTTAGGGTAAATACATATATCCTATCTCTCTTTATCTCTCTTGTGTGTATTCTAGGTGCTTTGTGTCTTACTATTGCACATTAGCACATAGTGTTTCACCTTCTCTTGGCTACTGAGGTTCTAAGGGCTTGTTCTTGCTGTTCTTGGCTGGATTGGAGCTCAAGGAGACAACAAGGACATCATTTGTGAAGGTGGTCTTCAAGGGTAAGAAACTTCCCTTTTATTCCCCATTTTTGCATCCTATTTCTACCTATCTTAGAGCTGTTTTTGTGTTTAGTGTATAACATAAAAAAGTTCTGTTTTTTAGCCCTCTTGATTGTTTGTTAAGAGTGTTTTGTGCTTTGGGGAAGTTTGACCCCTCTTAGGCCTTGTAAGGCCCTTGTTTTGTGCCATTTTGTGCAAGTTTCGAGACTTTGGTGTTTGGGCCTCTTCACCACTGAAATCTTGAGGGATTTCAGTGGTGGAGATGGTGCCTTGAAGTCTCCAAAAGGGGAGGGCCACCCCCTCTCCTTGGTGTCCTTGAAAAGGACCTATTTTGCTTCCTTAATGAGCCTCATGTTTGAGTGTGTGTCGATCATGTCTAGGCTGTTTTCCATGATTATATTGCTCTAATATAACATTGTTGTGTGTTGGTTTTGGTACACCATGCATGCTTAGCATACCTACCATGTAATGCCTTGTTGTTCCCTTTATATGCCTTAGGTTGTTAGCCTTTGTTCTAGCATGTTTTGGGCTTGACTTTGTGAAGATTTTGTGCTTATTATGCCATGTTTTAGCTCTGTCCATAGTCATTTGGGTCAATCTTGGCATGCTTAGTATACCCCCTTTGCATTGTAGCTTGTATGCTTCAAGTAGGTGCATGTGTAGTATGCATTGCCTTCATCATTTCAATGGTTTGGAACCATTTAAGATGTTATTTCAGTCCCTTTAACATGCTTGTATGTTTGCCTTGCATGCCTCTTTAATGCTTTAAAAGCTTGTGTTGAATGCTCCATGTTTTGGTCATGATGCATGCTTTTGAATTCAAGTCATTTAGATGCCATCTAAGTGGACTTTTGGGCCATGTTCTATGTGTTAAAACTCTGTTTTTGGTCATTCAAGTTATGCCATGTGTGGTTGTGTCAAGTGTAGTCCATTACCTCTTTGGTGAGCCTTGAGTGCTTGGACCATTTTGCATGCTTTGCTTGGTTTATTTAGTTGGTTTGGAACCTTCTATAACATGATTTTCAAAGCTTGTGTTGCACGCCATATGTCCATGATAGCCTCTTTTAAGTGTGCTTAAGAGTTGCCTTGTTTATGCCTAAGTGTTGGAGCATGAGCGCTTGCATGTTTGTTTGCATTTTGGCCTTCACTTCCATGGTTTTGGCCACTGTTTTAGGCCTATTTGGAGTTGCCTAAATCATGTTTAAGTCCATCATTTGCTTGGTTTGCATTGCCTCATGTTTGCTTGTATGCTTGCATAAGTGTCTTGCCATGCCACGTTGCATACTAGCTAACATGCCTAGGTTGCGTTGCATCTTGCATGCATGCCTTGTTCCTTGACTTGGTGATAGGAATTGGGCCTTGTTTTGTTTGTTTGGTTTGCATTGCATTTGACATGAAAGTGCACAAATTGGTTCTTTGGGCCATCATGCATGGAAATGCGTGATTGGTGGTCCAAGAACCAAGAACCATGTTCCTTTGAGTCATACACATGATAAGGGACTTGGTTGGTGCATAAATGGCTTGAATTACATTGCCATGCAAGTTGTGTCCTCTGCTGCTATGAGTTGCAGGTTCTGCAGGAATTTATTGCCGACCGGCAGTGTTAAGTGCCGACCGGCAATCAATTGGTGGCCGATGGATGAATCTTGTGCCGATGACCACACCCCGAAGCCGGTGGTAATTCTACTCAGCCGGTGGTATCCCCCAGTGTCCTGAGAGGCATTTCTGAGACTTTGGCAGTTTTCAGATGGGCAGAGCAGGGAAAACAGGGGCAGACTATGCATGGCAGCGCAATTCCGAGCAAGTCCCGAGTGTGTGTTGCATTTGGCTCTCCTCTCGAGGCGATTTACTGTTTTAATTAGATTAATTAATTTGTTTAATTAATTTAACGGGTCTATAATATTTAATTAGCTTGCGTAGTTAATTAATTTGTATATTCTTTCGGTCCTTCCGGGCGAGGGCGAATTTGTAATAAGTGTGGGTGCGTGTGTGTACATGTCTTCCAATCCCCACTTCTTTCTCCCTTTTACTTACCTGCTTTGATGGTTAGTATTAGGGCATATTTAAATTAGCATAACAGTATGATAGCATGTTTGCATTCATCTGTTTCGCATGCACCGGGCTCGGTACATCATACAAACTGCATTGTACTTTCAATTCCAAATTGAATACATGATAGTTGTAGCATTTTCACATGCCATTTTAGGGTTAGCCGAGCCTACTCTAACTGCATTCTGTATGTGTTGCATTAGCCACTTAACATGAACTAGGACATGCATGTTGGCTAACTAGTTTCTTGTTTTGGCACGGAGTACTAGGTAAGCTTTTATGCTTTAGCATATCGCATGCGTGTGAGTGTTAACATGACAGTATGCTTACCATGTGACTAAATGCTTATATGAGATAAACTGTCTGATTGCCTGTGGGTGAAGGTTGGATTGTTTGAGTTGGAAAAACTCGTTGAAATCCGTGTTTTAGCCTACTTGCGAGTAGCAAAATCCAAAGCATTTTCAAAACAAATGGACATGCAATGCTTGTTTCCAAATTAGGCGATCTAGTCTATACTTGTTTGCTGTGCGCATAACATAGTAATTCTAGGCTAATAACTGGAATAAGAGCACATAACGTTTTCAAAATCGGATATCATGGTTAGTAGAGGCCGGTCTTCGGACCGGGCGAAAGGGGGTGCTCATAGCTGACCTTCCCCGATCGTACCCAAGCTCCCGAGCCAAGACCACTTTGGTGATGACGGACACGTGGCCTTCGGCACCGAGTCAGGGTTTCCTAAATTTTCCCATTTTAAAAAATATTTAGGTGGCGACTCTGTATCTGGCAAAGCAGTCCATGTTTGGCACTTCTTTTCAAAATCTGTTTTTCTCAAAACGATTTGCCAGAGTTGGACTCTTTGGTTCAGATTAAGAACCGTAACAAACGAAAGGGAGTCCGAACTGTAGCGAGGTCCCACGCGGGCGTTGTTACAGTATGCTTCGGAAGTATGAGCCGGATCCATCGCATGTATTGGATTGGAGCAACTTAGTAGTAGATGAGGATGTCTCGTATGAGGAGAGACCGGTTCGGGTCTTGGATAGGCGAGATCAAGTTTTGCGCGGCAAGACCATCCCTTTGGTAAAAGTTTTGTGGAAACATCACGGAGTGGAGGAAGCCACTTGGGAGCGTGAGTTGGAAGTCCGCGAGAAATATCCGGACTTGTTTGTTGATGTGTAATCATGTATTGAGATTTTGTAATTTTAATGAACTTTAAGAACATTATATATATGTCTTAAGTTGGAAAACATTGAAAATGTTTTGGTTTAATGGAAGTTTAATGGAACATTGCATATGTTGATTATATTGTAGAATTTGAGTTATATCACGAAATTGAATATGATATGGAAATTGAATCATGTATATTGAAAACTGTTGAAATTGAACGAAAATTGCATGTTGATAATGCAGGTTGATATATATATATATTGTGAGATGCCTCTTGATAAGAGATGAAATGACCAGTATTGGGTCAAGTTGTTTATTATTGTAATGTAATATTGTGGAATATGAGAAAAACCTGTTTTTGAAAACTTATACTTAATTTCGGGGACGAAATTCTTTAAGGGGGGAGGTTATAGCGACCCCGGTCTTTTCCCAGTTCGTTGTTGTATCCGGACTTATGTTCCGTAGATCTCGTTGTTATAAAATTGTTGTTGTTGTCCTTTAATTCCTTATTCTTGAGTTATAGGATGTTTTGGGCAGGTTGGTTGCAGGTTGGTTGCAGGTTGGTTGGGTTGGAAACCTAGTGTTGCTGTCCAGATTTTTGGACTTTCGCTCGAGCGAGGAGTTGGTCGCTCGAGCGAGCTTTTGTTTTTGGTCCTTCACTCGAGCGAGGGTTTTGTCGCTCGAGCGAGATTAGAGTTTTGTGTCTGGTGGCTCGAGCCATGGTTTCTTCGCTCGAGCGAGCGATTGCGTCTAGTTTAGACCTGAAAGTTGTATTTCTTCGCTCGAGCGAGCGAGGTGTATGTTTTCGAGTTCTTCGCTCAAGCGAGCATTATGTCGCTCGAGCGTGCTTCTGGGTTGCAGACCTGAAGCTTCGAGTTCTTGGCTCGAGCGAGACTTTCTTCGCTCGTGCGAGGCTTTCTTGTGTCTGGTCGCTCGAGCGACCAATCCTTCGCTCGAGCGAGCCTGTCAGGTTTAAATACACAGCAGCGGTTTTTAAAACACTTTTTCATCCTCTTTTTGATTCCAAAACCCTAGGTCCGTCTTCTCTCTCCCTCCACTCACCTTCTCTCTTAGGTTTCATCTAGTTTTAGGGTGTTTCTACCCTAGGCTCTTTATTAAAAAGATAGAGGGGGTTGAGGGCTTCGTTTTAATCTGAACGTTTGGTGGTTTGGAGCACTTTGGATTTTGGGTCATCATCTCCATCTTCTCCATTCGAGTTCTTCTCTTCGAGGTAGGGATTTCCTACTCCATATTATAAGTTTTGTCCTAAGTTTTGGTATTTTGATATGTTGGGGGTTGTTTGGTAATTTTGGGAAAAACCCTAGTGGTTGAAATAAATTAATCTGTATAATTAATTTAGGGAAAAATGTGGAATTGAGTTTAATTCATGGAATTGGGGAATTTAGTGATTTAATGGTGTAGTTGGTTAGTTTAATTACTTACCTATGAAAATGTTAAATTTACATTTATTGATACATTTATTTCTTGTTTAGAAATAACTGTTTTGGGCTATCGGTGGAGGATAGTCGTAATTGTTGTAGACATTGCATGTGGATTAGGGAAAACTGAAACTAATCACATTGGTTAAGTCATTGATTTTGACTGTTGAATTAATACAGAAATATGTGTATTGATTGTGTATTGTATATGACAAGTGTTTAATACTTTGTATATACATTTTGTTTGGGAGAAGATAGGGGATGTACTCCATGGTTTGAGGAAAGATAGGGGATAGACTCTCAAACTAGTTTAGGAGGAGAAAGGGGATGGACTCCATTAGTACTACTACTATGTGTACTTATTGAATTATGGAAGTGTTTTTACACGTTATCAATACATCACTAAAATGTGTATCAAACTGGAAGTATGGAAGTGTTTTGGTATGAGCCTTAGTCTCATTTAAATTTGTTGATGTTGGAAGTAATGTTAATGTGAGATGTAGTCTCACTGTTATAGTTTGGCCAGGTTCTGAGCCATATTGGAATAAATGGAAAGTTGAACAAATAATGAGAAGTGAAACGTGTCATGGACATGATTGTTATGGAAATGTATGATAATGAAATCGGTAATTGGTGTTAACCATCTATTGAATGCTATTGCTTTATTCAATGCTTATATTTGGTTTAGTATATTTCTACTGGGCTGTGGCTCACCCTATACGGGAACATCATTTTCAGGTCCAGGTGATGTGCTACCTCCAAGGAATTAGCTTGGAAGGATTTAGAGTTGAAGACTCTATTTAGATTAGTTGTTATTTCAGTTTATTTGATATTACATGTAAATGCCAGCCAAGGGCTAAATTTGTAGTTGAGTTAGTATTCACATTTTTGTGCCCAAGTGTTAAGGTTGGAAAGATGTAAGCCCATAGGGCATTTATTTTGATGTTACATGTGATATCCTTCAATAATGATACTCTGATGAATGAGATAATGATTGGTTTTCTTTTATCAATGCATGCTACTGTTATATATTATGGGTTTATTTTGAGGGCGTTACACTCAGCCTCCAGTTTGGAGACCTCCTCCTGGGCCAATTTCAGCGCCTCTTCGCTCGCGTCCGCCCTCTTCTCGGCGGCTAACCTCAGTTCATCCGCATTCCGTGCCTTCTCCATCTCAACTTCGGCCCGTGCGCCTTCCATCTTCACCCTTAAAAGCCTTGAACTCGGCCCAGCTCCTTTGGCCCTCAACTTCCGTTTGAAGACGGCCGAGCTGTTCGATGGCGTCATGATGGTGACGGCCCATCTCCGCTATTCTTCCGACGGTCTGCAAAATAGGAAGTTAAAACCAAAATAGTATTTGCATAAAGTGAAAAGACAAAGTCAAGATATATACCAAAAGTGCCGATTGCGCGGCCAATGCTATTGCAACCAGATCCGGCTCCGCCTGGAAAGTCGCCTTGTCAGCCGGTAGTGAAATGGACGTAGCGATGCTGAGAGCGACCGTTGGATCCTTAATTACCGAAGCATCAGAGGGGATCGGCATATTTTTTATCTTCTGGTGAATAACGAAAGGCACGATCACATCTGATTCCTCTAAACGAGGTCGCTTGTCAGCGCGGTTATCTTCTGAGCCGGCCTCAACCTCAGCAGGGCATTTCTCTGCCCTTCGTTCAGCCTCATGATCGGCTTACACAGCCAACTCGGCCTCGGCACTTCAGTTTTCTGTCGTTCCCTCCTCAATAACAGGCAAGGAGGGCTGGGATTCGCTAACAGGCAGGGAGGGCTGAGATTCGGTGGCAGGAGGCACTCCAGCCCGAATGGCCTCTGTCCTTCGCCGTGCTGCCATCCTTTCTGCGTTCGCCTTCTTGGCAAGTTGTGTGAGGCTTAACCCAGCCATATCTTTGGGGTACGCGCCGAGAAGGTCCTCTAGATTGTGAAAAATATCGTCAAATGGAGGGTCCTCTCGGCCCAAAGTGGACGGAGGTAAGGCTGAGTTGAGGCCGGCTTCCTCAAAGGCTAACTTCAAAGCCTCGTCGACTTTGGTTTCGGACTGATCAGACTCGGCAACCTCAGCTACTTCTAGCCGTTCCGAATCGGACCCCTCGAAACCGACTTGCCTCAAATTTTTGAAATCAGTCAAGATAAGGGCGGTAAGAAACTCCTCACCCTTTGGAACTGAGATGTTTTTTGCCGCCGAGAAGGTCGTATAGGTTGGCTCGTAGCAGAGAAGAACGTGGGCCGCCCTCCCTTGTTTTTGAAGACTCGGCTGGCCGAAATATCTGTGTGCAACCTTGATTTCTGAAAGAACGGCATTGTCAATTGAAGTTAAGACTTTCTTCAAATCGTTCCCTGCACAAGTAAAACCATGAGGTCTCGAAAATGAAGCTTTGAAAATATAACAAAAAAACAAATAAAAGAAGCTACACGGCCACCTGGTTCGCCCCTCCGCCTAGGAATAGGATTGAAGCGATCCTCGCCTTTGCCGAACTCCCAATTACCTTGGACAACGACCATAACATCATCGACTCACTTTCCAAAGCTGGAAAGTAACGCCTATGCCGACCAGAAGACTTGGCCAAGGCATAACAACACCGAATAGCAAGAATGCTGAGGTTAATCCTAAGGCGACGATTTAGTGCGATAATTCCCATTACGATTCTAAAAAAGTTGACATTGGGTTAGGAAGGGATTAAACCCCAATGGCAAAGCACAGCCCTAAGGAATGGGTGAAGGGAAAAACGGACTCCACCCTTTGCGATCGACAGGAGAGAGAAGACAATCGTGGTTTCATCAACCCTCTCCATATCGAGGGTGTCGTCTGTCACAAGTGACAGACGAACGTCATCAGGAACGGAGAAATGGCGTCGAAAGCTAGAGATTCGATCCGAGGAAAGGAGATCTTTTAAATGTTTTGCCATTTCTTTCAGTCTATAGGATCGTGCTAAGCCAAAAACAAAGCAAGAGAAAAGATTCAGGGCAGAGAGAGAGAGAACTTACAAAAGACAAAGAGTATGGTGAAGAAAAGGAAGTTGTAGAAGTAATTCGGAATGCAGTCCAGCGACGAGTGTCAAAAAGTGTGTATGTATTTGAAAAGACGTCCAAATTTTAAATCACAATAAATAGAAGTGTACGAAGGGGCAGAAAGTTGAAGTGATAACCGAGAAGCGTGTGCTCAGACATTTGCATTGGAATGAGGTCAGCCGCCGAATTTCGGCTGACTTTTTGAGTCCGAAACTAAACACTCCAGCCAACTGTCGTTAGTGGAGTGCTTGGGGGGCAATTGTGAGGGCCGAATATTGGGAGTCACAAATATGCCGAATAGTCAAACTCTGGGTCGAAATATATAGCATTCGGCGCCATCTCACACGCTCGAACCCTATCCTATTCGGCCTAATAGCCGGTCGAGCAAGGGGCCGAGTGAAAAGCGATTTGTTACAGTTGAAACCGAATAGAGAATTGAGACTGGACTCAATCCCGAGGCCCAAGAAAGAAAAGATATAAATAGAAGAACATCAGTCAGGAAGAGGTATGTGAGAACTATTGTGCTTAACTTAGAATACAAGTAATCCTGAGTGCAGAGACTAACTTGCTCGTCAGAGTGCTAATTCCGGCACCCCCGACCGGAGTGTTTATTCATTTTCAGGTGACTAGCAGAGGATCACTAGTCTCCCCCAGGATCAGAAGAGTATTTCCAAACCACTTCTCCACAATATGTTATGGGTATTTTGAAATCATGAATTCAATAGAAGCATTGTATGTGTTTTAAGAATATGGAATATGGTGTGTTGTTTTACTTTTGGGAACATGGTGTATATATTGAATAAAGTTTGGAAATGAACTTAGGTTTGATTTAAACATTGTAAATGTTTTGAAAATTGTAATTGGCACGCTTGAAACTAGAACTTCTATATCAAATTGATGAAAATGGATGACCGAAGAGTGGGTCATGGTGTTGAACTTGTTAGAATAATGTTGCTATGAATGGTTTAATAATGTTTTTGAAATGAGATTTGTAATTTCAGGGACAAAATTCTTTAAGAGGGGGAGGTTATAGCGATCCCGATTTTGACCCGATTCTTGTGGTATCCCGAACTCGAGTTTAATGCTTTCATATTGTTGTTTACCTCTTGTTCTCCTTGTATCTCTTTAGAATTGGCTTTTGGGTTGTTATGATTGTGTTTGGGCAGGTTGATCGCTTGTTTTTCAAACCTTGTGTTGCCCAGAATTTTGGTCCTCCGCTTGAGCAGTTATTCTTGTGCTCGAACGGGCTTTGTAAATTTTGCTCCTCTGCTTGAGCGGCACTTATTACGCTCGAGCGGGCTTTGTGAATTCTTAGTACTTTGTAGGTCTACAAAACAACTGGGAGAGTGTTTTCTACGCTCGAGCGAGCAGGCGCTCGAGCGATCCTTTTCTGCACTCGAGCGTTGGTTTATGGTCTGCAAAACTTCTGGATGTGTGTATTCTGCGCTCGAGTGGGTCTCTTCTTGCGCTCGAGCGAAACAACTTATTGTGTCTAACGCTCGAGCGTCAACTCTTCCGCTCGAGCGGACTGTGCGTATATTAGATTGTAAAAATGACTTTTTACATCACTTTTTGATATCTTTTCACTCACAAACCCTAGACCAGCTCCCTCTCTCTCTAAAATTTAACTTCTCTCTACAAATACACCTAGATCTAGGGATCTCTCTACCCTACTCTCTTTGATAAAGAGGTAGAGCATTCTGTGGGTTTCCATTTGGTCCGAATAAAGTCGAGTTTGGGCATATTTGAGGTTTCTCCACTTCTCCTTTGGGCTTCTACACTTGAGGTAGGGACTTTTCTACACTTTGTTATGGTTTTTAACTTAGTTATTTGTGGTTGTGTAACAATGATGGGTTTTGGGAGTATTATGGACTAACCTAGTGTTTGGAATATAAAATCAAAAGAGGGGTTTTGAGAAATGTGAAATAGATAGTCATGGGGGATTAAATGTAAGGTTGTATTGTGGCAAATGCTTAATTTGGGCTATTTGGGTTGCTATCTAAAAAAAGGGGAAGTTTTTCCCTAAATGGTTCGAATATTTATTTTGCGTAAATATATAAAATTGGTGTTGCAAACATAAAATTGGATGGACATTGGTAGAAATGGTGGAATTAGATATGTATTATCTCATACCTATGGAAATTTGAATATGTTATCTGTTTTTGGGATTGAATATCTGTTTAGAAATAACTGTATTGACTATCAATGGAGGATAGTCATGATTATTGTAGAAATTGCATTAGGTATATTAAAACTAATCTATTGTTAGATGTCATTGAATGTGACTGTGGTTTATTTACATTGTATATGTATGATAGTTTGGGAGGAGAAATGTGATGTATTCCATTGTGTGGGAGGAGATAGGGGATAGACTTTATTGAAATTAAGTTGGCCGGAGTGTCTAGAGTGAAAGTCCCGAAATCTTGTGTATACATGGGTGTCGATCCCGTAGACGAAATTTTTGTAAAATAACAGATTTGAAGTGTTTGTGTAATAGTGTATAAAGTTGGAAAACTACTGAGTTGTGGTCTTAATTGGGTTATCAAAAAAATGATGAAACTGACTCATAAATTGAGAATATTGAGCGAGCTTCAATTGAATTGAAATGAAATGAATTGAGATATGACCCTTGGCACTTTTCGATTATATAAAATGTGAAAAATTTGTCACTAGCATGGTATAGTCACATTGCACTTATATTTTCGTCAAATTTCATATATTGTGTAACAACCCAAAAATTTAAGTTGTCCCTTAAATTTTATACTAGTATGATGGTTGTATGTAATAATATATTATTAAAAATAAATAAATATAACAGTGGTAATAATAATAATAATAAATACAGAATCTAATTTGGCATTGGATTATCAAATATGTGATTAATTAGGGATTATTATTTGGGGCCAAATTAATAGAAATATGGAATTATAATACTAGTTGGGGCAAATTAAAGTTAAAGATAGTAAATAAATAAATATAAAAGTCAGAGTAAATAAATAAATAAATAATAATAATAATAATAATAATGGGTGTGGTAGTAAAATAAATAATTAATTTTCTGTTTGTATACGATAGACGTAATTTAATTAGGAATTAATTTATTTATATAGTTATATTAGAAAACTGGGCCAAAGTATAATTATCTTAAATATTTATTAAAGATAAGTATCAATCCATATAATTTATGGTCGAATATGTGAGAGGATACGCGCGGGCCACATGTTGGCCAGCTAATGCTCTTACCCCCTTATAAATAGGGAGGAGGTGATATGTGGAAAGAGAGGGAAAAAAAGAGAGAAAGGAAGGAAAAGGAAATAAAAAAGGAAAAGAAAATATTGGAAGTTAAGGAGATCTTTGATAGTGGAAATGAAGATTGAGGTATTAATTTCAAGGTGAATTATATTATACCTTGAGTTACCATAATATATTTTACGTATGTTTGGACTTACCATATTTATTTTATACAAGTTATGTTTTATAAATTATATTAATATTTCAATTACGTGGATTAATTTCTGAACTCTATTTGCTAAAATGAAACTCATAGATATGTTTGTTTATATTTTAAAGAATATTTAACAATAACCTTATAAACAATTATGTTTTGTAAGTACCACCACGGAAGTCCCACGTCTTGGGGGACTTAAATAACCATTGACCTTTGTTTGGTCACTTTGTGGCCCTTTATTGCCATGAATCCATTGACATCTGTTCTGTGCGGAGCAAAATGCTGTGCGGAGATAAGTGCTACACTATTGTGAGAGCCACCTCTATAATCCGTACGAGTCACCTCTTGAATCTGTATTTCTGTTCTGACTATCATTCATGCGACCTCTGTTTTGTTCTGTTCGGTACCGTGGTTATGGTTAATTATTTTCATAATCTCAGTTTTGCTACTTAAATGATTATTTGTTCAGACTAAGTTATTTTAAATATTTTAGTTACATAAACTATCCATGGTTATTTTGTGTCCCTTATACTCTTGGCATAATATATGTCACTCTGCCATGTGCTTATAGCTGTTTACCAATTTTCAGAAAACAATGCAATTCAGAAATAGCTTTTGGGAAGTCTTAGATGCGGGGCTGTGAAATAGATACACACAACACTTTTATGGATATGTTTATACGTAAATATCGGCATTTTTTGTCAATAAATTTTGTAATAAAAATAGAAGTTCCGATGATTATTTTGGTACTCTCACTTAAATATTACTTCCGCTCACGTTTATTAATTTATTCAAAAATTGGCCGGAGGTAACTTCAGTTACTGGCCATCACGATACTTAACCCTTGGGTACGGGGAGCGGGTCGTGACATATTGTGATGGATTGTTTCTTCTGGGCTTTGGCTCATCCTACTTGGGAAACCATTTTCAAGTGCTGGTGATATGTCTCCGCCAAGGTAGTCACTTGGAGGAAGTTTGGAGCAAAAGCTTCATTTTTGTAGTGTTTATTTTGTAATAGCCAAGGGTTTAAGTTGTATTGAGTTAGACTCTTTCTTTTGTTGTAACCAAGTAATGCCTTGGAAAGATGTAAGCCCGTAAGACATTTATTTTGTTGATCATTAACTTGTGGTACATGCTATAGATTCGAGATGTATATTTATGAATGTATATCGCATATGTTATCTTTTGCAATATGAACTCTGATGAATGAAAGTATTTTATTTATGTTATTCTCCTGTTTATTTGTTGGATTTATTATATTATTTTGGGGGTGTTACAAAAGTAAAAAGAGGGAGAGAACAGTATCAGAAAATAAATTTCAATAAGCAAACCAATGTTTACAAATGTACCTTCGCACTTCCACAGCCTCGAAGGGGATTACAGCATGGACAAACTAGCTTAGAACTACTCCTAAGATATTGAAGTGGAGTGCAGGAAAGTAAAGAACTGAAAAACAAAGAACTAGAAAGTAAATAACTAGAAAGTAAAGAACTGGAAAAATATAAAGTAAAATAAACTACTCCTTATTTCTATTATGCACCTAACAATTATGTTAATTTCTAAAAATTTATTGCACACTTACTTAATCTAAGTTTGTTTTTATAAAATAAATCTCCAATCTCTTTAGTCGCGGTTCAATAGTTTAAAATCTATATTTATCAAGTGCATAAATATGAATGGCAGAGGCTATTGAGAAAATGTGTATATTTATTCACAATATAGCCAGTAACAAATTTTCATTGTAAGTTTCTTCTTCTTCTAGAGAATGCATATGGTTATAATATTACTTATGCATTTATATTTTGTAATTTCCATGATTTCATATTTCAAAAATTTTATAAGATTTGCTTTTAATTTTCAGATTTTGTAGTTGGTGCATTTTTTCTTGAATAATATTATACTTATTATATTTTTATATTATATTTTATTGTGTGACTAAGTTTATTTGGTTGTAATTTTAAATTATAATTTATTTGATATTTTTATTGCTTATTTGGCTAAAAAATAGAGGTTTTTTAAATTACAATTTGTAACTTTTTTTTTTTTAAAAAAAAAAAACTTATTTAAAACCCTTAAATACATATGAATATAAAAAAAAAAACTTATTTAAAACCCTTAAATACATATGAATATAAGAGTCTCATATTTTTCATCCTAGTAATAACTTTTGAGGCATTATGTATGTTTACACAATAAAAATGTTATATAGATTATCAAAAGCTATACTGCACCAAATAAATTTAAAACTTATTTTAAGTTAATAATTTAAAAAATTTACTTACAATTTATAACCATTTTATGGGTCATGCCAAATATTAAACAAAATTTAAGAAATACAAGGTACATTTAGATTAGAGCCTAAGTTATATAAGTTTAATAATGACCGTGAACATGTTGCACTAGCATGTGGATAGTTTTTCTAAATAAATATTTGTCAAAATTTGGAATGAGAAAATTTTGTTTAAAAAATAGGTTGATGATTAAATTTAGAGCATATTTGATAAAACTTAATTATTGATTTTGGAATGCTAAAAGTTTTAATGAAGTATAAAATTTTTTGATTACATAAATTTATTCATAAATTTTAAATGTGAAAAATGCTTGGAGTATTTGAAAATATTTAATTTTCAAATGCTAAAAGAACTATTTGATTAAGTATAGAATTTTTTTAATAAAAATAGTTTATTAATAAAGTTATTTCATACATATTTATAATGTATCATGTCCATTTTTTATTTATTTTTTAGTTGGTGATTAACTCTTAAAAATTTATAAAATTCTTATTTGAAATGTGGATTATGCATAAATCTATTAACAAATGAGAAAAAAAAATTAAAAATTCACGTGTAGTACATTTATTACCTTTTATTTGAACCATGCTAACTACAAGTCAAGTAGTCATTCTGGCTCAAGTTACCAACTGAATAAATATTGAGATTTAGGTACTAGCCATTAAAATAGTCTAACACATTTTCAATCAAATACACAATAAAAAAACATAGGCCTATGGGCTAGAGTTAAGTTGTTTTATATACATATTCAGTGTTTAGTATATTAGTTCTAATTTTTTTTAAATAAAACAATTTTAAAAAATAAAGAATGATATATAGGGGTGATCAAACTAAGAAAATGGTTTCACGATTTGTAAAATGTTCAATTGGTCTAACATATAAAAAATTAGTAAATATAATTAACTAATATTCAATGAGATTATTTTAGAGGTTATACCTAGCAGTTTAGCACGATCGAAATCATTGAAATCTTATTTGAGGAGTGGGTTGAAGATTGGAGTTACTAATATTCTATTTTTTTATTATTATTTATTCTTCAATTTTGATTGATTAAATTTTACAAAATAGATAAGGTAATTGATTTTACATAATAGATATGAGATAATTGGTAAATTGAAAAACTAAAATTACGAAATTCATCAAGACGAAATATATTTATATTTTATCGTAAACATAATTATTGTTTGAGAATTAATTAATGTTAAATAAATTTTCTTTTATATTAGAAATAAAGTTTTCGTTATAATTTAATTTTAAAAATAATTTTTAATTATTTATTTTAACCCATGCACAGCACAGGTATTATACTAGTATAATATTATAATAAAATTTAATAAGTTTTTTTTTTATTTGGTAAGGGAGTTTGCTCCTCTCCTTACCAACCAGGTTTCGAATCCCCTAGCTCCTAACGTGGGAGCCCGCTAGTTAAGGTGGCGCGGCTAGCTCCCCCCAGTTTGGCTTGTAGAGTTGGCTCCAAAGGGGCCGGCTTTGGGGGTGTTCTGGGCATCAAAAAATAAAATAAAATAAAATAAAATAAAATAAAATAAGTTACAATCATAATATTAAGAAAAATGCCTAAGACCCCTAGTGGGGGTCACTGAGGGTCATGCGTGTCAAGGGTGATTGGGCGAAAAAAAAATTTGTTTTTTTTTTTTTTGATTTTGGCGAATGGTGCAGCGCCACCTCACTGGGGGTCAACCCCCAGTGGGGTTTGTAGCACGGCTGTAATATTAAAGACCAAATACACGACATAATTTATACTAGCCTCCTAATGATGTGTTGGCTTCTTTGTTGAGTTGGGTTGTTGGGTTTATGAGGGCTCTTTATTAAGTTAGTTGTTAGATTATAATTATTCAAATATAATTCTTTTTATATTTTTAAATATTCTCTTATTAATAATTGACCAAATAAAAAATATAAAAAAGACTCATTAACAACCTGTAAACCAAACAACTTGAGGATTCTTCCCCTCACCTTCATAACCTTTGCCTCACAATTTCAACTTACCCTTTTTTCACACACCTCCTCTCATCTCACTATCACAATAATGTTTAAAAATCACACATGAGAAATTAAAAAATCCCACTTTTATTAAAAGTGTGATTAAAAAAATTAAAATGATATTTTAATCACAGTTAATCTAATTGAGTAAGATGATATTTATTTTTAATCTCACCTTTCAAATAAGTGTGATTATATATCTTTTTTTAATCACAGTTTTTATATAAGTATGATTGTATATATTTTTTTAATTTTACTTTTATGTCTCACCTTTCAAATAAGTGTGATTTATTTTTAATCTCACCTTTCAAATAAGTGTGATTATATATTTTTTGTAATAAAACAACACTGTTTTTAGAAGTGTTTATCTTTATAATTGGTTACAACGTCAAGATCAATCCATCATAGATTAATGGGCGGATTAACTTGACCTATGTTTACCACCCAGGAAACTTCCTACTATTTCCTCCCAGCACAATCTGTGCCCCACCTCATATATCTCTCTCTCTCTCACTTCTCCACCATGACCACAGCAGCAACGTTGCCTCTTCCTTTTCGTCGACACCCACACTCCTCACCACCGTCGCTACTCCTCCCTCCTTAGTGACCCTTCGTCTACATTTCGATCGCAACAACTGTGGTAACCCTACACCCCATCCCGACCATCGCAACAACTGTTGAAGCCACCATCTTAGCCACCAGTACCTAAACCTCGATATTTATACAACATTACTAGAAAAGATCACAATCCATCACGTGATGCCCACAAAAAATTGTTGTTCCTTTATATATCATTAATTATAGTATTGAAAGGCCACCAAACTGAGCAAATGATGTCCGTATTTTTGAAAAAGAAAACTGAGCAAAATTGCAGATCTCACATCCATGTGAGACATTTAGTCATTTGTTTGGTAGAAAATTTGGTATCCCTAATAATGCCCTTTTCTAAACTCATTTTTAGACTTAATGATGTATAAGTGATATATGATTGGTTGATAATTAGAGAAGCTATGATTGATTGTCATATCATTAAGTTTGAAAAGTAAATCTAATTTTTTTATCTTGAATAGTAATGTTCAAACCGAAATAGGTGAACAAGAGTAAAATTGCTTGTTGTAATTCCGAAAACTGAGCATCTGGTGGTCTTTGTATAATTCATAAAAGACATATACATGGGAGCCCCACCATTAATGGGCACTGGAGGTTTTATAATTATATATGGTGATCATTTGTAGAATCAATGAGGACATAAATGTATTTATGTGTATATATATCATAAATATAGTGTTAATAGCGGGGACCAGTCTTTGCCAACTCTGAAGAAGAAATTCCAGATTCGATAAATTGAAAGGAATGGATAACAAATGCACTTGTTTACTAGACTAGTACTATCTACTACCATATTTTCCAGCTGTGGTGATAAATATATGTTCTTTTAACAACACCAAAAGCTTATTTTGTATCCTTTGGGTTACACTACGAAATTAGCTTGGCCTCAAATAGTGAAAATGTTTACATAATTGTATTTAAAATATATATATATTCAATATCAACATTCATTGCATTATTAGCTGTTGTGCATAATCAAAGACTAACCACCCACCCACCATAAAGAGTTCATAATGTGATATTTGTTAGATGTATCTGTTGTTATAAGTTTCTACTTTGAGTTAAACTTCAGCAATTAGGCCATATTTGAACTAAACTTGCCACTGTATTTCATTCATTGATTTCAAAACTTCAACGAATCTTTGATATGTGGGCACATGCAATTGATATTAGGAATCTTGATAGATGAGTTAACTCAATTACTTACAAAAATTAAAAGTTTCCCTGAAAATTGCCACTGTATTGCATTCATTGATTTCAAAACTTCAATGAATCTTTGATATGCTATAGTAATTGTAGTATATTAGCAGTCATGGGCGCATACAATTCATATTGGGAATATTGACAGATGAGTTAACGCAAGTACTTGCAAAAATTAAAAGTTTTCTTGACAATTAATTGACACAGATTTTTCACTCGGTAAAAAACAGTTTTTTAATGGCCAATGCTATGGTATACTCCTTTGATTATTACAAATGTCATAATTAAATTTAAAAAAAAATTATAACCAAATACCAGAGAAGATATGACTAGAATAATGTCATAACCAGGGGCGGAGGGAGCACGGCCCAAGGGGGGTCACGTGCCCCCCTTGGATTTTGGTTTTTTTTTTTTTTAATTAATATAGAGAAAATATTTTAAATAAAAAATTATAAAAATATTATTAGAGTGAAATGTCAGTGACATTTTTAAAATTATGAGAACAATAATGATTATTTTGATTGAAAATGAAGATACTATTATAAATAAACCACATTAGCTATGAAATTTTTTTAATGTAACGGCGATGTCATTATTAGTGATATACAAGCATAAATAATTTCACTATAAATATATGAAATTTATTGGATTGTTAGTTACATTTGACATATGAGGTTCACTTTCTATGTGCTTATTTACCATTAGTGGGTGATATCACATATCAATGATGACGTGGTATTACCATTATATTGAGTTTTTAATCAAATTTTGTATCAAAAAAAATTTATTATTATATAATTTATTTTAAGGCTTATATTCATATTTTTTTATTGTCCATGATACATTAGTTACAAATAACATTCAGCTTGTTTGTTTTCAGTTTTTAGAAAATTCTATTTTTTTATTTTTAGTATTTTAATGTTTTCAATGAATTTTTTTAATACTTTAAGCAATTTTTTTTAAAATTTTTAGACACACCTAACATAAAGACACTTAAACGTATAATATTTGTGAAAAAAATATTTAAAAAACATATTAAATACCAAAAAATACAAAAAAGGAGGAAAATTCAGTATATTTTTTGTATTTTTGTGTATTTATTAAATTTTAAAAATATTTTTTCACAAATATTTTACTATTTAGATATATCTAAGTAAGGTGCATCTAAAAAGGTAAAAAAATTACTTAAAATTCAAAAAATATTTACTAAAAACAAAAAAATACAAAAATTAAAAAAAACTCAATTTTCAAAAAACTAAATTCAGAAAACTGAAACCAAACACACTGATTATTTTTTTTTTGATATTTCTTGAAATCAATCATAAAAATTTGGGTGAAATATTTTTGTAAAAAATATTATAAGTGCCCCCTCTAATCTAATTTTCTGGCTCCGCCACTGGTCATAACCGATATTATAATGAGTCATAACTAACACTGTGATGTTTATAATCAGATTGTAATCAAGTCATAATTAATACTCCAATATGTTATAACTAAAAACTACAAAGGTCATAATAGGGGTGTATAATACACATCCCAAAAAAGTTCTCCTATTTAATATAATTATAGAATTAAAAAACTGTTACACACCTTCATTGAGTGTAAACTATTTGGATGCAATAACTAAAAATACTTGGGTTTATTTTGGCCAAGTTTGGCATCTACTAATAATACAAAAAGTCAAAAAGTCACTATCCTATTTAAGTCACATCATCTTATTTAAATCACATCACCTCTCTAACACATTACATCAAACCCAATCCAAACCCAACCCATATAAATCAATAAGTCAAAAAGTGCACTTTTTTAGAACATCCCAAACCAACCCTTTGTTTATTTTTTGAAATTTGTTTTGATTATTAAATTGAGAATTTTGTTAACAAGTGTGAAAAACTTAGAAATGCCCTAGGTATTGATTTGTGATTATGTATCAATTTTAAGCAGTAAATAACAATCACAATCAAACAATCAAGACAAATTAACACAAAGATTTTAACGTGAAAAAATCACAATTGAAACGCCTCCAATTGTGAGAAAAAACCACGGGTCAAAGCCACAGAATAATCCACTAAGAAGACAAAAGGAATTACACAAGTGCACTCTCAATTACCTAGCGAATCCACAACGCCGATGTCGAATCACGACGATGAGCCACTCCAAAATCCATCAAATCTTCAGGCTCGAATTCCTTAGAATTCACTGAAGAACAACTCTCTCTTTTGTATAGAATAAACAAACAATCCTTTGATGTATACTTCTTAAACGTTGAGTTGAATACTCAATCAAACATCAAAGAAAACTAGCAAAATAACCCCAGATATAAACCCTAATATCCAAGAAGAAGATCTGGAAGTATAACCCTAAAATCTGACTGAAACACATATTTATAGCAATCTGTTCCGCGATCTCTGCTCGAGTGCAGGAATGGCCGCTTGAGCGAACCGACACTTGAACGCAGGAAATTCTGCTCAAGTGGGAAAAAACGACTCCCTGTATTTTTGCAGGCTATCAAATTTCTGGAACCAAAGATTCTCCGCTCGAGTGTACAAACGGCCGCTTGAGCAGACAAGCAACTTCGAATGCATTTTGCATTTTGCTTCGGGGGTGTTGCCCTTCTACCCCATCGTGGCGCTGCCTCGGACCCGCCAAGGGGCGTTGCCCCCTAGACCCCCCGCGAGCTGACCGGGCAGCTCGATCCCCGTCATAGTCAGCAAAGTGGCAAACATGAAAGAATTATCTTCTGAAACTTCTCAGCAAGGCGCAATTCGGTTTGGATTCGCATCTAAATACTCATAGTCTCACTGAAATAAAAGAGCGAATAAAAGTACAACTGAAAAGAGTTTTGTCAAACGGGATTGCCAAGAATAAAAACCTAACAAAGTATTTTAATGGTATTAATAAATAAATCTTAAAATAATTATACATTGTTTATGGCATTCACTTTTATATAAAAATAAAAATAAAAATGTCAATTTATAACATTAGCGATTAGAGTCTATTTGAATTAGAGTTACGAATGTATATCACTGATTGGTTACAAAACTTTATGTGAATCACAATCCCGCTCAACTAATTATAGTATTGAAAAGTCACCAAAGTTGAGTTCCTTGTTCCACTTAGGCCAAGTTTGGCATCCTCCAAAAAATCCAAAAAGTCAAAAAGTCACTATCCTATTTAAGTCACATCATCTTATTTAAGTCACATCACCTCTCTAACACATCACTTCAAACCCAACCCAAATCTAACCCATATTTCATAAAAAGTCAAAAAGTGCACTTATTTAGTCTTCCCAAACTTGGCCTTAATTTGGTTATGAAGCTATTTTTTTATGAATACAATGACTCTAGGATGTTTATGACCAATTTATTTATCTGTTGTCATGATTCATCATTTGAATTTAAGCTAAATATGAGTACAATAATAACTTGAGGATTTTGTATTTTATACCACTTTTATTTTTTTAAATCATGCAATTTATGGGACAGGTGAGTGTGGAGGCATGAAATAGAGAAACAAGGCTAATTATTGAAGCAAACAATGTTCCTATATTTTGGAAAAGAAAATTGACCATTCAAACCGTAATAAATGAAAAGGAAAAGAAATGATAAATTACAAATATACCCCTGAAATTTGCTTAAAGTATAAATTGCTCCTTATAGTTTGGAAAGTTATAAATACCCCCTTATTAGAATAAATTATTTAACAAAATTAGCTAAAAAAATAAAATTCATAATTGTTCTCCTATATAATAATAAAATTACCTAAATTATGAATTGAAACATATTTCTAACATCATTAAAAATGGTTAATTAACTTGATCATTTATTAGTAAAATTGGCGATTTGTTATGAAATTCGAAACCTCAAGGGGTGGAATGTAATTTCTAAAACTATAGGGAGTGATTCGTATTTTAATCAAACTTCAAGGAGTGTATTTGTAATTTACCCAAAAAGAAACCTCAAGGGGTGGAATGTGATTTCTAAAACTATTGGGAGTGATTCGTATTTTAATCAAACTTCAATGAATGTATTTGTAATTTACCCGAAAAGAAACCTCAAGGGATATAATCTAATTTCCAAAATTATAGGATTGATTCATATTTTAATCAAATTTCAAGGAATTTATTTATAATTTACCCAAAAAAAAAATGTTTCCTGTCAAGGTCATCATCTGGTGGCCTTTGTTTGATATACAAAAGAAATATACATGGGGAGCCCACCCCATTGATGGTTAATCGAAGTTTCATTATCATTGGGTGTTGTTTAGTATGGAATTTGAAAAAATGCCCCATTCTTTCAATTTTCACCCCTAAACTCCACTCAATAATGTGACAAATAATTTGAAAATCAACTCTCCTTAAATTATTTATTACATTATTAAAGAGAGTTTAGAGAGAGAAAAAAAAATAGAAAATGTAATATTGCTCATGAAATTAATGGGTACATAAATATAGTAATGTGTACATGTAGCTATGTGTATATAAATATAATAAGCATATTACTCATGTTACGCACGGTTTAAATAAATAATTGAAATTTAATTTTAAAATTAAATAATAACATAAATTTGTTTGACATATATAGGAAAAATAATTTAGAATCAATTAAATTTTAACTATTTTTGTTGGAGATATTTTTATTTATTTATGGCATTAATTGTATGTTCTAAGTTTTTAATAAGAAATAAATGTCATAGTTTAATTGATACAAATGAAATAATAGAAAAAGAGAGTAAATTACAAAAATTACATTTATGATAAAATAAAAATACATTATTTTTATAAACTTTTCAATTTTAGTTTATCCGATGTCAAAGTTCGTCCAATTATATATTAAATCATATTACATAAAAATATAGTTTTCCTTATAACTTTCACGTAAGAAAGGACAATAATTGGATTGAGTAATTAGAGTTGAGCTAGACATGACATAGAATATAGTCAAATTGACTTTTATACTAATTTCGCTCTGACTTAATTATTAAAACATTATCTTATGAGATGTTTAATTACTTGATTTAGTATTTAGAACTAAATTTATTAAAAGATAATCAATTAAGCTTATTTGATAATTATAATTGATATCGCTTAAAAATATAAGTTCCTCTTAAATGTACACTAAAACTTAAAAAAAAAATTTAAATCATATGAAACTTATTTAATTCTGATTAAATTTATAAATACTAAATATAAGTATCGATATACACTATTATAAACTTACTACTACTATCATGCCACCGCTACCACTTCCACCACCACATCACTACCACCATATCATTGTCACTGCCACCACTATAACCACCATCACCATTAGGCCACTGCTGTTACCACTATCACCACCACTATTATCATCAATTTCATTACCATTATCGTTGTTGTCATATGACCCCTATCATTTTGCTACTATTACCATCGCTACAGCCACGACGACCAGCACCACCATCAACGTTACCACTATCACCACCACCACCACTATGCCACTGCCGCCACCACCACCACTACCACCACCACAACAATACAAAAATTGAAATATATAATTTTAAAAGAATAAATTTTAAATTTAATCTTATACATATCAAACAACTTATTTTTAAATTAGCATTTAAAATTTTATCAAACAATTTTTCAATTTAAAAAATCAGCATTTAGTTTTCAATACTTAACTTTTAGTTTTCAGCTTTATCAAATACCACCTTAGTATATGCCTAACTCATGAACCATTTAATCCATTGATTTATTTAATTATTAAATTGGCGAATACACATATGTTGGTATTTGGTTTTTATAATAAAATAGGTTAATTACACCAAAACCCCATCAACTATTAACAATATTACTTTGTCTTCTCTCATCAATGAATTCGTACACATTGATGTCATTAACTATAAAATGTAACACTTTCACCCCCTCCAGACCACCTCCAAAAGAAGTGTATTTGTATAACTTTCATAGTTGAGGGAGTCAATATGTACAGGTTCATAGATGAATGAGAGAAAATGATATTCATTAATAGTTGATCGGGTCTTGATGTGATTAACACTAGCAAAAATAAAAAATTAAAACTATCTAATATTGGGTTGCCTTAAAATATAGGTCTTATTCTAGCCCTACCTTTCACTTGATCTAAAAAATTGATTGGTTAATTAGTAAAAACAATTGATAATAATCAATTTAAATTTTATGTTTTAACTTACATCCTAATTTTTTAGGTTGTGACAGTATGAGTTAATTTGAGAGTGTTAGTATTGGATTAAACACAAAAGTAATTTAGAAGCTGAATGGATAAATTTCAATGCCAATAATCTAAATTTTAGAAAATTGTCTTACATGGGTGTGGGATTCGCAATTTTGTGGACCACACATCCATGCGAGACATCTGGTCATTTGTTTGATAGAAAATTTGGGACATATAGCATTTTCCTTTAAAAAATAGATTTGTATATCATTTCTCTTCTGATTTTAATGCGCAGTTTTCTTTTTCAAAAATACGGACATCGTTTGCTCAGTTTGGTGGCATTTCAATACTATAATTAAAAGGAACATCAATTTTGGAGTCCTGAAGCTGTTGTCTTAGAAAATTTTCTCAATTTTTCCTAAAATGACCTTAACTTCTTAAATAATTATATTATGTTTCTACTTATCAGCTTGTAATTAAGGGTAAAATAATAAATTACAACCAATCCCACTTCTCATGATTCCAACCAATCTCACCTCTCACCTTTTCAAGCTGCTATGCAGTTCTAAACAGTTTCAACATCTTCACCCCTCTCTCTAGTTATTGTAAAATCTTTCCTTTTATTTGTTCAATGATTTTTTTTTTAATTTTTTGTTGGGAGAAATACTATTCAAGAACATTGCAATCTTATGGTTCTCTTCCAACTTTGTTGAGTGGTTATCTGAAGTATATATCTACCGCTATTGTTAATTATATTTTTATTTTCTTCAATAAAAAGTTTCATTATGTAATTAGGTTCTTTGGAGAAAAAAATTACACTGATTGAGAACAATATTATGTATTTTTTTCTTCATTAAAAAGTTTCATTGTGTGTGTTTTTGAAAGAAAAAAAATCAGTGTTCATAATTTTGTGTGTATGTGTGTGTTTTTGAAAAAAAAATCAGTATTTAATTAAATTAATTTTTGAGTTCTTAATATTTATAAGTGTTTTTAATTGAACACTTTGACACCATCACATGTGTGTGCAATTTTTTACAGACTTAAATAGTTTTGGATTTTTTCTTATTTCACTTTTTAAGCTATTGTTTCTTTTTGTGTATAAATTCAGTTTTTTTATTTTTTATTTTTTTTTATTTTTATAATTTGATTTGTTTGTTTGTTTACTTTTGTGAGAACAATATTATGTATTTTTTTTCTTCATTAAAAAGTTTCATTGTGTGTGTGTTTTTCAAAAAAATAAAATAAAAATTAGTGTTCTTAATTTTGTGTGTGTTTGTTTTTGAAAAAAATCAGTATTTTCTGTATTTTCATTAATTAATTTTTAGGTTCTTAATTTTTATAAGTGTTTTTAATTGAACACTTTGACACCATCACATGTGTGCAATTTTTTAGAGACTTAAATAGTTTTGGAATTTTTCCTATTTCACTTTTTAAGCTATTGTTTCTTTTTGTGTATAAATTCAGTTTTTTTTTTTTTTTGATTTGTTTGTTTGTTTGTTTATTTACTTTTGTGAGAACATTATTATGTATTTTTTTCTTCATTAAATTTTTTTATTTTGTGTGTGTTTTTGCAACAAAAAAAAAAAAGAAAAAAAAGATTTTACAGTAAATAGAGAGAGGGGTGAAGATGTTGAAACTGTTACGAACTGCATAGCAGTTTGAAAACGCTTTACAGTTAAAATTTTTGTATTTGGGAAGATAGTTGAATTTTTTTATAGTTGAATGTGATGTTTGTGAGAGAAAAAATGAAATGATTATAGGTTTAATATGATATTTTGTTTTATTAATTATTTTAACCTATTTTGTCTTTTTGTAAATTTTAATCCAAAAACCAAAAAAAAACTCTTGCCAAACACCCTCTATATTTATCTTAGGGCGTTCAAAAAACCGAATCATCGGTGAACCCATCTGGGCCCGACCGACCCGTGTGTATCACGGATGGTTTCGCATGCATTTTCGATCGGCTGCGGTTGTATTATTTAAAAAAAAAATGAAATTTCAGTCGGACACCAAATTGAATAAAAAAATATTAACCTAACCCGATCTGACCGACTTGTGTATATTATTTTAAACCAAATGCGTTGAAGGCATTCTGTCAATCCTTTTCTTTCAAAAGACTTTCTACATTTTTCGATACAAAATTACTAGCCTATCACCCGTGCTATGCACGGAATAATTATAAATATTTATATTTATTTTAGATTTTTACATTAGGTATGTGAAAAGTTAAGAAAAATATGTGTATTGGAAAAGTTATAAAGATTTGAAAGAATTTAATAAGTGTTTATTTATTTATTTTTTCAAAAAACAAAACAAAAAAATTAAGAGGGAAAAAAATTAAGAGCCATTTACACAATAATCACATGGGTTTCTTGGGGATGCAAAAAGTAATATTGTGTAAATACTGGGGTTTGACTGAGGAGTTTGAAAGAATTTAATAAGTGTTTATTTATTTTTTTTTCAAAAAACAAAACAAAAAAATTAAGAGGGAAAAAAATTAAGAGCCATTTACCCAATAATTACATGGGTCTCTTGGGGATGCAAAAAGTAATGGCGTGTAAATACGTGGGGTTTGACCGAGGAGGTAGCCCCAAAGGCAAATACCTTTTTTATTATCACACATATACACACCACATAGTCATATAGCCTCTCTCTCTCAGTTATTGCTTTATTCTAGTCAGTAATCTTTGAATCAATCACCAAGTCAATTTTTTTTAAAAAAATAAAAAATCAAGAAATTAGAATTTCATTTATTGCGTTATTCTAATCAGTCGTGCTTCTCCACCCTCTATCTCCTTCATTTGTCAATATGTAATTATTATAATCTTTGAATCAATCACCAAGTTAATTTTTTTTAAAAAAATAAAAAATAAAAAAATTAATATTAACATATTGAAACTTTCACACCCTTGGGTTAAAACTCCTTTTTCCTCAATATATATGGCTAGTTTGACATGTACTAAATAAGTTAAAAAGTCAAAAAGTCACTATCTTATTTAAGTCACATCATCTTATTTAAATCACATCACCTCTCTAACACATCACATCAAACCCAATCTAAACCCAACCCAAACCTACCAATAAATCAAAAAATACACTTTTTTAGAACATCCAAAACCAACCCATAATATAGATTCTTCCAAGTCTCTTTGCTTGACAGCTCAACCTTGTCAATCAATCAATTGTTTAACAATTTTTTTTTCTTTTCCAAGTCGAGACGCAATATCCATTTATTATAAAAAAAATAAAAACAAAATCTGAGACTGTGTATCTTTCCAAGGACACATTTATCCTCTCACCAAAAATGTATTCCTCAATTCGAGTGTATAGTATAGATTCTTCCAAGTCTCTCTGCTCGACAGTTCACCCTTATCAATCGATCAATTGTAACAATTTTTTTTTCTTTTCCAAGTCGAAACGCAATATCTATTTATTATAAAAAAAACAAAAACAAAATCTGAGACTGTGTATCTTTCCAAGGACACATTTATCCTCTCACCAAAAATGTATTCCTCAATTCCAATGTATTCTTTTCTCTCTCTCTCTCGCAAATCTGACAACTTATTACTCTTGTCTCTCTCTCTCTCTCTCCCCTCAATCCTTCTATTTTCTTCTTCTCTTTTTATCCATCCTTTCATCTCCATCTTCCTCTCATCCCTTTTGTGTCTCTCTCACCGTCCCTTCTCTCTCTTTCTTCCCTCCTTTTAGATACGAACTCGTCTCTGATTCTCTCTATCACCGACCCTCCTTTCTCTCTCTCTCTCTCTCTCTCTCTCGCTCTCACTTCTCCACCACGACCACAGCAGCAACGTTGCCTCTTCCTTTTCGTCGACACCCACACTCCTCACCACCATCGCTGCTCTTCCCTCCTTAGTGATCCTTCGTCTACATCTCGATCGCAACAACGGCGGGAACCGCACGCCCCATCCCGACCATCGCAGCAACTGTTGCAGCCACCATCTTAGCCTCACACAACATTGCGAAAGGTGAACACACACACACATATATATATATGCTTCAGTTTTCAAGATCGTTAAACTATTTGAAAAGCTTTGATAAAAATTTATCTTTGTATGGAATGAGAACCTCAAGATTTTACCTAATTTGTCATCTATGATTGAATCTCCAAATTCATAGAAAAACTATTGTTCTCATACAGCAAAAAGCCCTAATTTTTCACACCCCTGAAGCTTATACTTAGAGAGATTTCTTTTTCCTTCAGTTTGGGTATTGGATTACAATTTTTTTGTTTTAGGTTTGTGAATAATATGGAACTCTTTTTGATCACGGAAGTTACCTGAATTTTTATAATATGGTTTCGTACCTTTTAGCCATAGTGTTTCAGGAGATTATGTTGATTAGGTTATACTACTCTTTCTTTTTTGGTCTACAAAAGATGCTGATGCTGATGTGTTTTTATCTTTATTAATTAATCTTTTGTGATTAGATCATTATTGTTGAATAATTCTTCACATCATTATTGCAACACATTGGTTATGAGCTAAGGTCTAAACTGTTATAGTGAAGACGAAAGTTATTGAAAAGTTCATTGTGATTTTCAGTTGGGAATGCACATTTTGAAACATGGTAGATTTGTATTCTAATTCCTTAAATTTAGTGAAAAAAAAAAAAATAATAATAATAAAAATTGCCCCATTTCTTTCCTCACTCAGTTCTTTTTAAAAAGTATTTATGCAAGTAATGGATTGATAATAAAATGCAATTGACTACTCATATAAAATTCATGAGGAGCAGATTGAGGGAAGGCCTATAACATATCAAATATTAAACTTTCTCAGGGAAAAATTTGGGATTCATCCATTAAACTTGCTCGGGAAACATATTGGGATTCAAACACAACTTATTCAGGAAAGGCTCATATCATTTCAAAGAGTAAACTTGAATCCCAATATGTGCTCTATATTGCTGCTTGCTAGCTGTTTCTCATGTAGTGTAGCTGCAGTAATATTAATTTTTTCAGTAGTCTTTACTGAGCGTATAATTCATTAACTTTTTCTTCATTATTTTTAACCATTGCAGGAAGATAAGGCCGATGCTATTTCCCATATGAACACCATTGTCAATTCAACCAAAGGAGATCCAGTTTTGGTTAGTTTTCTCTTTTGCCCTGTCATGAGTGCTATCTCTTGATATTTTGCTTATAACTTGATCTATTTAACTGCCACTAATGTGAATAATGTTGATGTTCGAGCACTAACATCTTAAAAGTTTGGCTTAGTATTTATTTTGTAAGAGTATTGTTGATTTTGAGTTATGATAGCCTTAACACATCATTGTCGTGTTCTCCATATGGTTAAGAATTAGCAGCTATCGATTTAATTGCCATTATGCTTTCTGATTTAATTGCCATTAACACATCATTGTCGTGTTCTCCATATGGTTAAGAATTAGCCTTAATCTGATTTTTATTTTTTTTTACTTCAACCTTCAACCAATTTGTTGTTTCTCCAAGCTTCTAAGCAACTTTGTAGCAATTATTAATATAGAGATATGAACCACATTTAATTAAGTGATTTTAAAATAAATATTTTAAGATAAATTACACTGATCTCTTTTAAAATTTGAAGAAATACAGTAAGTTGTATAATTTTGATATAATTATATTGATATGTTTTTTAGTTAAATTAAATAGACCAAAACTAATACAAATGATATGAAAACACAACGATACACAATATAAAATAGGGATTTTTGGTGAAAAGCCCCTTCTATGGGGGCTTTTTTGTGTGAAGCCCACCGAATAAAATAATAGTTTAAAAAGTCCTTCAAATAAAAAAATATGATGCAAAGGCTGAAATACCCTTCCATATAATCCAAAACCCTCACTGAACCATTTCTCTTCTTTTCTATCTTCACATTACTGGTATCTTCTCTTTTTCCTTTATTTTCTCTCTTTCTAAACCCTAAACCCTTTTGATCTTCATCTTTGATCCATTTTGCAAAATCGAAATTTTGAAATCGTCCATTGAAATCCATCACCATCTCAGATTTGATGCCTATGAACTCATGTTTGAGATCAATTATTTCAGATCTAAGATAAAATGACCTCATATATGTCAAAAAAATGATAAATTGATATATTACAATAAAAAATCGAGAGTTTTTTGTTTGTTTGTTTATAGATCTAACGTAAAATTTGACTGTAATTCATTTATCTAGTATGTACTCTGTTTTCGCAACAGTAAAATTTTACTCTGGTTAATGAAAAATAAAGTTTATTCTCTTATGCATAGACAAACATTTAACAACACAGTAAAATTTCACTTTAAGATTCAGAGTAAATTTTACTCTGAAATACAGTAAAATTTACTAGAAAACAAATCAGAAACTGCCTAGACAAACATTCAACAACACAGTAAAATGTTACTTTCAATTCAGAGTAAATTTTACTCTGAAATACAGTAAAATTTTACTTTGAAATAAAGTAAAATTTTACTTGAAGATTCAGAGTAAATTTTACCAAAAAACAAATCAAAAACTGCATGGACAAACATTCAACAACATTGTAAAATTTTACTTTCAATTCAGAGTAAATTTTATTCTGAAATAAAGTAAAATTTTATTTGCATGTTAAAAAAACAGAAGAGATAACACCAGAGTAAAATTTTACTCTCATTTTATCAAACAAAAACAGAACACATACCATAATAAAATTTTACCTCATTCTGTCAAACAAAAACAGAGCACAAACCAGAGTAAAATTTTACTCTCATTTGGTCAAACAAAAACAGAGAACGAACCAGAGTAAAATTTTACTCTCATTATGTCAAACAAAAATAGAGCACACACTTGATTGAACTTGGCAAATTAACAAAAATAAATAAAAAATAACAATAGATTTATACAGCTTTGCAACGTAATTTCTCATTTAATTGAGAGTGTTGATCTTGGATGGAGAGATCGTGTAGTGTTGACCAAGGGTGAGTCGTCGGCTGTGTGATCTTCAGACTTTGAGATCGTCTTCATTGATTTTGTAGATCATCTTCACTTCGTAGATCGTCTTTAAGATCGGTGTATGCATGAGTTGAGATTGTTCAAATATATATGATATATATATATATATGAGGGCAATATGGTCAAAAAAAAAAATACAAATTAGAGAATGTCCTTATTGAGCCGGGCTTCTCTTACTCAAGGGCTTTTTGAAGGAGAATTCATTGAGTTGTCATTTATCTTAAAAAAAGGCCCAAAAAAGGGGATTTCACCGAAAATCCCTATAAATATATATTTCAATATAAAAGCAATGACTACATTATTTTTTTTATTTATACGAGTAACAAATTTATGAAAAAAAAGAAGCCAAATATTATCTGAACTAAAACCTTAAAAAAACTCAGTATAATTATGTCAAATTTAAGAACTCATTATATATATATATTAAATCTTAAAGGAGGTGAATGTAATTTACCTAATATTTTAAATTCAAATACTATTCGATTTATTTGTTAAAAGTCTTGTTGGAAGACATGTTAACAATATTTAAAAATATTTGCTGAACTTATTCTTGAGAATTACGATATTATTTATGACTCATGTTAACATGTCTCAATTACACTAATTAGTTGTATTTTATTCTAGTGTTTTGAAATTTGTTAGATTATTATTTGGGACCACAAAAAAAAAAAAAAAAAAAAAAAAACTAAGGTTTTAGTCATGTAACAAAAGAAATTTTGAATTTTGAATTTTGTCAATTTAAAACATAATCTTTTAATTTGTTTTCAATCTAAACCATTAGTCTATTATTGTTAAATAAAACTAATGAAAAAAAAGTATTTGAATAATTAAACTCAATGTAGGTTACATAAAATATCTAAAATATCATTTTTATTGAGTTTAATGACTAAAATATTTATTTATTTTTATTGATTTTATTTAATGAAAATAGAAACTCAGAAGAGGTTCATAGTTTGCGATGGTGTTATTAGCTCAGAGGAGATTAGCCTTGCAAGGGTAAATTTCTTGAAAAAAAAAAATGACAAGAATAATAAAAACTGTTCGTCATTTTTTTAGGACTGAACTCCCCCAAAATTCGAGAATTTGTTCGCGAACAAGTTAACAAACCTCATAATGAAATAGAGAAAAAATTTCTTAATCACCATAAATTTTTTCCATTGGTTTTGGGAGGTTACAGCGTTGTGGATTTTGTTAGGGTTTTGGAAAAGAGGGTTTTTGAGATGTGAGGAGTGTGATGGTGTGCATTTGAATGAGTGAAATATTTTTATAAGAATAATTTTTTATTTGTAAGGAGACATTTTTTTTAGGTATTTTAAGACTTATAAATGAGGATTCAATGAAATAGAATATTTAAAATAATTGATGAAGTACTAATAACAACCTTCTATTTTAATTACTACATCCTTCAATTATTTTCTTTTTCAAACTTTAGAATATGATAATTAATTTGAAGTTCATTGTTTTTGACTATTAAGCTCTGAACACTACAAGAATTTTCACTTTTGGCGACTTAAGTTTTTAGTTGCCAAAAGTCAATTTTTAGTCGCAAAATTAATAGCTGAAGAGTAGTCGGGATAACTAATTGGCGACTAAAATTATTTTAGTCGCCAAATGTATCCATTTGCCGACTAAATATTTAGTCTCCAAAAGGTTGGACATTAAATTAATAGACCTTTTTCGACAACCAAACTTTTAGTCGCCTAAAGTCCCACCTTTTAGCTACTAAAAATTTAGTCGGCAAAGAGTTTCTTTTTAGCTATTAAAAATTTAGTCGCCGAAAGTCCCCATCTTCAGCTACTAAATGTTTAGTCGGCAAAGAGTTCTCTTTTGGCTACTAAATATTTAGTCGCCTAAAGTTTTACATTTTTGGTTACTAAAATTTTAGTCGGCAAAAGTGTGTTTATAATTTAGTTTTGTTTTTAGCTACAAAATATTTTAATAGCCAAATGTTTAATTTTCTTTTGGCTATGTCTATATATTTTATTTTATTTTATTTTATTTTTTTGACTACTAAACTTTTAGTCGCTAAATGTCTTTTTTTTTTTTGGCTACAAAACTTTTAGTTGCCAAATGTCTTTTCCCAATTTCTTTTGAACTACTAATTGTTTAGTTGCCAAAAACATGATATTATGTTTTATTGCGAAATTATAATTTCTCCACAACCGGCAGCCTCTAATATGTATAAAAACAAAATAATACATATTATTAATCATTCCACAATTTGCATCTATATACCAAAAATAAATAACATTAAATATCAAAGTCCATACAAATCAACTATTGTCCAATCTAAAATAATAATTCCATACAAAATATGTCATACAAAAATGAAAGCCCTCCGTATATAAAAAAATACATTTACTATCAAGCAAAATTACCATTTGGCATGGTACAAATTACCATCGTAATCTGTACCACAACAAAAGGTGATATATGTACCACAACAAAAGTTTTCTATGGACCACGACAAAACGTCCTATATGTACGCCAACAAATGGTATATATGTACCACGACAGTCATTATTTGTTGATTGCCAAAAGTTTTCTATATCAGTAATAATGAACTACACAAAAGCTGAGGACGACAAAAGTATTATATTAGTTCTACACAAAAGTGAAAATTCTTCTTCATGCACCAATATGGATTATCCACAAGTCCACACAAAAAAACCATTTACAAAGAAAAACAAAAAACGAAACATTAGAATTGGTTACAAAATATCAATTCAGTCAGCCATATGAAACATGTTCTAACATGCATTTAAGGTAGAACAATCGAGAAATGTCTTCTTGGAAATAAAAGAAAGTATATATATATATGTATCATGCAATATTTATTCCAACCAACTGCACAAACAATGTAATATGTAATTTCTTCGTCCTATAAATATATAAAAGCAATTATTAGAATATGTAGATGTTATTTTAATAAATTTGTTGCTTTTTTAACTAAGTGTTACAAGTTTTTCGACTAAGTGTAAGGCGTATTCGGGGGCTGTTATGAATTTTCGCCCCCGGAAAGCCCTTTTTCAAGTAAGTTTAGGGCGTATTCGACTCTAACTCCTAACCTACGGGTTCGAACTACGTTCCGTCAAATCACACAAGTCCTATTTGCCATGGCGAAGCTATCCGTGTGAGCCACACGGTCGTTCGGGGACTGTTTTGAATTTTCGACCCCGAAACGCCCTTTTTCGACTAAGTTTTGGACATATTCAGCTCTAACACTCTACCTACGAGTCTGAATTACGTTCCGTCAGTTCTCACAAGTCCTATTTTTCATGGCGAAGCTATCCGTGTGAGTCACATGGTCGTTCGGGGGCTGTTTTGATTTTTTGCCCCCGAAACGCCCTTTTTTGACTAAGTTTAGGGCGTATTCGGCTCTAACTTCCAACCTACGGGTCTGAATTACATTTCATCAATTATCACAAGTCATATTTTTCATGGTGAAGCTATCCGTGTGAGCTACACGGTCGTTCGGGGATTGTTTTGAATTTTTGCCCCCGAAACGCCATTTTCGACTAAGTTTAGGGCATATTCGGCTCTAACTCCCAACCTACGGGTCCGAATTACGTTCCGTCAATTTTCACAAGTCCTATTTGTCATGGCGAAGCTATCCGTGTGAGACACACAGTCGTTCAGGGTTTGTTTTGAATTTTCGCTCCCGAAACGCCCTTTTTCGACTAAGTTTAGGGGGTATTCGGCTCTAACTCCCAACCTACGGGTCCGAATTACGTTCCGTCAATTCTCACAAGTCCTATTTGTCATGGCGAAGCTATTCGTGTGAGCTACACGGTCGTTCGGAGGTTGTTTTTGAATTTTCGCCCCTGAAACGGCCTTTTTCGACTAAGTTGAGGGCGTATTCGGCTGTAGCTCCCAATCTAGGGGTCCGAATTACGTTCCATCAATTCTCACAAGTCCTATTTGTCATGGCAAAGCTATCCGTGTGAGCTACATGGCTGTTTGGGGATTGTTTTGAATTTTCGCCCCCGAAACGCCTTTTTTCGACTAAGTTTAAGGCGTATTCAGCTCTAACTCCCAACCTACGGGTCCAAATTACGTTCCGTCAATTCTCACAAGTCCTATTTGTCATGGCGAAGCTATTCGTGTGAGCTACACGGTCGTTCGGGGACTATTTTGAATTTTTGCCCCTGAAATGCCCTTTTTGACTAAGTTTAGGGCGTATTCGGCTCTAACTCCCAAGCTACGGTTCCGAATTACGTTCTGCCAATTCTCATAAGTTCTATTTGTCATGGGGGAACTGTCCGTGTGAACCACACAGTGGTTCGGGGGCTGTTTTGATTTTTTGCCCCTGAAACGTCCTTTTTCGACTAAGTTTAGGGCATATTCGGCTCTAACTCCCAACCTACGGATCCGAATTACGTTCCGTCAATTCTCACAAGTCCTATTTGTCATGGCGAAGCTATCCGTGTGAGACACACAGTCGTTCGGGGGCTGTTTTGATTTTTCGCCCCCGAAACGCCCTTTTTCGACTAAGTTTAGGGGGTATTCGGCTCTAACTCCCAACCTACTGGTCCGAATTACGTTCCGCCAATTCTCACAAGTCCTATTTGTCATGGGGGAACTGTCCGTGTGAACCACACGGTAGGTCGGGGGCTGTTTTGATTTTTCACCCCCGAAACGGCATTTTTCGACTAAGTTTAGGGCGTATTCAGCTCTAACTCCCAACCTACGGGTCCGAATTACGTTCCGTCAATTCTCACGAGTCCTATTTGTCATGGCGAAGCTATCTGTGTGGGCTACATGGTCGTTGGGGGAGTGTTCTGAATTTTCGCCCATGAAACGCCCTTTTCAACTAAGTTTAGGGCGTATTCGGCTCTAACTCCCAACATACGGTTCCGAATTACGTTCCGCCAATTCTCACAAATCCTATTTGTCATGGGGGAACTGTCCGTGTGAACCACACGGCGGTTCGGGGGCTGTTTTGATTTTTTGCCCCTGAAACGCCATTTTTCGACTAAGTTTAGGGCGTATTCGGCTCTAACTCCCAACCTACATGTCCGAATTGCGTTCCATCAATTCTCACAAGTCCTATTTGTCATGGCGAAGCTATCCGTGTGAGCACTTGGGCTGGTTTAACCCCCTACATTTTGGACACAATCATTGCTTGGTCAACAAGTTGACTCTTCACTAATAAATTGGGTATTGCATTATTTAATTACTATCGCTTAATTAAACTCCGTGTTGGTTTTACCGTCACCAACACCATATCAGCACAATGCCTTCCTTTAATTAACCTAATAAATAACATTATGTAATTAAACCAAAGAAGCCCAAAATGAATCAAAAGCCCACAAATCAGTTTAAAGAAGATGACTGTTAATTATGCTGCTGTATTTAATTCAGCTAGAACCTGATAATTATTTCAAACATTAGAGTTATGTTGGTCAATATGTCAAATGTTAAGTCTTCATTTCCATTTTGTTTCCTTAACTTTTGCATCAACAAAGGGTATTTTCCATAAATTGATGGTAAAAGACAATGAAACATTCTAGTTTATGATCAAAACGACCTACCAGACTAAGTAGTGAAGTACAGAAGACAATAAAACAAAGGGAAACAAACTCAATTAAACACTCACCAAAACTCTTGCAGCCAAGGCTTTAGAGGGGCCTCTGTTTGCAAGTGTGGTCAGAGCTACCTCTGCTGCAGCATGTTCTGCTTGCCTCAAGATAGAACAGAACGTGGGGTTTTCAAATGTCTCTCCATTAAAGTTGACAGTGGCTTTAAATCGGGGGGCATGATCTGGACCTTCTCGGATACATGAATAAGACGGCAGGTTGAAGCAGCTTCTCTGAGCCAATTCTTGTAATTGGTTTTTATACATGCCTATATATGATATGCTACCATAAATTAATCAAGTCAACTTTCTTGTACTTCAAGAGAGAAATAGAACAATAAAGATGAAGCTCCTTTATTATGTTAAAACACAATTACGCACCTGACTAGAAAATTTGAGCACATTTCTTTGCCAACTTAATGACAGCATTAATAAAAGCAACAAAATATCATGTTTAAAATCCTTCCAGGAAGTTTACCCAAGAAAGATGATGAAAAAAGATCAAACTTATTTTACTAATAGAAAGCAAAAACTACATTTTAGATTATCATTTGTTTGAGTGAATAGATTATGAGCAGATATACAATCCGTCACAATGAGAAAAGCACAAAAACATTCTTCACTTGAAGTTTGAAAAAAAGCAAGTCCAACACACCATTCATGTTTTCGCATGAAAAGGCCAAATCCCAAACGACCCCTAAATTTCTAGTGTTTGTTTAGGATAATTCAAAAACTGTTCCAGTGAAGTTCAAACTTGTTTTTGGGTGGCTATCATACTGTTAAACCAGCCCATAGTTGGTATCAACTTTAAGCAAAGACTATATCTTCCATCCAAATTTGATCTGAAAGGCATAATGTGCTAACCAAACACTTGAGTCACATCCAACCTTAGCTGATATGTTTCAAGATCTTTTAAGAAACTAATATATGCATGTAGGATACAAGGAGAGTCCACCTACAACTGCCACCACTATATTATCATACTTCAAAATATCTTAAATTAGTTCACACATAAACATATTACAAAGATAATATCTGTCCAAGTTCACGGAAACAGCAGGAATTTTCCCTTTTGTTAGTCCACTAGTTTTGTAAATAATTTCAATGTCCCTCCATTTGGCTGCTGAGTAAATCTAGGAAGATAAGATAAAAATATTTTTTAAAGCGTGTTCAGTCCGTTTCAAAAAATTAGAAAAACTTAGTCAAGCCAGCCAAATTTTATCCATCCTAATTTCCTTTCTTTTCAGTTTTCACACATTTTCTTGGAGTCAATAAATTGTTTATCATTAAAGAAATAAACTTGAAATCAGCCCTAAAACAAAACTTCAAAAAGAAAATCAAACTACAAAATATCGGATCCTTCAATGCCTCATTTTTCAGACCTAATGCTTCAGTACACTCTTATGCGCAAAAACATAATACATAGAATAACATCTTTGCAAGTTCATGGGAAACAACAGAAATTTCCCAATTGGTTTTATAAAGGTTGTGTTTGGATCATGGATTTGGGTAGGGATTTGGAAAGGAATTAGGGAAATGTGAATGAAATACAAGCTAAACTTTTTTTTTCCTTTCCCTTTCCAAATCCATAATCCAAACACAGCCAAAGGATTTCAATGTCCATCAACTTGGCTGCAGAGAAAATAGAGAAGAGAAAAGATAAAAATAACTTTTAAAACTTGTTCAGCTTATTGTTTTCATAAAATTAGAATACCCAATTCAAATAAAAAATATTAACTTCTCTCTTTCCCAATTGCCTTTTCCCCAAATATAACACATTTTCTCATGATCAAAAAATCAATCAACCTTAAGAAAACAACTTGAAATCACATTTGGGGAAGATAGATTATCAAAGATAAAAAAAATTTACTTTTTGTCAGTTAAAGGCGACTGAAATAATTTTTGTCGTTGAAAGTAAGTTTTTGGCGACTAAAAATTTTTAGTCGCCAAAGAGGAGAATTTTTTTTTTTATTTTTCATTTGGCGACTAAATATTTTAGTAGCCAAAAGTAAATATATGGCGACTAAATTTTTTTGTCGCTGAAAGTAAGCTTTTGGCGACTAAAATTTAGTCGCCAAAGAGAGAAAATAATTTTTTTATATCCCATTCGGCGACTAAATATTTTAGTAGCCAAAAGTCAATATACCGCGACTAAGTTTTTTTTTTTATCGCCAATTCTAGCATTTTTAGCGACTAAATTTTTTTTAGTCGCCAATAATGAATATATCCCAACTAAAAAAATTTAGTAGCTAAATATTTTACTTTTGGCGACTAAAAAAAATGTTAGACGCCAATTCCATAACTTTTGGCGATTAAATTTTTTTTAGTCGTCAATTTTGGTCGCCAAAGGTACATTTTGTTGTAGTGGAAGAACTGACCCTCCGCCCCCACCCCCTCTCCAATCTACCTATTTTGACCAATATTATTTTAGTTTACTTCAAGAGGACCACACGTTTATGCTTTTGTTTACCTATTTTGACCAATATTATTTTAGTTTACTTCAAGAGGGCCACACATTTATGCCTTTGTAAACATGTAGTGGCCTTGGTTTTTTTTTTTTTGTTGACTTATGATTCTGAATCAAAACAACACAATTGATGAGTACAGAATTATAATATAATAATAAGTTTCAAACAATAATAAAAAGAGACTGGCTTTATTTACAGTTGACGGACAAGGTATTCCCAAGGGACACATCATTTAATTTAACAGATCTTACAAAAAAAAAATAATTGGTATGGAAAAGGCTTCTAAATGTTTTACAGAGCCCTTCTTGTTGTACTTGTCCTCTTGTTTTACAGAGCCCTTCTTGTTGTACTTGTCCTCTTGTTTTCCGCAACTTGCCATGGCAGAAATCAAAACCAGCAGCTCATTGGCAATTCATGCAGAGACATTCATAACATCACCTTCCCCTTCCAATTGCGATCCAACACACAAATCTGCAGAGGAGGTAACAAACCAACAACACCAACAACAACACCAACGTTTGCTCCTCTTTCCCTCTTCATTCTTTAACCCCTTCCAACTTCACTTCCGGAGATCCTTTTTATCCGACTGTTATAACCTTTCTAGTGTTCTTGAATTGTGAAAATCCAGTGAAATATCCTTATTACATTAACACAACGTCTTATTATTGCAACAATGGATTCAATTCCTCGTCATTGAAAGGCTATTCGTATGTTGTGGCTGGACAAGTGAGGGTTTGGGATGCTGTCGACTCCTGCACGGTTCATACCATTGCTGTTTCTTCGTGGCCATTGATGATTGGAACTGAAATTGCATTGAATTTTTCATTCTCGGATGTTAACAAGGCGCTGGAATATGGGTCTGAGTTTTCGTTGGGGTTAAATAACTGCAAAAGTTGCAAAAAATAGGCATCTTGCTTCGACGATGTTTTGAATGTCACTGCCGCTTGCTCCAGTATGTGCTCTAGTTTGTTTCGACAAAAATATTTGTATTATTTTTTGATGTTTAGGATGTACGAAAAGTGAAAAAAATAATTTTACCCAGAAATATTTTACGCCAAAGAGTGATTTACAAACAGATTTTTTGTACAAAAATTACATTAGAATGATGTGTTTGATGACAAATTTATAATGACAAATCTTTTCATTTTTTATTTGAAATGAATGTGTATAAATTTGACTGCCATTTCTTTAGGAGCACACTATTGATTTAAGAATGTCCAAAAAAAGGTTTTTTTGAAATTATATACAACAAGAGTGTTTGGTTTCGATGTTGGAATAGCTTGTTGACAAGCGGCAGTGACATTCAAAACATCGCCGAAGCAAGATGCCTATTTTTCGCAACTTTTGTAGTTATTGAACCCCTACGAAACCTCAAACCCATATTCCAGCGCTTTGTTAACATCCAAGAATGAAAAATTCAATGCAATTTCAGTTCCAATCATCAATGGCCACGAAGAAATAGCAATGGTATGGACAGTGAAGGAGTCGGCGGCATCCCAAACCCTCACTTGTCCAGCCACAACATACGAATAGCCTTTCAATGACGAGGAATTGAATCCATTGTCGCAATAATAAGACGTTGTGTTAATGTAATAAGGAGATTTCACTGGATTTTCACAATTCAAGAACACTAGAAAGGTTACAACAGTCGAATAAAAAGGATCTCCGGAAATGAAGTTGGAAAGGGTTAAAGAATGAAGAGGGAAAGAGGAGCAAACGTTGGTGGTGTTGTTGGTGTTGTTGGTTTGTTACCTCCTCCGCAGATTTGTGTGTTGGATTGCAATTGGAACGGGAAGATGATGTTATGGATGTCTTCGCATGAATTGCTGATGAGCTGCTGGTTTTGATTTCTGCCATGGCAAGTTGCGGAAAACAGGAGGACAAGTACAACAAGAAGGGCTCTGTAAAACATTTAGAAGCCTTCTTCTGCACCAATTATTTTCTTTTGTAAGATATGTTAAATGATGTGTCCCTTGGGAATACCTTGCCCGTTAGCTGTAAATAAAGCTAGTCTCTTTTTATTATTGTTTGGAACTTAATTATTATATTATAATTTTGTACTCATCAATTGTGTTGTTTTGATTCAGAATCATAAGTCAACAAAAAAAAAAAAAACCAAGGCCACTACATGTTTACAAAAGCATAAATGTGTGGTCCTCTTGAAGTAAACTAAAATAATATTGGTCAAAATAGGTTAGATTTGGGTGGGGGGGGGGGGGGGGGGGGTGGGGGGGGGGGGCGGATCAGTTCTTCAGAGCTTAATAGTAAAAAACAATGAGCTTCAAATTAATTATCATATTCTAAAGTTTTTAAAAGAAAATCTGCTATTAATTGAAGGATGTAGTAATTAAAATAGAAGATATTATTATTAGCACTTCATCAATAATTTTGAATATTCTATTTCAGTGAATCCTCATTTATAAGTCTTAAAATATCTAAAAAAAATGTCTCCTAATACTAAAATTATTCTTATGAAAATATTTCACTCATTCAAATGCACATCCTCACACTCCTCACATCTCAAAAATCCTCTTTTCCAAAACCCTAACAAAATCCACGACGGTGGAACCTCCCAAAACCAATGGAAGAAATTTATGGTGATTAAGAAATTTTCTCTATTTCATTACGAGGTTTGTTAACCTGTTCCCCGAACAAATTCTCGAATTTTGGTCATATGTTCGGGAATTCAGTCCTAAAAAAATGACGAACAGTTTTTATTATTCTCGCCATTTTTTTTTTCAAGAAATTTACTTTTACAAGGCTAATCTCCTCTGAGCTAATAACACCATCGCAAACTATGAACCTCTTCTGAGTTTCTATTTTCGTTAAATAAAATCAATAAAAATAAATAAATATTTTAGTCATTAAACTCAATAAAAATGATATTTTAGATATTTTATGTAACCTACATTGAGTTTAATTATTCAAATACTTTTTTTTATTAGTTTTATTTAACAATAATAGACTAATGGTTTAGATTGAAAACAAATTAAAAGATTATGTTTTAAATTGACAAAATTCAAAATTCAAAATTTCTTTTGTTACATGACTAAAACCTTAGTGTTTTTTTTTTTAATTGTCCCAAATAATAATCTAACAAATTTCAAAACACTAGAATAAAATACAACTAATTAGTGTAATTGAGACACATGTTAACATGAGTCATAAATAATATCGTAATTCTTAAGAATAAGTTTAGCAAATATTTTTAAATATTGTTAACATGTCTTCCAACAAGATTTTTAACAAATGAATCGAATAGTATTTGAATTTAAAATATTAGGTAAATTACATTCACCTCCTTTAAGATTTAAAATATGTATATATAATAAGTTCTTAAATTTGACATAATTATACTGAGTTTTTTAAGGTTTTAGTTCAGATAATATTTGGCTTCTTTTTATCATAAATTTGTCACTCGTATAAATAAAAAAATAATATAGTCATTGCTTTTATATTGAAATATATATTTTATATTGTGTATCGTTGTGTTTTCATATCATTTGTATTAGTTTTGGTCTATTTAATTTTACTAAAAAACATATCAATATAATTATATCAAAATTATACAACTTACTGTATTTCTTCAAATTTTAAAAAAGATCAGTGTAATTTATCTTAAAATATTTATTTTAAAATCACTTAATTAAATGTGGTTGATATCTCTATATTAATAATTGCTATAGAGTTGCATAGAAGTTTGGAGAAACAACAAATTGGTTGAAGGTTGAAGTATTAAAAAATAAAAATCAGATTAATAGTAAAATTTATGAATTTTAATTAAAAATCCATAATTTTTCATATGTAATTATGTTTAAAAATTTACCATGATTTGTAATTTTACCCCTCATTAGATTTTGACTTCTTTTTTGACGGACTTTGACTTAAGAAACAACCATCCAATTAGCCATCAACCACATTTCCACGCAACTGAGCACATCTTGGTGATAAGGTGGGGACTTTAGTCCCATATCTGAAATGTCTGTATTTCCTTTGAATACTCACCCACCACTCAACTACAATCATCTAACTATAAAATTATTGGAAAAATTATCATATTTTGTAACGCCCTCAAAATAAAACTCATAAACAGCCATTCATGATACAAGAAAGAGATCATATTTCATAAATCAGAGTTCTTACAGAATGTATTACATGTTGACAACAAAAGTACATGCCCTACGGGCTTATAACTTTCCAAGCCAACACTTGGTTATAAAAAGGAGAGTACTAATTCTACACAAAATAAGCCCTTAGCTTGATATACATGTAATACAAAAAGTAATCAAAAAGGTCTCTCAGCCACTAAGCCTCCCAAGCCACGTCCTTAGAGGTGGCATGTCACCTGCACCTGAAAATGATGTCCCATATAAGGTGAGCCAACGCCCAGTACAGATATGCTAAACATAATATGAGCAATAACTAAAATATTAGTATTTGATAAATGTTTAACTCATATAAATCAACATATATCACATTCCAGTTTCATGACAAAATGTCCATGTTCATTTTTCTTTCCTTAACCAATTTTCAAGTCATACACATGGCTCAGAACCTGGCCAAACAACTTAATGAGATTATAACTCATATCCAAAACACTTCTGTAATTCATGATAGATACACATATTTGCTGTATCGATAACACATTAAAGCACTTCCATACGCCACAAATGATACACAGATTTGCTGTATCAACATCACATTAAAACACTTCCATACTTCATAGATGATACACAGATTTGCTGTATTAATGGAGTCCATCCCCTATCTCCTCCCAAATAATATTCGGTTTAGGAGTCCATCCCCTATCTTCTCCTAAACCGTGGAGTACATCCCTTATCTTCTCCCACACAACACAATGTATATAAACACATATCATATACATAATCAATCAATACGTAAATTTGATGTATTATTCCAGCCGTCACATTCAATGACTTATTCAATCGATTAGTTTTAATTCACCTAATCATCATGCAGTGTCTACAACAATCAAGACTATCCTCCACCGATAGCCCAAAGCAATTATTTCTAAACAGATAATAAATGCGTCCAACAAATAAATTATCAACAATTTCCAAGGTGAGTGATTAATAATTCTAACTCCACCATTCTATCTCATAATGAGCCAATTTCATCATTTCCAACGCAATTTCATATTTCCATAACTTTCCAAATTAATTATACAAATTAATTTATAACAACAAATTAGGGCTTTTCTCCCCCTTTTCTCAACATTGACCCAAAGGCTCAAATTTATCATTAAACATCAATAACCTCATTTTAGGACCCAAATACACATATATTGGCCAAGAGAATAAAACCCCTCTTTTCACATTTGAAACCCTAACACCCAAAACTCCCAAGTTTCAACATTTACCCAAAATAACTACAAGTTTATGTCAAAGACCATAGAGATGAGTAGTTATCCCTACCTCAAAAGATGAGACCAAATGGAGATGATGAAGAATTTCCAAAGTGCTCCAAACTTCAAGATTTTCGGATCAAAATGAGGAGCAAGCCAAACCCCACACTTTTTACAAAGGGACAAGGGTGGAAGATCACTCAAACTAGATCAAACCTTAGAGAGAAGGTGAAATGTAGTGAGAGAAGCTCTCAAAATAGGGTTTTGAAAAGTAAGAGAGAGAGAGAGAGAGAGAGAGAGAGAGAGTGTAAAAAGTGATTTAAAATATCACAGTCCAGATCTGATATACGTATGACCCGCTTGAGCAGAGAATAGAATGCTCGAGCGTCAAACACAAAAACTTAACCCGCTCGAGCGAAAAAATACCCGCTCGAGCGCTAAGACACATAAACAAAACACACCCGCTCGAGCGCAAAAGATGACCCGCTCGAGTGTAGATTACACTCTTCCAGTACTTTTACAGACATCGAACACCCACTCGAGCGCAAGGATGCTCGCTTGAGTGCGACCCGCTTGAGCGTAAGGAAATCCGCTCGAGCGTGAAAAACACATCTGCAGTATTTTTGCAGACGGACAAATTACTGAAGGTGTACAAACTTCGCTCGAGCGCAAGAAGACCCGCTCGAGCGGATCACCAAAAATCTGGGCAACAACAGTTGGGACAAAAGCTTAACCAACCTGTTCGAAACACGCCCAAGACAATTCTAAACTCAAATACAAAGAGTTAGAGGACGGAAATGAAATACAGACAACAACAACTATCAACGGAACCGAGTCTGGAATACACTAACCAATGGAGGGAAAACCAGGGTCGCTATAACCTCCCCCCTTAAAGAATTTCGTTCCCGAAATTAGATACAAGTTTCAAAAACATGTTTTTCTCAATTCTTAACAATATTACAACTCAATATTCAACAACCTGAACCATTACCGGCCATCTCATCTCTTTTGAAGAGGTAAATCACAGTATATTACTCAATACGCATCATCAACATGCTCCTCTTGAAATTTACCAATTTCAACACATATTCCACCATTCAATTACATATTCAATGCCAATAATATATTTGCATTTCTAAAACAAAATTAACATATGCAATATTAAAATAAACTTCCATTTCCGAACCATATTCAACAATTTCCATAAATCAAAACATATACAATGTTTTACAACCTAAGACATATTCAATGCTCTTAAAGTCCATTAATACAACAAAATTCCCAATACATGATTACACATTAATGAGCAAGTCCGGATATTTCTCACGGACCTCCAACTCACGTTCCCAAGTGGCTTCCTCCACTCCGTGATGTTTCCACAAAACCTTTACCAAGGGTATGGTCTTGCCTCGCAAGACTTGATCCCGCCTATCCAAGACCCGTACTGGTCTCTCCTCATACGAGGCATCCTCATCTACCTCCAAGTCGGTCCAATCCAACACATGGGACGGATCCGGCTCATACTTCCGAAGCATACTAACACGAAACACGTCATGTATCCCAGACAACTGCGGCGGTAAAGCTAAATAGTAAGCGACCTCACCAATTCTCTCAAGGATCTCAAAAGGGCCTATAAACCGAGGGGACAACTTCCCACTCTTCCCAAATCTCATCAAACCCCGCCTAGGTGATATCTTCAGAAAGAAATGATCACCCGCCTCAAATGCCAAAGGCCTCCTCCTGCGGTCGGCATAACACTTTTGGCGACTCTGGGCTGTAACAAGCCTCTTACGGATAAGCTCAATTTTCTCCGTCGTTTCCCTCACCAACTCCGGGCCCAACAAAGGTGCATCACCCACCTCGGCCCAACAAACTGGAGACCTACAAGGTCGACCATACAAGGCCTCAAATGGTGCCATACCGATACTTGACCGGAAACTGTTGTTGTAGGCAAACTCCACCAAGGGCAAGTGCCTCTCCCACGACCCACTAAAGTCAAGGACACAACCTCGAAGCATATCCTCAAGGATCTGAATAGTACGCTCGGACTGCTCGTTAGTCTAAGGATGGTAAGCCGTGCTAAAGGTCAATCTAGTGCCCAAGGCACTCTGCAAACTCTGCCATAACCTAGCAGTAAAACGTGGATCTCTATCTGAGACGATCGACACGGGGACCCCGTGCAACCTCATTATGTCCCGAACATACAAGTCGGCAAGATGATCCACCGAATCTCTCACGCGCATAGGGATAAAGTGCGTAGACTTAGTCAACCGGCCTACAACCACCCAAATAGCATCACTACCTCGCTGAGTCCTCGGAAGACCTACAACGAAGTCCATAGTGACATGCTCCCACTTCCATTCGGCAATAGGCAAAGGTTGCAACAAACCCGCTGGCCTCTGATGCTCGGCCTTCACTTGCTGACAAGTAAGGCACTTAGACACAAAAACTGCCACATTTTTCTTTATCTCTCGCCATCAAAACTGGCGACCCAAATCACGATACATCTTAGTGCCTCCTGGATGCACCGCAAGGCGTGAATGGTGAAACTCTCGGAGTACTTCCTCTCGGCAAGACTCCGGCACAAACAGACAGTCTTGGTATCTCACACTCTGGTCGGGATACACAGTCAAACCATTCTCAACCTTCCCATTGGAGATCTTCTCTCGGAGGGATTCTACCTCAAGGTCACCTCTCTGTGCCTCTTATCACTCAAGTCACAAGTGTAGGCTGCGCAACAACAGAAAACAAGGCCGCAGCCTCAACGGATTCACCCAAAAGTAAATCAAACTCGCCAAGTGCACCCAACATCTCCCACTCCCGGATGGCTATACAAGCTATATCACTAATGAATTTTCTACTAAGGGCATCGGCCACAACATTGGCCTTTCCCGGGTGATAGTGCAACTCAAAGTCATAATCCTCAATGAACTCCATCCACCTTCTCTGCCTCAAATTCAAGTCTCTCTGTGTAAACAGATACTTCAGACTTTTATGATCCGAGAACACCTTGAATCTCTCACCATAAAGGTAGTGCCTCCAAATCTCAAGGCAAAAATTACAGCTGCTAACTCTAGGTCATGTGTAGCGTAATTCCTCTCGTGTATTTTCAACTGACGTGAGCCATAGGCTACCACTTCCCCTTCTTGCATCAACACACAACCTAAACCCTCTCGTGAGGCATCACAATAAACCGCATAACCCAAACCTCCCTCTAGAATAATCAAAACTGGAGCAGTAGTCAATCTAACTTTCAACTCTTGGAACGACTTTTCACAAGTCTCACTCCATACAAATTTTACCCCTTTCGGCGTCAATCTAGTCAATGGCGAAGCTAGCCTGGAGAAATCTTTCACAAACCGACGGTAATACCCAGCTAATCCCAGAAAACTGCGGATCTCAAAAACACTCTTAGGCTGTGCCCAATCTTGCACTGCCTCTATCTTGGATGTATCAATAGACATCCCTTCCCCGGAAACAACATGGCCTAAGAATTTCACCTCTCTTAGCCAGAACTCATACTTCCCAAACTTGGCATACAGCTTATGGGCTCTATGCAACTCAAGCACCACTCTCAAGTGTTCCTCGTGCTCCTCCTCCAAAGGTGAATAAATCAGGATGTCGTCCACGAAAATGACCACAAAACGATCTAAGAATTCCCGAAATATCCGGTTCATCTAGTCCATAAACACTGCCGGTGCATTTGTGAGCCCAAAAGGCATCACCAGAAACTCATAATGGCCATACCGCGTACGGAATGCCCTCTTCGGAATATCCTCCTCCCTGATCCTCAGCTGGTGGTAACCCGATCTCAAGTCTACCTTAGAGAAACAACGAGACCCTTTCAACTGGTCAAACAGATCATCTATACGGGGCATAGGGTACTTATTCTTAACTGTAGCCCGATTCAATTTTCGGTAATCGATACAAAGTCTCAAGGCACCATCTTTCTTCTTAGCAAAGAGGGCCGGTACTCCCCACGGCGAAGTACCAGGGCGAATAAAACCCTTATCTAGCAATTCCTGGAGCTAAATCTTCAACTCACTCAACTCGGCTGGGGCAAAATGACAAGGTGCCATAGAAATTGGCGCCGTGCCGGACACTAAATCAATGGAAAACTCAACCTCCCGATGTGGTGGCAAACTAACAAGGTCTTCGGGAAAAACATCCGAATACTCGCAAACCAACCTCGGCAACTCAATCTTGGTCTCATCACACTCACTACTCATAAAAGCTAGCGAGAAGACCACTAAGCTCACTTTGTCCTCGCGGATCATACACCAGTGGCAACACTCTACCAACCCGATCCTCCAAGAAATGGAAACAATCCCCGTTTAAGGTACATACAGTAACCCTTTGGCGGTAACAATCAATAATAGCCCGATATGACGATAACCAGTCCATCCCCAAAATCACATAAAAACCCGACATAGCCATAACTACAAAAGAAAATGGAAGCCGGCGGTCGGCGACCTCTATATCACAGTCCCGACACCCTGTTTCAAAATCAATTCACCCCCAACAAGTGATACAACACATATAGGAGATGCTAACTGTGCCAACTCCAACCCCAAAACAGATGCAAGTGCAGCAGATATAAAGGAATGGGATGCACCCGTATCAATCAACACATTGGCAACCGAGTTGCAAAACAAAAAGGTACCTCTCACAACAGATGGAGCCGGTACAAGGTCCTGCGCGGTAACAACATACTCGCACCCTAAAGGTCTCTGATCTACCTGCTCACCCCTAAGAGCAAAAGATTGCTGCACAGACTGAGACGATGAAGCTCCTTGATTGGCCCTCGAGGCTTGAACTAACTATGCTGGCTGAAAACTCTGCGTCTGCCTCGAACCAGACGCACCAGATGTGCCACTCAACTACGGGCAATGCCTCTTCAGGTGCCCCGCTTGACTACACTGGTAGCAAGAGAGCGGTTGGCCTTTGCCCTGACTCTGGCTCTGAGGTCGAGCCGAAGATGAAGTTGCTCTCTGACCTCCTCTCCTCTGCGGGCAAACTGGAGACTTGTGGCCCAGCTGACCACACTTGAAACAAGTAATGTCTCCCTGACTGCCTCTCCCAGAACTTGCACTTGGCACTGGAAAGGTCGATCTAGCAGAAGCACCCTGGGACTGCTGAGGGTTAGAACCCCTCTGCCTACGACCATCCCCCTGGCCATCCTGACTCCTCTTGGAGCCCCCCATCCTCTCCTCCTCCTCCTCCTCCTCCTACATCATAATCTCCATATGGGCCGCGGCATCCACAAGGCGCCCATACTCCCGAGTCATGGATCCCCCAACCCTGGTCTTGAGTCCATTTCTCAACTTCCTCTTGAACTCAATGCAACGGCGTTCCTCGGACGCCACAAGCTAAGGTGCAAACCTGGATAAACTGGTAAATGTGGCCTCAAACTCGGCCACTGGCATACTCAGCTGTTTGAGCTGACAGAACTGGTCCCTCAACTTCTCCCTAACAGCTGGAGACAAAAACTTCTCTTGAAAAGCATCTACAAAGGCCTCCCATGTATCACCAACATGACCCCTCATGAACTTCCAACACTGACCCGCATCTCCTTTCAACTGGAAGGACGCCAAGGTCACCTTCAAAGCCCCGTCTTCGATGCTAAGCATCTCAAATGTCTTCGTCATTTGCTCAAACCACTCATCAGCCTTCTCTTTGGGATCGCCAACAAACTCGTCCGGATTAGACCGGAAGAACTTCCTCTTCAGAAAGGAAGGCCCTGCCTCAACTGCATAGGCCTGGGCTTGATTCTCAGCCCTGAGAATGCCCATAGATTCCTTCAAAGCTCTTGCCATCTCGCGGGCTAAGGCGCCCATGGCCTGCTGGCCTACCGGCTCGGCCACATTGGCCTGACCAACACCCTCCTGCTGCGCCGAAATTTCATCCGGTATAGGCATCTCCTGCCTCCTAGGCCTACATCGCCTACCACCACGTCCTCGTCCTGACATCCTAATAAAGGTAACGAAGAACATTAGCACATTTACAAATGTGCCGAAGCTATAACACTCACGTCCTAATACATGGACAACTGTAATTCATTCCACGTAAGCATATAATCAAATAAGCACTTACGAATTTCATTTTCGGATAATGATAGTCCCGAGGCGTTACTAGAGTTCCGGTTAGAAACAGCATTGATCAAGTGCTTTTCCAATAAGACTCACAGAAACCCAAGGATCCAATCAACATCCTATAAACTAAATCCCATACCCATATAGTCACATAAACATGTTATCACATAAGTACATAACATTACACTTAAGTCTCTAACAAGTGAGACAAACCCATTGTGGCACTAACCACTTCCCGCGTACCCAAAGTATTCGAACCCAGTACGCTCTGATACCAAGTTGTAACGCCCTCAAAATAAACCCATAAACAGACATTCATGATACAAGAAAGAGATATCATATTTCATAAATCAAAGTATTCTTACAAAATGTATTACATGTTGACAATAAAAGTACATGCCCTACGAGATTACAACTTTCCCAGCCAACACTTGGTTACGAAAAGGAGAGTACTAACTCTACACAAAATAAGCCCTTGGCTTGATATACATGTAATACAAAAAGTAATCAAAAAGGTCTCTTAGCCACTAAGCCTCCCAAGCTATGTCCTTGGAGGTGGCATGTCACCTGCACCTGAAAATGATGTCCCACATAAGGTGAGCCAACACCCAGTACAGATATGCTAAACATAATATGAGCAATAACTAAACGATTAGCATTTGATAAATGTTTAACTCATATAAACCAACATATATCACATTCCAGTTTCATGACAAAATGTCCATGTTCATTTTTCTTTCCTTTACTTAACCAATTTTCAAGTCATACACATGGCTCAGAACCTGACCAAACAACTTAATGAGATTATAACTCATATCCAAAACACTTCCGTAATTCATGATAGATACACATATTTGCTGTATCGATAACACATTAAGGCACTTCCATACTCCACAAATGATACACAGATTTGTTGTATCAACATCACATTAAAACACTTTCATACTTCATAGATGATACACAGATTTGCTGTATCAATGGAGTCCATTCCCTATCTCCTCCCAAATAATATTCGGTTTAGGAGTCCATCTCATATCTTCTCCTAAACCGTGGAGTACATCCCCTATCTCCTCCCACAAAACACAATGTATATAAACACATATCATATACATAATCAATCAATACGTAAATTTGATGTATTATTCCAGTCGTCACATTCAATGACTTATTCAATCGATTAGTTTTAATTCATCTAATCATCATGCAGTGTCTACAACAATCAAGACTATCCTCCACCGATAGCCCAAAGCAATTATTTCTAAACAGATAATAAATGCGTCAAACAGATAAATTATCAACAATTTCCAAGGTGAGTGATTAATAATTCCAACTCCACCATTCTATCTCATAATGAGCCAATTTCATCATTTCCAACTCAATTTCATATTTCCATGACTTTCCAAATTAATTATACAAATTAATTTATAACAACAAATTAGGGCTTTTCTCCCATTTTTCTCAACATTGACCCAAAGGCTTAAATATTACCATTAAACATCAATAACCTCATTTTAGGACCCAAATACACATGTATTGGCCAAGAGAATAAAAACCCTCTTTTCACATTTGAAACCCTAACACCCAAAACTCCCAAATTTCAACATTTACCCAAAATAACTACAAGTTTATGTCAAAGACCATAGAGATGAGTAGTTATCCCTACCTCAAAAGATGAGACCAAATGGAGAAGATGAAGAATTTCCAAAGTGCTCCAAACTTCAAGATTTTCGGATCAAAATGAGGAGCAAGCCAAACCCCACACTTTTTACAAAAGGACAAGGGTGGAAGATCACTCAAACTAGATCAAACCTTAGAGAGAAGGTGAAATGTAGTGAGAGAAGCTCTCAAAATAGGGTTTTGAAAAGCAAGAGAGAGAGAGAGAGAGTGTGTAAAAAGTGATTTAAAATATCACAGTCCAGATCTAATATACGTATGACCCGCTCGAGCGGAGAATAGAACGCTCGAGCGTCAAACACAAAAACTTAACCTGCTCGAGCGAAAAAATACCCGCTCGAGCGCCAAGACACATAAACAAAACACACCCGCTCGAGCGCAAAAGAAGACCCGCTTGAGCGTAGATTACACTCTTCCAGTACTTTTACAGACATCGAACATCCGCTCGAGCGCAAGGATGCTCGCTTGAGCGTAAGGAAATCCGCTTGAGCATGAAAAACACATCTGCAGTATTTTTGCAAACGGACAAATTACTGAAGGTGTGCAAACTCCGCTCGAGCGCAAGAAGACCCGCTCGAGCGGATCACCAAAAATCTGGGCAACAAGAGTTGGGACAAAAGCTCAACCAACCTGTTCGAAACACGCCCAAGACAATTCTAAACTCAAATACAAAAAGTTAGAGGACGAAAATGAAGTACAGACATTAACAACTATCAACGGAACCGAGTCCGGAATACACTAACCAATGGAGGGAAAACCAGGGTCGCTATATATTTTTTCATATGTAATTATTTTAAAAAAATTACCTTGATTTGTAATTTTCCCAAGAAGTTTCCCCTTCATTTTCTAAAAATACTGAATCATTTAGAGTTATTTTGGAAAATTGGTTAAAAGCTGATTTTTTGACTTTTTCTAAAAAGTGTGTAAGAAAATTGAAAGATAATATGAAGACTTACCCACCATTCAGAGTTATTTTGGAAAGTTGGTTAAAGTTGATTTTTTGTGCTCAATAGACTTTGACTTTTCTTTCAACGAACTTTGACTTGAAAAGCAACCACCTAATTAGCCATTGACTGCATTTCCACGCAACTAATATAGAGCACATCTTGGTCATAAGGTGGGATAGCAGTCCCGTCTCAGAAATGTCTGCATTTCCTTTGAAGACTTACCCACTACTCAGTTACAATCAGCTAGCTATAAAATTATTGGAAAAGTTACCATATTTTTTTATATGTAATTATTTTGAAAAATTACCTTGGTTTGTAATCTTCCCAAGAAATTTCCCCCATCATTTTCCTTTTTTTTTTTTTTTTTTTTTTTTTTGGGTGGGTGCCGCCATCATTTTCTAATAGGGTAATGTTAGAAATACCAAATTTTCTATTAAATTAATGAGCAAATGTTTCATATGGGTGTAGGGTCCACAAGAGTGTAGAGTCCACAACCATGTGAGATATCTGATCATTTATTTAGTAAAAAATTTAAGACCTATAACATTTTCCTTTCTAATATTACTAAACCACTCAATAGACTTTGACTTTTGTTTCGGCAGACTTTGACTTAAAAAGCAACCACCAATTGGCCATCGACCACATTTCTATGCAACTTATATAGACCACATGTTGGTGATAAGGGGCTATTTTGGGAATGGGGTTAAAAGCCACTTTCCAGCTTTTAACCCATTTCCCTCACAAAAAAGTCAAAAAAAATAAAAAATAAAAAAATAGCTTTTAACCATCTTCTCAAAACACCTTAAGGTGGGACATCTTTGAAATGTTTGAATTTGCTTTGAAGACTCATTGACCACTTAGTTACAATCAGCTAGCTGTAAAATTATTTTTAAAATTACTTTGATTTGTAATTTTTCCAAGAAGTTTCCACCATCATTTACTAAACTACTTAGTAGACTTTGACTTGAAAATCAATCACCCAATTAGCCATTGACTACATTTCCATGCAACTCATGTAGAGCACATCTTGGTGATAAGGTGGGAAGTAGAGATGGTCATGACCCAAATGATGCTTTGGGTAATGATGAAAGTTATGTCAAACACTCAAATGAACAGACAGAAATTGGTTCACCTTTATTAATGAACTAATCACTTCTTATGCAAGTTTGTTATCACTCTGGGAAACTGATTTGATTATGCTGAGTAAATGTTTCATTAATAAAGCATGCTGTATTTTTTGTTTCTATGTTTTAGTTTTATTTACTACACTTACTGTTTTATTAGTTGATTTGCATAATTGAAATTGTACACCAACTATTTTATGTCTTTGTGTGTGTGGGTTTGGTGCTATATTGGCCTGTTTCAAAATTAAGACAATGATGTTGATTTTTCCCACTCTGGCTATAGTTTGTGCAGGTTTGGTGTCAAATGCTGTTATTCTGATTCATGTTTTTGGCCGCTATTCATGTCTTAATATGAACTTTATGGTTATGTGACTAGTATTTACCTTAGGCTATTGGCAGACGAAGCTTTAATTTTTATCCTCATCCACTATAAACTTCAATTAAATGTTTAGAAAAAAAAAGAAAGAAAGGCTTTCTTTCTTTGCAAGTTGAAGTTTCTGCTACTTTTGTCTGAAATCAAAAGGCGGTTGATCTGTTTTGGTTATAATTTGGTTTTCAAGTGCAGTGTACTTTGTTATTATACAAAAAATTTGAGACTTAATTGGTTGACTAGGAAAATAGTTTTCACATTTCAAACCCTGTAGTCCTGTTAAGGTGTTTCATGTTTATAAAAAAAAAAAAATTGGCCTTCACGTTGAATAGAGTGGATTCAGTAAAAACTAATGTTTTACACCTAAAAATATATATAAAACAAGCTAGATTATTATTGTCTTACTCCTTTGAACTATCATTTAATATCATTTTATTTCCTCTAACTAAAATATATTACATTTTGTGACATTGCATTGTCAATTTGTATAAATTTAAAAATTACATTAATAATCCGTTACATAACTTGGATCGAACATTGACATGTAACTTACACACGATATCTAAAATAATCATACATTTGTTTTAATTAAGGTTTTGTGTTGGTTTGATGAAGGTTTTTGGGAAAACATATTTCGTCTTTGTTTACCCAAACACGTGTGAATGGATTTTTTGCATTGCAAGTGTTTGATAAAATGCTTCAATGAATTTTTTTTTATAAACTAATTAGATACATGTGAAGTTAGGAGTATGTTGTGATGAATGCTAAATAGCTCTTGTGATGGTGTATTTTATAAACTGTAGTGACTATTTTCACCCCTAGAATAGTATTACTTAGGAAATAGATGTGTTTGGTTAATATATTTTAAATTCTGATTACATTTATGCACATGTATATTTTTGTGTTCTTTAGGATTTGTGAAAAATAGTGATATGTTAAATCTGTATTATATTTATAGTGATATATTTTGCTATGGTGTTGGTCTCCTTTTCCAAAATCAAAGTTGCAAATGTGGAAAAAAAAACAGATATTAAGATATCGGATTCAGAAAAAAAAATCTAGGAAGGCTTTGGTGTGCAAATGACGTGTGATTACTTTGCGTGGTGAGTGCTTGCAAACCAACATGGAGCGGCTTGAGGCAAACCAATGAGCTATGAAATTGTTTTTGATGACAAGCATAGTGTGTACTGATTTTAGCATTACTTTAATGCTTTAGTGATTGTTGTATGCTAAAGTGATTTTAGCATAGTTTTTTAAAGTATGATCTGTAAGGTTATAAGATGTTTGAACTCAATGTAATAAGATGATATCTTGTTATTAATTGAATGATGTGTCTTCAGATGCCAAGCCATCTTTCCCTTGTTATTATTTGATGTTGTATTTGGACATTGCACTAATTTGGAGGACAAAGGGTTGTTTGTTTCAAACTTGGAAGCCGTATGGGCATAAAAACTTAGTGTTCTTCTGATGTCTTTAACATGCAAATGGAGCCACAAGTCTCCTTTGGTTGTGAACCATGCCTCCATCCTGAGAAAATCCTAATTAAGGATGGTGATTGTGGTGTAACTGTATCCTTTCAAAACCATGATGTACACAGTAGCCAGGGAATATTTTGTGCTTGTCATTTCGAAGTTTCTAATCATTTGTCTCAATTGAGGTGCTTTGTCGTTTTTGTTACTGAATTGAGAATATTGATTGTACCTCTGGAATGCAGTTTCCAATGCAGCGAAAAAACAAACACTACAATTGCTGCTTGGACACATCAAGAGGAGGAAAGCTTCTTCACTGTATTGCGGCAAGTTGGCAAGGCATTTTTTGCTGACATAGTTTTTGGAATTATTTCTTACGATATATCCTGACATGACTATATGATGTCTTTTAAGAGAATTTCGACGTTGTCTTGATGCCAAAAATTCTAAAGATACTAATGCTACAATGCTTTGATGGTAACCAGAAACTATGCCCTCTACTTAATGTCTATTTTATATATTTTGGTAACTGTGCAAATTTCTCTTAAACTAGCAACATGTATGTGCACCTATGTTCCTCTCTGATTATATTTCTAAGGAGATGTAGTGATGTTGAATGAACTTATGTAGGGGTTATTTTGTTGAATGAAGCCCTCATCTAATTGAGTAGGTTTCATCTTCAACTGCCTAGGTGGGATGTACTTTAAGACTACCATTAAAGACTCCGAATAAGAGTTGTAAAATGTCTGGAGATTGTATTGTTTTTCTTTGGTTGTGGGCATTTCTTCTATGATTGTGGAATTTCACTTCGTTCTCGAATAATAATTTTATCTGGTAGTCATATTTTTGAACTTGCATTTTCAGGGGGCAATGTTGGTCATCTGCATAAACTACTGGGTATAGAGTCAAGTTCACAGGTTTGTTAATATGTTGATTATAATTTTTTTCTCCTCCTTTTTCAAATGGTGCCTAGACATTATCAAGGAGCTATCATTTTGAGTGGGATGCTGTATGTTCTTTTAATCTTTTGTATTTTTTTTGCATATCTTTGTCAAGCATTTGATTTTTCTAGATCTTTACATGAGCGCGCATATGCAATCATACTATACTTCAAAGCTGTTGCTTGGATCAATTCAACCTCTTGCTTTATGTTCAAAGTAATCTAAGCACAGAGCAGCAGTTAAAAGAGTTTTATGTGGTTTGATGTCACTTGTGGAAGATTGTGAGATTTGATTGGAGAATGATAGGTTCCTTCATGATGACAGAGTAACTATTTTGCTGATTGCGTTGTTAGTTTTCATGATATGATAATTAGAGTTTGCTATTATATTCTTAGCCTAATTACCATTAAACGTAATGTTATATTTTCTTTTAGAATATAGTATATTGTAACATCCATCATATTGTCATATTCTATATTTTTTTCTCGACTAGACAATGCTCCAAATATTTGGTTGTGCCCCCCTACTGGACAATGTTCCCATCCATTTTTGTTCATTATCCTTTGCTATTCTATATTTTTTTCGCTGTTATTGATTGTGTGCCTTTCTTCTCCACCCTCACCCTCACCCTCACCCTCTGATAAGATTATTGAATATGCATATAAAAAAATGGCTGAGATGACATTATGATGACATCATAACTTTGCCTATAAAAAAATAGCTGACATATGATGAGATCATAACTTTTATGGCCTTGATAGGGAGTGCTGACAGCATTATTTGTGCAATTTGAGGAGCTGTCGGTTTTTTATTTTTTTATTTTTTTATGTGGTGTTTGGATTACCTGGACTGAAAAGAAGAATTGTGTTTGACCCAAGGTTTTGAAAAGCGGTTCTGGTCGTCGTAACGGTGGCGGTGGCGCGGTTGCTATTGCGGGGTGTAAAGGCCGTAGCATAACAATTGCGGTAACCGGAACCGTGAATTTTTTTATTTTTCGCACAATTTAAAAAAAAAAACTTACCAATATGCATATATTTTTTTTATTATTATATTTATTGGATTTTAAAATAAATATTGATCAATTTTTGTAAATTTGTAAATATGATTCAATATATTTCATATTTTTAAATCACTATAAATTGAGTTTTTTACATTTTATTTTAATAATTAATGACTTTATATGTCATAAATCCATATTATGGTTGTGGCAACCAAAAAAAAAAAAAATATTGGACTTAGATGTATAAAATTATTATTTTTAATTATTATAATTGTGGAAGCATATGCAACTTTTAATTTGAATAGTTTTTAAAAATAAATTATAATTTTTTTTTTTTTTGGGTTTGGATCACTTGAATATTTATTCTCTTTTTGGATGACTACTAAATAAAAATAAAATAAACTAATCAAAAAAAATTGATATGTATAAAAAATGTATTAATATATAATTATAGGTGTTATGTTTTCTAGATATTTTACAAAAAAAAACAATCACTAAACAATTACAAAAGTAAAAGAATAAATAATAGCATATATATATATATAAATAGATAATGACCACACTTATTATTATTAGTATTTTCAAACAATATATAGATAGACGCACACAAACAAAATGGTTGAGTAATAGCAGTTGAATAGAATAGTATAGGTCTTATAGCTTTAACAAATTAATAACATGTTCATCATCTTCTCTCTATTTCTTACTCCTCCATCTTCCTTTTTCATTTTCCCTCCTCTCTCTCTATCCCTTTTTCTCTATTTTCAGCTTTTTTTTTCTTTTTTTTTTTTGAAAGAAGAAGTTCGGAACCGTTACGTAACGGTGCGTAACAGGCCGTTACCACCATTACGGCACTGTTATGACCTCTACGGCAGCCGCTACGGCCGACACACCTGTGAATCTCAATCAGACTGCAAAAGTGACTATAACGGGTGGTGGTAACCACCAAAACCATTACGTAATGGCGTTACGTAATGGTTGCGACTGCTTTTTAAAACCTTGGTTTGACCATGTAAAATATAGATTTTTTATTTATTTTTAATATTATATATTTTATAAAATTTAAAAACATACTCAGCCAAAGGGATTTGTTTGGGCACAAATGAAACAAACTAGGTAAAATTGAAGAGAGCCTATAGGTAAATGTTACAGTTACTTTTCTCTGGAGACTAGGTAAAATTGAAGAAAGCCTATTGAAGAAAGTTTAAAAGAGAAACACAAACTAGGTTCCATATTTCTTTAATTGGCCAGGTACGTCGCCTTCTGTTACGTGGGAACAATGAGAACATTTGTGATTTGTGAGTTCCTTGTCCAATATTTTTTATATCATGGAGATATATTGTTTTGTCAAATCTAGATATTGGATAGGAGGAAGCATGGGTTGAACTATCTAGATAAAGCTCCTCTATTGGCCTTGTATTTTGTGACAAAACAGGAAAAATTTGACTATTTTGATAAAGATGCTCTTACAAGAAGTTAGTAAATTTTATATATTGTTTACAATTTTTTAGAAATGAAAATAGAAAGCAAAACAAGTTTTTGTTTTGAGTTTTTAATTTTTTTTTTAGACATAAATGGGAAACTATAGACAAACATTTCCAAAGATATGGATCACCTTTAAGAATTTGCAATTCATGGGTTGGAATTAGGTGTATGCATGATGGTCATTGGCTAATAAAAGAATGCTGATTAAAGTTTGAAGGATATTTTGTGGGGCTTTTTTCACTCCTGTCCAAGCCAGAGAAGAGACTACCATGCTTTGTATTTCCTCGGATTTTAGATTACACAAATGCTTTTGATGTCTAATTTTTTTATTCACCTGGTGAATCTTTAACTTCTCCTGTAGCCCTAGTACTTTTTGAGAATGGTAATTTTTTTTAAATTGAATATTGCTTTCTCTTGGGTGCTTAATTTTTTTATTCACTTGGTAAATCTGTTAAATTTGTGTTGTAGCACTAGCATTGGAGTGGTGATTTTTTAAATTGAAGATTGCTTGCTCCCTTGATTTGCACACAGAATTTTGCCATTTGCTAATTGAAATTTCTGGATCAGTTTGTAAATAAATTGCGATATGCAAAAGAAGGTGCAATGGATATAATGGACAGAACTTGTGCTGACTTACCATGGCAAGTTTGGCTTGAAGTTGATGGGAAAGACATCCCAATCCCAAAGGTACTTCAACTCAAATAACCTAAGATCTTTATTGTTATTGTTGTTTTAAATTATTATTACTATTGTTATTTCACATTTTAATTTTTTTTTTTCTTTTAACTTTTCCTCCAGGATGCTGAGGGTTTAATTGTGCTCAACATGGGTAGCTATATGGGTGGAGTTGATCTTTCACAAAATGATTATGAGCATGATGATAATTAGAGTCTTCAGTCCATGCATGACAAAATGCTTGAGGCTTTCCTTTGGATTCTTATTTCTCTTCTTTTTTTCTTTTTTTCCTTTGATCTGACTTGGGGGGTTGGGTGTTTTTTTTTTTTTTTTTTTTTTTTTTTTTTTTTTTTTTTGGCTTTGTATACAAAGTAGGAATTTTTTTGTTGAGAATTGTGAATTCAATTTTAAGATATGTTATTTTCTAGGTAATGTTAAAACATTATTTGTGGATATATTATTTTGTGGGTAATGGTGATTGGATATTAAATTGAATGGAAAAGTAAATTAATGCAGCATTTACTATTTGAATGGGAGTAATTATTTCATATGAGTGCTATTCAATTTTATTAGAGGTATTTTTTTAGTTCAATCACATAAAATTAGCACAATTAAAAATTTTAAAAAAAGATGGGGATATCATGGCGTTTTGAGAAACGCCACCTAAACTCTAAAGCTAACGGTTAGTTTTTTTAAAAAAGATGACGGCGTTATCGCTAAAATCATAATGATGTCATAGTACTATTAGGGTGGGACATTTGGTGGCGTTTTTAAAAACGCCGCCTATATTGAATATAGCGACACTTCCAAAGCGTCATAAAGTTATAGCGACGGTTGCATTTTCGACGTTTGGTACTAAACGTCACGAAAACAATTAGCGGTGTTTTTTAAACGTCACTAAAAGCTTGTGTGTGAAATTTATCATAAGTCAATCTCTAAAATGTCCATAGGAGGCTTCCGACAACCAGCTCATTGTCCATTGGCCTCTCTATAAAAGCACACCAACTTGGATCCTTTGGGCATTTTTATACCTTCGAAAGCACTACCAAGAGTATCCCCCAGGAAGTGAATTGGTCACCAACCAACAATATCCAAGGATGAGATGATGCTTTGGGTAAATGCAAAACTACTTGGGCCCTTATTGCTGACTGAGAGTATACTAGTTGTAGGTTATTGTTCACTAAATTGAGCCTACATAGGCTTGAATAGCTTGAATAGGCCCTTTAGGCCAAAAATATTTAGTGTGCCAAGTTATTTTGGAAATTGGGCTTGTTTGGTTGGGTATGCCAAATCACTGTAAGTCACTTTGGACATTGAACTTGTCTTGTTAAGTGTGCCAAACTTTGGAGATTGAGCATACATGCTAATGATTGGTATATTTTTTTCATAATAATACTAAAAATATATATAAAATAAAATTAAATAGAAATAAAAAAATAATATTTTTATTAAAGGATGAAATACAGAATATTTTATAAAACTAAAAATACATGAATGATTTAAACCCGGATATTACAATTTGATGAACAGAAACATAAAACAAACACATGCTGGAATAAAATGATAAATTAAAATAAAATAAGAGATGGCCGAAACCAAGATACGACGGTCGAAACCAGCTAATGCAAAAACATCTTTTGAATAGTTTCAACGAACTTGATAATCGCAGCACTCTCTCTAATAAGAACAAAAGAAGGGGCTAGCAAAGAAGATAGCAAAATTTTCCTTCGAATTTTCCTTTGATGTAAGAAACATCTCCAACTTCATTTCAAAAATCACCATTCTTCATCACAAAAGACCTCTCTAAAAAAACCTACCAAGTTGAAGAGAAAATGCCTCTATTTATACTTGTAGAAGAGAGCCTTAGTTATAAAAGCTAACATCAATACACTACTAATAATCGGAGCTTTTGCAATGGTCTTAAACGTTGCAAAATGTTCGCATGTCGTCGCAAAAGATTTTTTGCGATGGAGTAGCTACAGAAAATGGGGGGTAGAGAAGGGGGCGTGACAAAAGATATTTGCGACGGTTACAAACCGTCGCTTTCTTGTAGCGACGGTAAATCAATGGCTTTTGCAACAGTTTAACCTGACACAAAAAAGGGTGAAAAATTCACTTTTAGTGACGATTTGGGTTGCTGTCGCCAAAAACTTTGTTAGCGATGGTATTTGACATCATGAAAAGTATTATTAGCGATAGTCTAAAACGTCACCAAAAAATTAGAATTAAATTAATACTAGATTTGCGACAGTTTAAACTGTTGATAAAAATTTGAGCAAATATGTATATATGATAGGTTAGCCCGTCGCTAATAAAATGTAAGAAAATGATGATTACATTAGGGACGATTTATTATTGTTGCAATAAAATTATTTTCATAAAATAAATATATATTTTATTAATTCATTCTCTGTGCAAAATATTAATATTTTCTAAAATAAAATATATCCACATCCACATTCACATTCACATTTACAAAATCATACAAATAATAAAATATGTACCCTGTAATAATTGTCAACCAAATATTCTTTACAAAAATATATATAAAACATCCTCCAACAATACTAATAATTTTTGATAATTCAAGAATTCAAATTTTTGTATATAAAACAAAACAAAAGTATCGACAATACACACACACACACACATATATATTATAACTTGTTTTAATATCAATAGTAAGCTCCAATATCCATATGTGAAAATATCATCACGTACTCAAAATGGTTGCATCTGCCAAAAAAAAAAAAAAAAAATCATCATTTGCAATATAATTACTTTCAAACTCATAGAAAATATAAAACATTTTATATTTATTTCAATAAATAAATAAGATTGTAACATATACATGAATCGAGCGCCACACAATGTGTTTCCAAAAGAGCGTTCGGCTTTTTGGCTTTTAAGACAAAGACTTTGCAATATTCGGGGTTAATTGGAACTCCATCAATTTCACACAACGGATAGTCACTAATAACAAGTCCCTCCGCCAATTGGACTATTGGTATACGTGAACTATCTAAAGAAACTTTAATTACATTCTACAATGACGATAATACTATTAAAATCAGGTAGTGATTGAATACATTATGCTATAATCTAACAATAATCGAATAAACATAAATGACGAAAATAATTTCTAAAGGACTTGTTTTCACAAACGGGAATTTGGATATACATTCAAAACCGGAACCGGTTTCGACTTCCCTCTTTTCCTACAAGTCATTTGTGCCTAGTTAGTCAAGTGTGTCAAGTTTTGTTGACATTCGACGCCGTTTGAGCATTTTAGTGTGTCAACCGGTTCAAAAAAGAGTTTCTAAAGGACAAGTTTTCACAAACGAAAATTTGGCTCTAGATTCAAAATTGGGAATCGGTTTTGCATTTCGTCTTTTCTTACAAGTCATTTGTGCCTAGTTAGTCGTGTGTGTCAAGTTCCGTTGACATCCGAAATCGTTTGAGCATTTTAATAAGTCACACGGTTGGAAAAAGAGTCTGTAAAGAATAAGTTTTCACAAATGGAAATGAGGCTCTACATGAAATTTAGTTAGAGTTTAAATAGATTATTGGGGGGTTTGGAGTTGCTGTTGTGAGCTCAGCACAACAGCAACTACTGTGCCTCATTGTTGTGCCTCATTGTTCACCAGATTCCAAGGTAATTATGACCTCAACGCTACTGTCATTACCAAAATAAGAGCATCAATCCAATAAACAATCTTGACAGTTGAATTGGTTCTTAAATATTTGATTTTTTTTTTTTTTTAATCTTTTTTCTTTTTTGTTTCTTACAAGAAACAAAGGTGTTCTTTCTCGCTCTATGATTTCATTTTCTTGAGTATTTGTTTTAATTTTTGGGATGAGAAGACAAAACTAGACTAGAAATTTGGTACCATAACTGATTTAGGTAAACTCTATTGTGTCTTTTGTCTGTTCTATCTGATAACTAGCCACTAAAGCATGTTATGCAATCTAAGAACCAATATGTTTGTTGATGGACCTTATACTAGAGTTTCAGAGACAATGCCCTTGTACGACATACTGAACGAGTTTCAAAAAGGTCTCAGCCATATGGCTGCTGTCATGAAACAGGACAATGACACAGTGGAGCAACCAACCAGGAGACACACAGCCAATGGCGAGTACTGAGTTCTCTTGGTAAAATGGCCTTTGTGTACTCTTTTTCTGGTTTATTTAATTTTAATTATTCTTTGGTATATAATTTCATCTTTTGAGCCACATATAGATTCAACGAGGGAAATAGATATTGACAGTGAAAGGTTTTATCACAAGAAAATATTGAAAACCAAGAGATCGCTCAAGAATCTGAAGAACCAGCCAAGAAACTCAAACAGAGTAAACTCAAGTAGTAGGAGGTGGTGAGATCATTATCACATGGGGGTCTTGCTGATAAATGACAATTCACTCTCAACGCTCACTGAAGATGGGGAAGTCATTGGCAAAATTAAGTACTCGAGTGTTTACGAAAAATAACAAATTATATGTATGTATATATGTATGTATGCATGTAAACGGCCTAGTCTGGTTCCAAATCAGAACTATAGTTATAAAATCACGTATCGAACTGCAAAATGATTTACCTATTTTAAGAATCAACACTAAACTGTTAATTGAAAAACCAGCATTGAGAATCCTTGTGACGACCCCACCACGTATAATAATTAGCATCTAATTAATTAAGGAGATTTCAATTTTAATTGTCCATTATTCTGGTTTAATTTGGGATTATGAAAATTGTGGTGGCTAATTCACATATGATTCTATTGAGAATTTATTTTGGAATTAGAAATTAAAAGCCTAAATGGCTCAAGAGAGTATAATTAGTGAATTGAATTATTTTAATTTCACGTAGCAGACCATATGGGAGTTTAATTAAATATTCGATTCATATTTGTAAAATTAAGATTTGATTAATTGGGTCCGAATTGGAGTTGATTAAGTTATGAGAATTGTGAATGAAGATTATTATGAATTAAATTTATTTATGAGGTGTTCAATTGGATATGTAATTTATTGGCAGAGATATTGAGTTTGATCTGAAATTGAAGGCCTTAATGATGTAATAAACCAAATTGGTGAATGTAACAAGTTTAATTTGATATTTCGAGCCTTTTGGGAGTTTGATTAAAAATCTAATTTAGATTGAGAAAAATTAAATATAATTAATGGGCTCTAATGGAAGTCAAATTAGACAAATTAAATTATGTGAAATTCATGATTAGCTATGAGTAATTTAATTATGTGTTAATCAAGATTTATTAAGACCAAGTGTTGCTTAATTAAATTAATCCTAAACATAAATTGAATTATAGAAGAATCTAGAATTGAGAGTGTATGTGGGTGTGGGTGTGGGTGTGGGTGTGGGTGTGCTGAGAAATCTGTGGGTGTGTGTATGTGAGTGTTGTGTTGGAGGCTCAATGTTATGTGCACGTGTGCTTGAGCTGTCAACAAGAAAGGATGTGAGTGTGTATCTCTTGTTGAAAAGGAGAAGGAAACTTATGGAATCAGCACTTTGGCTGGAGAAACAATCTGAGGGAAAGAAAGAAAAGAAAACCGAGAGAGAGAGAGAGAAAGAGTCTATGTGTTGGAATGGTGAAGGAAGGCAAGGGAAAAGCTTGGAAAGTGAAGAATTAGAAGAGATATTCAACTAAATTTTCTGAAATTAAAACCTATGGTATGGAATTTATGTTTAATTTGTGTAGAATCTTCACATTACACTTGCAATTAAAGATGAAATTGGAATCAATAGCATGTAATTGGAAGAAATTAAGAAGATAATGAAGAAAAATGAGTTAGGTTACCTAATATGGAAATTGATCTCATAATATCATCAAATTGAGTTTGATTTGAATACTATGAAGTATTTGAGTTTTATATTTACATGCATCATGAATTTTGAAGGAATTTAAGTCATTCAATTTTATACTATGAAAAAGAGAAAGAAAAAGTTGTGAAAACATTGAGTTCATGAAAAGGGTTTAATCATGGAGTCAAATGAGATTTTGATTTTTGTTTTTGAACCTAAAAATTGGTTTGATTTTAATCCCTAATCCATGCATGTAATGTAATTTAAGAGTTTTATTTAATTTAAACAAATTTTGAAATATATTAAATTAGTTAGTTTTATTTGAATTACATATGTACAATGTTTGCTAGGAAAATTGACAAGAAAATGAAGAACTGGAGCTAAGATCAAGTTTATGAAGTTAAATTAGAAATTAATTATCTTGGATTTGATTTTGAAAGTTATGGTTAAATTAAGCTTCATAAATTACATGTAAATATTCTTCTAAGAGTTTTATAGTTTTAATTTCTTGTTTTGAAAATCAAGAGAAAAAGAATTTAAAATCTTTTCATGAATGAATAAATAATTCAAGTTTTGACAAAATTGTTGATTTTTGGGGAAATTGATTTCTACAGGGGCATGTATTGGTATTTTCCAAAGTATTTTCATGTTTTCAAGCAAGTCATGCATGACTCCAAGTCTTGGAACAAAGTTTGGAAGCTCAACTCTAGTTTTGAAGTCCAGAAAATTTACAGACCCGCTCGAGCAACAAATTGGTGGCTTGAGCGAACCCACCTTTTGTTTGTTAGTCGCTTGAGCGACTAAATGTTGGCTCGAGCGTACTTTTGACCTGTCCAGTATTTTTGCAGACAACACAATCCGCTCGAGCGACCAAGTGGTGGCTCGAGCAGTCAGACTATTTTCAGCATGTTTTGAAAAATCACACATTGTTTATATTTTCATCTCATCTCCTTCCAAAGGATTCTAGACATGATTTATGGCTCATTGAAGATTAATAAGCTAACAATCAACATAAATTAGTTGGTTAAAGAATAAGTCATTGATTTAGTAGTGATGGATTAAAAAGCCAAGTAAGAAATGGATCTACTTGAAAAAGAAGAATTTAATAATGAAAGAATATGTGAAATGAGAATCCGATTCATTTGAATGAACGTGGTAGAACTTCAGATTACTTAAACAAAAAAAAAAAGGACGAGGAAAGTCAAGCTTGATTAAGGAAGTGATATTGTGTTTCATTGTGTATCTTTTATATGTTTATGTAGGTCCCCTATCTGATTTGTCTAATCTGGCTGATTTGCTTCTGGAGCTATCAGTGAGTAACAATTTTGTAAAGCTATATTTGATTATAAGTAATTTCAGAATGGTAAGATATGATTTGGTTTTTGACATGTTATATTTGTAAATAATGAATGAATGTCTAATTTTCTGAAATGTATTTGTGGTATCCTTAATTCACGTGGCCCTCGCCTGAGGGAAACAATATTGTGGCTTATGTTTATATGGCCCTCGCTCGGGGGAAACAATACCGTGGCGTAAAATAATATGGCCCTTGCTCGAGGGAAATAATACCGTGGTCTATGTTCACATGGCCCTTGCCTGGGGGATATAATACCATGGCTACTTGTGCGCAAGATATGGACTTTTATAATCGTTGGTACCGACTATGTATGTGGGTCCCAGGACCAATTTGATATGATAGCTAATGGATGTACCACATATAACTGTTTATGACTTCTGGTTAAATATGTGAATCTGAATATGTTTTTGATATGAACTCTTATTTCTGAAACTATTTGGACATCATTCATAAGCCCTTTACCTTGTTGTTATTCACTAGGCTCTAGCTCACTGTTTCTACGGATTACTAGTCGGTCACGATGCTAAACCTATAAGGGCAGGTTTGGGTCTTGACAATCCTCAATTTCAAATCAATGAGAAAGGTTACCTATTTTAAGAATCACGAGTAAACTGTGAATTGAAAAACCATGCATTGAGAATCATGGTTTTCGAAAAGTTTCTAGATGAAGGAAAGAAGAATGCAACTCAATTAGCCAGCAAAACTCAGTATGATTTCATAAACAAATAGACTATTTTAGCTTCTTATTCACAGACAACAACGCCCACTAATCTAATTAAGAACAATATTTAAACTCATTTCAAATCAATAAAGTTACTTCACTATAAAAAATTCTATATCTATACTATTATATATGTGAACAACTCACTTTAGTATCTTGAAGGCTACTCTTTCCTTTTGCCGAGTGGATTTTTTTATATCAAAAAAGAGAAAAATTATAAAGTGAAGTGCACAAGATTTGAACTTTAGATCTTGAGTTTGGAAAACAACACCCTTACCACTTGATCAACAAACACTACTTATATTTCTAATTCAAAATTAAAATTTATATTTTACAAATTTAATAGCATGCCCATCGGGTGGGCTTATACCCCCAGTATATATATGTGTGCGTGTGTGTGTGTGTGTGCGCGCGCGTGTGTGTTTGTGTATGCAAAATATATGATTTAACAAGGAAAAACATAGTGAAATGGAAAATGAAGGAAAATTACAGGGAAAATGATGAGAAAATTGATGGAAATAAACGAACCTTTGGTACTGGGCCTCGAGTTGTAGTAATGGTGAGAGTGATTGAAGAAAATGATTGCAATAGAGTGTTTCCTCTAGTCTTCAAGGCTCTATTTTATAGCCATCTCCCTGTCGCTCTCCCTCCCGCTCTCCCTCTCTCTCGTATTTACATATGTATTTGTTTGTATTATGTAGATTATGTACAACTAGAAGTAGATTGGGATTTCTTATCGGTTGTTTTTAAATTTCCTCAAATTCTTATGGTTGATGATATTTGCTGTTTGGGATTCAAGAAAACAGGGTTTCTTTGGAAATTTGTTCGTAATTTTTAGGCTTTTATCGAATTTGGTTGCTGGTACTTGAAATTTGTAGTGTTGAAGTGATTGAACTCTTTTTGGTAGTTAAGAAAATGAAGGAAAAAGATAAGGGATCTTATGTTTATGCTGCCGTTGAAAAGAAAATCTGAAAAAACCCACTAACCAAATAGTTTCATTAGGCTCAGTTGAGTAGAAGCACTTTTTTGGGTTCCAAAGTAATCGGAAATTTTGTGATACAAAAATTGATTTTTGTGCTTTTTTCAACTTTTCTCAGTAAACAAACAGGGTAGAAGTGAACAGAGGAAAAGAGATTCCCTTAATAATAACAAATGGATTTTGGTCCAAATTGAAGTTGCAAAACTCTTTTAAGCTTTCTTGCAACTCTTGAACTTGGCCTTTATATGAAATTTTTTTCTTCTCTAATTTCCTTAAATTTTGGCAAGTAAATTTAAATGCTTTGAAGTTTGTTCACTTATCTACTTAGCTATGGTCTTCATTTAGCTTGTACACAAGAAGAGGTCAACAAGGCCATGGAAACAACGAAAACTGCGCAAAAATTGTGGGCAAAGACCTCACTCTGGAAGCGACCAAAGCTCCTTCACAAGGCTATTGCTATTCTCAAAGAACACAAAGCCCCCATTGCCGAGTGTCTAGTATATATATATATATATATATTTTGGAGCAAAGGGAGTTAAAAGGGAAAAGAAAAAGAAAAGGGTTTTGTTCTTGTGATGAACTATTTTATTCTTAATCAAAAAGAGTTTCAATCAACTGATGAGCAAGAAGAAGACAGGGGATAGAAGACCAGAGCAGAGAAGATGAAAGCTATACCTGGATGCCGGAGGGAGAAGCGGTGAGGAAGTCATTGCTGCTATTGCTACAGACAGTCTGTGAGGTAACACGAGAGCCAGAACGAAATTGTGAGGGTCTGCGCAACCAAGAACGAGAGGAAAGAAGAGGAGAGGAGAGGAGGGTTGCCTGGACGCTGCCCAAGATGCTGTTGTTGCCGCTGTGAGAGAGAGAGAGAGAGAGAGAGAGAGAGAGAGAGCAGTGAGATTAGGATAGAATATTGAAGGGTTTTATTTATTTATTTATTTATTTATTTTGATTCTAAGAGAATAGAGAGTTTGGGAAAAGAGGGAGGATGGGAGGAGTGGGCGCAAATTTAGGAATTACCATTTGTGATGATATTAAGGCCTGTCGCAAATGAATGAAGAAAAAAATAAAAAATTTGTGACGTTTAACGTATCATTGCATATAATCTTATTTTTTGCCACGGGCTTAGTTTTTCCGTTGCAAAAAAGAAAAAAAGAAAAAAAAAATTCTCGACGTCATTAGTTGCCATCGCAAAAGCTTGCTAACGATTTTTAAATCGTCGCAAAATGTTCCGTGTCCAATGCCTCTTTTTCTAGTAGTGGTAGGGTCATCAAATTACCATTAACTAAGACCATCTCCAACGGTTCATCAAAGTTGACATCAAATTCAAATTTTGATAAAAAAGTTACTGTTTACTACTCCAACGGTTGCACCAAATCGATATCAGATTGAGATTTCATCAAACAATTCATCAAACTGAGGACAAGATACTGATTTCACCAACACACTGTTTGTGACCGTTGGAGGGAGGACCCGGTCAACCAACCGGTTGCTCGGCCGGTTGACCAATCGGTCGACCGAATTCCTTTCAAATAGGTAGGTTCAAACTGGTCAAGAAAGATTTAAACAGGTAATATATATATATATATTTTGCCTTACCGGTTGACCGGCCGGTCAACCAACCGGTCAACCCACCAGCACTAATCTGAAATTGTTGAAACTTGATGAATCTGCAATTGTGGACTGAGAACAAACATGCAAAATTCCAACCCACCAACCGATCATTATGGCAAGTCTTGTCAATTAGATGCTTAAATTCCAACAGAGGAAAATCTTCATCGTTCTAGGGAGAAAACATGCAAAATTCAGTAGGCTGAGAGCAAAAATTTGATGGGTGAGAAGGTGGAGGTGTTGGTTTACAGGGAAATGAAAAAAGGTGGAGGTTTTGGTTTTGGTTTTGGTGAGAAGGTGGAGGTTTTGGTTTCATTTTCTTGGAAGGAAGGGAAATGAAAAACATGGTTATTCAGGGTATTCACATAGCGTTTAAAGTTGCAAAAAAAAAAAAAAAAATTTATGCTTACCGGTCGACCAACCGGTTGACCCACGGGATTTGATACGGGATTTGATGAACCGCTGGAGCTAGTGATATCAGATTTGGTGAAACGAGTCATTTTTTACTCAGATTTGGTGAAAAAAGAAGTTCACCATTAGAGATACTCTAAGGTCATCAAATCTAGTCACTAGGGCTAGAGTTACAAATGTTGAAAACTTCCCTTGCATTATATATAAAAATAAATATATATAATGCTATTTGAATAATCCAACTAGATGGATCACAAAACGGATACGAATGTTGGATCATAACACGATCCAAGCCTAATTACAAACACATGCACAAGCTAAGTCCAACATAGCCTGGCCTAGCCCAAGCTCAAGACTAAAGTCTAAGTCAAAGCCCAAGACTAACCCACACACATGCACAAACACAAGTTTAGACCAAGTCCAAACCAAGATTAAGTCCCAATCTAAGTCCAACTTTTATTAATGTCAACTTTATGAAATAATTCTCGTTCACAATTCAATGGTTTCGGTTCATTATTTTTATATTGTAATATTCTCACTTAGTTAATACAATTTCACTTGGACCCACCTCAACTATAATTGAGTCTCACTTTAATTTCGAATTAAAATTGTCGAAAAACTATTATTATCCAACACTAATGTCACATGAGGCTTTTGGATTTGGGTGCTAAGTCATTTGGGATTTGGAACTCAGGTCTCGTTTGGGAATAACTTATTTTAATAATTTTTTAATTTTTTACAAAAAGATATGTAAACAAATAGAGAAAGTAATGTAGCAACTTATAATAATTTTTTAATTTTATAATTAAAACATGTAATTATCAAATAAGACTTTAATGTCAACGTAATATGAGACTTATGTCTAGGAGTATCGTCGCTTTAACCGAGGACATGGTAAGCCTTAAAAAACATGGTTGGATCATGGGCCGGTAATTTGAATGTTGAAACAAGTTGACTGCCAAGTGGGTTGAGCATCCAGAAATTAAATTATGAATTACATATGGAATGTCGACTGCCAATGAGTCGGGTACTTTAAATAGTAAACTTAATGGCGAATGCCAGTTGGACTACTTGTAGTCCAGTACTCATTTCGGCCCGTAATAGTATACTTGAGACCTAATGACCACATAGTTGAGTGTCAAATTATTTAAATGTCCTGTAAGCTTATAATAATTAGTCACATGTATTCATCCCAGCCGATGTGTCTTCTTGTCTCAAAAGTGACATCAATATTAAACAATTTCTTTATTTTATTTTATTTTATTTTCTTTAAGATAATACTAGCTTGAAAATAGTGAAAATTGATTCTACAGACCACAATTTAATTAGTATTTTTTGGAAAATAATTTAGATATAAAATGTTTATTTATACAAAATGCAGTGATATTAATAATTTTACAATTCTAAACCATAACATATAATGAATGCTGTGTTAAAAAGGCCACCATAAAAGGCCACATCACTCTTGATAAAAGATTTGGTACAAAAAAAATTATGTTATATTTTTTTATATTTTGTCGTGAACATAATGTTCCAAATTTTGACTTAAAAGACTTATTTAATTTGTCATTCAAGGCAATCACTCCAAAGAAAATTATATGCTCCTCCCATTTCATAATAATAATTTTTTTTAGGAAATTCAAATTTTTTGACAGTATAATTATTGTATTTTAAAAATATTAATTTTTAAAAATTATCCTTTAATTGTATGTTTTTTAAAAAATATCAATTATTGTAATTATATTTTTTGTATTGTTAATCAATTTAAAAGAAGGGTAAAATAGAAAATTCATATTATTTTAGTCTTTGATTTTTGAAAAGAGACTAATAGTTTGGGACAATGAAAAATGGAATAAGAAACTAATATTTTGGGACCGAGAGAATAATAGTTTCAGAATATTATGTGGTCATACTCTTTTACCAATCACCATTCGTTATACTTTTTATATTTCTCAATTACCTAACATCAATATTTCATATTTTTTACCTATTATATTATTATAGAATACCACATCACCGTACTTTTAAACTACCGAATAATTATCACAAAGTCATACCTTGATCGACTAGTGCAATTTCGGAACAAATTTTGTAAAACAATTTTCATGACGCCTAAACATATTAAAGGTGAAAATATATATACATATATATATATATATATAATAGTCTTCTATCCAATAACTACAAAAGTGTACGAAAATAACTAGGTATAGAGACTTTTGGAGAGATAATATCCAATCAATGATTCCATGCCGAAAGAATGTTTTGTTTGATTATCGGCCTTCATTTTTTCAATGTGATTATTATTCTTCAGGCCTCATTTGGACTAATAAAGTAGAAGTATTATGCTTCAGACCACATTCGGACTAATAAAGGAGAAGTACAAAACAAAAGTAATCATGTAGTGATATTGGAATAATATTTCATATCATTTGATGTACGAGATTTATTAAAAACAAAAAAAATTGTTCAATAAGTAGTGACTTTTACTGTTCCCAAAAAAAAAAAAAGAAGAAGAAAGAAGTAGTGACTTTTACTATTTTACCTAATAGAAAAATAAATAAAAAATTGAAGGAAATATCACTCATAAATTTCATTTGGAGAAAAGTTATTTTATTTAGGAGTTGTTTGGAATGTCCTAAATAACTACACTTTTTGTCTTTTTGAACTAAAAAATTAAGAAAAAAAATATAGTTGTTTGGGTTAACTTTTTGACTTTTTATAAAAAAACGTGTATTAAAAAATTGTATAAATTAGTGTGTAAGAGAAGGTAGGAAGAGTAGCAGTACGGCCAACCGTCTTGGGCAGAGGCATTTCACATAAGAAATGGTTTCCTCATTTGCGGGTATTGCATTGGACTGTGATGTTCGGCCCGTGGGGGCCCATCACGGGTTCCTTTTTGCTAATCGAAACCATTCAATGTGTAGAATTCGTCGAGTATTATATATTTACAAAAAATCACGTTGATCGGATATTGATAGCTATCTGATTGGATTAGTTTTTTTTTCAACTGTTAACTATAACACCATCCATTTTTTTTTAATACAAAACTGATTTGATCATATAGTTAGCGATATCCGATTAACATGATTTTTTACAGACATATAGTACTCGACAAGTTCTACAAACGGTTTAGATTATCAAAACGGGACCCGTGATGGCCCTCCACTGGCCGAACAACAGCGCATTTTTTGTGCAATATGGCTGTAAATTTTTTTAAAAAAAATTAGCTTCACCTGTGGGATGTCAGACGAATTTTATTATTTTTTGTGTAAAATTAATTTTTTTATTATTTTTTTTGGTGAATAATGATAACTTTTTAACTTTTTTGTAACTTTTTGTCTTTTTGAATTATTTGTAGATGTTACAAATTGCTCTTAGTATCCAATTGTTAGGCGTCAAGATCGACCAATAGGGCTGCAAATGAACCGAGCTGTTCGTGAACAGGCTCGGCTCGGCTCGGCTCGACTCGTTTAGTAAACGAGCCGAGCTCGAGCTCGATTATTGGGCTCGTTTCGTTAACGAGCCGAGCTCGAGCTCGCATGTGTTCGGCTCGGTAGGCTCGGCTCGTTTATTTTTAATTAAATTATATAATAAATATATTATTAAATAATATAAATAATATTTTTTATTTAAATATTTATATTTAAATAATATAAATAATATTAAAAAAAATTTATCGAGCCGAGCCGAGCCGAGCTCGAGTTCGATAAAAATTAACGAGCCGAGCCGAGCTCGAGCCCAGTCCCTTATCGAGCCGAGCTCGAGCTCAATAAACGAGCTCGATAACTTAACGAGCCGAGCTCGAGCCCAGCAAAGCTCGGCTCAGCTCGGCTCGTTTGCAGCCCTACCAATAACCATGGTTATCCAAGGTCGATTACAGAACAAATCAAATAAACAAATGTGACCAGAAATAATTATCTAAATAGGATACCAAAATATAAATCGGATCATTTGTTTACTTATAGCAGAAAGGCCACCAGGCAGATGCTTATACACAATTTGGAATTAAATTGATATCAAATATATTTATAAATAGATTAATTGGTGAAAAGTCTATTTTTATGAGGTTTTATGTTGCCAGTCCCAGGTTTAATCTTTTTAGGTGATAAGGATAATACTAAAAAGTCATTCAAAAAGTTATCAGCAGACAGTTGGTGGTGGTTAGTGGCGGCAGTTAGTGACAGTGAGGTAGACATATAAGTCGATAGATAAGTGATATGCGTACAGATAAAGAGATGGATAAATAACATGTATATAAATAATAAAAAATTTGAACACGTAATTGCGGAGATAAATGAGACATACACAAATAAGAGGCGTTTATTTTTATTTTATTTTTTTGTTGGAAGTTGTGTCAACCTTGTATTTTGTCTTGCTCGGCTGGACTCATTTTCTATTCGAACTGATCTAAGGGCTAGCTCAGTCCATGGGGACGCCACGGCCCGTGCCCAATTATGCCCTAATTGTGCCCCATAGTTACTCACGGCCCAAATCAATTTATTTTAGGAAAATTTACCCATAAGTCCTAATTTTTGAAAAGTTGAATCATTTAGTCCTAAAAATTTTCTTATGCTCCATTTAGTCCAATTTGCACATCAATCTAATGTTCGAAACATTAATCTGATGTTCGAAATTTAATGTTCGAAACATTAATCTGATGTTTGAAACATTGTAATGGGACCTTTCAGTCTATGAGAAAACTTTTAGGACTAAACAGTGTATAAGTTATTAATTTGAGATTTATTGGTGCATCCCCCTTTATTTTAAGGAATTGAATAAAAAAGAAAAGCCTCACGATTTAGTCGCATTCAGAATTGTTTTGAGATATTTTGTTTTAGGCAGGTTTTTATTTTTATTTTTATTTTATTTTTTTATTTATTTATGGAGGTGGAAGGCTAGGGTTCTAGAGTGTAACAGAAAAAATAGAGTGGGTGTTTGGAAAGTTGTTATTTTAGTAGGTTGTTTTAATTTTTGACTATTTTAATAGGCCAAAATTTTTATATTTGGAAAGATGATTATATTTTTTTAATTGGATGTGATGTTTGTGAGATAAAAAGTGAAATAATTATGGATTTGATGTGACATTTTATCGTATTAGCTATTTTAGTCTATTTTATCTTTTTGTAAATTTTAGCCATAAAATAGGCCAAACCCAACTTGCCAAACAGCCCTAGAGTTGTGGAGTTGTTCTAGTAAACCATTATTTGTATAAAGGATTTTGATCATTTTTTTGCCGTGGACGTAAGTATCTTACCAAACCATGTATGTCTTATGTTATTTTATGTGTATTTGTTCTTTTGTTATTATTTATTGCGTGATTGAAACCACATTCTTGCATAACAAGTTGTTTGGACCTAATTTAAATTGTGGTAAGAGTTCAAGTCCTTTCATACTTCACCTCCTACTCAATTTTGTTTCTCCAAACCCGACTCAAATTGAATAAATTGAACTTAGTTTAGGCTTAATTTGCCTATAAATATAAGTTTATATATATATATATATAAATTATTTTCACTTGTATTGCAATTTTTTGGCAATTAATAAGAGAGTAATTATAAATATGAGAAATATTCCCTAGAGACAAACTACTAGTTCATAATAGGTAGAAAGTCAATAAAATTAAACACAACCAATATACCAAGCCCAAATCCAATAGCCATTACTAAACTACATATAACTCCCGTAATAGAGGAGAAATAAATCACCACGACAAAGGCTATCAAACTCTGAGTTGAATATGAAATCTCACACCACAAATTTGAACTGCTTTTCTTTTTATTTTTAGCTTGTATTATTACAATGAGTCTAGCTATTTTTTTTTTATTTTTTTATTTTTTTAATTTTTAAGTTGAGCCTTATTAACATTTTTTTTAGAGACAAAATAATGAGTAGTATCAAAATAAATAATTTGTAGGAATAACATAAAAAATTAAATATTTTATCAAAATAACCTAACAACAAACAAATATTACTGTAGAAATACATAGAATGACTGAGGCCCAGCTGGGGAATAAGTTATTTTAGTTGGCTTTTTGATTTTTTGGTTGTTTTAGTCTAATTAAAAACGTTGTGTTTGGGAAGATGGTATTTATTTTTTTTTTTTTTATAATTGTGGGAGAAAAAAGTGAAATGAGTATGATTTGAATGTGATAAGTTCGCTTTATTTGGAAAGTTGACTGTTTTAGTTACCTATTTGACTTTTTGACTATTTTAACTTGGCTAAAATAGTTGTGCTTGAGAAGTTGATTTTTTTTTTTAATTTTTTAATTTTTTAATTTTTTTTAATTTTTAATTTTTAATTAATTAATTAATTAATTAATTAATTTTTTTTTACAGTTGATTTGATGATTGTGAGAGGAAAATAAAATAATTATAAATTGAATATTATATTTTATTTTATTAACTATTTTAATATATTTTATCTTTTAATGTATTATTTTGACTCAACCCTCTTCCTAAACTAAGGCCAATATATATATTTAGAGTAGATAGTAGAGACAAAATCGTTGAAAGGACTGAGCTAGGAATGATAAAGTGGGCATTAGGACTTTTTCTGTATGTGAGATATGAGATATGTATATTTAAGTTATCTAATGGTTAAAATAACTTGACTATAATCCATATTTTACATGTTTGTTTAATATATCTATTTATTTATATGTATAATTCGGATTTTAAATTACTCAGTATTGTGGTGATATGGTTTGGAAATACTCTTTGACCCAAGCAGACTTTCTTGATCCTCGAGTTGATACCTGAAATAAGAACAAACGCTCTGGTCGGAGGTGCCGGAATTAGCACTTCGACGGACAAGTTAGTATTTTCTCCAGTTTTCTTATATCACAAGTTATCACTTTTTTTACATACCTCCACTTTGGCTGATGCTCCTCCTTTTTATATTACTTTCTAGGGGCCCACTTTCTTATTATGGACACTCCGCCCTCACAGTTGGGCCCCTAGTCGTTCCATAGGATCCGTGGCCTAGTCGGCCCGAAAGCTAGGTTCTAGTCGGCCATGGCCCTACTCCACCGTCTTCTCGGCAATCTTGAGGGTAAAGCCCAGTTTTGAGTCGACTTATATACGGCTCATTAAACTCGGCCCCCACAATTGCCCCCTAAACATCCGAGTAAGGTCATTTCGGTCGACAAGTTTGATTAATTGATGCATTCCTCTCGGCTACCAGATCAGACAAAAAAACCTTAGAAAGTCAGAAATACGGTGGTTGCACTCCTTCAGTACTGATTCGTTAGAACAGGCACGATATTTTAATCATTACAGCTTCCCGTCCCTTCGTATTTTACAATAATTTAATGTTCGATTTGAAAACTGTCCCTTCGTATATTCTTATATCGAAAGGCTCTCAACTTCCTTTGGCATCCTTCACATCAACCTCCTTCAAGACTTCTGCAATTCCGCTCCCCACTGTTCATCTTCTTCTTTGACCTGTAAGTTCCCCTTTCTTGTCTCATTTTGTTCTCATTCCAGTCCCCTGCGTGTTTTGTTTTTCAGTACACATTTTGTTTGTATTCCATCCTAAATGGCGAGGCATTTGAAAGCTCTCCTCTTAGAGGAGCGAATCACAACCTTCTGTCGTCATTTTTCAATCCTAGACAACATCCACCTATCCCTTGTCAATTAACTTATCTCTTTTGTCAATTGTAGATAATGGAGTCTGATTCCCTCTCCATCCTCTCCTTAGAACAGTCCGGCGTTCTTTGGGACTAATTCCCTCCCAACCTAACGTGAACTTCTATCAAATAATCATGGATATAGTAGGATTGAATAGCCGACTAGGTCTTAACCTAGGAATCCCAGTTATTCGGCACTGCTACATTATGGCGAAATTAATTGGTCGGCAGGGCTGTTACTTTCTGAAAGCCAAAGACGTAGATCACCACTTGGTGACCATGCTCGCCAACTCTGGCAAAAGGGTTGATGATGTCATGGTCACCGTCCGAGGCAATTGGGAATTCGGCGAGTGAGAAGATTGCCAAGACCTAATGTCAAGGCAAAAAGGCAAACCAGGTAGCTGACTAGAATTGTTATCATGCTTTAAATAAATGATTTCTTCGGCTTAAATACTGGATGCTAATCATTATTTTTGTCATGCAAGCAACGACTTAAAACGAGCACTAACATTGGCGGATGAAGCCATTCTTGAGCAAGTGAAGGTGGTCCTTAATTACAAAGGCCCTGCAAACCTTCAAGGACAAGGGAGCGTAGCCTACGTTTTACTGAGGTATGACCTAACCTACTCCACTTTCACTTTTTTTTTTCTCACAAACATCACATCCAATTACAAAAAAAATCAACTCTCTTCCCAAACACAAAAATTTTAGCCTACTAAAATACCCAAAAAACAAAAATAGCCAACTTCCCAAACGAGGCCTTAAAGCCAAAAGCTTCTTTTGTTTTCTTTGATGTAATTATTTTTGTACAAGTCATGGGCTTTAACTGTGTTGAGTTGATCTCACTTTTGTTGTACTCAACCATTGAGTTGGAAAGATGTAGCCATTAAGGCATAAGCTTCTCTGTATCTCCTTTTATTTATATTCATGTACACATGTCACATACTATAGATTCAGGATCTACGATTTATGAATGTATACATGCATATGACATCTTTTGTATGATCAAAGAGTTTCAATGAAACGTTAAATATAACGCTAGTGGCACACTCTACTGTATATTATGAAGTAGGTTGTTCTTATTATTTCAGGGCGTTATGGGAATTATAATAAGAATTATTTTGTTTCAATGTGAGAATTGGGTCTTTATTGCTTACAAGTTTTGTCATTGGCCATCGGTAGAGGATGGTATTACTTGTTTTAGAATTGATGTGAAATAAGTTGAAGTGAAACCTTATGTGTTGTTGGTTGATTATGTAATTATGTAATCAGATGAAAATGAATGGAAGGAAATTGAAATGGGTGTGTTATGAAATGTGATTGTACTATAAGAGGTAATGTGTTCCCTTCGGCTAGCAATCGGTAAAGCGGGCAGATGTGCTATATAGAGGCAATGTGTTCCTTCCAATTAGCACCCTAGCACCTGGTAAAGTAGGCGGATGTGCTATATAGAGGTAATGCATTCTTTCTGGCTAACAACTAGTAAAGAAGGTTATGCTATATAGAGGTAATGCGTTCCTTCCGGGGCTAGCAACTGGTAAAGCAGGCAGACATAGTGCTTGTCAAGATCATAGTGGTGATGTGGGGCTTGGTGAGATCACAAGTTGTTTATTTTATTAAGGGATGTTATTGTTAATGTGTGCATATATATGTAAAAATAATTGTTGATGAAAATATGTGCTGAGAGTATAGTTGAAGTTGTGTTATGTGATGGATATCAGGTTTGGTAATACTATGAATATTATTTTGATTTAGTGGTTAGGGCGAGAGTATAATTGATTACTTTTGAATTTGTTTTAAAAAATAAATAAAGTTGAGAGTTTTTTTTTTTTTTGAATCATTAGGATAAATTGGAAATTGTGGCCCTATTGACAAGTAACTGTAGATTTAATTACTTAAGTTAACCGGTGTGTTAATTAAATAATTGTGACACAAGGCCTTGTTGACAATCATAGGATATGCTGATTGATTATCTATTCTATGATGCTTATAGACTTGCTACTATTTACATCAATGAGATTGTTCGGTTGCATAGAGTTCTGGTATCTATTGTTTCAGAGAGGGATCTAAAGTTTGTGTCTAGATTCTGAAAGAGTCTTCAAAGAGCAATGGGAACCAACTTGAGATTTAGTACTGCTTTTCCCGTAAACCGATGGGTAATCTGAAAGCACTATTCAAACTTTAGAGGATATGCTCCGAATGTGTGTTTTGGATTTTCAAGGTAGTTGAAAAACCTATTTGCCATTGGCGAAATTTGCATACAACAACAGTTTCCATTGTAGCATTGGTATAGCACCATATGAAGCCTTGTATGTTAGGAAATGTAGATCTCTAGTGTGTTGGACCGAAGTTGGGGACATAATTTTACTTGGTCCTAAGATTGTGCAAACAACTACCAAGCAGATTAAGATTATTCAGCAAAGGCTCAAAACTGCGCAAAGCCAACAAAAGAGTTGTGCAGATCAAAGGAGAAGGGCTCTTGAATATGATGCCAGTGATCATGTGTTCATTAGGGTAATTCCGATGAAAGGTCAATCAAGGTTTGGCAAGAAAGGCAAGTTATCACCCCGATATATTGGGCCGTTTCAAATTTTGGAAAGACTTGGTCCAGTTGCATTCCGAATTGCTTTACCATCGGGAATGGAACAAATGCATAATGTATTTCACGTGTCAATATTGAGAGGTTGTCTTTGGGATCTGTTTCACGTTATTGATTATCACCGAATAGCTCTCGCAGACAATATGGAATATGAAGAGAGACCAATGCAGATCATTGACCAATAAGTGAAACAATTGAGGAATAAAGCAATCCCTATGGTTAAGGTATAATGTAAGGGACATTATGACAAGGAAATAACTTGGGAGAAAGAAGATGAAATAAGGCAAAGGTATCCCGAAGTTTCCAACACAAGGTAACACAAGTTTGGAGAACCAAACTTCTTAAGGGGGGAAGACTGTGACAACCCCATCACGTATTATACTTGTTTAATTTTGAATGTTAATTATGTGTTTGATGTGCAATTGTGTGCATATCTGTTCATTGGTGAATTATCTGTTATGATTTCTATTTTGAATTTTAAATTGAAGGTCTTAATGACTTCAGAAACCAAAATTGATAAGTTTAATAAGGATGGCATAAATTTTAGAGCTTAATGGAAAGTTTGATTCAAATTAAATCAATTACAATTAAGTAAGATTAGTTAACCTTAAGCCTACTTAATTAATCTAAGCTAATCTAGCCTATATATATATGTTAAGATAAAAGTTTAATCATGTTTTGAACTTAAAAATTCTGCTGAGATTTAATGTGTGTGTGTGTGAGAGAGAGAGAGAGAGAGAGAGAGAGAGAGAGAGAGAGGTCATTCTGGAGAGAGAATGAGCTACAAAGCTTGGAATTTGGCAAGGATATTAGAGAATTGTGAAGTAGAGCTCAAGTTCTTGCTAATTTAAGCTTAATTGAAGACCTTAGGTAAGTATTTCATCAAGACCCAAATTTGCCTCTAAAGGTTTAGGCCATGACCGGTCCGTAATCTCATATTACCCGACCCCAAAGACAAATCAGATAGTTAATAATAGTAAATAGGGCATTGCGGAAGCATTATTAGAACATAACTATGTCCATCAAGTGGTGCATACATGCAAATTTCACAAGTATTTAAAACTTAAAACACATACATACAATCTTTTATATATAGGTACAACACATTCAGTTAAACTTCTTACACATAATAATCATTCAAAATAAATCCCCAAAGAACAAAAACAAAATAACATAAACCAAGGGTTGACACAGCTTGGCTTCACGAGAATCCAAGTACGCCCCATCACGAAAGCACTCCAAAGTGGCAGCACAAAAAGTGGACTCCCAAGGTTGCTCTAGACTTGACGCTCCATTTGCTTACTTACATATATTTAGGGGAAGGGGGTAAGCTAAAGCCCAGTGAGCAATATCAGTATAAAGAGGTTCAATGAATGATATCTATCACAATACAAAATCATATCTTGTAAGTTTTGAATCAAAGCATAATTCTGTACTTGTTATATCAAAGTTCACAAATCATATACTCATATGTGGTACATCCAATAGTGCAAAGCAAAGGGCCCGAAGGCATATCAAAGGGACCATTAAGGTCAACAAGTGGACCACATGGGTCTAAACAAAGGGACCATATCAGAGATCTCTATGCTCATATAACAAAGGGCCTTGGTATTGTTTCTCCCATACAAGGGCCTTATCAAACAAAGGGCCACGCTATTGTTTCCTCCAGGTGAGGGCTTCACTAAAGGATGCCACAATTACTTTTCAAAGGAGACAATCATTCATTCTTATCAAAATAGCATTTCAAAATAACATTCTTGCAGTAATTCAAAAATACATTTCAACATATCTTTACAAAGATGCTGTTCACAGTGGGTTAACACCGGTGTTGGACCTCGGTTGCCCACCTACACAAAACACATAATAGAGATATACATTGAAGTGCATGTTTGTCACAAATAACGCATCTTAATTCAATTCTCTTATATGTGTTTCTAGCTTATTCCATGGCTAAGGATGTCTAAATGATCTTTAAGAATGCCTAAAAGGGCATGAGGATGCAAATATACACATATGAATGTTTGTCAAAATTTACTGAAAACAGGTGTTCACTTGAGCACACCTTTGGTTGCTCGAGCGATATGGTCTATCTGCAAAAGTACTAGATAGTGTCAAAGTAGGCTTAACCTTTCACTTTCGTCGCTCAAGCCAAGTGCAAATGTCTGCAAAAATACTGGGAGCATACAATGTGCACTCGAGCGACGACTTCATTGCTCGAGGGAAGTGGTCAAATTCTGAAATTTCTAGAACAAAATTCATGTCTCAAATCATAGATATCTAAGTCCAAAGCTTGCATGGTTGTACTAAACTCTTGAAACCTTATAGAAAAACATGCATATAAACTTGAATTGAAACCATAAGCTTAAAAATACTATGAATTGCCAAATTTGAAACTAAATTCTTCATGCATGTATGAAATTGTTTTCAAACTCTTTTCAAAATCTTCAAACATGAAATTAAACTCTTGAAAACTTGAAATTCTGTGATGCATGCAAAATTCAACTCTTAATTTAACAAAAACACTAGAATTCAAGCTCAATATGATCAAATGTAATGGAATTATGCATGCATGCATGTTTTAGTTCCCAACTGAATAATTTTAAGCTTAATTCTTGTATTTAAGTTCATTATCTTCTTGAATTCAATTAGTAGATGAATTATGATCAAGAATTGAAGTTGGATTTCATACCTAGAGTCTTGAATTAGCGTGCTATAGCAAAATCTCTTCAAATCTTCTTCAAAATCTCTAGAATTTCTCTACCTCTCTCTTTAAAGTTGTTGTTCTCACACTCTCTCTCTCTGTTTCTCTGTCTCTATAATTTCAGCTACGATTGATGTAAAATGAACTCGTAAACATGTTTAAGGCATATATATATATATATGAGTAGATTAGGTTAAATTTATCAAAAGAGATTAGGATAATTAATTAAACTTAATTCTAATTAATTATAATCAAGTCTAATTGATTTACTCTAATTATTTGATCCAAATCAAATTATAATCAAACTTACCATATGATTTTAAATATTCTAATTAGTCTATTAGACTAGTCAATTTTTGGTTTCTGAATCTGTTTGAGCTTTCAATTTTGAATTCTAAGTTGGTATTCTAACAGATAATCCATAAGCAAACAGATAAGCAGAAATTAAACATATAATCATGCAATAATGCTCACTAAAATAAGATATAAAAATAATATGTATGTCGGGGTTGTCACAGTCTCTCCTCCTTAGAAAGTTTGGTCCTCCAAACTTGAGTTACCTCTATTTGGAAACAACTCTGGATAACGTTGTCTCATTTCATCCTCATTTTCCTATGTAGCTTCCTTTTCGTAGTATTCTTTCCATTCAACATTCACCACAAGAATCGATTTGTTCCTCAACTACTTGACTTGTCGATCAACAATCTGAATTGTCTTTTCTTCATATATCATATCATTATTGAGCACTATCCGGTGGTAATCTATCATATGAAATAGATCCCGAAGATAACTTTGAAGCATTGACACGTGAAACACATTGTGCATTTGTTCCATTCCCGGCGATAAAGCAATTCGATAAGCAATAGAGCCAAGCCTTTCTAGAATCTAGAACGGCCCGATGTAGCGTGGAGTCAACTTCTTTTTTATGCCCAAACTTATTTTCCCTTTCATTGGCGTTATTATGATGAACACATGATCTCCTACTTCGTATTCTAAATCCCTTCTTCTCTGATCCGCATAGCTTTTCTATCAGCTCTGAGCAGTCTTAAGCCTTTGTTAAATGATCTTTATCTTTTCAGTTGTTTCTTGCACAAGTTCAAACCCATATATGGCTCTATCACCAGCCTCAGTCCAGCAAACTGGACACCTACACTTCATTCCATATAACGCCTCATATGGCACCATGCTGATACTAGTGTGGAAACTATTATTATAAGCAAACTTAGCCAATGGTAAGTAAGTTTCCTAGCTACCTTGAAACTCTAAGACATACATACGAAGCATATCTTCCAGCATTTGAATAGTTCTCTCAATTTGCCTATCGGTTTGCGGATGAAAGGTAGTGTTGAATCTCAACTCTGTGCCCATTGCCTGTTGCAGACTTTGCCAAAATCTAAAAACAAATTTAAGGTCTCTATTTAACACAATAGATACGGAACTCCATGTAAGTGGATAATCTCATTCAATGTAGATAGTAGCGAGTCTGTAAGCATTAAACAAAGTTTTCACAGCAAGAAAGTGAGCAGATTTCGTCAATCTATCAACAATAACCCATATAGCATTCATACCTCTAGATGTTCGAGGCAGTCCAACGATGAAATCCATGGTTATATGCTCCCATTTCTATTCTAGAATAGGAAGAGACTGAAATAAACTTGCTAGTTTCTGGTGTTCAGCTTTGACTTGTTGGCATTGGAGGCATTTGGAGTTATAGTTAACAATTTCTCTCTTCATGTTTGGCCACCAGTATACTTGTTTCGAGTCTTGGTACATCTTGGCATTTCTCGAATGCATAGCAAACATCGACTTGTGGGCTTTCTCTAGAATTCTTCTTTTCAATTTTGCATCACTAGGAACACAAATTCTTCCTTGGAACTTCAACACTTGATCTTCAGTAGTAAATCCCGATCTGGGCTTGGTCTCAAATTCATCACACATCTTCTTGAGAAACTGGTCTCCTCTTTGTTTCTATTTGATTTCCTCAATGATAGTCGATTGTGCGGACATTGTGGCCAACACACCGTCTTGTTCATGACACATAACTATTTCGAATTTATCTAGATCTTGCAGAAGCTCCCTTTGGTTTGTAAGTAAACATGCCAAAGTCCCCATCTTCTTTCTACTAAGTGCATCAGCTATGGCATTTGCCTTACCCGGATGATAATGAATCTGCAAATCATAATTTTTGATCAATTCAAGCCATCGCTTATGTTGCATGTTCAATTCTTTATGTATAAAGTAATATTTCAAGCTTCTATAATCCATATACACTTCACATTTGGCCCTATACAAGTAATGGCCCCAGATTTTCAATGTAAATACAACGGCGTCAAGTTCTAAATCATGAGTGGGGTAATTCTTTCATGCGGTTTCAGTTGTTGGGACGTGTAAGCAATCACTTTGTCGTTTGGCATCAAGACACAACCCAAACCTTTGTGAGACGCATCACTAAATATTACAAATCCTTCGGTACCTAAGGGTAAAGTCAGGACTAGACCTGTAGTTAGTCTTGTCTTCAATTCTTGAATTGTAAATTCCCTTTAGTCCATCCATATGAATGGTTCTCCTTTTCGGGTCAATTGGGTCAATGGTACAACAATCTTGGAAAAATCTTTGACAAATCTCTGGTAGTAACCTACCAAACCTATAAAACTTCGAATTTCTATTATGTTAGTCGGAGTAGGCCAATTAATAAGTGCTTCAATTTGCTGTGGATCTATAGATACCCCATCTCTATTAATAGCATGCCCCAAAAATGTAACCTCATTCAAACAAAACTCACATTTCTTGAATTTCCCATACAATTGTTTCTCCCTAAGTGTTTGAAGGATTAGTCTTAGGTGCTGTCCGTGTTCTTCCCTACTCTTTGAATAAATCAGAATGTCATTAACAAAAAGCACAAAAAATTCATCTAAAAATGGTTTAAAGATCCAATTCATCAAATCCATGAAAGTTGTAGGTGCATTGGTGACTTCGAAAGGCATGACTGAAAATTCATAGTGTCCATACTTGGTTCGGGAAGCAGTTTTCTCTATGTCCTCAGCTTTAACCTTCAACTAATAGTATCCTGGTCTTAAGTCGATCTTGGAAAACACTTGGGCCCCCTATAACTGATCAAACAAATCATCAATCCGAGGTAAAGGATATTTATTCTTAATGGTTACCTTGTTTGACTCTCAGTAGTCAATACACATGCGGAATGTTCCATCTTTTTTCTTCACAAACAATACAGGTGCACTCCACGGTGATGTGCTCGGCCGGACGAATCCCTTATCAAGCAATTCCTACAACTGAACTTTTAATTCTTTCATTTCAGTAGTTGAGATGCGGTATGGAGTCTTCGATATGGGTTGAGTACTTGGTATCACATTAATCACAAATTTAATTTCCCTATCAATCAATTGTCCAGGCAACTCTTCCGGAAACACATCAAGAACATCTTTTATAACTAGAATATCATCTAAGACAGTATTGGTAGTTTGAATATTCAATATGCTTGACATCGCTTGTTAATCAATTAACGAGCCTTCATTGTAGAAATTAAGTATGGCGGGGGAACTACACCGTTCCTCTCAAAATAAAACTCAATTTGTTCCGGAGGTCGGAATATTACTCATTTCGAGGCACAATCAATGGTTGCACAATATTTGGATAACTAATCCATACCCAATATGATGTCAAAATGAGTACAAGGGTAATAAATCAATATATAAGATGGCATTCTCAAGTAAAATTTCACATGCAGGGTAAACAGATAAACACTGCATAGTTCCTCCCGGCGATGATGATACACATAGCATATAACGACTCGGATTTTAAATTCACATTGGATTGGTGTATAGTGATGCCCGTCACCTTAAACTTGTATGGTTGTCGGACTCTCGATTTTGATGGGTGGGCAAGTGAACTTTAAATATTATAATTGAGGACCCTTGGGTGATGTTTAGAACCTTGATTAAAGCCTTAACAAGATATATAGATAAGATTAGATAAAAAGCCCCAAAATTGAGTTTGAGTTTTTGACCAGCCGTCACTCTTTTGCCCTTTTCTCCTTCCATACTTTGAATTTGAATGTGAGGTTGGAACCATTGGAAAGCTTGTTTCCGGGGCTTCAATTTGGACACAAGAATGACCTAGAACGGAGTCCCGATGAGAGAGTTATACCCGTTTGAAGTTTTCATATCTGTGCTGGAAGCAGGACCGCACGAGCGGGAAAGGCAGCGCACGTGCGGCCTGTGCGAATTCAGAATGTTAAAAACGTGATTTTGAGATCATTTCTTGCATTTTCTTTTCCCCTCTTCTTCTCCCCTCTTCCATGTCCGAAACCCTAGCTCCCAAAACCTTGATTTCCTCCACTTTTGTCAACAATCCACCATGGTTCTTGCATCAAGGATGGAGAACAAGAGAGGGTCAACATTTTCAACCGAATGAAATTCGAATTTATGGAGGATTCTTCTCAAAGCTTGCTTTTCTTGCTTGAATCTTGAGGTAGGGGTCTTAGTTCTTCTTCAATGCTTACATTGATAGATAGATTTGTGGTATTTTAGAGTATATAAATGCAAAATCTATATTTTGGGCATATAGTGTAAATCATGAAATTTTGGGGTTAGGGCTTGAAATGTTGGGGTTCTATTATGGGGTTTAGATTATTGTTTATGGATTATGGACTTAGAGTGTATAATAAATGGAAGGATTGGAACAAAAAGTAATGGGTTAAGAAATTTGAATTTTTCTTGAAATTTCTAGGTTTTTCTTGAAACCCTAGGTTGATTTTTGATGATAATCAATGAATTGGCCCAAATTGAAAGTTGAATCATGAAATTGGTAGGTTGAATTATATGGGTACAAGTTTAATTGGAATTTGGTTATGTTTGAAAATTGTGTTTAAAATTTGCGAATGAACTTTGTAGGAGCATTGTAAATCATGTTATAATGAGAAGGGAAATTGGGGGAAATGATTTATTAATGATGTAGATGATATAAACTCAGTTATGGAATGTGGAAAGGGGATTTAAGAAGTTCTCTTGAATTGTGTCTATGTTGAGTTGAATCATGTTGATTTTGGTCTTTGTGATTTAAAATGTAGAGTTTCCAAAATGGGTTTAATCTCAAATCATTTTATTAAATTCCTAGTGTGTTTGCTTAGTTATTTTGAAACTCAAGTGGATGATTTAATGGGGTTTCTTATGGGGATGGATAATGTTGGGTTTTTGGTAAAAACACTAAAGATTTAGAGATTTTCGGGGAACATGGAAATGTTCATAAAACTCTTTTCTTTCTTTGAATAGAAGATGGATGGGTGTAAATTTCCATAATGTGTTTTGCAAGAATGGTAATCTTTTATATATATATTGAGTTAGAGAAATGGCTTGAAAATTTCATGTGTAGTCCTTGATGGGATCATGTTGCTATGACTTATGAAATGAAGAAATTGATTATATATGGTTGACTTGAGAAGGAATATTATGAACCATGAAAATTATTGCATTTGCACATCATTTCATTTATTATTGTGCATGGTGGTTTTAAAATGTTGAAAAATGATTTTTGAAAGAAAGTGGTTTTCATGGAGATGACTTGTATGAGAATGATGGAAATGTGAATGGGGTAAATACGTGGTAAGTCCGAATAGGGGGTGTAGTTGATTTGTTAAGTTGGCAGTGAGTGTCCAGGGTGAAAGACCCGAAAGCCGCGCGGATAGGTGTCGAGCCTTCCGGTTAGCACCGGTAAAAATGACAGTTTGGTAGTGCTTGTTGAGCCTACTTGCAGACACCAGCCTAGGGATTACCAGTGTCGTATTTACCGCCCCTTTTAAATTAATGATGGAAGTTTGAAATTTGATGAGATCACATGGTAACATTGAGAACATGGTGATTTTGAAACCATGCATTAAAATGAATGTTTTTCCTCATTGATTACTCTTGGCATAGCATTGCATTTACATTTACTTTTGTGTTGAGGAAAAAGCATAATTATTTTCATACTTGGTGAGAATTCTCTATAGAACATGGAAGTTAATTGCAAAAATGGTTTTTGAAAGAAAATGGCTTTTGTGAAAATGTTTTGGAAGTTCACTTCTTGCCGTATGGTAGCCGGCGAAAGGTGGAAATTGTTATGAATTGGGTGCCCGTTATCCCGCCGTAGTAAGTCGGCAAAAGGTGGATTGTGTTGAGCTATGTGTTGAGAGGTACGTTGAGTTGATGATGTTATTTGTTGCTTGCGATGAATTTGTGAAATTTCATATTGATGTGTAATTTGGTTTAAAGAGGAAATGTGCATGAGCATTAATTGTAAATAATGGAAATCAAGGATAGATATTGGGAATCAGAGACTATGATGGTAAACTTAATGAAGTAGTTGTGTTAATAAAAGTAAAGTGTGAGCTTGTTCTATAATTAAATAATGGGATTGGATTGAAAGGGGTTATTAATATTGTGTTATCTTGGAATGAAACCTTGTCGGTGTAATTAACGGGGTGAATTGAGTATAAGAGAATTGTTGGCAAATCAAAAAGGGACCTGAACTTGAAGTTATGGGGTTTTAAGTTAAAAATGAAGAGTAAAAAGAGTAGAATGAAAGGAAAAGAGGAACATTAAAAAATGGAAGTTAAATGAGAAATATTTTTGGAAATGGGTTATTAACCTTTAAATGATGTTGTTTCTTAAATGTGGTTGTTTCACGAGGATTTATGGCTTTCTAAAGTTAAGGGATGATTTTTAATGGCTGAAGGTTTTTCTTACAAGTGTTTAAACTGTTTTTGAGAAAAAGATACCTTACTTATGATATTTTGAGATTATGAAATGTCACCCTACTATATGGTATCACCCAGCATGCATGATCATTTTTATCTGTGTGTTAGTTATTGATTTAGAACTGTGAGATTCCTACTGGGCATTAGTGCTCACCCCGTTGTTGTTGTATCTTTTTACAGGAAGAATGTTTGGATTATTTGATTGAAGATGTACGGAGTTCTTGAGTCATTTGTATAACTTCATGGTAGTTGTAAAAGAAGTGGATTTGTATTTGTATTCATTTATTTGTAGCTTTGCGGCAGAAGCATTGGCATGTATTATTGTTGTTGTATTCATTGAGAGAGAGAACATGTATTATCGTATTTCTGTTACTCAAGTGTAATAGATATTTGCATATGTAGAAAAAAAAAAAATATTGACCTAAATTTACAGGCTTTGGTAATGTTTTCGTGTAATTAAAATTCGGGGCGTGACAACATGGTATCAGAGCTAACCGGGTTTGAATACCTGGAGCTCGTGGGAAGTGGTTTTTACCACAATGGGTTGGCTTCGCTTGGTGAGGATATTTGCATGTAGAAATAGGAGGTATAGGACATTATGTGTTGCATTATGTGAGCATGGGTTAAGCCTCATGGATAGTTCTTGTAGCCGGCTAACTTGCTTTGAGATCTCATTGGAAAATGCGTCTGATCAACGTAGTTTCTAATGAGAGTTCCTTGAAAGTTCCGGGACAAGTGGTCGTCCTTGTAGGCTTGATTCAATTATGTGGTTTGTTGCTTAAAAATTGTCTATGTGCTGTGTGATTATGTGTTAGGTTGGTTTCTAGATTTAGTAGGAAGAGTAAGTGTCTCAGGAAAGGGTTAGAGGTTGGTTATTAATGTCTAATGTCGTTGTTGAGATAATGAGAGCTACCGGATGGTTATTAATTTGCAATAAGGGGGGGATGTTAGATAGTGGTAGAGATATATATTGACTTATGAATCTTAAATGGAATGGGAGTATTTGTGGAACATGAAGGTGTGACTTGTATGGTTTATGAGGAATGTAGTTGAGACGATGTGAGATCTTAGAATGGTATGAGGTTAGTTTGAGTTACTTAGCAAATCGTGAGAGTGCTTGGTGGTGGTATGAAAATTGTGCTTCATAGTGATAAAAGCAGTGTTGGCGTAAGGTGTGGTGAGCTAGTGGTTGTGTGCGTATAAAGGAGTTAACAGTATTGGAGTATGGGGTTCATGAGTATGAACAAATGCTAGAAGTGGTTCTTGGGAGGAAATATGAGTCGTGTTTCCTAGTAGTGAGTGTTGTGTGGGTGGTAATTGTTTTGTGTGACTCGAAATAAATGTTATTATATCATCTTGAGAATGATAAGATTGTTGGGAATGGTGCTAATGTAATGTATATTTGAAAAGTCCAATGAGATTCTAGAAACGGGTAAAAGGGTGTGAGGAGCTTCATCTCGGGGTAGACGGTGTAAGGTCACTTGTAAGTGTTAGAAATTGTATGGTTGGCCGATTAGTGACTTCGGAGTGTAGAAGCAAATGTTATGAAATTCTTGGCATTGTTTGTGTGAGAATAATAGGTGATGACAATTATGATTATGAATTGTGAGATGTGAAATGATGTGTGTATCGATAATTGAACCACGAGAATGGAAAAAGGATGATTTGGGCTAAGTTGCGTAGAGAAGACGGATTCTTGTAGTCGCCCTCTTTTGTGGGACTTAAGGATTGGTTTGGGTTAGTCTGTTTTGATTTGACTTGCAACCAATGGTTTTAACAAATGCTACTTGAAGTTAATTGATGCTTGATTATCTTGGGAGTTGCCTTGTTTTGGATAAATAGGGATGTGAATGGATAGTGTCTCAAGGGGTACTTGATGGCATGAAATCTTACTTGTACATGTATACGTGTGTTGTTTATGCGAAATTGTGAAATTGCTCTAGAGGAGTTGAAAATGTTTGAGTGGAAATTGTTGTAAGTGCACTTGTGCCAATGTGTATATATATTGAATGTTGATATAAGTGTTGACATTTGTAATGAATATGTGGGTTTGTTTTGTTTGTTGTTGTTGCAAATGTGTATGGAAATTATGTTGTGATGTTGCCGGATGGGTGGCGGAGGTTATTTGGTGATGGTTGGGATTCACCGGGAAAAATGTTGAGATTGATGTGGGAAAACGAAAATCTATTTTCCTTGTACGTGGCCTGGGAAGGCATGGTTGAACTAAATGTTAAGAACTTAATTTGAGTATGATAATGAATGATTTTCACTGTTCTACTTTTAAATGTCAAATGGAATAAAGAATTGATGATGCCGTTAATTGAAGTGCAATTGAAAATTTTGGTGTTGAACCGTACAATGTGAATTGTCCTTCGTTTTTGCTTGTGTTGACCTAGTGTTTGGTTTAATAGTGGTTTCCATTCCTTTGAAATTCAATTTTGGACATTCAATAGACGTTGGTCCGCCTAATCATTAATTGAGAAGTTGTTATGGACTTTGGGATTATAAATGGTTAGTGTTGCTCCTTGCCGTTGAAATTTCGATGTGTGTATTGGTCGAAAAGTATCTGTGATCCTTTTCTTGTGATTCTTGTTGTTTGGGTATCGTTGGAACATTGAGGTATCTAATCAGAAAATTAAGAAGCTATCCCGAGTGTGGATCTAGTTTTGAACATTACAAGGGGTGTTTCAATCCGTGTTTGAGTTATCTTCTATTTGGTTTTCTTCAATTTCGGGGACGAAATTTCCCCAAGGTGGGTAGATTGTAACACTTTGTATTTTTGGGTTTAGAATTGAAGTGAGGTGTAATGGAAAGTTATCAAGGTTTGGTGGACATGTATGGGTGCTCTCATGTTTTGTTGTGAACTAGGGGTCATTAAGAATTGGTGAGCATAAAGTTGTTGCTATTTTTGTTAGAATGGATGCAAATTTCGAGGACGAAATTTCTTAAGGTGGGAAGGTTATAACGACTCGGATTTTAAATTCACATTGGATTGGTGTATAGTGATGCCCGTCACCTTAAAACTTGTATGGTTGTCGGACTCTCGATTTTGATGGGTGGGCAAGTGAACTTTAAATATTATAATTGAGGACCCTTGGGTGATGTTTAGAACCTTGATTAAAGCCTTAACAAGATATATAGATAAGATTAGATAAAAAGCCCCAAAATTGAGTTTGAGTTTTTGACCAGCCGTCACTCTTTTGCCCTTTTCTCCTTCCATACTTTGAATTTGAATGTGAGGTTGGAACCATTGGAAAGCTTGTTTCCGGGGCTTCAATTTGGACACAAGAATGACCTAGAACGGAGTCCCGATGAGAGAGTTATACCCGTTTGAAGTTTTCATATCTGTGCTGGAAGCAGGACCGCACGAGCGGGAAAGGCAGCGCACGTGCGGCCTGTGCGAATTCAGAATGTTAAAAACGTGATTTTGAGATCATTTCTTGCATTTTCTTTTCCCCTCTTCTTCTCCCCTCTTCCATGTCCGAAACCCTAGCTCCCAAAACCTTGATTTCCTCCACTTTTGTCAACAATCCACCATGGTTCTTGCATCAAGGATGGAGAACAAGAGAGGGTCAACATTTTCAACCGAATGAAATTCGAATTTATGGAGGATTCTTCTCAAAGCTTGCTTTTCTTGCTTGAATCTTGAGGTAGGGGTCTTAGTTCTTCTTCAATGCTTACATTGATAGATAAATTTGTGGTATTTTAGAGTATATAAATGCAAAATCTATATTTTGGGCATATGGTGTAAATCATGAAATTTTGGGGTTAGGGCTTGAAATGTTGGGGTTCTATTATGGGGTTTAGATTATTGTTTATGGATTATGGACTTAGAGTGTATAATAAATGGAAGGATTGGAACAAAAAGTAATGGGTTAAGAAATTTGAATTTTTCTTGAAATTTCTAGGTTTTTCTTGAAACCCTAGGTTGATTTTTGATGATAATCAATGAATTGGCCCAAATTGAAAGTTGAATCATGAAATTGGTAGGTTGAATTATATGGGTACAAGTTTAATTGGAATTTGGTTATGTTTGAAAATTGTGTTTAAAATTTGCGAATGAACTTTGTAGGAGCATTGTAAATCATGTTATAATGAGAAGGGAAATTGGGGGAAATGATTTATTAATGATGTAGATGATATAAACTCAGTTATGGAATGTGGAAATGGGATTTAAGAAGTTCTCTTGAATTGTGTCTATGTTGAGTTGAATCATGTTGATTTTGGTCTTTGTGATTTAAAATGTAGAGTTTCCAAAATGGGTTTAATCTCAAATCATTTTATTAAATTCCTAGTGTGTTTGCTTAGTTATTTTGAAACTCAAGTGGATGATTTAATGGGGTTTCTTATGGGGATGGATAATGTTGGGTTTTTGGTAAAAACACTAAAGATTTAGAGATTTTCGGGGAACATGGAAATGTTCATAAAACTCTTTTCTTTCTTTGAATAGAAGATGGATGGGTGTAAATTTCCATAATGTGTTTTGCAAGAATGGTAATCTTTTATATATATATTGAGTTAGAGAAATGGCTTGAAAACTTCATGTGTAGTCCTTGATGGGATCATGTTGCTATGACTTATGAAATGAAGAAATTGATTATATATGGTTGACTTGAGAAGGAATATTATGAACCATGAAAATTATTGCATTTGCACATCATTTCATTTATTATTGTGCATGGTGGTTTTAAAATGTTGAAAAATGATTTTTGAAAGAAAGTGGTTTTCATGGAGATGACTTGTATGAGAATGATGGAAATGTGAATGGGGTAAATACGTGGTAAGTCCGAATAGGGGGTGTAGTTGATTTGTTAAGTTGGCAGTGAGTGTCCAGGGTGAAAGACCCGAAAGCCGCGCGGATAGGTGTCGAGCCTTCCGGTTAGCACCGGTAAAAATGACAGTTTGGTAGTGCTTGTTGAGCCTACTTGCAGACACCAGCCTAGGGATTACCAGTGTCGTATTTACCGCCCCTTTTAAATTAATGATGGAAGTTTGAAATTTGATGAGATCACATGGTAACATTGAGAACATGGTGATTTTGAAACCATGCATTAAAATGAATGTTTTTCCTCATTGATTACTCTTGGCATAGCATTGCATTTACATTTACTTTTGTGTTGAGGAAAAAGCATAATTATTTTCATACTTGGTGAGAATTCTCTATAGAACATGGAAGTTAATTGCAAAAATGGTTTTTGAAAGAAAATGGCTTTTGTGAAAATGTTTTGGAAGTTCACTTCTTGCCGTATGGTAGCCGGCGAAAGGTGGAAATTGTTATGAATTGGGTGCCCGTTATCCCGCCGTAGTAAGTCGGCAAAAGGTGGATTGTGTTGAGCTATGTGTTGAGAGGTACGTTGAGTTGATGATGTTATTTGTTGCTTGCGATGAATTTGTGAAATTTCATATTGATGTGTAATTTGGTTTAAAGAGGAAATGTGCATGAGCATTAATTGTAAATAATGGAAATCAAGGATAGATATTGGGAATCAGAGACTATGATGGTAAACTTAATGAAGTAGTTGTGTTAATAAAAGTAAAGTGTGAGCTTGTTCTATAATTAAATAATGGGATTGGATTGAAAGGGGTTATTAATATTGTGTTATCTTGGAATGAAACCTTGTCGGTGTAATTAACGGGGTGAATTGAGTATAAGAGAATTGTTGGCAAATCAAAAAGGGACCTGAACTTGAAGTTATGGGGTTTTAAGTTAAAAATGAAGAGTAAAAAGAGTAGAATGAAAGGAAAAGAGGAACATTAAAAAATGGAAGTTAAATGAGAAATATTTTTGGAAATGGGTTATTAACCTTTAAATGATGTTGTTTCTTAAATGTGGTTGTTTCACGAGGATTTATGGCTTTCTAAAGTTAAGGGATGATTTTTAATGGCTGAAGGTTTTTCTTACAAGTGTTTAAACTGTTTTTGAGAAAAAGATACCTTACTTATGATATTTTGAGATTATGAAATGTCACCCTACTATATGGTATCACCCAGCATGCATGATCATTTTTATCTGTGTGTTAGTTATTGATTTAGAACTGTGAGATTCCTACTGGGCATTAGTGCTCACCCCGTTGTTGTTGTATCTTTTTACAGGAAGAATGTTTGGATTATTTGATTGAAGATGTACGGAGTTCTTGAGTCATTTGTATAACTTCATGGTAGTTGTAAAAGAAGTGGATTTGTATTTGTATTCATTTATTTGTAGCTTTGCGGCAGAAGCATTGGCATGTATTATTGTTGTTGTATTCATTGAGAGAGAGAACATGTATTATCGTATTTCTGTTACTCAAGTGTAATAGATATTTGCATATGTAGAAAAAAAAAAAAAATATTGACCTAAATTTACAGGCTTTGGTAATGTTTTCGTGTAATTAAAATTCGGGGCGTGACATAGCACATATCTTAAAGTTTCCAAAGGTCTATTCAATTTATGAGCAAATAGCATAGAAACAAAAAGAATGTGTAGACCCCAAATCAATCAAGACACATGCATATTGCCCCACAAATAGAAAGTGTACCTGATACCACAATCTCTATAGTTTGGATGTCTTTCAGAACAAGCGCAAAAATCCTTCCTTGTATTTGATTGTCCCTCGTTGTAGTCGGAGTCGCATTGGCCCATATAGTCGGTGTTGATCCAGTTGAACTTGTAGCACCTCGATTACCACGTTGTCATGGTTATGGACATTCCCTCGCTATGTGTCCCACATTTCCGCATAAAAAAACAAGCCCTTGTAATCTGATAACATGCCCCTCGATGATTTTTTCCACAATCTGGACAAACATGTGCCGAGTTACCACTCTGATTCGAACTACTTGAGCTTCCCGATTTTGCTTTCTTATTTGTTGTTGATGTTGCCTCTCTGTTCACATTAACATTCTGCCTTTTACCCTTCAATTCAAAATTTTTCCGATGAACAAACTGCATTCATTAGAGTTAGAGAATCACTTCAAATTGCATAAAACACAGCCCCAAGTCTTGTGTATCATATACATCTTATTACATATTTTTATTGTAATATTATGTATTTTTCAAACGTAATATTATTTAAAAAAATAAGTAATTTTATTTCTGAATCGCAAATTAGCATAACTTCTATCAAAAAATATATATATAACATTTATCACAAAAATATATAATATATACTACAAAAATACATAACAAGGTGTATAGGAGTATGTACCATTTGAATTTTCCCTTTCAACAAACTCTAATGACCACTTGGACTCGAATTGTTATTAACCAAGCTCCCTGTTTTTGCTGTATTTTTAAAACAGTTCGATTTCGCTCATGTTCACATCTCAACATGAGAGAACTTGAGAAAGACGTGGAGTCCACCATATGTCTTGTTTCGATAATTTGAGCCGTTCATTTTTTTAGAACTAGTTGAGTAAAATATTTATGTAAAAAAGTAAGATGATTAGATATCGATAGTTAATGTTTGAATCAAATTTATATTAAAAAAATAGATGGTAGTATTGAAAATTATATATGTTGTTCATTTTTTTTAAAACAAATATGATTCAAACATATAATTATCGATGTCCAATGCATGGATATTCTACTCAACAAGTCCATAAAAGTGAACAATTTGAATCACCGAAATCAGTTCTAAAATTGGCCTACCAAACTAAAATGCTCTATCAAATTGAGATGACAACAGGAAACAAACTAATCTCTTTTTAAAACATATGAATATAGTATCAAACAAATTATGTAATTTTATGGTAATCCTATGTGTACCATATGTATTTTGTTACATATAAATTTCACGTATTATTTTTTATTTTATTTTATTTTTTTGTGTGTGTAAAAGTCATGACAATTTATATTTCAAAAATGAAATTACACATTATGTTGTAGTGTTACACATTTTTTTGCTAATATTACAGATTCAATTTTTTTTTGAATCACAAAATGTGTAATGATATCACGAAAAACATAACACTGCCAAAAAAAAAAAAAAGAGCATAATTTCATTTCTAAATCATAAATTATTGTAATTTTTATTATAAAAATATATAATAAGATGCATATATATGTACAGAATTTCCCTTCTAGCAAACTCTAATGACCACTTGGACTCGAATTGTTATTACCAAGCTCCCTGTTTTTGCTGTATTTTTAAAACATATGAATATAGTTTCAAACAAATTTTTTTTAATTTTTTTTTATATAAAAATATTTAAATTCGTTTGTCTCACATAATTCACTGGGGTGGGGTCATCTAATTCAACCAGACCAAAAAAAGAAAAAGAAAAAATAGCTTCAATAACTAATCGTATGAGTTCAGTTAAGTCTTGTCCGACTCCAATAAGAGTTATGCTAGAAATTCTAAATAAATTATTAAATTTTTTATCAAACCTCTCACATAAATATGAGATCCACGCACATATAATTTATGTGAATCTCACACTTATATAAAAGATTTAATAAAAAATTTAATAATTTATTTAGAGTTCATAATATTTTCCCTTCAACAAATCAATGACTCCCTGGTGGGATCCATTGCAGATGCGGCGAAACGCAGTCTCATTTGGATCCATTGGCATATTTCTATTTTTAATTTTTTTCTGTCATTTTCTATCGCTTTTCTTCTTTGTTTACCTTTCATTAAAGAATATGTTGATGACGTGGAACACACACCCCCCATGGAGGAGAAAATGGGCAGCCTGCTGACGTGTACCTCATGCGCCAACGGCTTTGAAAAAGCAACATATGTTTGGTTTATATAAAACCCTTTTGAAGTCCGACCAATTAAGCTTGGAGAAAACAATATAACCTTATATTTTAGTAATCAATTCAACTCTAGTTGAGTATGCCATTTGAACATGAAAATCATTGGATAGTTCGTCTCAATTCTTTCATTAAATAATTCCAACTGTACAATGATCCTGGCTCTCCATGAGTTTAAAATAAATTAATTATATGGCTTGCACCAGATCCCAAGAGGTATGAATCTGTAGTCCTCATATTATTCTCACATACTCCTTTTTTTTGTTTTTTTTTCCTTTCTTTTTCTTTTAATTTACTTTTGATGATGTAGAACTCCAATTGATTCATTTTGTTATAAAGTACACGATTTTTTTTCTATTTAATTACGCAAATAATCTTTACAAATACTATTTATACAATGTATCAATTTGATCTCTGTTATTTTAATTTGTTCGATTTTCTCCCTTAATTTAACAGATTGTGCCATTTTAGTTCAATAAATAACGGTTGTTAAGTTCAGTCCTCATATTCTCATATATATATATATATATATATTTTACTTTTGATGATATAGAACTCCAATTGATTCATTTTGTTATCAAGTACACGATTTTTTTTCTATCTAATTACGCAAATAATCTTCACAAATACTATTTATACATAAATTTCAATTCATAGTAGTAGAGAAGTCAGATGGAGAAGAGAGGAGAGGGTCAGAATTTAGTATATATATGTATTAGTTTCTTATAATTTAAAAGTGTTGTAGTATAAAATCATGACTTATTTTAAGAAGTAAGTTAAAAGTTGATTTTTTTATTTTTTTTAAAAAAAAAATGTAAAAATTAAACAGATGATGTGATTTAAAAAAAAAATTAAAAAATTAAAAAATTAATTTTTAAACGTATTACCAAAATAAGTCATGTAATGTTTCAAAATTTGATGAGCCAGAGTCCTTTATATGTCCACATTTCTTTCGCACTAAATGATGTCATGTGCATTTAATATATTTTTTTTCTCACTGATCATAAATGATTGGGACTTGTTTATAAATATTAGTGTGAATGGAATCACCTTGTATCTAGTAAGTAAAAGATACAAATATTCAACCGTGCTTCAAATTTATATTACAAAAATGTTATTAGCAAGTTGTCAACAAATCATTTTACATACAGTTTGCTTGTGCATTGGTTCCGTTTCACAAAATAGACTAAATAAGTTAATAAAATAAAATATCATATTAAAATTATAATCATTTCATTATTTTTTCACAAAAGTTAAAAAAAATAAAAAAAAATTCTTTCCAAATGAATATTTTACTCCTAAGTTAAAAAAGCCTTAACCCAAAAAGCCAAATTAAAAAAATTCTTATCAAACGAGCACATAGTTTGGTTAGGAAGAATCTCTACCTTGGCTGCCCTGTTTCGAAGCTCCAAACAATGACCTAGGAAATCTTTTTACTTGGTGTAGGTGATCAACTTCGAATTTAGCTATGTTACACGTTTAGAAAAAATAACATCTTGATATGTTTAAATATCAAAATATGCCCATCAAAAGCAAAATATTAAAAAAATGTGGATTAATTTATTTTGATTTTAACCCATATTAAATAAAAATTAGATTTACATCATAAATTTAAATTTTATATTTTTATTTTATTTTAAAAAACTAAACATTTATGCTTTCAATTGGGCAAGTAATCCTCCAAAACGTGGGGCACTAGACCTGTTGTCCATAATTTTTTTATTTTAAAATATTCACAATCGTTAAATTATGTTTTAAAATTATCTTATTTTAATATTCTGACATGATCAAATGAATATTAGTGCTTAAAAGTATAGAGATAAAGAGATTTGAACACAACTAATCATTTCTAAAAGTAGAATTGTATTGATTAAACCCTATTAATCTAGGTCAGCCTTGTTAATAAGATTCCCATTCTTTATAAACAAAAAACAACCTTTGATTATTTGGTTGACCATAGATCTTTTATACCACATGACATTCACGAGTGAATTCACGCAGAAGGTGCAAAAGATCATTGAAATTCATTCAATAATGCGTAATTTTTAATGGGAAATTTTACTGTACACATCTTTAATTATGTTTTTATTTTTTTAAATTATGATTAATTTTTTTCTTTAATTATAATATTATTTTAATTATAACTCATCAGATCTTTAGTTATACTTCATGTAATATTTATTTAGTTATATTTTTTTTCTTCTAATTATGACTCAGAAAGTATAAAATTATATTATTTTTTTCTTTAGTTTAGGGTGTATATAGTCTTTTCCATTTTTGATTATTTATTTTTATAGACAACACAACAAGGTTATATTTGTACTATTGAAAAAGAAAAAAAAAAAGAAGGCTTCCTTAAAACATTATTTGTCAAACTTGAGGAATATTTGGAATGATCTAAAGAAGTATTCATTTTTATTTTTTACCAAAAAAAAAAAACATGAAATATGAGTTGAATTTGAAGTGATGTGGTAGAAAGGTAATGTGATCAAAATAAAATAATTATAACCCAAATAAAATAATATAGTAAAATAACATGAATTATTTTAACACATGTCAAACAACCCTTAGTTCATGCCACACATGTGCGATGGTAAGTTGAAAATTGAAACGCCTCCTCCAAAGTGATTCCACCTCCTTTCTGATCAAAACCCTAAAATTAATTCCATCCAAATTTTCCCGCATAGCTTTTATCAATAATTTTTTTTTTTTTTTTTTTTTTCCAATCAATAGGAGAGTAATTATAAATATAAGAAATATTTATATCATCAAACAGACTAATAACCCATAACAGTTAGAAAGTCAACAAAACCTAATACAACAATATACCAAGTCCTAGCCCAAACCCAAGTTCAAGCCTAACAACCACTACTGACTGCATACCAACCCCCATAATGGAGAAGATAATCACCATAAAAAATATCAAACTCCTCTACATAAAAGTGAAATCCGAGATCTCACACAACAAACAGTGTCACAAAACCAGTAGGCAACTGCCCTAGTTGTGAGGTTTTATCAAGCTTCATGTGGATGGAAAAAGGGTAACCATGGACCACCTAAATTTGGTTGCTCTTCAGAGACGACCAATGGTTTCATGGGAAACATTGAAACAGCCAACAGTATAGAGGCAAAGTTATGGGACACATTCTCTCAAAATCATCAGGGAGATGGGCTACAAAGGAGTTTTGGTTAAATCTGACTCGACTGTGGTTATTGAGCTCATCAATAACATGGAACTGACCAAACAGCCCCATGGGGCTTTGAATGAAGCTTGTCACTTCCTTTTTAATAGACACAACTCTTGTATTACCTGTGAGGGAAGGGAATTCTTGGACTAGAGTTTTGACAAATATGAGTGTTATAGCTAATGAAGAGGTGGAAATCTCAGAAACTCCCCCCCAAAACCTTTCCCCTCTTCATCCTTGCAAATGTTGCTAGTGTCTCTTTTGTAAGACATCTCTAGTTTGTTGTTTTACTTTCCCTTGTACCTAAAAAAAGAAAATTATAATTGGAAATTTTATATAGTAGAAACTTTCATAAGCAAGACGACATTAGCAATATTAAAATAATAAACAATTTTAATTGGTATTTTGATTTGAAATTACCATATCACACTGCTTGTGTGTATAATGATTAACCACGTTCGAGACTAAGGAACCAAACACACAACTTCCAAATTTGTGTACAATAAAAGTTACCCTAAACAATTGAAGGAGAATTCTATTTTACACTCCTATGCTATATGCAATCTTAGTTATATTATTTTCTTTTTTAATTACAATTATATTTTTTTTTTTTTGTGTTGAATATAAGTATATTTTTTTATCTTTTTATCTTTTTTAGGTCACATCACCTCTCTACTTTTCTGTACATCTTTTTTATAAAAAGTCAAAAAGTGCATTTATTTAAATCATCCCAAATAATATTATGACTTTTTTATGTTTGATTATGACTTCTTTTTTTTTTCTTTTTTTAATTATAACTCAAAAAGTAAAAAATTATAATATTTTCATATGTACTTATAATATGGTACACACCCTATACTCTTTCTCGAAAATTAAATATGTAAAAAATTAAAAATTAACAGTTAATATATCACATTATTATATATCAGACAAATTGGCGAGCCTTTTTTAAGAGTATAAAGAAAAAAAAAATTTTCTTTTTTAATCCAAAATAAATGTCTACCTTTCATTCTGTGAATTATTTATGTGGGAAGGAGATCGAGTCGCCGCTTCTCATGTCGGTACATGGTCTGACAAACCACGCACAAACAAAAATCATAAATAACCGAAAAAACCAAGACAACAAAATGTTTTTGATTGATTCCATGCCAGACAACTTCAAAAACTCGCCGGAATTTCTTACTACGCATCGAAAAGTGTTTCGATTTTTATTCCCCCACAAAGAAAAACAAAACAAAAGAAAAAGAGTAGTCTATTACAGTTCCGGGGACTATTACACTCGCCGGAAATCTGACTACCAATTTGATCTGTTCATACAAAAAGCTTCAAAAGCTTTGGCTCTTCTTCTCTTCTCAGCTTCTTCACACCATAATCATCATTTCCTCCAAAGCTCATCATCACCATCTCTGATGATTCTGCCAAATTGAACGATATTGCCACCGCCTTTTGCTGCTGCTGCTGCTGCTGCTTCTTCTTCTTCTGTTCATAATAATTCAGTCCAGAAGAGATGTTGAGATCGGAAAATTGGAGTTGTGTGCCACTGCTATCATTATCAAAGCCAGAGTACCGATTCTGAAGCTTCAATGCATCGGCGCGAAAAGCTTTGGAAGATTCGTTGGTTTCTGGGTTTTGAATTCCGGTGAGATTTGGCCGCAAGGTGCCGCCGGAGAGAACGGTCTGAACGGCGGCCTGGCAGATGTGCCAATTACCGGTGGAGAGGAGGCCCACGGCGCCGTTCACAGGATTTACCGTACGGCCGCAGGCTTCAAATAACAGGGACTGAAACAGAGCTACACACAAATACAGGGTTCAAAATAATTAATTAATTAACAGAATCAAATCAAGCAAAAGCAAAGCTTGTTGCTTGTTGTGATGATGATCAATTAAGATTTGCAACTTTGAATTGATTAATTAATTACCAGGTCGGTTGTTGTGAGGCACGGCGGAGATGAAGGACATGAGATCGCTTCGGCCGAAGAACTTGGAGACAAAAAGAGTGGCGTGGCCTTGGGCTTGCGGGCTCTCCATCCACTGCAAACACGGCCTCAGAATACACGACTCGCCGCATCTCCTTCTCAGAACACGGCACCCGTTGCAGCTCATCATCTCTCTCTCTCTCTCTTTCTCTCTCTCTCTCTCTCTGTAATTCTGTGGTTATTTCTTCAGCTCAAAGGCAAAAGGGAAAGAAAAAGAAAAAGACCAAACATAGTGAGCTGATGAGACAGAGGGTAAGGTTTGGATGGCCTTAAAATACAAGTGGTTATAGTGATGGACTTAGAAAAATTATTAGTTACTCTAAAGTGTTAGTATAGATGTTATTGGGTCATGGAGTTGAAAAATTATTAACTAATCTTGAAATGTTTTGAGATATTACTAATGTGAAGTAGTTTTTTAGAAAAATACTTGGTGGTTCGAATTTGTGTGACCCGAATTTGTGTGTTCCGAATGTGTCAAAACGATATTGTTTTACACTCAAAACGACATCATTTTAAGTGTTTCGAGCTTTTCGAGTTATGAATTTTCAGGTTACTAAACATTGTTGAATTTTTTATTTCTTACTTACATAATAAAGATGAATTAATATCACTCACTGCCATTGTTAAATGGCTTTGTTATATGATTAATTTAAAATATTTTGTAAATAATGTTATACGATATTTCAAGACTACTTACCTCATAAACTTATTTTTTCATTTCAATTCATTGTGTTTGATTGAAATTTGAAAAAAAAAATTATAAATTCATCTTTATGAAAAAGTAAGCCTCAATATAACGAGGTATTAAATCTCATTTTTACTAATTTGATAAATTATAATTAATGTAACAAAAATAAATAAAGGGGTGATTCTGAATCATTAAAAAAATAAACTCGTGTCAAATTGGGGTTTGAGTTAAAAGTTACCAGTTAATTAGAGTTAAGTTAGTGGTTAAGTTACGTAAGAGTGATAGTGGAGACACGTGTGTGGGGGCTATTGACAAGGAATATCTAATCTATTAATTAATTTATATTTCAGAAATGCATTAGACCCCCAGCTGGGGGTCACCCCCAGTGAGTTGTCGGCCTGTGATTGGCCAGAAAAACTGTTTTTTTTTTTTTTTTTTTTGAGTTATCAGCCAGTGGGGGCGCGCCACGTCACTGGGGGCGCGACCCTCACTGGGGGTCCTTAGCACGATTGTTTATATTTATTTATATTAATATGTCTGATCCGAAGTCCAGGCTGGACATGAGCGAGAGAGCGCGGCTTCGGTTTTCCGCAGGAGTTTTTGGTCACAGGATCTCAACACGACCAGCGCACCCTACGATTTCGATTTCTTTTTGATCAATTTGTACTTTCCTTAACTGCTGAACTCTGTCCTTTTTGTACTCATTTGGCCAGCACAATTTATATTTTAAAATTAGCAAAAATATTAAATCAATGAGACAATTAAATATTATTTATATTTTTATGATAGTGTAATTTTACTATATGCATAGTGTACTGCATCAAAGTTGTGCCACAAAAAATTTGATATCTAATTTAATAAATTTTTGCACCGTTCGTTGATTTGATATTTCTTTTAAAATTAATACAACATGGCTCATGTTTATAATAAATTGTGATTTATTAATGTATTTTTAAGACATGAAATATTATTGATTTATAAATCATCTATGTATAGGTGCTACTTTCTCTATCCAAAAATGCAGGATACACCCACTGGGGGTCAACCCCCAGTGAGTTGGCAGTCCGGGATTGGTGAAAAAAAAAAATAGTTTTCTTTTTTTTTTTTGTTTTTGATTTTGGCCAGTGGCAGCACGCCACCTAGCACTGGGGGTGCTGGGGGTGCTGACTCACTGGGTGTATGTAGCATGATTGTTCTCTATCCACCGATGGATTTGGAAGGGGGTCACTTTTGATTTGCGTACTTTCTTTGCTTTTGGGACATAATCTGTGCTGAGTGGAGATGTGGTCCGTAACAACTTAAAAATCACAACTATAGAAAATTTTTATAATGAAGTAGATTTGTCTCCAGAGTACAAAGTGAGTTAGACATTGTTGTTGGACCTGTGAGATTTATTATGGATTTTATTTTAATAATTTGAATTATATAATATGTATAACTCATCGAGTGTTTTATTTCTGAAAAAATTACGTTATTCAGATATCGATAATCTCTTAAAGGAAAATAAGATTTTAAAAATAAATTGTTAAAAAAATATATTCTGATCAATGAGCTATTGATATCCAATCAACGTGATTTTTTACAAGGATGAAGTACTCAACGAGTTCTACACATTGAACGATTCAGATAATTGAAATGAGACTTATGGTAGACCTCACAGATAACACACATCTTATTTTGGAATATGTATTCTAATTATGATGTTTATAGTATTTAGTTATAATTTGTTATGACTTATTATAATGTTGGTTATATTCGGTTATGATCTACTATGATTATTATTTTGGTTATTATCTAAAATATCTTTAGTTATATATCTTGCGTTTTTTGGTTATGATTCATTATTTTATTTTATTTTTTTAAGTTATAAATGTCATAACTTGCATATAAGCGTGTATTCTAGAATGATCTTTTATTTTGGACAAATTATAAATACACTTTCTGAAGTTTGTTTAAAATATTAAAAGACAATTGTGAAAAAAGAAGAAAAAATTGAGCATTCTAACAAAATAAACTCTGAATTTTTAATTTTGTCAATTTAAATCATAATCATTTGATTTGCTTTCAATCTAGACTATCAACTATAGACTGAAAAGAGTATTTTAGTTATTTTCAATGTAGATATACATATAATATCTAAAATACTAATTTTCATAGAATTTAATGACTAAAATATCCATTTTTCTATCGATTTACTTAACGAAAATAGACAAATGATTTAGATTGAAAACAAATAAAAGTTTTGAATTTAAATTGACAAAGTGAAAAACTCATGATTTATTTTGTTACATGAGTCAAAGCCTAATTTTTTTTTTTCTTGTAATTTCTCCAAACATTAATTACTCCTTATAATTATAGAAATTACATCATACTCCTTTAAATTTCTAATCGTATAACACACGCATAACAAATTATGCATTTTATTAATCAATTATTAATTCAATAAATAATTTTTAATGATGTTAGGAATATATTTCATTTGAGTAGTGCTATTCTAATTTAAAAATTAGAGACACACTCTAAATCCAATGATGTGATAATGTCTAAAATATCTAAGGCAACTCTCTCTCTCTCTCTCTCTCTCTCTCTCTCTCTCTCATGTTTCTCTAATCATCAACTAATTACCTGACTTACACATCATTGGATCTAAAATGTGGGCTTATATATCATTTTCATTTTAATTAATAGTTTTGGTAATTTTATTATTGTGTATGAGGGTAGTTAGGAATTTTATTTTTTTTTATTAACTTTGTTAAATGACAAATTCTAACATGGGGTATTTGTAATTTCAATATTCACGAGAAATAATTCGTATTTTAAACAAATTTCAATAAATGTATTTGTAATCTGGAAGTGGATTCCCTATGGTCCATAATTTGGACTAGAGGGCGTTATTTGTGCTCACGAAACCCACCACGGGTCATGTTTCGATAATGTGAACTGTTTATTTTACCGAGCACCTCGTGTATTTAATATACAAAAAACATTAGATTGATTCAATAATCATAACATATTCAATTTATACATTTGTCATTAAATAAAAATGGACGACAATTGTGTTTTTAAAAATAGACCATTCAATTTTTTATTTTTATTTTTTATTTTTTTTTTTGGTAACAAATGAAATAGATAGAATAAATTACGATTATTAGATTGATCTAATTTTTTGTGTAGATGATATATAAAGAACTCAAGAAAATTAATGATTTATATAATTGAAACAGAATCTGTAGTAAACCCTATGGACTCGAACAATGATATCCAATTTAAATTATGGATATGGAGAAATCCACCTCCTTTGTATTTACCTTTTTGCTTTTTTTTTTTTATTCATATCCTATAGATGATTTGTAGAAAATTCTTATAAGTTCACTCTACTGTAGCGGATGAATATTATCCAATTCTCTATTTAGTTTATTCAGTGACATCCATTGTTTTTTTTATGTTAATTTGGTTGGGATCGTTCTATCTTGTTATGGGCCCTGTTTGGTACAGCTTTTTTTCAACTTATTTCAGCTTTCAGCTTAATTTAAGTTATTTTGATGTGTTTGGTTTAGCTTAACAATGCAGCTTATAACTTTTTGTAAGTCAGAAATCAGCTTATTCTTTGAGTAGGGCAGGAGAAACTTAATTTATAAGTCAGAAATCAGCTTATGGAAATAGTTATAAGTTATAAGCTGTTAAGGCATAAGCTATAAGCACTTTCCCACAACTCTACCAAACAGGGCCATGATGTATTTTTGTATTTATTATTTCTCTCTCTTTATTAAAGTATTATCTTCTTGTATGTTGATTTTCTGTCAATAAAGTTTTCTTCTTTTTGCTGATAAAGAAAGTGACTTATATTATTTTGAATTCTACTTTATTATGTAACTAGTATATATCCGTACCTAAAGACACAGTGTAAATAATGTTAGAATCAAAATGTAATTGTAATTTATACATATCATGTTGAAATTTGTGAAGTTTGTGTCATTTTTTGACAAAGATATTTGAAAAATATATTTAAATATTTTTCTTCTTAAAGAACTTGTAACAATTTTGCTTGTATTACACGCTCTATAAAACTCAAATAAAATAACAATTCCCCTTACCCTTAATGCAAATTAAGAAATAAACACATAAGATTTATAATGTTCACTAATATTGCAAATCAAAATATAAGAGTAAGTACAAAAAAAATTGTAAACACTGAACAAAATACAGAAATCAAAAATATTGTATACTTGTTAACGTTCTATAATAAAAAGAAAAAAGTTACTAAATACCACATAAAGCACATCAGTAAATGTTCTGCAATCTCAACATATTAAATTGAAAATTAAACATCAAACAATGCATACCAGCCTGTACTCTACAATTCCAAACAAATGAAATAAAAAAAAATTTAAAAAAATTAAAATTAAATATCAAATAATGCAAACCAGACAGTGCTTTACAATCTAAAAAAAATTAAAATTAAAATACGCACCAGTTAGTGCTACTGCTGCAAATCAAATTATAACTACATAAGAAAAACAAATATTATATTGTCATACACTAAAAAAATGGGTTAAAACCTTACAAAAAGTGGGTTAAAGCTTTCCAAAATATGTATGCTTTACAAAAGATGTGTTAATAATATGTCTTCAAGCATGTGTTTGCCCAAACTTCCTCCTCATTACTTTCCAAAAAGGCTTTGCATCAACTTGTATGTATTCCCAGTGAGGAACATGCACAGCAATCTGGTAATTTGTGGAAACAAAAAAAATATAGATTTGTATATTTGTTGGAAATATACATATCAAAACACTTTGAGATTGAAATTTCCTTATTACATCCCCATCGAAGCAAGCTAGTCGTATTTCTCCTTTTAAACTCTATAGATTTTTCGATCCAAACCCACATAAATCCACATTTCCAATTATTATTAAATTGAAATTTTATAAAAGTTATATAATCGATAGAAATAAATTTACATGGTTACATTTTGATAAAACATGATTTAATCTACATAGAACATTACAATAACACTTCAGGATAAACAATATTTGTAGTAAAATCCAAACTATCTTTAGGGAGGAGAATACTTATACGATCAAAGGATGTACATTTGGACAATGCCACATATAATTGCCCATGGCTAAACACTGATATGCACAAATCAACCCCAACAAATTTCACAAATTGTCCTTGAGATTTATTAATGGTCAAGGGATATGCTAATCGGACTGGAAATTGACGTCTTGTCATTTGGAAAGGCATTTCTGCAGAAGATGGTGTCAAAGATATCCTTGGTATGAATGCCAAAGTGCCAAACTTTTCTCCAATTAAAATTTGAGCTTCAATTATACGAGTGTCGCACCTAGTAACCATCAATCTTGTACCATTACATAGTCTATCTTTCGGTCCAATGTTTCTTAATAATATTATAGGACAACCAACTTCCAACTCTAACTTAAAAGTTGGTAGCCTAAGAGGATCCAATGAATTTAAATATTCATTAGGATATCTATTTGTAATGGTAGGATCAATTTCATTATCTTCAGACATTTTATTTGCTGCAAGATAAGTATATAATCTCCCTGGAAAGATATTCAATGCAATAGCATTAATGTCATTGACATCATCGTTACGCGCAAATAGAATTGTGTGTTCAGTTAAAAATGTTGGGGTCGACGTCTCTATCATATTCAACTGTGGGTAAACTGTAAAGAGTAATTTATTCAAATCTTGACATTTGTATATTGTTGACGGAAGGTTGAAAATTTCTTCAGGATTGGTCCCAATCTAAAAAAAGTGAAATCAATAGAAAAAAAAAAAAAAAAAAAATAGAAGTGTAAACACAATTTATTAATTTAAAATAATTTATATAATAAAGAATAAGGTTAAAGCTGTGTTAACTCCATCAAGAAATTTGCAAAATTAGCATTTTCATGGTCTTCATGATTCAAGCGCATATTCAAATCCAAAGTTAAGATATGTATATGCTTCCATAGAACAAAGTGTCTTAATGATGCATTCACAATTTGCTCACGAACTCCTTTGGGTGTAACTAGTAAGATTTGTCGAAAGTCTCCACCAAGAACAACAATAATACCCCAAAATGGCTTTTCACTATCACAAATATCCCTCAATGTATGATCAACCGCCTCAACACAATGTATATGTTGTATAGGAACTTCATTCCAAATTATGAGTTTTGTTTCTCTAAACAACTCAGCTTGTAATGATTATTTGCTAAACCCACAAAGTGAATTTTCCAAGACATCTAACGGAATGGAAAATATTGAATGTGCAGAACGACCTCCTACCAATAGCAATGATGCAATTCGAGATGAAGCCACAGTAACAACGATATGCCCAAGGCTGTGACATTTTAATACAATCGTATTGTACAGAAATGTTTTCCCTGTTCCAGCACCCCCATTCAGAAAGAAAACAGTTCCTTTATTTTGAAAAACTAAAGAAGTGATTGTGTTATAAGCATTCCGCTGTCCATTGTTGAGACAATTAATAGTAATTTGTGGATCTGCCTATTGTGCCTCATTTTATAGTTGTTGATGTTCGAATATCAATCGATTACCAACTACTGCACTCCAATTTGTAGTAGGTTGTGGCATGGGTGGGAAGCCAATTAAACTTTTGCTTGATTCATGAAGCATTTGATTCAAAAGATGGAGACCATAATCTTCAATTTAAGCCTTAGTTGGGTTAGAAATGGCAAAGAATGTACGAATCTTGTGAGCAAGATCATCACATATATGCCTTGAGAATTGATTCCATAATGCACATGGATTTAGTGGAGAGCACTGGCTGATAATAATACCAAACAATCTCCTCAATTGGTATCCAGTTTTCATAACTGCAGTCTCTTTCAAGCATTGTATCCATTCTTCATCATCTTCTAAAAGCCCTATTGCAATACATGTTAATTTAAATGTATCATGCACAACATTATTGACCGCGCGTAATGTAACGCCCCGAAATAATTATAATAACCCATTCACAATATCAATAAATGACAATAACAATAAAGTAATTATCTTCCATTAAATCTATTTGAGTTTACAAAAAGGAAATATATGCGGTATACATTCATAATGCCTGGCCCTGAATCTATAGAATATGATTCGAACAAAAGAAAAAGAATGGAAGTTAAATAGATAAGAAATGCCTTGAAGGCTTACTATTTTCCAAGATAGTTCTTGGTTACAACAAAAGTGGACTTCAGGTCCAATACATTTAAAACCCTTGGTTATACAAAATGAATACAACAAAAAGAAACTTTTGCTCCAAATCCTCCTAAGCTACTGCCTTAGTGAAGGTATATCATCAGCACCTGAAATGTTTTTCCCACATAGGGTGAGCCAAAGCCCAGTAGAAATAATCTAACACAATATATGAATCTTAACAAAGCTATAAGGTGAATGAGTATGCAATGCTCGTGCCAAAACGTTTTTATATCTCTTTTCAAAACTATGCAATGCCAAGTTAATATCTTGAATCATAAATCATTTCCATTACAATAGAAAATAGGGCAGTGAATCACACTTTGGGAATTTCAAAACAAACACAACCTTTCCAAAAAATTTCGTCCAGAGAAAACCGTAAACTGGGACCCATGTAAACGTAGGCTACACAAGCCTTACTATTGCCATTTTATGGAAATTTCGTCCGCGGGATCAGCACCCATGTATACGCGCGATTTTTGGGACTTTCACCTTGGATACTCAGGCCAACTTAGTTCAACATTTCAATTCATATTTCCCAGATTCACCATTTTTCTCAAAACAATAAACATGTTCAATGTATAATTGTGAAATGATGTTCAATGCAAATGAATAAGAAAATAGTTTCAATTCTTTTAATTCAAATGCAATTTCTATAATAACCATAGTTATCCTCCACCGATAGTCCAAAACAGATATTTCTAAACAGATAATTTATATTCTGTCACGACCCAAACCCGCCCATATAGGTTTAGAGTCATGACCAGCCAGTAATCCTAGATTACCTTCAGCCTTAAAGACAAAATTTCAAAATATTTAAAATCATATCGGGGCCTTAAGCGGAAGCAAAACAAAAATAATAATGTCCATTGAGCTTTTACCTACATAATACAATAATAATTAACATACATGTACAAATCTTATATATCTCACGCACATATACATTTAAGACTCAGCAAAATACCAAACTTTGACAAAGCTAAGGGGCTGATTTTCTTGACTCTACTTGAGCCTAACTTGCTTCATTCTGGAAGCTCTTCAAAAGGCTGACGTTGGTAGACTCCGAGACTTTCTCTATCCTTGTTGCTCAGTATGCTCACCTATATATACATATAAATAGTGAGCTAAAACCCAACAAGTAATAACAGTATAAAGAGGTTAAATGAATGAAGTTTGACGATAGTATAAAAATATGTCTTACAAATTTGAAATGAATCTTAAATCATTTTCAAAGTGAGGCATTTGCCACATTATATCAAATTTATAACAAAACATTTTCCATGTCGAATCCCATATCAAAACATATCTTCCATTTTTCGAAGCAATCCATTTTAATAGGCAAAACATTTCGATTAGCAATCATATCATCTCTTAACAATAACAAAAGCCATTCGTATCATTATATGTGGAACATCCATGAAACAATAATATTTCGATAACAATGGACCATAAAGGTCAAGCCAATGGACCACGAAGGGTCAAACCAATGGAATACGAATGGTTAAACACTAGAGATCTCGGTGTTTCAATCAATCCCAATAGCCATGGTATTGTTACCCTCAGGCAAGGGCCTATAATCAATGGTCATGATATTGTTATCCCCAGGCAAGGGCCTATGCTCAATGGATGCCACGATATAGTTTCAAAAGTGAACTTCATTCGTCGATTGAAAATAAAATTTTAATAAGCCATTCAATCGATTGCATATTGATTTCAAGAACAATAAAACTTCAAAAATAAATATTACTTGGACATATCTTTATAAAGTTACTACTCACAGTGGGTTAAGTCAATATAAGGCCTCGGACGTCCACCTATACAAATCACATAACAAAGATACAATAGAAGCACCATTCAATATTCATTTCATTTTAATTCAACTCTCTTTATGTGTTTCTACCTTATTCCATGACTATATGAGTCCAATTGATGCCTAAGAATACCTAGAATGTCATGAGGATGCAAGTAGGCACTTAGAAGAGTTATTCAAAAATTGCTGAAAACAAGGTTTTCGCTCGAGCGCACCTTTGGTTGCGCGAGCGGTCTACAAAGCTCTGTAAAAATACTAGATGGCCTCAATGTTCGCTCGAGCAGTGACTTTTCCGCTCAAGCGGTCTGCAAATTTTTTATTTTTTGAATACCAGCAAAATTAATTTCCAAACACATTTTTAAAACTTAGACTCACGCATGAACCAATTTAAACATGTAAGTTTATTAATAAAGTTGAACCCATGACTAATTTTCCACTTTCTAATACAAAAATCTCTTTGATCATTAAGATTAAAACCAATAATTTCATGAATATAATAACTTCAATATTTTTCTTCTTTTGTGTTATAAAACATAAAATTAGAGCTATAATGTCACGACCCCAACCCGCCCCTAGTAGGATGGTGCCGTGATGGCCAGTAACCTGTGGTTACCGAAGGCCAACTTACAAAGAAAACAAAAACAATCAGAGTATAATGTACGGGGCTTACAAATGCGGAAGCAATAAATTAAACACAAGTGATCCATAAGAGCTTGTGCGTAGATGGAATGAGACAACATATACCATATGGTTTACATCCAGTCCAAAACAACAAAATATAAATTTACACTTGATCAAAAGGCTTCTCGGCCGACAAGGACAAAATACAGCAATTACAAGCCAAGAAGCATGATTTTCAAGAGTTGCCGACGTAAATACAAAAATGCCGACATAAGGACAAAACAGCCGATGTAAGCACAAAACTGCCGACGTAAAAGAGTCAAGGCGACATGTCAAGAGTCCCAAAACAAGCTTTGCAAAATAGACTAGGCGTCGCCGCCGTCCTGCTCATCACCTACATATATATAGAGAGGGTGAGTTTGACAACTCAGTGAATGGTACGAATAATAAAGGTTTTTGCATGAATAGCCGAGGTCCTTCAAAGCAAAACAAAACTTTCTAAATCATACGAATATTAGCCGAAGTCCTTCTGAAGCAGAATTCATCAAACTTTACCAAATCAAGGGGTGAACCATATTCAGCTATCAAGTCTTACTATATTTCAAGAGATGCTTACCAACATCGGCATAACACAAATCAAGCTATCAAATCAAGTGATGAACCGTATTCATCTATCACGCCTTACCATATTTCAAGAGATGCTTACCAACATCGGCATAACACAAATCAAAGCTATCAAATCAAGTGATGAACCGTATTCATCTATCAAGTCTTACCATATCTCAAGAGATGCTTACCAACATCGGCGAACAAGAGACTGTACGATCCGTAATCAATTTGTCAAGGGTACTGCGAAAGTTTAAAGTCCTCCAGCACAAGGGACTTGTGTTACTTAGGCCCGTAGCCCTTTTTAACACGTTGGCTTCTCCAAGAAAGGACCGTATCCTTTTAATCACAAGAACTAATGTCACTTAGGCCCGTAGCCCTTTTTGACAGGGTGGTGCTGCGAAAGTTTATAGTCCTCCAGCCAAGGGACTTTCATACTTGGTGCTGCGAAAGTTTATAGTCCTCTAGTACAAGGGACTTTTACACTTAGTGCTGCGAAAGTTTATAGTCCTCCAGCTAAGGGACTTTCACAAGTAGTGCTGCGAAAGTTTATAGTCCTCCAGCCAAGGGACTTTTACACTTAACATCAAAGCAAGGTTATTACTTGATACATCAAAATAGGCTAATCATTCATGCTTATCAAAGACTTTCATCAAAACAAAGCAAGACAAGATTTTATCAAAACATTATAATATAGCTTTATTAAAAGCACCACTCACCTAGATCTTCAGGTGCAGGCTCAAAGCAAAGATCAAAGTCCTGGCAATCACAAGGCAAACTACATTCTCAAAACAAGCTTCGTATGCACATAAGGATCTCGGCACTCTCACCGATTCCAAGTCAAAAGTAAAGCAAAGTATGTCAAGAGTCAAAACGCTGTTTTCCATCTCATGGAAACACACTGGGTACTACCCAGGGCTAGCCGAGGTCCCACACCTCCTTGCCGAGGTGTGAACCTGATGGCCACATACAAAACGAAATCGGGAAAAAAACCTGGGTTTCCCTTTGAAGAATGCAAGGGACATAATAATCAAGAACATCAAGAACATGCATGCTGGAGTTCATAACTAGTACATTCAAAATCTGAGATCCCATGCAAAGAGCTCAAAACATGGACCTGGGTACTCGTACAAGGAAAACATACGAGAACAAACACAAAAACATGGTTCTTGTTCCAAACTTTCGGATCAAAACGAGACTTTACTCAAGAACACATGAACGTCAACTTCCTCTTTCAAAACCGACTTCAAATCGTTGCATGGCATGCAAAACAAACACAATCATGCAATGCAGCTTGATAACCAATAAGAGCAATCAAAGTAGAGCAAGAATCTAACCTCAAAACTCAGATCCAACGGTTGGATCGCCAAAGATCAAGATCGAAAATCAACTTCTCACTCTAAAACTCCTTCTCTCTTCTTCGAGAGCTTCTCTCTCTAGAGATAAAGATTTGAGACAAAATGATTTGTCTCCAAGCCTGCCGGCTGTCTATACACACAGCTCGGACACGTGGCTCAACCGGGTTGGCTCAGCTCAAAAGGTGACTGATTGATAAGACAAGTCTCTGACAAAGCGTACTCAACAAGCTAGATGGCAAGACACCTCGGCAAGCAAGGACATCAGCTAGAGTCAGACTTCGGCAACGGGGTATCAAAGACATCGGCTAAGGAGGGCGGCACTTGACTAAGTTGTGCCACGCTCGGCCTGGGTCATACCTGCCCAAGGGCAAAGACCACAAGTACGAAACATCTCGGCCTTGGTTCCAAGCACCTCGGCCCAAAGAGTAACATCTCGGCAAACATGCCGAGGTGTAGATGGAGGTCAACAGGTGGCTCCAAAATAGTTCTAAGTACAAAGGTTCAAAGGTGGACCACACTGGGATGACCTCGGCCACGCACCAAGCAAGGAACAAGATCAAGCAAGTACACATAACAAAGCAAGCCGAAACAAGATTAACAAGATTTGTAACATATCAAGACAAGGTCTTACATGAATGTATGCAAGTATAGCTAAGTCAAGAATGAGGGTCGTTACATATAAAGCTCTTTAAAAGAAATATTTGCATATATGAAATTCAAATCAAAGTCAAACTAATTTTGATTCTCAAGTATAAATTGTAATTTATTCCCAAATTCCCAAATTTGTTCAAATTTAGATTTAATTCATTTTCTTTATATCAAACCCACAAATTTTAAAACATGAATTAAACTTTCAAAACTCTTGAAAATTTCATGATGTATGTAAAAATGGAATCCAATTTCATCATTAATAATGAAAATCAAACTTAAATAATGAATTACAAAATCAATCTCTTAGAATTTCAACTTAACTCAATTTTTAACCAAAATCTTAATTTATGATCATAGATGTTCCAAAATGTGTTTAAATTGAATAAAAATTTTAAATTAAATTACATGTATGGGTTAAAAATCAAAATCAAACAAATTCCTAATTTTCATAATAAAATCAAAACTTTGTCTAACTTTATGATTAACTCCAAATTTCCATAAACTTGATTTTTCTAAAACTTTTCCTTTTTCTCTTCAATATATGAAATTGAAATAATTCAAATTCATCAAAATCCATGATGCATGTGTAATTAGAGTATTAATTTGCTCATGCATGCAACAATGAAGCTCATTTTCTTGCAAGATCACAACATCAAACTCAAAATAATTAATTTTCATAACCATGAACCTAACTTGATCCCTTCATCTTTGTTTTCTAATTTCTTCCAATTTATATGAAATTGAACCCAAATTCATCTTTAATTTCAAGTGTAACCCAAGGATTCTACAAAATCAAGCACAAATTTCAAACCTTAAACTTTAATTTTAGCATATTTGGTTGATTTTCCTCTACTTCCTCTTTTCTTTTCTTCATTTCTTTTTTTAATCCATAGCTTTTTCCTTGAGCTCTTCTCCATTTCCAGCAATGTGCTGACTTGAACTCTCTCTCTCTCTCGGTTTCTCCTTTCCTTTGGCTGCTTCCAGCACACTTATATCCCCTTCATTTTGATTTCCTTCGTTCTTCTTTTCTTTTCTTTTCTTTTACTTAGTGGGACACTCGTCCTTGTTATATGAACCCAAATAAGTCTCACTTAGACTCTTCAACACATACACACACATATACTCTCTTTTTGTTGACACATAATGCACACGTGCATCTTGTTTTAAGCCTCCAGTACAACACCTATACCCATACGTATCTGATTTCTCTGCACACCCACCAGAGTTCTTAGTACACCCACTCTTGACATTAACACAAATATACACACAAGTAAGCAAGGCTCTAGCTCTTTATTTTATCAATTGATCAATATAAAATACGTTGGCACACAACTTTGCAATTTATCACGTGGGTAGATTAATTTAACTCTCAATTACATGATTAGTTTAATTAAACATCATTTAACTTTAATAAATTTTGATTAGTGCATAATTTAATTAATCATAACTAATTGCAAATTTCACATAATTTAATTAATATAATTTGACTTTCATTAAGGCCCAATCAATCATAATTAAATTTATCAATCAGAATCAGATTTTTAATCAAATCCTCAAAATGCTCCAAATATTAAATTAGACTAATTTCCATCATCAATTTTGATTTCTTACACCAGTAAGGTCTTCAATTACATATTGAACTCAAAATCTCCGTCAATAAATTACATATTCTATGAATAGCTCATAAATAAATTTAATTCATAATAATCTGAATTCTCAATCTTCATAGCTTAATCAACTCCAATTCGAATCCAATTAATAAAATCTCAATTTTACTAAACTAAATCGGATATTTATTTAAACTACCATATGATCCGATACTCGAAACTAAAATAATTAAATTCGTCAATTTCATCTTCTTGAGCCACTTAAACTTTTAATTTCTAATTCCAAAATAGCTCTTTTATAAAATTACATACGAATCAACACCAATATTGTTCATCAATTCCACAATTAAATTAAAATAATAATTAATTAAAATCCAAGTCACCTTGATTAATTAAATATAAAATATTATATGTGGCAGGGTCGTCACGTATTCCATTAAAATAAACTTTCCAAACCTCAAGAGGTGAGTGATAATGGCCTCTTTTGGGAAGAGATAAAAAATCTGATTTTCAGATTTTTTATCTCCTCTTCTCTCACAGAAAAGCTGATTATAATCTGCTTATAATTAGCTTTTCACCAAAAATCAGATTATAACCATCTTCCCAAAACACCCCAATATATATCCAACTTCACCAGCCTCATCAATACCAATCCAATTTCATAGTTCCAACATCAATTTCATCTATTTATACAAAATAAGTATTTAAGGCAATTAGGGAAAAAACCCATTTTCTTTCAAAACACATTTTGGATATCTAAATCAATAATTTTATCACAACTAAATCTTATTTCCACTCCCCAACCATTTTCAACACATCCATTCAAAAACTCCTCTTTTGATTTTAAACCAAAACCCTAAGTTTATCCAAAATCCTCCAAAATCATATGGTGGTTTTATAAGACAAATAGCTAAGTTAAAAATCATAAAAGAGTGTAGAGAATCCTACCTCAAACCTAGAAGACGAGATAAAAATGGATGAAACTCGGATGAAGTCGAAACCAAACTCTATTCAAATGAAAACAAAGCTCTAGGTGAGCTCTACATTTTTAACGAAAGGAGTAGGGTGAAGAAATCTCTAGATCTTAGTGTGTTTGTAGAGTGAAGGTGAGTTTAAGAGAGAGAGATAGAGAGAGAGAGAGAGTCTAAACTTAGGGTTTTGAAATGTTTTAGAGAGAGAGAGAGACAGAGTAAGATTAAAAAGTGATGTAAAATGGCCTGTTTACGAACTAATATACGCACAGTTCGCTCGAGCGCAGGAGTTGTCACTCGAGCGACCAGACACAATAAGTTGTTCCACTCAAGCACAAAAAGCTTTGCTCGAGCGCAAAATTCACACTCCCAGTTGTTTTGCAGACAGAGGTCGTCGCTCGAGCGCAAGAAGCTTCGCTCGAGCGCATAATACAAACTGCCAGTAGTTTTGTAGACCTGCAAAAATATTGGATATTCACAAAGACTGCTCGAGCGCAAGAAGCTTCGCTCGAGTAAAGGAACAAAAATCTAGACAACAAAAGTTTGAAAAATAAGCTACCAACCTGTTCCAAATGCAACAAACACAACCCAATAGCCAAACTCAAAAAGGTAGAGGGGAAACAAGACATGAACAACAATAAAAGACAACGAAACCCGGATTCAAAACATTCAATGGGCCGAGTCTAAACCAGAAATGCTATACGTAAAGACTGAAACGACTTTGGTCCTTTGACAACATTTAGTAATAAACGTAGATAAAATCTTTCACCACAATTAGGGCTAGCAAAGTACATTATACCAATTGCGTATTCCCTTCTCTTGATTTCTATCTATTTTCCAACTTGAGCCAAAAAAAAATGCTGTGGAAATTCTTGATAAGTGAATGGACATTCATCTTCACTGGCAACAAAATATAAAAAGAAGCTAGTAAGAGTTGATATTTGTTGACCAGCTCTAGATTGAATCGTTTCTAATGACCCTTCTGGGTTAAAAACAACGCGATACATTTCAGGTAAATGAAGTGCCAATCGTATAACTGTTGGCATCTCAGCTTCTGGAGGTCCAATATACCTTGCATTGAGATGTTGTTGAATCTTATTTATCAATCCCAACACCATCGTTGTACAATCATAACCATTGTAAATGTACTTATGTATATACTTGACACATCTCATTCCGGTACAAACTTCCACATTTATATGACAGTTGAAAAGTTCAGAACCATATGCATTGTATGGTACGACATCCTTGTTATCAACTTCTTGCCCACTCACAGTATGTACTTGACCATTATTGCGATAACGATAGATAGGGTATCCATCTTGATCCATAATTGTTGTTTCTGTGAAAGCTTGAGGGTATCTCTTAGTGCATCTACCATTTTCCATAAATGGTGCTTGCAGATTTCGAGCACCACATAGTCCATGTACCATACAACATTTGACAGTTTCAAAAAGCATAGGATCATCTTTTGGGTATGGAAATTCTGCACAGACCAATTTGTCTACTTGAGCACATATCCGAATTTTGTTTGGACTCTTAAGAAATAAAAGTGCATACATATGAGAGAGGCCACATTTTTTTAATTCAATTATAAAAACATGTGCAACTTTATTTCCAAACACTTTATTTGTTTCTATCTCTTTCATCAAACACTTTCTCTTCAACTCAAAAACACAGGCAATCAAAACAGGGCGATCAATAGGTTTCTGATGTGGTAATAATGCTGAAGTAATTTGTGACCAATTGGGATTTGCAATCATGGTAAGAAAAATATCTGGCGTCGGTTGTATCGCGTGATAGCCATTGAATCTTGAAAGATTTCAAACATATGTCTAGGACTACCAATAAATGAAGATGGAAAAACATACCTTTGACCAATTTGACCAGGTCGCACACAATCTGGATCAATATCTAACAACTCTTGGTAAAGCTCAACTCGAAGTTTCCCTTGATTAAGCTTGTAATATGTTAATCGATTTTGCTCAGTTGTGGCTCAAGCATCTACCAAAACTCTTAAAATAGTTTCCTATCTCTCAAAATTGTTGAACACTCTGTGGGTCATTCAAAGAAACAATAACTATAAAAATCCATTTGAGTAAGTTGATCAGTTGAAGGTCGATCATACAAACGTTCCACAATTTCAACTCAAGTTCCCATCCAAGCTCACCATATGAAAATAATAAAACATAATGTAATGGCAAGTATGTTGGGTGACATTCATTAATTTGTATCAACTCATTATTTCCTTGGAAATGTAAGATAATATCTCTCATTCCACTTACCTATATTCCATCACCTGGTATTACAATCGCAATCTCATCTGCAGTTGGTAGGTTATACCGACATCGATCAATTGTGGAATTGTAATGAAGATGAATAAGTAGATTGTGTCTTGCTGAGTCTAATTGATGTAAAATGGTATGAGCCTGGCGAAATTTATCTACAAATGCATTGACTTGCAACAAACTATGCTAAATAGTTTTGAGAACATCCCTTCTCAAGTTAGGATTTCTACGATTACGAATTTCTAAAGCTGAATCAGGGTCATAGATATACAATTTAGCATAACTCGCATCTTGCCCTGGTTGTGGTTGTAGTGATCATGTTCGATGTCGCAATTTTCTATGAATTTTGAATGATATAGGGCCCCTTGCACTGAGTACTCAAGGATCCAATGTAGATTAAAAGCATTGGCTGCATTGTACACTCGAGTATAACTTCGAAAGGATTTTGATTGATCATTATTTCTATCATACAACGCTTGAAGTTGTGGAAGGGGTCTAATAAGTAAAGGTAGCCTAATCTTTCCTTCCAAATATGTAGCGATCCCGATTTTGACCCGGTCAACTTACGGGGGTCGAAGCAAAAATACAAAATGCATTCGAAATTATTTACGGGAAAGTGTATTTTACGCTCGAGCGAACCATGTTATATCAGTCCGTAAGGGGAGATTTCAGATCACTTTTTCAGTTCTCTCTCTCTCTAAAACTCTCCAAAATTTCCAGATCTAGAGCCTGTCTCTCTCTTGAAGTCATCTTCTCTTTTTGATTCCTCCAAATCCATTGGGAGTTAGACCGAAGTTCTTCATCAAAGTTGTGTCACTTCTCGAGGGCTTCGTTGTGTGCGGTGGAGATCGAGTTTCGACACCGTAAATTTTGGGGTTTCATCTTATTTCTTCTTCAAAACTTGAGGTAGGGATTTTCTTAGAGTTATATATATATATATTTTTGCAAGATCTATATGATTTTCGAAATCATCTTTCGATAACTTTGAAAATTGATTGTTGATTCAAGAAGTTAAACGATTTTGAAAGTGGGTTTATCTCTTATTCTTTCAAAATGATCTTATGGGTTTTGATTTTCATTGATTGAAGAAAAGATGATTTTGGAAAGTTTTCTTTCAAAAGATTTAAGTTGTATAGTTTTGGTGAGAAAAACTAGAATTTGGGGACTTTTTTTAAGAGACTGAAAATCCATGAATGATATTGTTATATTTATTTTGTCTATCAAAATAAATGGATGTTTGAAAAATTTCTTATTTATATTTATATAAATGATGAATTTCAGGGAACATGAGAATTATTGTTCATTTTGGAAATTATTGTTCAAAACGTTGAAATAGTCTTGAAATGACTAATTGTTGAGGATACTTGAAAAGAGGGAATTGTGTTATTCCTTGGATGGTGAATTGGAATAAAAGTATTTATATTCATCTTGTGCTATTGGCATATCAATTCATTTGATTACATTAAACTTTGAAAGTTGATTTGAAAACTTGCATTGAGAAAAGAATGTTGAGAAACAAGTTTTCATAGAATGGTTCTGGGGCAAATACATTGGTAAGTCTTGATAGGTGGTGTAGATGATATTGAATAAGATGGCCTGAGAATCCGGGGTGAAAGACCAAAAACCCACGCGGATAGGTGTCGAGCCTTCCGGTTAATACCAGTAAAAATGACAAATTGGTAGTACTTTTATAGTCTACTTGCAGACACCAACCTAGGGATTACTAGAGTCGTATTTACCGCTCTTGAAATGAATTGTTAAGTTTTGAAGAATTGAAATTGCATGGCATCATTGAGCATAATGGTTTTCAAAGATGAAGATGTGATTTTCTTTCAAAAGGGTATAACATGACATGTGCATTTCATCTCTTAAGACTTGTATAAAATGTATATACTTATTTAAGGATTTCTTACTGGGCTTTATGCTCACCCTAACGGGATTTTGTGCAGGAAAAGATGAGGTGATGTCGCATAACTAAAGGTGAGGAAATGTGTGTCAAGAGTACGAGACTCTCATTTTGCTGTAACTCTGTGTGTAAGCCAAGGACTGTATTTGTGTGGGTTTGAATAACCATTTTGTGTAACCAGGCCTAAGCCTTGGAAACTTGTAAACCCTTGGGGGTATCTATTTGTTTATGTTATTTTGATTTGAAGTGAATGCATTGTTGCATGAAGAACTATTGTACCATGTAATGTAAGTTTGGAGATTTATATTTGGTTTTTCTTGAAAGAGCCATGATTGTTGTATTATCATTTGGGCTAGAAATTTGGGGCGTTACAAAATAGCAAGTTCCGAATAAGGGACGCTTCATAGATGATTTTGTCAAAACCATCCAATGTAAGGCTGAACAATAAGGACATAATACATCCATCTTGCGAAGATAATGGCGACAAGGATCTTTGTGTGCCCGGGCGTCAATTAATGTACTCATAGACATATCTTCTAATTCATCATCAATACATAGATCTTCTTGAAGAAATTGATTTATAGGAGTAGACCTATGAATATTTGTGTATAAATTAAATTCTATAAAACAAAATGGTTTGAGTAAGAGTATGTATTTCATGATTAGATATAGTAGTTTACCGATTCCTTTGTGGAGCTAAAGATGTGCTTGGCATAGAAAATGAACATGTAGAATGATGGGTAACCATTGTTCATGTTTGTGCTGAATAAAAATCTTCAGTTATTATTTCCCATTCCAGGCAAGCGCGATTGCAACGAATTGGTGTTAAAGAAGGTTGTCTTGGTTGAATACATTCTTCTGATCCCTCTTGTTCTCATTGCAAGCATTGAAATTCAAAGTATGACTTTTTGTTTTTTTTCACGCTCTCACCGTGCACGTTGGGTCAATGCAACTTTTGATATTACATTATCATTGTGTGCCTAAAATGAAAATATTTTGTCATTGGTGCAAACTATCTTCTTGTTTCTTTCCTTGCTCTTAATTTTGTTTTCTATTTTATTTGTTTTATACCTTTAATAGTGTTATCTTTCTTTCTTTCTTTCCTCATGCATTTTGTTTTTTATTAAAAAATAAATAAGAATTAAAAACCTATCTTATTTTCTCCTTTCATTATATAATTTTTCTTTATTCCTTCGTTTCTTTTTTCCTATTCTCTTCATATAAGTAGCAACTTCTGGATGATACATTATAAATGCACATGTATCCATGCAAATAAAAATAAATAAATTTGGAAAAACACATATAAATAATAGCAAGTTACAGGAAAATATATTACAATCATCATTCTACAAAAACAACATAAACAACAAATTCATTTTATAAACTCATAGCTTTTAACTATTCGAAATTTTGATTAGTTTGCTTCATATTTTTTAAAAGGAATATATACCACTTCACATGCATTTGTCATTCTTTTGTCAGAAGGAGCCACCTTTTCTTTTCCGTTAGACATTAGGTTGACTTTTTCTTTTTCTTCTGCCTAACAAATATAAATAAAATATTCAAAAGATTAAAAAATCTTATATAAATAAAATACATACAATTATTGACTTGATTTTGTACTTGCCGCATGGACACGAATAATATTAAGGTCATATTCATCATGGATGACCACACCAACATTTCTAAATGGGGTTGTAGGAGCAGGCCTACAGAAATGCTTGTGAACAAATTAAAATCCATATAATAAAGTGGTAATAGTAAGAGTATATATCTCAATAATTAAACTTAGTTTACCAATTTGGTGTCAAAGAAGGTTGTGTTGGGTTAATACATTCCTTTGATCTCCTTCATTCTCGTCACAGGCGTTGTCTTAATTGGCATGCAAAACATGGCTTTTGATTTTTTTTCACGTTCTCACCGTGCACATTGAGCCAATACAGCTTTTGATAACACATTATCATTGTGTGCCTAAAATGAGAATATTACATAATTAGGTGCATAAAATTTGAAAATTATCCCCTCTATTGCTTCCCTTTCATCGTATATTTTTTTCTTCGCTCGGTTGAGTTGTTAGTCACATAAGAACCAATGCATGTATTGATGAAATTTTAAAAATAGAGAAAAAAATAATTTGAAAACACATTAAGCACACAAAACTGCAAACTCACTATGCACTTATTACTTTATAGACACTACCCATCTTTTTACAAAATATACGTTGAAAAGGTAAATATTAGATTATTGGGTACGTAAAATGTGAATATTAGCGTGTAATGTTTTCTACTTTCCTCTTCCCTCTTCTTGTTCTTTTCCATTATATTAAATTTTATGTTTGTCATTTTCTTCTTTCCTTAAGAACTTCTTATAAGAAAAATAAATATTAAAAAAATTATATTCTATAGTTTCCTTTTTCATCACATGTTCCTTCTTCTTCCTTTCCTTTTTCGTTTTCTTCTATTATATTTTTCTTGTGATATGTCGTAAATGCAACATGTGTTCATATAAATAGGCAAACATATTAAAAAGTTAGATTAATGTTCATACAAATGCATTAGCATTTTGTACAAATGCTTACTTTAACATGCTTCAAAAAAATATTTCACAATCAGTCAAAAGAATTGAATAAATATTTGAAAAATAAACTTTTAAAAAATGTACATAAAAAAGAGTATATGACACTATGCAATTCTTAAAAAAATTAATATAAAAACAAAAATTTAATAAATATTCGAAATACAAACTTTTAAAAAATGTTGAGAAACCATGCCACGGGATATGCATTTTCCTTTCCTTTGCCAGAAGGGATAGCCCTTTTTTATTTTATTTTATTTTATCTTCTTTGATATTGCTTTGTCTTTTTTCTTTTCCTTTGCCTTTAAAAAAATAAGTAGAATATATTTATAAATTATCTTTAAAATGATAAGAAAATGCATGTCCAGTGTTCAAGTTACTTTTAGGCTTACCTCACGAATGCGAATGGTATTAAGATCACGCTCATCGCGAATAACAATATTAACATTTCTTTCTTGAAGAAATTAAATCTATCTATATAAAAATTTAGAGTGATAAATAAAACTTTATACACATAAATAAGAAAATTAGTAAACGGAGTTGATATTACAGTTTTCCAACCTAATTTTCAAACCGGAAGTCCCGCGCTAGTTCCGTAAGTTTCCACAACTTACATTGGTTTCTCCTGAGGTGTTGGAGGTGTTCCACGGGCCTTCTCAGGACTGTTACAGGATTTTGGGGGGGCCCCGATGGCCTATTTTCAAACTTAAGTGTTTAGGAAGTGCATTTTTTGACTTAGCTTTCAAACCGGGAGTCCCATGCGAGTTCCGTAAGTTTCCACAACTCACGTTGGTCCCTCCCTAGGTGTTTCAACTATTCCCCGGACCTTCTCTTGACTGTCACACGATTTTGGCCCCCCGATGGACTATTTTCAAGCTTAGGTGCGAGAAAAGTGCCGTTTCGAACTTAGTTTTCAAACCGGGAGTCCCGTGCTAATTCCGTAAGTTTTCACAACTTACATTGGTCCCTCCCGGGGTGTTTGACGTGTTCCCCAGGCCTTCTCCTGACTGTTACACGATTTTGGCCCTCGACGGCTTATTTTCGAGCTTAAGTGTGAAAAAAGTACATTTTTTTATTTAGTTCTCAAACCGAGAGTCCCATGCTAGTTCCGTAAGTCTCCGCAACTTACCTTGGACCCTCCCGAGGTGTTTGGGGCATTTCCCGGTCCTTCTCGTGACTGTTACACGGTTTTGGCCCCCCCCGGTGTCCTATTTCCAAGCTTAAGTGTGGAAAAAGTGTCTCTTTCCAACTTAGTTTTCAAACCGGGAGTCCCGTGCTAGTTCTGTAAGTTTTCACAACTCGCGTTGGTCACTCCCGAGGTGTTTGAGGTGTTCCTGGCCCTTCTTGCGACTGTTACATGATTTTGGCCCCCCGATGGCCTACTTCCAAGCTTAAGTGTTAGAAAAGTGTATTTTCCAACCTAGTTTTCAAATCGGGCGTCCCGTGCCTGTTCGTTAAGCTTTCACAACTCAAATTGGTCCATCCTGAGATGTTCAAGGTGTTCCCTGGGCCTTCTCGTGATTGTTACACGATTTCGGCCCGCCGAGGCCTATTCTCAAGCTTAAGTGTGAAAAAAGTACCTCTTCTGACCTAGTTTTCAAACCAGAAGTCCCGCGCTAGTTCCGTAAGTTTCCACAACTTATATTGATTTCTCCTGAGGTGTTGGAGGTGTTCCACGGGCCTTCTCGGGACTGTTACAAGATTTTGAGGGGCCCCCGATGGCCTATTTTCAAACTTAACTGTTTAGGAAGTGCATTTTTTGACTTAGCTTTCAAACCGGGAGTCCCATGCGAGTTCCGTAAGTTTCCACAACTTACGTTGGTCCCTCCCTAGGTGTTTCAACTGTTCCCCGGACCTTTTCTTGACTGTCACACGATTTTGGCACCCCAATGGACTATTTTCAAGCTTAGGTGCGAGAAAAGTGCCGTTTCGGACTTAGTTTTCAAACCGGGAGTCTCGTGCTAATTCCGTAAGTTTTCACAACTTACATTGGTCCCTCCCGGGGTGTTTGACGTGTTCCCCGGGCCTTCTCGTGACTGTTACATGATTTTGGCCCTCGATGGCTTATTTTCGAGCTTAAGTGTGAAAAAAGTGCATTTTTTGATTTAGTTCTGAAACCGAGAGTCCCGTGCTAGTTCCGTAAGTCTCCGCAACTTACCTTGGACCCTCCCGAGGGGTTTAGGGCATTTCCCGGTCCTTCTCGTGACTGTTACACGGTTTTGGCCCGGCCCCTCGATGTCTTATTTCCAAGCTTAAGTGTGGAAAAAGTGTCTCTTTCCAACTTAGTTTTCAAACCGGGAGTCCCGTGCTAGTTCCGTAAGTTTTCACAACTCGCGTTGGTCACTCCCGAGGTGTTTGAGGTGTTCTCGGCCCTTCTTGCGACTGTTACATGATTTTGGCCCCCCGATGGCCTACTTCCAAGCTTAAGTGTTAGAAAAGTGTATTTTCCGACCTAGTTTTCAAACCGGGAGTCCCGTGCCTGTTCGTTAAGTTTTCACAACTCAAATTGGTCCCTCCTGAGATGTTCGAGGTGTTCCCTAGGCCTTCTCGTGATTGTTACATGATTTCAGCCCGCCGAGGCCTATTCTCAAGCTTAAGTGTGAAAAAAGTACCTTTTCCGACCTAGTTTTCAAACCGGAAGTTCCGCGCTAGTTCCGTAAGTTTCCACAACTTACATTGGTTTCTCCCGAGGTGCTGGAGGTGTTCCACGGGCCTTCTCGAGCGCCAACACCTCAAATTCAAATTTCATAAGGAAATAGTTTGCCTAGACCAAAATCCAGTTCTAACTCCCAAACCAGGAACCCGATTCGAGCCCCGTCTTTTCCCACAAGTCTCTCGTGCCTAGGCAGTCGTGTGTGCCAAGTTTCGTGCCACAACGACGCCGTTTGGCAATTTTGGGGTGTCAATAGCTCAAATTCAAATTTCTAAAGGAACTAGTTTGCCTAGACCGAAATCCGGCTCTAACTCCAAAACCGGGAACCCGATTGGAGTCCCGTCTTCTCCCACAAGTCTCTTATGCCTAGGCGGTCGTGTGTGTTAAGTTTCGTGCTAATCGTACCCTGTTTGGTTATTTTGGGGCGTCAACACCTCGAATTAAAGTTTCCTAAGGAACTAGTTTGCCTAGAGCAAAATCCGGATCTAACTCCCAAACCGGGAACCTGATTAGAGTCTCGTCTTCTCCCACAAGTTTTCTTGTGCCTAGGCGGTTGTATGTGCCTGGTTTCGTGCCAAACCGACGCCGTTTGGTGATTTTAGGGCGTCAACACCTCGAATTAAAGCTTTTTAAGGAACTAGTTTGCCTAAAGTGAAATCCGGCTCTAACTCCCAAACCGGGAACCCAATTGGAGTCTCGTCTTCTCCCACAAGTCTCTCGTTCCTAGGCGGTCATGTGTGTCAAGTTTCATCCCAAACCGTCGCCGTTTGGTGATTTTGTGTCATCAACACATCGAATTCAAATTTCTTAAGGAACTTGTTTGCCTAGACCAGAATCAGGCTTTAACTCCCAAACCGGGAACCCGACTCGGGCCCCGTCTTCTCCCACTAGTCTCTCCTACCTAGGCGGTCGTGTGTGCTAAGTTTCGTGCCAATCCGACCCTGTTTGGTGATTTTGGGGCGTTAACACCTCGAATTCAAGTTTCTTACGGAACTAGTTTGCCTAGAGTGAAATCTAGCTCGAACTCCCAAACCGAGAACCCGATTGGAGTCCCGTCTTCTCCCACAAGTTTCTTGTGCGTAGGCGGTCGTGTGTGCCAAGTTTCGTGCCAAACCGACGTCGTTTGGTGATTTTAGGGCGTCAACACCTCGAATTCAAATTTCTTAAGAAACTAGTTTGCCTAGAGTGAAATCCGGCTCTAACTCCCAAACCGGGAACCCAATTGGAGTCCCATCATCTCCCACAAGTCTCTCGTGCCTATGCGGTCATGTGTGCCAAGATTCATCCCAAACTAACACCGTTTGGTGATTTTGGGGCATCAACACCTCGAATTCAAATTTCTTAAGGAACTTGTCTGCCTAGACCAGAATTAGGCTCTAACTCCCAAACCGGGAACCTGATTCGAGCCCCGCCTTCTCTCATAAGTCTCTCGTGCCTAGGCGGTCGTTTGTGCCAAGTTTCGTGCCAATCCGACCCCGTTTGGTGATTTTGGGGCGTTAACACCTCGAATTCAAGTTTTCTTAAGGAACTAGTTTGCCTAGAGTGAAATCTGGCTCTAACTCCCAAACCGGGAACCCGATTCGAGTCCCGTCTTCTCCCATAAATCTCTTGTGCCTAGGCGATCGTGTGTGCTAAGTTTCATGCAAAACCAACGCCGTTTGGCGATTTTGGGGCGTCAACACCTCGAATTCAAATTTCTTAAGGAACTAGTTTGCCTAGACCGCAATCAGGCTCTGACTCCTAAACCGGGAACCCAATTGGCGTCCCGTCTTCTCCCACAGGTCTCTCGTGCCTAGGCGGTCGTAAGTCTCGTGCCTAGGCGGTCGTAAGTGCCTAGTTTCGTGTTAAACCGATGCCGTTTGGCGATTTTGGGGCGTCAACACCTCGAATTCAAATTTCTTAAGGAACTATTTTTGTCTAGACCGAAATCAGGCTCTAACACCCAAATCGAGAACCCGATTCGAGCCCCTGTCTTCTCCCACAAGTTTCTCTCATGCCTAGGCAGTCGTGTGTGCAAGGTTTCGTACTAATCCAACCCCGTTTAGTGATTTTGGGGCGTCAACACCTCGAATTCAAGTTTTTTAAGGAATTAGTTTGCCTAGAGTGAAATCTAGCCCTAACTCCCAAACCGAGAACCCGATTGGAGCCCCCTCTTCTCCCACAAGTCTCTCGTGTTTAGGCGGTCGTGTGTGCCAAGTTTCGTGCCAAACCGATGCCGTTTGGTGATTTTGGAGCGTCAACACCTCGAATTCAAATTTCTTAAGGAACTACTTTTGCCTAGATCGAAATCCGGCCCTAACTCCCAAACCGGGAACCCGATTCGAGCCCTGTCTTCTTCCAAAAGTCTCTCATGCCTAGGTGGTTGTGTGTGCCAGGTTTCGTCCTAATCCGACCCCATTTGGTGATTTTGAGATGTCAACACCTCGAATTCAAGTTTCTTAAGGAACTAGTTTGCCTAGAGCAAAATCCGGCTCTAACATCCAAACCGAGAACCCGATTGGAGTCCTATCTTCTCCTACAAGTTTCTTGTGCCTAGGCGGTCGTGTGTGCCAAGTTTCGTTCTAAACCGACGCCGTTTGGTGACTTTGGGGTATCAACACCTCGAATTCAAATTTCTTAAGGAACTACTTTTGCCTAGACCGAAATCCAGCTCTAACTCCCAAACCATGATTCCGATTGGTACCCTGTCTTCTCCCACAAGTTTCTCATGCCTAGGCGGTCGTGTGTGCCAAATTTCGTGATAATCCGACTCCGTTTGGTGATTTTGGGGCGTCAACAACTCGAATTCAAGTTTCTTAAGGAACTAGTTTGCCTAGAGTAAAATCCGGCTCTAACTCCCAAACCGGGAACCCGATTGGAGTCCCGTCCACACCTACAAGTTACTCGAGCCTAGGCGGCCGTGTGTGCCAAGTTTCGTGCCAAACAGACGCCGTTTGCTGATTTTGTGGAGTCAACACCTCGAATTCAAGTTTCTTAAGGAACTAGTTTGCCTAGAGTGAAATATGGCTTTAACTCCCAAACTGGAAACCCGATTGGAGTCCCAGCTTCTCCCACAAGTCTCTCATGCCTAGGCGGTCGTGTGTGCCAAGTTTCGTGCAAAACCAACGCCGTTTGGTGATTTTGGGGCGTCAACACCTCGAATTCAAATTTCTTAAGGAACTAGTTTGCCTAGACCGAAATCCGGCTCTAACTCCCAAACCACGAACCCGATTCGAGGCCCGTCATCTCCCACAAGTCTCTCGTGCTTAGGCGGTCGCGCGTGCCAAGTTTCGTCCTAATCTGGCCCCATTTGGTGATTTTGGGGAGTGAACATCTCGAATTCAAGTTTCTTAAGAAACTAGTTTGCCTAGAGCAAAATCCGGCTCTAACTCCTAAACCCGGAACCCGATTGGAGTCCCGTCTTCTCCCACAAGTTTCTCATGCCAAGGTGGTCGTGTGTGCCAAGTTTCATTCCAAACCGACGCCGTTTCGTGATTTTAAGGCATCAACACCTCGAGTTCAAGTTTCTTAAGGAACTAATTTTCCTAGAGTGAAATTCGGCTCTAACTCCCAAAACCGGGAACCCGATTGAAGTCCTGTCTTCTCGCACAAGTCTCTTGTGCCTAGGCGGTCGTGTGTGCCACGTTTTGTGTCAAACCGACGCCGTTTGGTGATTTTTGGGGCATCAACACTTCGAATTCAAATTTCTTAAGGAACTAGACCGAAATCCAGCTCTAACTAGCAAACCGGGAAACCAATTCGAGCCCCGTCTTCTCCCATAAGTCTCTCGTGCCTAGGCGGTCGTCTGTGCCAAGTTTCGTGCTAATCTAACCCCGTTTGGTGATTTTGTGGTGTCAACACCTCGAATTCAAGTTTCTTAAGGAACTAGTTTGCCTAGAGCAAAATCCAGCTCTAACTCCTAAATCGAGAACCCGATTGAAGTCCCGTCTTCTCCCGTAAGTTTCTCATGCCTAAGCGGTCGTGTGTGCCAAGTTTCGTGTCAAACCGACACCGTTTGGTGATTTTGGGTAGTCAACACCTCGAATTCAAGTTTCTTAAGAAACTAGTTTGCCTAGAGTGAAATCTGGCTCTAACTCCCAAACCAAGAACCCAATTCGAGTCCCGTCTTCTCCCATAAGTCTCTCGTGCCTAGTCAGTCGTGTGTGCCTATATTCATGCCAAACCAACACCGTTTAGTGATTTTGGGGCATCAACACATCGAATTCAAATTTCTTAAGGAACTAGTTTGCCTAGACCGGCATCTGGCTCTAACTCCCAAACCGGGAACTCGATTCGAGCCCCGTCTTCTCCCACAACTTTCTCATGCCGAGGCGGTCGTGTGTGCCAAGTTTCGTGCTAATCTAACCCCGTTTGGTGATTTTGGTGCGCCAATACCTCGAATTCAAGTTTCTTACGGAACTAGTTTGCCTTGAGCGAAATCTGGCTCTAACTCCAAAATCGGGAACCCGATTGGACTCCCGTCATCTCCCACACGTTTCTCGTGCCTAGGCAGTCATGTGTGCCAAGTTTCTTGCCAAACCGACGCCGTTTGGTGATTTTGGGTCGTCAACACATCGAATTCAAGTTTCTGAAGGAATTAGTTTTTCTAGATTGAAATCCGGCTCTAACTCCAAAACTGGGAACCCGATTGGAGTCCCGTCTTCTCCCACAAGTCTCTCGTGCCTAGGCGGTCGTGTGTACCAAGTTTCGTGCCAAAATGACGCCGTTTGGTGATTTTGGGGCATCAACACCTTGAATTCAAATTTATTAAGGAACTAGTTTGCCTAGACTGAAATCCGGTTCTAACTCCCAAACCGGGAACACGATTCGAGCCTTGTCTTCTCCCATAAGTCTCTTGTGCTTAGGCGGTCGTCTGTGCCAAGTTTCGAGCCACACCGACATCGTTTGGCGATTTTGGGGCATTAACACCTCGAATTCAAATTTCTAAAAGAACTAGTTTGCCTAGACCGAAATATGGCTCTAACTCCCAAAGCGGGAACCCGATTGGAGTCTCGTCTTCTCCCACAAGTCTCTCGTGCCCAGGCGGTCATGTGTGTCAAGTTTCGTGCTAATCGAACCCCGTTTGGTGATTTTTGGGGGTCAACACCTCGAATTCAAGTTTCTTAAGGAACTAGTTTGCCTAGAGACAAATCCGGCTCTAACTCCCAATCTGGGAACCTGATTGGAGTCCCGTCTACTCTCACAAGTCTCTCGTGCCTAGGCGGTCATGTGTGCAAAGTTTCGTCCCAAACCATCGCCGTTTGGTGATTTTGTGTCATCAACACCTCGAATTCAATTTCTTAAGGAACTTGTTTGCCTAGACCAGAATCAAGCCCGAACTCCTAAACCGGGAACCCGATTCGAGCCCCGCCTTCTCTCACTAGTCTCTCCTGCCTAGGCGGTCGTGTGTACCAAGTTTCGTGCCAATCCGACCCCGTTTGGGGATTTTGGGGCGTTAACACCTCGAATTCAAGTTTCTTAAGGAACTAGTTTGCCTTGAGTGAGATCTAGCTCTAACTCCCAAACCGGAAACCCAATTGGAGTCCTGTCTTCTCCCACAAGTTTCTCGTGCCTAAGCGGTCGTGTGTGCCAAGTTTTGTGCCAAACTGATGCCGTTTGGTGATTTTGCAGCGTCAACATCTCGAATTCAAATTTCTTAGGGAACCAGTTTGCCTAGAGTGAAATCCGGCTCTAACTCCCAAACCCGGAACCCGATTGGAGTCCCGTCTTCTCCCACAAGTCTCTCATGCTTAGGTGGTCGTGTGTGCCAATTTTCGTGCCAAACCGACCCCATTTGGCGATTTTGGGGCGTCAACACCTCAATTTCAAATTTCTTAAGGAACTAGTTTACCTAGAGCGAAATCCGGCTCTAACTCCCAAACCATGAACCCGATTCGAGCCCCGTCTTCTCCCACGAGTCTCTCGTGCCTTGGCGGTCATGTGTGCCAAGTTTCACTCCAAACCGACGTCGTTTCGCGATTTTGGGGCGTCAACACCTCGGATTCATATTTCTTAAGGAACTAGTTTGCCTAGACCGAAATCAGACTCTAACTCTCAAACCGGGAACCCGATTGGAGTCCCGTCTTCTCCCACAAGTGTCTCGTGCTTAGGCGGTCATAAGTGTCAAGTTTCGTGCCAAACCGACGCCGTTTGGTGATTTTGAGGCGTCCAAACCTCGAATTCAAATTTCTTATGGAACTAGTTTGTCTAGACTGAAATCCGGCTCTAACTCCCAAACTGGGAAGTCGATTCGAGCCCCGTCTTCTCCCACAAGTCTATCGTGCCTAGGCGGTCGTGTGTGCTAGGTTTCATGCTAATCCAACCCCGTTTGGTGATTTTGGGGCGTCAGCACCTCGAATTCAAGTTTCTTAAGGAACTAGCTTGCCTAGAGTGAAATCCGGCCATAACTCCCAAACCGGGAACCCGATTGGAGCCCCGTCTTCTCCCACAAGTCTCTCATGTTTAGGCAGTCGTGTGTGCCAAGTTTCGTGCCAAACCGATGCCGTTTGGTGATTTTGGAGCGTCAAAATCTCGAATTCAAATTTTTTAAGGAACTAGTTTGCCTAGAGTGACATCCGGCACTAACTCCCAAACCGGGAACCCGATTGGAGTCCCGTCTTCTCCCACAAGTTTCTCGTGCCTAGGCGGTCGTGTGTGCCAAGTTTCGTGCCAAACCAACGCCGTTTGGTATTTTGGGTAGTCAACACCTCGAATTCAAGTTTCTTAAGGAACTAGTTTGCCTAGAGTGAAATCCGGCTCTAACTCCTAAACCGGGAACCCGATTGGAGTCCCGTCTTCTCTCACAAGTCTCTCGTGCCTAGGCGGTCGTGTGTGCCAAGTTTCGTGCCAAACCGACCCCGTTTGGTGATTTTGGGGCGTCAACAACTCGAATTCAAGTTTCTTAAGAAACTAGTTTGCCTAGAGTGAAATCCGACTCTAACTCCCAAACCGGGAACCCGACTGGAGTCCTGTCTTCTCCCATAAGTTTATCGTGGCTAGGCGGTCATATGTGCCAAGTTTTGTGTGAAACCGTTGCCGTTTTCTATTTTGGGGCGTTAACACCTCGAATTCAAATTTCTTAAGGAACTAGTTTGCCTAGACCGAAATCCAGCTCTAACTCCCAAACCAGAAACCCAATTCGAGCCCCGTCTTCTCCCACAAGTCTCTCATGCATAGGCGGTCGTCTGTGCCAAGTTTCGTACCAAACCGACGCCGTTTGGAAATTTTGGGACGTCAATACCTCGAATTCAAATTTCTTCAGGAACTAGTTTGCCTAAACCGAAATCCGGCTCTAACTCCCAAACCAGGAACCAAATTGGAGTCCCGTCTTCTCCCACAAGTCTCTCACGCCTAGGCGGTCATGTGTGCCAAGATTCATCCCAAACCGACGCCGTTTGGTGATTTTGGAGTATCAACACCTCAAACTCAAATTTCTTAAGGAACTAGTTTTCCTAGACCAGAATCCGGCTCTAACTCCCAAACCGAGAACCCGATTCGAGCCCCGTCTTCTCCCATAGGTCTCTCGTGCATAGGCGGTCGTTTGTGCCAAGTTTCATGCCAATCTGACCCTGTTTGGTGATTTTGGGTCGTTAACACCTCAAATTCAAGTTTCTTAAGGAACTAGTTTGCCTAGAGTGAAATCCGACTCTAACTCCCAAACCGGGAACCTGATTGTAGTCCCGTCTTCTCTCACAACTCTCTCGTGCCTAGGCGGTCGTGTGTGCCAAGTTTCATGCCAAACTGACGCCGTTTGGTGATTTTGGAGCGTCAACACCTCAAATTCAAATTTCTTAAGGAACTAGTTTGCCTAGTCCAAAACTTGACTCTAACTCCCAAACCAGGAACCCGATTCGAGCCCCGTCTTCTTCCACAAGTCTATCATGCCTAGGCGGTCATGTGTGCCATGTTTCTTGCCAATCCGACCCCGTTTCGTATTTTGGGGCATGAACATCTCGAATTCAAATTTCTTAAGGAACAAGTTTGCCTAGATTGATATCCAGCTCTAACTCCCAAACCGGAAACCCGATTCGAGCCCCATCTTCTCCCACAAATCTCTCGTGCCTAGGCGATCGTGTGTGCTAAGTTTCGTGCCAAACCAACGCCGTTTGGCAATTTTAGGGCGTCAACACCTCGAATTCAAATTTCTTAAGGAACTAGTTTGCCTAGACCGCAATCAGGCTCTAACTCCCAAACCAGGAACCCGATTGGCATCCCGTCCTCTCCCACAAGTCTCTCGTGCTTAGGCGGTCGTAAGTGCCAAGTTTCGTTCCAAACCGACGCCGTTTGGTGATTTTGGGGCGTCAACACCTCGAATTCAAATTTCTTAAGGAACTACTTTTGCCTAGACCGAAATCCGGCTCTAACTCCCAAATCGAGAACCCGATTCGAGCCTCGTCTTCTCCCACAAGTCTCTCGTGCCTAGGCGGTCGTGTGTGTAGGGTTTCGTGCTAATCCAACCCCGTTTGGTGATTTTGGGGCATCAACACCTCGAATTCAAGTTTCTTAAGGAGTTTGTTTGCCTAGAGTGAAATCTGGCCCTAACTCCCAAACCTGGAAACCGATTAGAGCCCTGTCTTCTCCCACAAGTCTCTCGTGTTTAGGCGGTCGTGTGTGCCAAGTTTCGTGCCAAACCGATGTCGTTTGGTGATTTTGGGGCGGCAACACCTCGAATTGAAATTTCTTAAGGAACTACTTTTGCCTAGACCGAAATCCGGCTCTAACTCCCAAACCAGGAACCCGATTCGAGCTCCGTTTTCTCCAGCAAGTCTCTTGTGCCTAGGCGGTCGTGTGTGCCAAATTTCGTGCTAATCCGATCCCATTTGGTGATTTTGTGGCGTCAACAACTCGAATTCAAGTTTCTTAAGAAACTAGTTTGCTTGAAGAGAAATGCGGCTCTAAGGAACTAGTTTGCTTAAAGAGAAACTAGTTTGATTTTAGGGAGTCAACACCTCGAATTCAAGTTTCCTAAGGAACTAGTTTTCCTAGAGCAAAATCCGGATCTAACTCCCAAACCGGGAATTTGATTGGAGTTCCCGTCTTCTCCCACAAGTTTCTTGTGCCCAGCCGGTCGTGTGTGCCTGGTTTCGTGCCAAACCGATGCTGTTTGGTATTTTGGGGCGTCAACACCTCGATTTCAAGCTTCTTAAGGAACTAGTTTGCCTAGAGTGAAATCCGGCTCTAACTCCCAAATCGGGAACCCAATGGGAGTCTCGTCTTCTCCCACAAGTCTCTCGTTCCTAGGCGGTCATGTGTGCCAAGTTTCGTCCCAAACCGTCGCCGTTTGGTGATTTTGTGTCATCAACACATCGAATTCAAATTTCTTAAGGAACTTGTTTGCCTAGACCAGAATCAGGCTCTAACTCCCAAACCAAGAACCCGATTCGGGCCTCGTCTTCTCCCACTAGTCTCTCCTGCCTAGACGGTCGTGTGTGCTAAGTTCCGTGCCAATCCGACCCTGTTTGGTGATTTTGGGTCGTTAACACCTCGAATTCAAGTTTCTTAAGGAACTAGTTTGCTTAGAGTGAAATCTAGCTCTAACTCCCAAACCGGGAACCCGATTGGAGTCCTGTCTTCTCCCATAACTTTCTCGTGCCTAGGTGGTCGTGTATGCCAAGTTTCGTGCCAAACCGACGCCGTTTCATGATTTTGGGGCGTCAACACCTCGAATTCAAATTTCTTAAGGAACTAGTTTGCCTAGAGTGAAATCTGGCTCTAACTCCCAAACCGGGAACCCGATTGGAGTCCTGTCTTCTCCCACAAGTTTCTCGTGAATAGGCGGTCATGTGTGCCAAGTTTCATTCCAAACCGACACTGTTTGGTGATTTTGGGGCATCAACACCTCGAATTCAAATTTCTTAAGGAACTAGTTTGCCTAGAGTGAAATCCAGCTCTAACTCCAAAACTGGGAACCCAATTGGAGTCCCGTCGTCTCCCACAAGTCTTTCGTACCTATGCAGTCATGTGTACCAAGATTCATCCCAAACTGACGCCGTTTGGTGATTTCGGGGCACCAACACCTCGAATTCAAATTTCTTAAGGAACTAGTTTGCCTAGACCAGAATCCAGCTCTAACTCCCAAACCGGGAACCCAATTCGAGCCCCGTCTTCTACCATAAGTCTCTCGTGCCTAGGCGGTCGTTTGTGCCAACTTTCGTGACAATCCGACCCCGTTTGGTGATTTTGGGGCGTTAACACCTCGAATTCAAGTTTCTTAAGGAACTAGTTTGCCTAGAGTGAAATCCGGCTCTAAGTCCCATACCGGGAACCTGATTGTAGTCTCGTCTTCTCTAACAAGTCTCCCATGCCTAGGCAGTCGTGTGTGCCAAGTTTCGTGCCAAACCGACACTGTTTGGTGATTTTGGGGCGTTAATACCTCGAATTTAAATTTCTTAGAAAACTAAATTGCCTAGTCCGAAACTCGGCTAAAACTACCAGTCCAGGAACCCGATTCGAGCCCTGTCTTCTCCCACAAGTCTCTCGTGCCGAGGCGGTCGTGTGTGCCAAGTTTCGTGCCACTCCGACCCGATTTCGTGATTTTGGGGCATGAACATCTCGAATTCAAATTTCTTAAGGAAAAAGTTTACTTAGACCGAAATCCGGCTTTAACTCCCAAACCGGGAACCCGATTCGAGCCCCGTCTTCTCCCACAAATCTCTCATGCCTAAGCGATTGTGTGTGCTAAGTTTCGTGCCAAACCAACGCCGTTTGGCGATTTTGGGGCGTTAACACCTCGAATTCAAATTTCTTAAGAAACTAGTTTGCCTAGACCACAATCAGGCTCTAACTCAAAAACCGGGAACCCGATTGGCGTCCCGTCTTCTCCCACAGGTCTCTCGTGCCTAGGCGGTCGTAAGTGCCAAGTTTCGTGCCAAACCGATGCCGTTTGGCGATTTTGGGGCGTCAACACCTTGAATTCAAATTTCTTAGGGAACTACTTTTGCCTAGACCGAAATTAGGCTCTAACTCCCAAACCGAGAACCCGATTCGAGCCCCGTCTTCTCCCACAAGTCTCTCGTACCTACGCGGTCGTGTGTGCAAGCTTTCGTAGTAATCCAACCCTGTTTAGTGATTTTGGGGGGTTAACACCTCGAATTCAAGTTTCTTAAGGAACTAGCTTGCCTAGAGTGAAATCTGGCCCAACCTCCCAAACCAAGAACCCGATTGGTGCCCCGTCTACTCCCACAAGTCTCTCATGTTTAGGCGGTCATGTGTGTCGAGTTTCGTGCCAAACCGACGCCGTTTGGTGATTTTGGGGCGTCAACACCTCGAATTCAAATTTCTTAAGGAACTACTTTTCCCTAGACCGAAATCCGGCTCTAACTCCCAAACCAGGAACCCGATTCGAGCCTCGTCTTCTCCCATAAGTCTCTTGTGCCTAGCCGGTCGTGTGTGCCAAATTTCGTGCTAATCCGACTCTGTTTGGTGATTTGGGGCGTCAACAACTCGAATTCAAGTTTCTTAAGGAACTAGTTTGCCTAGAGTGAAATCCGGCTCTAACTCCCAAACTGGGAAGCCGATTCGAGCCCCGTCTTCTCCCACAAGTCTATCGTGCCTAGGCGGTCGTGTGTGCCAGGTTTCGTGCTAATCCAACCCCGTTTGGTGATTTTGGGGCGTCAACAACTCGAATTCAAGTTTCTTAAGGAACTAGTTTGCCTAGAGTGAAATCCGGCTCTAACTCCCAAATCGAGAACCCGATTGGAGTTCCGGATTCTCCCATAAGCATGTCGTGCCTAGGCGGTTGTGTGTGCCAAGTTTCGTGCCAAACCGACACTGTTTGGTGATTTTGGGGTGTCAACACCTCGAATTCAAATTTCTTAAAGAACTAGTTTACCTAGACTGAAATCCAGCTCTAACTCCCAAACCAGGAACCCAATTCGAGGCCCGTCATCTCCCATAAGTCTCTCATGCCTAGACGGTCGTGTATGCCAAGTTTCGTGCGAAACCGACGCCTTTTGGCAATTTTGGGGCGTCAATACCTCGAATTCAAATTTCATAAGGAAACTAGTTTGCCTAGACCGAAATCTGGCTCTAACTTCTAAACCGGGAACCCGATTCGAGCCCCGTCTTCTTCCACAAGTCTCTCGTGCCTAGGCGGTCGTGTGTGCCAAGTTTCTTCCTAATCCGACCACATTTGGTGATTTTGGGGCATCAACATCTCGAATTCAAGTTTCTTAATGAACTAGTTTGCCTAGAGCAAAATCCGGCTCTAACTCCCAAACCGGGAACCTGATTGGAGTCTCGTCTTCTTCCACAAGTTTTTCGTGCCTAAGCGGTCGTGTGTGCCAAGTTTCGTTCCAAACCGACGCCGTTTGGTGATTTTAAGGCGTCAACACCTCGAATTCAAGTTTCTTAAGGAACTAGTTTTCCTAGAGGGAAATCCGGCTCTAACTCCCAAACCGGGAACCCGATTGGAGTCCCGTCTTCTCCCACAGGTCTCTCGTGCCTAGGCAGTCGTAAGTGCCAAGTTTCGGGCCAAACCGAAGCCGTTTGGCGATTTTGGGGCGTCAACACCTCGAATTCAAATTTCTTAAGAAACTACTTTTGCCTAGACAGAAATTAGGCTCTAACTCCCAAACCGAGAACCCGATTCGAGCCCCGTCTTTTCCCACAAGTCTCTCATGCCTAGGAGGTCGTGTGTGCAAGGTTTCGTACTAATCCAACCCCGTTTAGTGATTTTGGGGGGTCAACACCTCGAATTCAAGTTTTTTAAGGAACTAGTTTGCCTAGAGTGAAATCTAGCCCTAACTCCCAAACCGAGAACCTGATTGGAGCCTTGTCTTCTCCCATGAGTCTCTCGTGTTTAGACGGTCATGTGTGCCAAGTTTCGTGCCAAACCGACGCCGTTTGGTGATTTTGGGGCGTCAAAACCTCGAATTCAGATTTCTTAAGGAACTACTTTTGCCCAGACCAAAATCCGGCTCTAACTCCCAAACCAGGAACCCGATTCAAGCCTAGTCTTCTCCCATATGTCTCTCGGGCCTAGGCAGTCATGTGTGCCAAATTTCGTGCTAATCCGACTCCGTTTGGTGATTTTGGGGCATCAACAACTCGAATTCAAGTTTCTTAAGGAACTAGTTTGCCTAGAGTGAAATCCGGCTCTAACTCCCAAACTAGGAAGCCGATTCGAGCCCTGTCTTCTCCCACAAGTCTATCGTGCCTAGGCGGTCATGTGTGTAGTTTTCGTGCTAATCCAACCCCGTTTGGTGATTTTGGGGCATCAACACCTCGAATTCAAGTTTATTAAAGAACTAGTTTGCCTAGAGTGAAATCCGGCTCTAACTCCCAAACCGAGAACCCGATTGGAGTCCCGGCTTCTCCCATAAGCCTCTCGTGCCTAGGCGGTCGTGTGTGCCAAGTTTCGTGCCAAACCAACGCCGTTTGGTGATTTTGGGGCGTCAACACCTCAAATTCAAATTTCTTAAGGAACTAGTTTGCCTAGACTAAAATCCGGCTCTAACTCCCAAACCAGGAACCCGATTCGAGGCCCGTCATATCCCACAAGTCTCTCGTGCCTAAACGGTAGTGTGTGCCAAGTTTTGTGTGAAACCGACGCCTTTTGGCAATTTTGGGGCGTCAATACCTCGAATTCAAATTTCTTAAGGAAACTAGTTTGCCTAGACCGAAATCCAGCTCTAACTTCCAAGCTGGGAACCCGATTCGAGCCACGTCTTCTTCCATAAGTCTCTCGTGCCTAGGCGGTCGTATGTGTCATGTTTCGTCCAAATCCGACCCCATTTGGTGATTTTGGGGCGTCAATATCTCGAATTCAAGTTTCTTAAGGAACTAGTTTGCCTAGAGCAAAATCCGGCTCTAACTCCCAAACCGGGAACTCGATTGGAGTCTCGTCTTCTCCCACAAGTTTTTCGTGCCTAGGCGGTTGTGTGTGCCAAGTTTCGTTCCAAACTGACGCCGTTTGGTGATTTTAAGGCGTCAACACCACGAATTCAAGTTTCTTAAGGAACTAGTTTTCCTAGAGGGAAATCCGGCTCTAACTCCCAAACCGGGAACCTGATTGGAGTCCCGTCTTCTCCCACAAGTCTCTCGTGCCTAGGCAGTCGTGTGTGCCAAGTTTCATGCCAAACCGACGCCATTTGGTGATTCTGGGGCATCAACACCTCGAATTCAAATTTCTTAAGGAACTAGTTTGCCTAGACCGAAATCCATCTCTAACTCCCAAACCGGGAACCAGCTTCGAGCCCCGTCTTCTCCCACAAGTCTCTCATGCCAGGCAATCGTGTGTGCCAAGTTTCGTGCCAATCCAACCTTGTGTGGTGATTTTGGGGCGTCAATACCTCAAATTCAAGTTTCTTATGGAACTAGTTTGCCTGGAGTGAAATCCGGCTCTAACTTCCAAATCGGGAACCCGATTGCAGTCCCCTCTTCTTCCACAAGTTTCTCGTGCCTAGGCGGTCGTGTGTGCCAAGTTTCGTATCAAACCGACGCCGTTGGGTGATTTTGGGTAGTCAACACCTCGAATTTAAGTTTCTTAAGGAACTAGTTTGCCTAGAGTGAAATCCGGCTATAACTCCCAAACTGGGAACCTAGTTGGAGTCTTGTCTTTTCCCACAAGTTTTTCGTGCCTCGATGGTCGTGTCCCTAGTTTCGTGCCAAACCGACGTCGTTTGGTGATTTTGGGGCCTCAACACATCGAATTCAAATTTCTTAAGGAACTAGTTTGCCTAGACCGGCATCCGGCTGTAACTCCCAAACCGGGAACTCGATTCGAGCCCCGTCTTCTCCCACAACTCTCTCGGGCCTAGGCAGTCATGTGTACCAAGTTTCGTGCAAATCCAACCCCGTTTGGTGATTTTGGGGCATCAACACCTCGAACTCAAGTTTCTTAAGGAACTAGTTTGCCTAGAGCAAAATCTGGCTCTAACTCCCAAATCAGAAACCCGATTGGAGTCCCGTCATCTCCCACGAGTTTGTCGTGCCCAGGCGGTCGTGTGTGCCAAGTTTCGTGCCAAACTGACACCGTTTGGTGATTTTGGGGCGTCAACACCTCGAATTCAAGTTTCTTAAGGAAACTAGTTTGTCTAGATTGAAATCCGGCTCTAACTCCCAAACCAAGAACCCGATTGGAGTCCCGTCTTCTCCCACAAGTCTCTCGTGCCTAGGCGGTAATATGTGCCAAGTGTCATCCCAAATCGACGTCGTTTGGTGATTTTGTGTCATCAACACCTCAAATTCAAATTTCTTAAGGATCTAGTTTGCCTAGACGAGAATTTGGCTCTAACTCCCAAACCGGGAATCAGATTCGAGTCCCGTCTTCTCTCACAAGTCTTTCCTGCCTAGGTGGTTGTCTGTGCCAAGTTTCGTACCAATCCGACCTCGTTTGGTGATTTTGGGGGGTTAACACCTCGAATTTAAATTTCTTAAGGAACTAGTTTGCCTAGAGTGAAATCCGGCTCTAACTCCCAAACCGGGAACCTGGTTGGAGTCCTGTCTTTTCCCACAAGTCTCTCGTGCCTAGGCAGTCGTGTGTGCCAAGTTTTGTGCCAAATCAACGCCGTTTGGTGATTTTGGGGCGTCAACACCTCGAATTCAAATTTCATAAGGAACTAGTTTGCCTAGAGTGAAATCTAGCCCTAACTCCCAAACCGAGAACCCGATTGAAGCCCCATCTTCTCCCACAAGTCTCTCGTGTTTAGGCGGTCGTGTGTGCCAAGTTTTGTGCCAAACCGACGCCGTTTGGCGATTTTGGGGCGTCAACACCTCGAATTCAAATTTCTTAAGGAAATAGTTTGCCTAGACCGAAATCCGGCTCTAACTCCCAAACCGGGAACCCAATTCGAGCCCCGTCTTTTCCCACAAGCCTCTCGTGCTTAGGCAGTCGTGTGTGCCAAGTTTCGTGCCACAACAACGCCGTTTGGCGATTTCGGGGCGACAACACCTCGAATTCAAATTTCTAAAGGAACTAGTTTGCCTAGATCGAAATCCGGCTCTAACTCCCAAACCGGGAACCTGATTCGAGCACCGTCTTTTCCCACAAGTCTCTCGTGCCTAGGCGGTCGTGTGTGCCAAGTTTCGTGCCATAACGACGCCGTTTGGTGATTTTGGGATGTCAACAGCTCGAATTCAAATTTCTAAAGGAACTAGTTTGCCTAGACCAAAATCCGGCTCTAACTCCAAAACCGGGAACCCGATTGGAGTCCCGTCTTCTCCCACAAGTCTCTTATGCCTAGGCGGTCGTGTGTGTTAAGTTTCGTGCTAATTTGTCACGACCCCAACCCGCCCCTAGTAGGATGGTGCCGTGATGGCCAGTAATCCGAGATTACCGAAGGCCATCTTACAAAATCCACACACAAACAGAGTACTCATAGGGGCTTACGAATGCGGAAGCAATAACTTAAAATACAAGTGGTCCATGAGAGCTGTGCTTAGATCAAACTACAAGACATATACAATATGGTTCACATCCAAATCCATATATAACAAAATACAATTTACATCTTGATCAAAAGGCTTCTCAGCCGACATATACAAAATACAGGAATTACAAGCCAAGAAGCATGATTTTCAAGATTTGCCGACGTAAACACAAAAGCCGACATGAATACAAAACAGCCGACGTGAGTACAAATTTGCCGACGTAAAACAAGTCAGGCCAACATGTCAAGAATCCAAAACAAGCTTTGCAAAATGCATCTAGGCGTCACCGCCGTCCTGCTCATCACCTACATATATATAGAGAGGGTGAGTTTGAAACTCAGTGAATGGTACCAATAATAAAGGTTTTGCATGAATATAGCCGAAGTCTTTCAAAACGAAACATGTCAAAACCATACAAATATTAGCCGAGATCCTCATATAGCAAAACACATCAAGCTTAAGCAGATCAAGAGATGAACCGTATTCATCCATCAAATCTTACAAGTCTCAAGGGATGCTTACTGACATCGGCAAAACACAAATCAAGCTTTATCAAACCAAGGGATGAACCGTATTCATCCATCAAGTCTTACAAGTCTCAAGGGATGCTTACTGACATCGGCAAAACACAAATCAAGCTTTATCAAACCAAGGGATGAACCGTATTCATCCATCAAATCTTACAAGTCTCAAGGGATGCTTACTGACATCGGCAAACAAGGGACTGTACGATCCGTAATCGATTTGTCAAGGGTACTGCGAAAGTTTAGAGTCCTCCAGCACAGGGGACTTGTGTTACTTAGGCCCGTAGCCCTTTTTAACACGATAACTTTTCAAGAAAGGACCGTATCCTTTTTAACATAAGAAACCGGTGTCACTTAGGCCCGTAGCCCTTTTTGACAAGGTGGTGCTGCGAAAGTTTAGAGTCCTCCAGCCAAGGGACTTTCATACTTGGTACTGCAAAAGTTTATAGTCCTCCAGTACAAGGGACTTTCATACTTGGTACTGCAAAAGTTTATAGTCCTCCAGTACAAGGGACTTTTACACTTAGTGCTGCGAAAGTTTATAGTCCTCCAGCCAAGGGACTTTTACTGATAACATCAAAACAAGGCTTATACTCGATACATCGAAACAGGCTAGTCATTCATGCTTATCAAATACTTTTATCAAAACAAGGCAAGACAAAGTTTATCCAAAACAGTATAACATAGCTTTATTAAAAGCACCACTCACCTAGCTCCTCAGGTGTAGGCTCAAAGCAAAGATCAAGGTCCTGACAAATCACATGGCAAATCACATTCTCAAAACAAGCTTTACATACATGTAATGATCTCGGCACTCCCACCGAATCTAAATCAATATCAGAGCGAAACATGCTGAGTGCCAAAACACTGTTTTCCATCTCATGGAAACACACTGGGTACCATCCAGGTCATGCCGAGGTCCCACACCTCCTAGCCGAGATGTGGTCCTGATGGCCACATACAAAACGAAATCGGGAAAAATCTGGGTTTCCCTTTGAAGGATGCAAGGGACAACATCATCAAGAACATCAAAAACATGCATGCCAAAATCATAACTTGCTTATTCAAAACTGAGATTTCATACACGGACCTGGGTACCCGTACAAGAAGACCATACAAGAACAATCACAAAAACATGATTCTTGCCTCAAGCTTTCGGATCAAAACAAGGTTTTCTTTCAAGAACATTTAAACATCATTTTCTCTTTCAAAACCAACTTCAAATCAATGCATGTCATGCAAAACAGATTCAATCATGCAATGCAGCTAGATGATCGACAAGAGCAATCGAAGTAGAGCAAGAATCTAACCTCAAAACTCAAATCCAACGGTTCGATCCTCAAAGATCAACCTCGGAACTCTACTTCTCTCTCTAAAACTCTTTCTCCTTTCCTAGAGCTTCTCTCTCTAAAACAAAGATTTGAGACAAAATGATTTGTTTCTAAGTCTGTCGGCTGACTTAACACTCAGCTCGGACACGTGGCATCACCGGGTTGGTTCAACTCAAAAAGGTGACTGATTGATTAGACAATTCCCTGACAAAGCGTAATCAACAAGCTTGGTAGCAAGACACCTCGGCAAGTAATGACATCGGCTAAAGACAAAGCTTCGGCAACAGGTCAACAAAGACATCGGCTAAGGAGGACGGCACTTGACTAAGCTGTGCCACACCTTGGCCTGGGTGTGCCACATCTCGGTCTAGGCCATACCTGCCCAAGGACAAGGATCACTAGTACAAAACATCTCGGCCTTGGCTCTAAACACTTCGGCCCAAAGAGTGACATCTCGGCAAACATGCCGGGGTGAAGATGAAGGTCAACCAAGTGGTTCCAAAATAATTCCAAGCACAAAGGTTCAAGGGCGAACTAGGCTAAGCTGACCTCGGCCAAACACCAAGCAAGTAACACGTAATTCAAGCAAGGCAAAACAAGATGACAAGATTTACAACATAACGAGACAAGATCATACAAAATGAATGCAAGCATGACTGAATCAAGTGAGGGTTGTTACATAATCGTACCCTGTTTGGTTATTTTGGGGCGTCAACACCTCGAATTCAAGTTTCCTAAGGAACTAGTTTGCCTAGAGCAAAATCCGGATCTAACTCCCAAACCGGGAACCTGATTGTAGTCCCGTCTTCTCCCGCAAGTTTCTTGTGCCCAAGCGGTCGTGTGTGCCTGGTTTCGTGCCAAACCGACGCCGTTTGGTAATTTTGGGGCGTCCACACCTCGAATTAAAGCTTCTTAAGTAACTAGTTTGCCTAGAATGAAATCCGGCTCTAACTCCCAAACCGGGAACCCAATTGGAGTCCCGTTTTCTCCCACAAGTTTCTCGTGAATAAGCAGTCGTGTGTGCCAAGTTTCGTTCCAAACCGACGCTGTTTGGTAATTTTGGGGCGTCAACACCTCGCATTCAAATTTCTTAAGGAACTAGTTTGCCTAGAGTGAAATCCGGCTCTATCTCCCAAACCGGGAACCCAATTGGAGTCCCGTCGTCTCCCACAAGTCTCTCGTGCCTATGCGGTCATGTGTGCCAAGATTCATCCCAAACCGACGCCGTTTGGTGATTTCCAGTAAATTCTCAGTAAATTAATCAGCAAACTGCTAGTAAATTCTCAGTAAATTCACAGTAAAATACTCAATAAATTCTCATGAAATTACTCAGTAAATTCCTAGTAAATTCTCAGTAAATTCCCAGTAAATTCTGACTTAATTAATCAGTAAATTCTTAGAAAATTTCAAGAAAATTCTCAATAAATTACCCTGTAAATTCCCAGTAAATTCATTGTAAATCACTCAGTAAATTCAAAGGAAATTACTCAGTAAATTCCAAGTAAATTCTCAATAAATTACTAAGTAAACTCCCTGTAAATTCTCAGTGAATTACTCAGTAAATTTCCAGTAAATTCTTAGTAAATTACTCTGGATATTCCCAGTAAATTCTAAGTAAATTAGTTTGTAAATTCTCAGAAATTTACTCCGTAAATTCACAACAAATTCTTAGAAAACTCGCTGTTAATTCCTAGTAAATTACTCCGAAAATTCTCTGTAAATTCCCAGTAAATTTAAAGTAAATTACTCAGTAAATTCTTAGTAAATTATAATTAAGTTCCTAGTAAATTCTCAGTAAATTATTCTGTAAATTCTCAGCAAATTACTCAGTAAATTCCCTATAAATTTTCAGCAAATTACTCAGTAAATTCCAAGAAAATTCCCAATAAATTCACTGTAAATTATTCAGTAAATTCTCATTAAATTACTCACTAAATTCCCAGTAAATTCTCAGTAAAATCTAAGTCAACTACTCCGTAAATTCCCAGTAAATTCTCAGAAAATTACTCAGTAAATTCACAGTAAATTGTCAGTAAATTACTCTGTAAATTCCTAATAAATTACTCCAAAAATTCTCAGTAAATTCCTAATAAATTACTCAGTAATTTCCCAATAAATTACTCAGTAAATTCTCAGTATATTCCTAGCAAATTCAAAGTAAATTACTTAGAAAATCAAAGTAATTCTCAGTAAATTCCCAGTAAATTACTCAGCAAATTTTCGGCAAATTACTCAGTAAATTATTAATAAATTCCCAGTAAATTCTCAGAAAATTACTCTGTAAATTCCCTGTAAATTCTCAGTAAATTGTGTGTATATTTTTAGTAAATTATTCAGTAAATTCCTAGAAAATTTCCAGTAAATTCTCTGTAAATTACTCAGAAAATTCCCAATAAATTCTCATTAAATTACAGTGTAAATTTCCTGTAAATTCTCAGTAAATTACTCAATAAATTCTCAGTATATTACTCAGTAAATTCCAAGTAAATTACCAATAAATTCTCAGTAGATTCTCAGTATATTCTCAATAAATTACTCGGTAAATTCTCTGTAAAGTACTCAGTAAATTCCTAGTAAATTCTCAGTAAATTACTCGGTAAATTGCCATTAAATTCTCAGTAAGTTACTCATTAAATTCTCAATAAATTACTAAACAAATTACTCAGTAAATTCCCATTAAATTCTCAGTAAATTACTCAGTAAATTCCCATTAAATTACTAAGTAAATTCCCAGTAAATTCCCAGTAAATTCTCAGTAAACTACTCGATAAATTCCCAGTAAATTTTCAGTAAATTACTCAATAAATTCCCAATAAAAACTCATTAAATTACGCTGTAAATTCCCAGTAAATAATCAGCAAATTCCCAATAAATTTATGAGTAAACTCCTAATAAATTCTCAGTAAACTACTTAGTAAATTCTTAGTAAATTACTAAGTAAATTCCCAGGAAATTCACTGTAAATTCCCTGTAAATTCTCAGTAAATTACTTGTAAATTACTCAGAAAATTCTCAGTAAATTCTCACCAAATTCTTAGTAAATTACTCAGTAAATTCGCAGTAAATTCCCAAGAAATTCCAAATAAATTACTTAGTATACTCCTTGCAAATTCTCAATAAATTACTCAGTAAATTCCCAATAAATTCTCAGAAAATTATTCAGTAAATTTGCAGTAAATTCTCAATAAATTACACAGTAAATTACTCAGTAAATTCCCTTTAAATTTTCTGCGAATTACTCAATAAATTACCAGTAAATTCTCGTTAAATTCGCAGTAAATTACTTAGTAAATTACTTGTAAATTCTCAGTAAATTACCGATTAAATTCCTAGTAAATTACTTAGTAAATTCCAACTAAATTACTCAGTAAATTCTCAATAAATTCTCAGTAAATTCTTAGTAAATTACTCAATAAATTCCCAGTTAATTACTCAGTAAATTACCAGAAAATTCTCAGTAAATGACTCAGTAAATTTTCAGTAAATTACTCAGTAAATTACTCAGTAAATTTCCCGTAAATTCAAAGTAAATTACTCAGTAAATTTCCAGTAAATTGTCAGTAAATTACTTAGTAAATTTCAAATAAATTCGCAGTAAAAGCATCTGTAAATTTTCAGTAAATTACTCAGTAAAATCCCGATAATTTCTCAGTAAATTACACAATAAATTATCAGTAAATTCTCATTAAATTACTCAGTAAATTCTCATTAAATTAATCAATAAATTCCTAGTAAATTCTCAGTAAATTAGTTAGAAAATTCCCAGAAAATTCTCTGTAAATTCTCAGTAAATTATACAGTAAATTCCAAGTAAATTACTCAGTAAATTCTAAGTAAATTCTCAGTAAATTACTAAGTAAATTCCCAGTAAATTACTCAGTAAATTCCCCGTAAATTACCATTAAATGCTCAGTAAATTCCCAATAAATTCTCAATAAATTACCTATAAATTCCCAGTAAATTACTCAGTAAATTCCCTAGTAAATTCTCAATAAATTACCATTAAATACTCAGTAAATTCCCAGTAAATTCTTAGTAAATTACCATTAAATACTAAGTAAATTCCCAGTAAATTCTCAGTAAATTACCATTAAATTCCCAGTAAATTCTCATTAAATTACTCAGAAAATTCTCAATAAATTCCCCAGTAAATTACTTTGTAAATTCCGAGTAAATTTTCAGTAAATAACTCAGTAAATTCCAAGTAAATTCTGAGTAAATTACTTAGGAAATTCTCAGTAAATTCACCGTAATTACTCAGTAAATTTAGAGTAAATTCTGAGTCAATTCCTAGTAAATTCTCAGTAAATTACTTAATAATTCTCAGTAAATTACTAGTAAATTACTCAGTAGATTTCCAGTAAATTCTCAGTAAATTCCTATTAATCTCCATAAAATTCTCGGTAAATTCTCAGTAAATTATTTAGTAAAATCTAAGTAAATTACTCAGCAAATTCCAGTAAATTCTCAGCAAATTGCTTTGTAAATTCCAAGTAAATTACTCAGTAAATTATCAGAAATTCCTAGTAAATTCTCAGAAAATTACTCAGTAAATTCCCATGAAATTTCCCTATAAATTTTAAGTAAATTACTCAGTAAATTAACAGAAAATTCCCGATAAATTCTCAGTAAATTACTAAGTAAATTCCAAGTTAATTTTCAGTAAATTACTCAGTAAATTCCTCTTAAATTCTCTGTAAATTACTCAGTGAATTCACAGTAAATTCTCATTAAATTAATCAGTAAATTCAATGTGAATTCCCAGTAAATTCAAAGTAAATTACTCAGTAAATTCCCAATAAATTTTCAGTAAATTACTCAGTAAATTATAAATAAGTTCCTAGTAAATTCCCATTAAAGTACTCTGTAAATTCCCTATAAATTCTCAGTAAATTACTCGCTAAATGTCCGGTAAATTCTCAGTAAATTACTCAGTGAATTCCCAGTAAATTCAAAGTAAAATTACTAAGTAAATTCTCCGAAAATTACTTAGTAAATTCACAGTAAATTGTCAGTAAATTCCTAGTAAATTACTTCGAAAATTCTCGGTAGATTTCCAGTAAATTCTCAGTAAATTACTCAAAAATTTCCAAATAAATTACTCAGTAAATTCCCAGCAAATTCAAAGTAAATTACTCAATAAATTTCAAGTAAATTACTCAGAAAATTCCAAATAAATTCTATGTAAATTACTCAGTAAATTATCAATAAATTCTCAGAAAATTACTCTGTAAAGTCCCTGTAAATTCTCAGTAAATTACTCACTAAATTGCATGTAAATTTTCGGTAAATTACTCAGTAAATTCCCCGAAAATTCCCAGTAAATTCTTTGTAAATTACTCAATAAATTATCAGTAAATTCTCATTAAATTACTCAGTAAATTCCCAGTAAATTCTCAGTAAATTCCCAGTAAATTCTCAGTATATTACTCAGTAAATTCTAAGTAAATTACCAATAAATTCTAAGTAGATTCTTAGTATATTATCAGTAAATTGCCAGTAAATTCTCCGTAAATTACTCAAAAAATTCCCAACAAATTCTCATTAAATTACTCAGTAAATCAGCAGCAAATTCTAAGTTAATTCCAGTAAATTTACAGCAAATTACTCAGAAAATTCTCATTAAATTCTTAGAAAATTAATCATTAAATTCGTATTAAATTCTCATTAAATTTCCAATAAATTACTCTTTAAATTCTGAGTAAATTATCAGTAAATCACTCAATAAATTCTCAGTAAATTACTAAATAAATTATTAAAAATTCTCATTAAATTTTCAGTAAATTCTGAGTAAATTAATCAGTAAATTCCTATTAAATTCTCAGTAAATTATTCAGTAAATTCCCAGTAAATTCTCAATAAATTAATCAGTAAATTCCTCGCAAATTCTCAGTAAATTCTTGGTAAATTACTTAGTAAATTCTCGGTAAATTTTTAGTAAATTACATAGAAAATTGCCAATAAATTCTCAGCAAATTACTCAGTAAATTCTGACTTAATTAATATGTAAATTCCCAGTAAATTACTCAGTAAATTCCAAGGACATAACAATGCAAATTCTCGGTAAATTATCAGTAAATTACTCAATAAATTCTCAGTAAATTCCCTGTAAATTCTCTATAAATTACTCAGTAAATTCTCTGAAAATAACTCAGTAAACTCACAGAAAATTCTCAATAAATTACTCTGTAAATTCTTAGTAAATTACTCAGTAAATTCAACGTAAATACGCAGTAAATTCCTAGTAAATTCCAAGTAAATTCCAAGTAAATTCTCAGTAAATTCCCAATAAATTCCCAATAAATTACTTAGAAAATTCTTGGTAAATTCCCAGAAAATTACTCAGTAAATTTCGAGTAAATTCTCAGTAAATTACTCAGTAAATTCCCTGTAAATTTTCAATAAATTACTCAGTAAATTCCTAGAAAATTCTCAGTAAACTGTCAGTAAATTACTCAGTAAATTCCTCTTAAATTATCAGTAAATTCCCATAAATTACTCTATAAATTGCTAGTAAAATTCTCAGTAAAGTCCCAGTAAATTCTCAGCAAATTACTAAGGAAATTCGCAGAAAATTCTCGTGTAAATTCTCTGTAAATTACTCAATAAATTCCCAATAAATTAGTCAGAAATTCCTAGTAAATTCTCAGAAAATTACTCAGTAAATTCCCAATAAATTCTCTGTAAATTACTCAGAAAATTCCTAGTAAATTCTCAGTAAACTATACAAAAAATTAAAAGTAAATTTTCGTTAAATTACTTAGTAAATCCAAAGTAAATTCTTAGTAAATTTCCAATAAATTCTCATTAAATTCCCAATAAATTCCCAGTAAATTACTCTGTAAATTCCCAGTAAATTTTCTGTAAATTACTCGGTAAATTCTCAGTAAATTACTCAGTAAATTCACAGAAAATTACTCAGTAAATTCTCAGTAATTACTTAGTGAATTCTCAGTAAATTACTTAGTAAATTTTCAGTAAATTCCCAATAAATTCTCAGTAAATTCCTAGTAAATTACTCAATAAATTCCCGAAAAATTCTCAGAAAATTACTCAGTAAATTTCGAGTAAATTCTAAGTAAATTACTCAGTAAATTCCCTGTAAATTTTCAGTAAATTACTAAGTAAATTCTCAGAAAATTTCGAGTAAATTGTCAGTAAATCACTCAGCGAAATTCCTCTTAAATTATCAGTAAATTCTCAGTAAATTACTCTGTAAATTCCCTGCAAATTACTCTGTAAATTTCTAGTAAATTCTCAGTAAATTACACAGTAAAGTCCCAATAAATTCCAAGTAAATTACTAAGGAAATTCCCACAAAATTCTCGTGTAAATTCCCTATAAATTACTCAATAAATTTCCAGTAAATTAATCAGTAAATTCCTAGTAAATTCTCCGAAAATTACTTAGTAAATTCCCAATAAATTCTCTATAAATTACTCAGTAAATTCCCAGTAAATTCTTAGTAAATTTATAGTAAATTCTCGTTAAATTACTCAGTAAATCCAAAGTAAATTCTTAGTAAATTACTCAGTAAATTCCAAATAAATTCTAAGTAAATTCTCTGTAAATTCCCAATAAATTACTCTGTAAATTCCCAGTAAATTCTAAGTAAATTACTCTGTAAATTCTCAGTAAATTACTTAGTAAATTCGGAGTAAATTCTCTGCAAATTACTCAGCAAATTCCCAGTAACTTACTCCGTAAATTACTAGTAAATTACTCAGAAAATTCCTAGTAAATTCTCAGAAAATTAGTTAGTAAATTCTCAGTAATTACTTAGTGAATTACTAGTAAATCCTCATTAAATTACTCAGTAAATTCCCAGTAAATTCTCATTAAATTATTCAGTAAAATCCCTGTAAATTTTAAATAAATTACTCAGTAAATTACTCAGTAAATTCTGAGTAAATTCTAAGTAAATTACTCTGTAAATTCCTAGTAAATTTTCAGTAAATTCCAAGAAAATTACTCAGTAAATTTCGTGTAAATTCTCAGAAAATTACTCAGTAAATTCTCAGTAATTACTCAGTAAATTCTCATTAAATTACTCAATAAATTCTCAGTAAATTACTCAGTAAATTCCAAATAAATTCTCAGTAAATTCCCAGTAAATTACTCTATAAATTCTCAGTAAATTATTCTGTAAATTCCAAGTAAATTCTCAATAAATTACTCTGTAAATTACCAATAAATTTTCAAAAAATTACTCAGTAAATTCCCAGTAAATTCTAAGTAAATTCTCAGTAAATTACTTAGTAAATTCTTTGTAAATTACTCAGTAAATTCCAAATAAATTTCCAGTAAATTACTCAGAAAATTCGCAGTAAATACTCAGAAAATTTCCAGTAAAATGCTCAATAAATTGCTCAGTAAATTCCAAATAAATTCTCAGTAAACTACTCAGTTTATTCTCAGTAAATTCTCATTAAATTCCCAAAAAATTACTCTGTAAATTCCCAATAAATTCTCAGAAAATTACTCCGTAAAGTCCTATTAAATTATCAGCAAATTACTCAGTAAATTACCTGTAAATTCTCAGTAAATTACTCAATAAACTCCCAGTAAATTACTTAGTAAATTTCTAGTAAATTCTCAGTAAATTACTCTGTAAATTCCCAGTAAATTCTCAGTAAATTACGCAGTAAATTCCTAGTAAATTACTATGTAAATTCCCAGTATATTCTCAATAAAGTACACAGTAAATTCCCAGAAAATTACTCAGTTAATTCCCAGTAAATTACTCGATAAATTCCAGCAAATTCTAACTAAATTCCCAAAAAATTCAAAGTAAATTACTCAGTAAATTCTCTGTAAATTCAAGTAAATTCTCAGTAAATTACTCAGAAAATTCCTAGGAAATTGCTCAGTAAATTCTCAGTAAATTCTCAATAAATTACTTAGTAAATTCTCTGTAAATTCTCAATAAATCCCTAGTTAATTTTATGAAAATTACTTAGGAACTTCCTAGTAAATTACTTCGTAAATTTCCAATAAATTACTCAGTTAATTCCCGGTAAATTCTCGGTGAATTACTCTGTAAATTCCCAGAAAATTCTCATTAAATTACTCAGTAAATTCTTTGTAGATTACACAGTAAATTGCAAGTAAATTCTCAGTAAATTCACAGTAAATTGATCTGCAAATACCACTTAAATTCTTAGTAAATTACTCAGTAAAGTCCCAGTAAATTCACAGTAAATTACTTAGTAAATTCCCAGAAAATTGTCCTGTAAATTCTCAGTAAATTACTCAATAAATTCCCAGTAAATTACTCAGTAAATTCTCAGTAAATTACTCTATAAATTCTCAGAAAATTCTTTGTAAATTACTCAGTAAATTCATAGTAAATTCTCACTAAATTAATCAGTAAATTATCAGTAAATTCTCATTAAATTACTCAGTAAATTACAAACTAAATTCCCAGTGAATTCTGAGTAAATTCTCAGTAAATTCCCATTAAATTCTAAGAAAATTTCTCAGTAAATTGCAAGTAAATTGTCAGTAAATTACTCATTAAATTCCCAGTTAATTCTCAATAAATTATTCAGTAAATTTCCATTAAATTTTAAGAAAATTACTCAGTAAATTGCTAATAAATTCCTTCTAAATTCTCAGTAAAGTTTCATTAAATTACTCAGCAAATTCCAAGTAAGTTCTCAGTAAATTTTCTGTAAATGCTCAGTAAATTATCCAGTAAATTCTCTGTAAATTCTCAAAAAATTCCAAGTAAATTACTCTGTAAATTCCCAGTAAATTCTCAATAAACTACTCAGTAAAGTCCAGAAAATTCTCAGTAAATTACTCAGTAAATTTCCAGTAAATTACTCAATAAATTCCAAGTAAATTACTCAGCAAATTCCCTGTAAATTCTCAGTAAATTACTTAGCAAATTTCCAGCAAATTACTCTATAAATTCCCAGTAAATTCCTAGAAATTCTTAGTAAATTGCTCTGAAAATTTCTAGTAAATTCTCAGTAAATCCCCAGTAAATTCTGAGTAAATTACTAAGTGAATTTTCAGTAAATTACTTAGTAAATTTCCATTAAATTCTTAGTAAATTCCTTGTAAATTCTCAATAAATTACTCAGGAAATTCGCATTAAATTCTCTATAAATTCCTTAGTAAATTCCTAGTAAATTCTTAGTAAATTACTCAGTAAATTCCAAGTAAATGCTCAGTAAATTACTCAGTAAATTCCCAGTAAATTACTAAGTAAATTCTCAGCAAATTACTTAGTAAATTCTCAGCAAATTACTCAGTAAATTCCCTGTAAATTTTCAGTAAATTTTCAATAAATTCTCACTAAATTACTCAGTTAATTCCATGTAAATTCTCAGTAAATTAGAAGTAAATTCTCATTAAATTACTTAGTAAATTCCCTGTAAATTTTCTGTAAATTATTCGGTAAATTCCCAGTAAATTACTCAGTAAATTTCCAGTAAATTCTTTGAAAATTACTCATTAAATTCTCAGTAATTACTCATTAAATTCTGAGTAAATTCTCAATAAATTACTCAGTAAATTCCCAGTAAATTCTCATTACGGTACTCAATAAATTCGAAATAAATTCTCAGTAAATTCCCAATAAATTACTCTGTAAATTCCGAATAAATTTTTAGTAAATTCTCAGTAAATTTCCATTAAATTCTCAGTAAATTACTCAGTAAATTACTCAGTAAATTCCCATTAAATTACTTAATAAATTCCCAGTAAATTACTAAACAAATTACTCAGTAAATTCCCAGTAAATTCTTAGTAAATTACCTAGTAAATTCCCAATAAATTGCTAAGTAAATTCGCGTTAAATTTTCAGTAAATTCCAAGTAAATTCTCACAAAATTACTCTGTTAATTCCCTGTAAATTCCCACCAAATTCTCATTAAATTACTTAGTAAATTCCCTAGAAATATTGAATAAATTACTCTGAAAAATTCCTAGTAAATTTGTAATAAATTACTCAGTAAATTCACTGTAAATTCTGTGTAAATTACTTAGTAAATTCTCAGTAAATTACTCTGTAAATTCCATATAAACTTTCAGTGAATTCCCAGAAAATTACTTAGTAAATTCCCTGTAAATTCTCAGAAAATTACTCAACAAATTCTCAGTAATTACTGAGTAAATTCCTAGTAAATTCTCTATAAATTACTCAGTAAATTCCCAGCAAATTCTCATTAAATTAATTAGTAAATTCCTAGTAAATTCTCAGTAAATTACTCAGAAAATTCCAAATAAATTCTTTGTAAATTCCCAGTAAATTCTCATTAAATTATTCTGTAAATTCCAAGTAAATTCTCAGTAAATTACTCTGTAAATTCCCAATAAATTCTCATTAATTTTACTCAATAAATTCCCAGTAAATTCTTAGAAAATTACACAATAAATTGCCAGAAAATTATCAGTAAATTACTCAATAAATTCCCAATAAATTCTTAGTAAATTAATCAGTAAATTCGCAGTAAATACTTAGTAAATTCCCAGAAAATTACTTAGTAAATTTTTAGTAAATTACTCAGTTTATTCCTAGTAAATTCTCATTAATTTTCCAGTAAATTACTTTGTAAATTCCCCGTAAATTCTAAGTAAATTACTCCGTAAAGTCCTAGTAAATTATCAGTAAATTCTCAGTAAATTACTCAATAAATTCCAAGTGAATTACTCAATAAATTACCAGTAAATTCCCAGTAAATTCTCAGTAAATTACTCCGTAAATTCCCAGCAATTCTCTGTAAATTGCTCAGTAAATTCCTAGTAAATTACTCAGTAAATTCCCAGTAAATTACTCCGTAAATTACCAGTAAATTACTCAGTAAATTCCGAGTAAATTCTAAGTAAGTTCCCAAAAAATTCAGAGTAAATTACTTAGTAAATTCCCTGTAAATTCTCAGTGAATTACTCAGTAAATTCTCAGTAAATTCTCTGTAAATTATTTAGTAAATTCACAGTAAATTACTCAAAAAATTCATAGTAAATTACTCAATAAATTGTCAGTAAATTACTTAGTAATTCTCAGTAAATTACTTAATAAATTCTCTGTAAATTCTCCGTAAATTACTCAGTCAATTCTCAGTAAATTGCTCAGTAAATCCCTTGTTAATTTTCTGAAAATTACTCAGTTAATTGCCTGTAAATTCTCGGTGAATTACTCAGTAAATTCCCAGAAAATTTTCATTAAATTATTAGTAAATTCTCTGCATATTCTCTGTAAATTACTCAGTAAATTGCAAATAAATTCTCAGTAAATTGCAAGTAAATTCTCATTAAATTACTCAGTAAATTCCAAGTAAATTGCTCTGTAAATTCCATTTAAATTTTCAGTAAAGTACTCAGTAAAGTCCTAGTAAATTACTCATTAAATTCTTGAAAAATTGTCTTGTAAATTCTCAGTAAATTCGCAGTAAATTACTCAATAAATTCGCAGTAAATTCTCATTAAATTGCTCTATAAATTCCCAGAAAATTCTGAGTAAATTACTCAATAAATTCTCAGTAAATTAATCAGTAAATTCCTAATAAATTCTCAGTAAATTACTAAGTAAATTCCTAGTAAATTCCAAGTAATTCTGAGTAAATTCTTAGAAAATTACTCAGTCAATTCTCAGTAATTACTCAGTAAATTCGTAGTAAATTCTCTGTAAATTACTTAGTAAATTCCCAGTAAATTCTCATTAAATTACTCAGTAAATTCCCAGTAAATTCTTAATAAATTACTCAATAAATTCCAAATAAATTCTCTGTAAATTACCAGTAAATTACTCTGTAAATTCTAAGTAAATTATTCTGTAAATTCCAAATAATTCTCAGTAAATTACTTTGCAAATTCCCAATAAATTCTCATTAATTTTACTTAGTAAATTCCCAGTAAATTTCCAGTTAATTCTTAGAAAATTACATAGTAAAGTGCTAGAAAATTATTAGTAAATTACTCATTAAATTTCCAATAAATTCTCAGTAAATAAATCAGTAAATTCGCAGTAAATACTTAGTAAATTCCCAGAAAATTACTCAGTAAATTGCTCAGTAAATTCCAAATAAATTCTCAGTAAATTACTAAGTTTATTCCCAGTAAATTCTCATTAATTTCCCAATAAATTCTCAGTAAATTACTCCTTAAAGTCCTAGTAAATTATTAGTAAATTACTCAATAAATTCGCAGTGAATTACTCAATAAATTACAAGTAAATTCTCAATAAATTTCCAGTAAATTCTCTGTAAATTGCTCAGTAAATTCCCAGTAAATTAATTTGTAAATTCCTCGTATATCCTCAGTAAATTACACAGTAAATTCCTAGTAAATTCTTAATAAATTCCCAGTAAATTACTCAGTAAATTCCTAGTAAATTACTCCATAAATTCCCGATAAATTACTCAGTAAATTCCGAGTAAATTCTAAGTAAATTCCCAAAAAATTCAAAGTAAATTACTTAGTAAATTCTCTGTAAATTTCCAGCAAATTCTCTGTAAATTATTCAGTAAATTCTAGTAAATTAACAGTAAATTACTCAGAAAAATCTTAGTAAATTACTTAGTAAATTCACTGTAAATTCTCTGCAAATTACTCAGTCAATTCTCAGTAAATTGCTCAGTAAATCCTTAGTTAATTTTCTGAAAATTACTCAGTTAATTGCCTGTAAATTCTCGGTGAATTACTCAGTAAATTCTTAGAAAATTCTCATTAAATTATTAGTAAATTCTCTGCATATTCTCTGTAAATTAGTCAGTAAATTGCAAATAAATTCTCAGTAAATTGCAAGTAAATTCTCAGTAAATTACTCAGTAAATTGCTTTGTAAATTCCACTTAAATTTTCAGTAAATTACTCAGTAAAGTCCTAGTAAATTCTTAGTAAATTACTCATTAAATTCCCAGAAAATTGTCTTGTAAATTCTTAGGAAATTCGCAGTAAATTACTTAATAAATTCTCAGTAAATTCTCATTAAATTACTCAGTAAATTCCCAGTAAATTCTCAGTAAATTACTAAGTAAATTCCCAGTGAATTCTCAGTAAATTCCAAGTAAATTCTGAGTAAATTCTCAGTAAATTCCCAGTAAATTCCCAGTAAATTACTCGGTAAATTCCCATTAAATTCTCAGAAAATTACTCAGTAAATTATCAGTAAATTCCCATTAAATTCTCAGTAAATTACTCAGTAAATTCCAAGTAAGTTCCGAGAAAATTCTAAGTAAATTACTCGGTAAATTCCCATTAAATTCTCAAAAAATTACTCAGTAAATTACTTTGTAAATTCTCAGTAAATTACTCAGAAAAATTGCCATTAAATTCTCAGAAAATTACTCAGAAAATTGCAAATAAATTCTCCGTAAATTCTCAGTAAATTCTAAGTCAATTCCAAGTAAATTCTCAGTAAATTTTCTGTAAATTCTCTGTAAATTACCCAGTAAATTCTTTGTAAATTCCCAGTAAATTACCCTTTAAATTCTCAGTAAATTCACAGTTAATGTCCAGTAAATTCGCAGTAAATTACTCAATAAATTCTAAGTAAATTACTTAGTAAATTCCAAGTAAATTCCCTATAAATTCTCAGTATATTAGTCAGTAAATTCCCAGTAAATTCTCAGTAAATTACTCAGCAAATTCCCAGCAAATTACTCTGTAAATTTCTAGTAAATTCTCAGTAAATTACAATATAAATTCCCAGTAAATTCGCAGTAAATAACTCAGTAAATTCTCAGTAAATTCCATGTAAATTTTCAGTAAATTCCCAGAAAATTACTTAGTAAATTCCCTGTAAATTCTCAGAAAATTACTCAATAAATTCTCAGTAATTACTCAGTAAATTCCTAGCAAATTCTCTGTAAATTACTCAGTAAATTTCCAACAAATTCTCATTAAATTATTCAGTAAATTCCCAGTAAATTACTCATTAAATTCTCTGTAAATTCCCAATAAATTACTCCGTAAATTCCCAGTAAATTCTAAGTAAATGATTCTTTAAATTCCAAGTAAATTCTCTGTAAATTACTTTGTAAATTCTCAATAAATTCTCATTAATTTTACTCAGTAAATTCCTAGTAAATTTTCAGTTAATTCTCAGAAAATTACACAGTAAATTGCTAGAAAAGTATCAGTAAATTACTCATTAAATTCTCAATAAATTCTCAGTAAATAAATAAGTAAATTCATAGTAAATACTCAGTAAATTCCCAAAAAATTACTCAGTAAATTTTCAGTAAATTACTTAGTAAATTCCAAATAAATTCTTAGTAAATTACTTAGTTTATTCCCACTAAATTCTCATTAATTTCCCCGTAAATTCTCAGTAAATTACTCCGTAAAGTCCTAGTAAATTATCAGTAAATTACCTGTAAATTTAAGTAAATTACTCAAAAAATTCCCAGTGAATTACTCAATAAATTACCAGCAAATTCCTAATAAATTCTCAATAAATTACTTCGTAAATTCCCAGTAAATTCTCTATAAATTACTCAGTAAATTCCCAGTAAATTCTTAGTAAATTAATCTGTAAATTCCTCGTATATTCTCAGTAAATTACATAGTAAATTCGCAGTAAATTACTTAGTAAATTCCGAGTAAATTCTAAGTAAATTACTTAGTAAATTCCCTGTAAATTCTCAGTAAATTACTCAGTAAATTCTCTATGAATTATTCAGTAAATTTCAGTAAATTCAAAGTAAATTCCTTAGAAAATTCATCGTAAATTTCTCAGTAAATTACTTAGTAAATTCCCAGTAAATTACTTTGTAAATTCTCTGTAAATTACTAAGTCAATTCTCAGTAAATTGCCCAGTAAAATCCCTAGTTAATTTTTTGAAAATAACTCTGTTAATTGCCTGTAAATTCTCGGTGAATTACTCAGTAAATTCCTAAAAAATTCTCATTAAATTATTAGTAAATTCTCTGCATATTCTTTGTAAATTACTCAGTAAATTGCAAATAAATTCTCAGTAAATTACTCAGTAAATTTTCAGTAAATTGCTCTGTAAATTGCACTTAAATTTTTAGTAAATTACTCAGTAAAGTCCTAGTAAATTCTCAGTAAATTACTCATTAAATTCCCAGAAAAATTGTCTTGTAAATTCTCAGTAAATTGCAAGTAAATTCTCATTAAATTACTCTATAAATTCCCAGAAAATTCTAAGTAAATTCCCAGTAAATTACTAAGTAAATTCCTAGTGAATTCTAAATAAATTCTGAGTAAATTTCCAGTAAATTCTTAGTAATATACACGGTAAATTCCCATTAAATTATCAGAAAATTACTCAGTAAATTCCCATTAAATTTTCAGAAAATTACTCAGTAAATTGCAAATAAATTCTCCGTAAATTCTCAGTAAATTACTCAGTAAATTCTCTGTAAATTCTCAGTAAATTTCTATTTAAATTCTTAGTAAAGTCCCAGTAAATTCTCAGTAAATTCGCAGTAAATTACTCAATAAATTCCAAGTAAATTATGCAGTAAATTCCCTGTAAATTCTCAGTATATTACTCAGTAAATTCTCATTCTCAACAAATTACTCAGCAAATTCCCAGCAAATTACTCTCTAAATTCTTAGTAAATTCTGTGTAAATTACACTGTAAATTCTCAGTAAATTTCTCTGTAAATTCCATGTAAATTTTATGTAAATTCCCAGAAAATTACTTAGTAAATTCCCTATAAATTCTCAGAAAATTACTCAGTAAATTCTCAGTAATTACTCAGTAAATTCCTAGTAAATTTCTAAGTTAATTCCCAGTAAATTCTCATTAAATTACTCAGTAAATTCCCAATAAATTACTCTGTAAATTCCAAGTAAATTCTAAGTAAATTATTCTGTAAATTCCAAGTAAATTCTCATTACTTTGTAAATTTCCAATAAATTCTCATTAATTTTACTCAGTAAATTCCTAGTAAAATTTCCAGTTAAGTCTCAGAAAACTACACAGTAAATTGCCAGAAAATTATCAGTAAATTATTCATTAAATTTCCAATAAATTCTCAGTAAATAAATCAGTAAATTCGCAGTAAATTCCCAGAAAATTACTCAGTAAATTTTCAGTAAATTGCTCAGTAAATTTCAAATAAATTCTCCGTAAATTCTCATTAATTTCCCAGTAAATTACTCTGTAAATTCCCAGTAAATTCTCAGTAAATTACTCAATTTATTCCCAGTAAATTACACTGTAAATTCTCAGTAAATTTTCAATAAATTACTTCGTAAATTCCTAGTAAATTATCAGTAAATTACCTGCAAATTTTCAGTAAATTACTCAAATAAATTCCTAGTGAATCACTCAGTAAATTATCAATAAATTCTTAGTAAATTACTCCGTAAATTCCCAACAAATTTTCAGTAAATTCTCTGTAAATTGCTTAGTAAATTCCCAGTAAATTCTCAGTAAATCTCTCAGTAAATTCCCAGTAAATTAATCTGTAAATTCCTCGTATATTCTTAGTAAATTACACAGTAAATTCCTAGTAAATTCTCAGTAAATTCCCTGTAAATCACTCCGTAAATTCCCAGTAAATTCTAAGTAAATTCCCAAAAAATTCAAAGTAAATTACTTAGTAAATTCCTTGTAAATTCTCAGTAAATTCCCAGTAAATTCTCTATAAATTACTTAGTAAATTCTCAGTAAATTCACAGTAAATTACTCAGAAAATTCCTTGTAAATTCTCCGTAAATTACTCAGTCAATTCTCAGTAAATTGCTCAGTAAATCCCTAGTTAATTTTTTGAAAATTACTCAGTTAATTGCCTGTAAATTCTCGGTGAATTACTCAGTAAATTCCCATAAAATTCTCATTAAATTATTAGTAAATTCTCTGCATATTCTCAGTAAATTACTCAGTAAATTGCAAATAAATTCTCAGTAAATTGCAAGTAAATTCTCAATAAATTACTCAGTAAATTCTCAGTAAATTGCTCTGTAAATTCCACGTAAATTTTCAGTAAATTACTCAGTAAAGTCTCAGTAAATTCTCAATAAATTACTCATTAAATTCCTAGAAAATTGTTTTGTAAATTTTCAGTAAATTTACAGTAAATTACTCAATAAATTCTAAGTAAATTACTTAGTAAATTCCAAGTAAATTCTCAGTAAATCACTCTATAAATTCACAGTAAATTTCCAGTAAATTCCTAGTGAATTCTCAGTAAATTCTGGTAAATTCTCGGTAAATTCCTAGTAAATTCTTAGTAAATTACTCGGTAAATTCACATTAAATTCTCAGAAAATTACTTAGTAAATTAAAAGTAAATTATCAGTAAATTACTCAGTAAATTCTTAGTAAATTACTCAGTAAATTACAATTAAATTCTATGAAAATTACTCAGTAAATTGCAAGTAAATTCTCCGTAAATTCTCAGTACATTACTCAGTAAATTCTTAGTAAATTACCCTTTAAATTCTCAATAAAGTCCTAGTAAAATCTCAGTAAATTTCCAGTAAATTCGTAGTAAATTACTCAATAAATTCCAAGTAAATTCCCTGTAAATTCTTAGTATATTACTCAGTAAATTCCCAGCAAATTATTCTTTAAATTCCTCATAAATTCTCAGTAAATTACACTGTAAATTCCAAGTAAATTCTCAGTAAATTACTCTATAAATTCCATGGAAATTTTCAGTAAATTCCCGAAAAATTACTTAGTAAATTCCCTGTAAATTCTCGAAAAATTACTCAATAAATTCTCAATAATTACTCAATAAATTCCTAGTAAATTCTCTGTAAATTACTCATTTAATTCCCAACAAATTCTCATTAAATTACTCAGTAAATTCCCAGTAAATTCTTAGTAAATTACTCAGTAAATTCTAAATAAATTCTCTGTAAATTCCCAGTAAATTACTTTGTAAATTTCCAGTAAATTTTAAGTAAATTATTCTGTAAATTCCAAGTAAAATCTCAGTAAATTACTCTGTAAATTCCAAGTAAAATCTCATTAATTTTACTCAGTAAATTTCTAGAAAATTTCAAGTTAATTCTCAGAAAATTACCTAGTAAATTGCCAGAAAATTATCAGTAAATTACTCATTAAATTCCCAATAATTTCTCAGTAAATAAATCAGTAAATTCGCAGCAAATACTCAGTAAATTCCCAAAAAATTGCTCAGTAAATTACTCAGTTTGTTCCCAGTAAATTCTCAGTAAATTACTTCGTAAAGTCCTAGTAAATTATCAATAAATTACCTATAAATTTTCAGTGAATTACTCAATAAATTCCTAGTGAATTACTCAATAAATTCCCAGTAAATTCTCAATAAATTACTCTGTAAATTCCCAGTAAATTCTCTGTAAATTTCTCATAGTAAATTCTCAACAAATTTCTCAGTAAATTCCCAGTAAATTAATCTGTAAATTCCTCGTATATTCTCAGTAAATTGCACAGTAAATTCTCAGTAAATTCCCAGTAAATTACTCCGCAAATTCCCAGTAAATTACTCAGTAAATTTTGAGTAAATTCTAAGTAAATTCCCAAATAATTCAAAGTAAATTACTTAGTAAATTCCCTGTAAATTCTCAGTAAATTACTTAGAAAATTTCTTGTAAATTACTTAGTAAATTCTCAGTAAATTACTTAGTAAATTCCCAGTAAATTACTTAGTAAATTGTCTGTAAATTACTCAGTCAATTCTCAGTAAATTGCTCAGTAAATCCCTAGTTAATTTTCTAAAAATTACTCAGTTAATTGCCTGTAAATGCTCGGTGAATTACTCAGTAAATTTCCAGAAAATTCTCATTAAATTATTAGTAAATTCTCTTCATATTCTTTGTATATTACTCAGTAAATTGCAAATAAATTCTCAGTAAATTGCAAGTAAATTCTCAGTAAATTACTCAGGAAATTCCAAGTAAATTGCTCTGTAAATTCCACTTAAATTTTTAGTAAAGTCTCAGTAAATTCTCAGTAAATTACTCATTAAATTCTTGAAAAATTGTCTTGTAAATTCTTAGTAAATTGCTAGTAAATTTCTCAATAAATTTCTAGTAAATTCTCAGTAAATTACTCAGTAAATTGCTAGTAAATTCTCATTAAATTACTCTATAAATTCCCAGAAAATTCTTAGTAAATTACTCAGTAAATTCTCAATAAATTAATCAGTAAATTCTCATTAAATTACTCAGTAAATTCCTAATAAATTACTCGATAAATTCACAGTAAATTCTCAGTAAATTACTAAGTAAATTCCCAGTGAATTCTCAATAAATTCCAAATAAATTCTGAGTAAATTCTCGATAAATTCCTAGTAAATTCTTAGTAAATTACTCGGTAAATTTCCATTAAATTCTCAGAAAATTACTCAGTAAATTGCAAGTAAATTATCAGTAAATTACTCAGTAAATTCACATTAAATTACTCTGTAAATATTCAGTAAATTACTCAGTAAATTCCCATTAAATTCTATGAAAATTTCTCAGTAAATTGCAAATAAATTCTCCATAAATTCTCAGTCAATTCCAAGTAAATTCTCAGTAAATTTCCCGTAAATTCTATGTAAATTACTCAGTAAATTATCTGTAAATTCCCAGTAAATTACCCTTTAAATTCTCAGTAAAATCCCAGTAAATTCTCAGTAAATTCCTAAATAAATTCCAAATAAATTACTCAATAAATTCCAAGTAAATTCCAAGTAAATTCTCAGTATATTACTCAGTAAATTCCCAGTAAATTCTTAGTAAATTACTCAGCAAATTCCCAACAAATTACTCTGTAAATTCCTAGTAAATTCCCAGTAAATTCTCAGTAAATTACACTGTAAATTCCCAGTAAATTCTCTGTAAATTACTCTATAAATTCCATGTAAATTTTTAACAAATTCCCAGAAAATTACTTAGTAAATTCCTTGTAAATTCTCAGAAAATTACTTAGTAAATTCTCAGTAATTACTAAGTAAATTCCTAGTAAATTCTCTGTAAATTACTCAGTAAATTCCTAGCAAATTCTTATTAAATTATTTAGTAAATTCCCAGTAAATTCTTTGTAAATTACTCGATAAATTCCAAATAAATTCTCTGTAAATTCCTAGTAAATTACTCTGTAAATTCTAAGTAAATTATTCTGTAAATTCCAAGTAAATTTTCAGTAAATTACTTTGTAAATTCCCAATAAATTCTCATTAATTTTACTTAGTAAATTCCCAGTAAATTACTTAGTAAATTCCCAGTAAATTACTCAGTAAATTCCAAATAAATTCTCTATAAATTCCTAGTAAATTACTCTGTAAATTCCCAGTAAATTCTAAGTAAATTATTCTGTAAATTCTAAGTAAATTCTCAGTAAATTACTCTATAAATTCCTAATAAATTCTCATTAATTTTACTCAATAAATTCCCAGTGAATTTCCAGTTAATTCTCAAAAAATTACACAGTAAATTGCCAGAAAATTATCAGTAAATTACTCATTAAATTCCCAATAAATTCTTAGTAAATAAATCAGTAAATTCGCAGTAAATACTCAGTAAATTCTCAGAAAATTATTCAGTAAATTTTTAGTAAATTCCAAATAAATTCTCAGTAAATTACTCAGTTTATTCCCATTAAATCCTCATTAATTTTCTAGTAAATTACTCAGTAAATTCTCAGTTAGGCCATCGGGGGCAAAAATCGTTCTGACTTAGTTCTGAAAATTACTCAGTTAGGCCATTGGGGGCAAAAATCGTATAACAGTCACGAGAAGGCCCGAGGCACACCTCAAACACCTCAGGAGGAACCAATGTAAGTTATGGAAACTTACGAAACTGGCACGGGACTACCGATTTGAAAACTAAGTTAAAAAATGCACTTTTTTCACACTTAAGTTTGAAAATAGGCCATCGGGGGCCAAAATTATGTAGCAGTCATGAGAAGGCCCGATAAACACCTCAAACACCTCGAGAGGGACCAATGTAAGTTGTGGAAAGTTACCGAACTAGCACGGGACTCCCGATGTGAAAACTAACTTGAAAAAGGCACTTTTTTCAAACTTAAGTTTGAAAATAGGCCATCAGGGGCCAAAATTGTGTAACAATCACAAGAAGGCTGGGGCACACCTTAAACATCTCGGGAGAGACCAATGAAGGTTGTGGAAACATACGAAACTGTCACGGGACTCCCGGTTTGAAAACTAAGTCCAAAAAGCCATTTTTCTCACACTTAAACTTGAAAATAGGCCATCGGGAGCCAAAATCGTGTAACAGTCATGAGAAGGCCCCAGTAACACATCAAACACCTAAGGAAGAACCAATGTAAGTTATGGAAACTTACGGAACTAGCACGGGACTTCCGGTTTGAAAACTAAGTCAAAAAAGGCATTTTTTTCACACTTAAGCTTGAAAATAGGCCATCGGGAGCCAAAATCCTGTAACAGTCACGAGACGTCCCGGGGAACACCACAAACACCTCGGGAGGGACCAATGTAAGTTGTGGAAACTTACGGAACTAGCACGGGACTCCTGGTTTGAAAACTAAGTCCAAATGGGCATTTTTTTCCCACTTAAGCTTGAAAATAGGCCATCAGGGGCCAAAATCGTGCTACAGTCACGAGAAGGCCCAGGGACACATCAAACACCTCGGAATGGACCAATTTAAGTTGTGGAAACTTACTAAACTAGCACTGGACTCCCTGTTTGAAAACTATGTCAAAAAATTAACTTTTTTCACACTTAAGCTTGAAAATAGGCCATCGGGGGCCAAAATTGTGTAACAGTCACGAGAAGGCCAGGGCAACACCTCAAACACATTGAAAGGGACCTATCTAAGTCATGGAAACTTACAGAACTAGTATGGGAATCCCGGTTTGAAAACTAAATCGAAAAAGACACTTTTTTCACATCGCATTCGGGAGCCAAAATCGTGAAACAATTACGAAAAGACCAGGGAAACACCTCAAACACCTCGGGAGGGACTAATGTAAGTTGTGAAAACTTACGGAACTGGTACGGGACTACCGGTTTGAAAACTATGTCAAAAAATACACTTTTTTCACACTTAAGGTTGAAAATAGGCCATCGGTGGCCAAAATCGTGTAACAGTCACAAGGAGGACTGCATAACACCTTAAACACCTCAAGAGAGACCAATGTAAGTTTTGGAAACTTGCAGAACTAGCACGAGGCTCCCAGTTTGAAAACTAAGTCCAAAAGGGCACTTTTCTCACACTTAAGCTTGAAAATAGGCCATCGGGGGCCAAAATCATATAACAGTTACGAGATGGCCTCAGGAACACATCATACATCTCGGGAGAGACCAATATAAGTTGTGGAAATTTACGGAACTAGCACAAGACTTCCGGTTTGAAAAGAAACTTGAAAAAAGACACTTTTTTCACACTTAAGTGTTAAAATAGGCCATCGGGGGCCAAAATAGTGTAACAGTCACGAGAAGGCCTGTAGAACACCTTAAACACCTTGGGAGGGAGCATTGTAAGTTGTGAAAACTTATGGAACTCGCACGGGACTCCCGGTTTGAAAACTAAGTAAAAAAATGGACTTTTTCCAAACTTAAGGTTGAAAATAGGCCATCGGAGGTCAAAATCGTGTAACAGTCACGGGAAGTCACGGGGAACACCTCAAACACCTCAGGAGGGACCAATGTAAGTTTTGAAAACTTACAGAACTAGCACGGGACTCCCGATTTGAAAACTAAGTCCAAAAAGGCACTTTTCTCACACTTAAGCTTGAAAATAGGCCATCAGCGGCCAAAATCGTGTAACAGTCATGAGAAGGCCCGAGAACACATCAAACACCTCAGGAGGGACCAATGTAAGTTTTGGAAACTTACAGAATTATCACGGGACTTCCAGTTTGAATAGTAAGTCGAAAAAGACACTTTTTTCACACTTAACATTTAAAATAGGCCATCGGGGGCCAAAATCGTGTAATAGTCACGAGATGGCCCAGCGAAGTCCTCAAACACCTCGGGAGGGACCAATGTAAGTTGTGGAAACTTACGAAACTAGCACAAGACTTCCGGTTTGAAAACTAAGTCAAAAAAGGAACTTTTCTCACACTTAAGCTTGAAAATAGGCCATCGGGGGACAAAATTGTGTAACAGTCACGAGAAGGCCCAAGGAATATATCAAACACCTCGAGTGGGACCAATGTATATTGTGAAAACTTACGGAACTAGCACGGGACTTCCGGTTCCAAAACTAAGTTAAAAAATGCACTTTTTTCACACTTAAGGTTGAAAATAGGTCATCAGGGGCCAAAGTCGTGTAACTGTCACGAGAAGGCTTAGGGAACATCTCAGACACCTCAGGAGGGACCAATGTAAGTTGTGAAAACTTACGGAACTACCACGGGACTCCCGGTCTGAAAAGTAAGTCCAAAAAGCCACTTTTCTCACACTTAAGGTTGAAAATAGGCCATCGGGGGCCAAAATCGTGTAACAGTCACGAGAAGGCCCCAGGAACACATCAAACATCTCTGGAAGGACCAATATAAGTTGTTGAAACTTACGGAACTAGCACGGGACTTCTGGTTTGAAAACTATGTCGAAAAAGGCACTTTGTTCACACTTAAGCTTGAAAATAGGCCACTGGGGGCCAAAATCGTGTAACAGTCACGAGAAGTCTCGGGGAACACCTCAAACACCTCGGGAGGGACCAATGTAAGTTGTGAAAACTTACGGAACTAGCACGAGACTCCCGGTTTGAAGACTATTCCAACAAGGCACTTTTTTCACACTTAAGGTTGAAAATAGGCCATCGGGAGGCCAAAATCGTGTAACAGTCATAGGAAAGCCCCGGGAAGTAATCAAACACCTCGGGAGGGACCAATGTAAGTTGTGGAAACTTACTAAACTAGCACGAGACTCCTGGTTTGAAAACTAAGTCAAAAAATACATTTTTATCGCACTTAAGATTGAAAATAGGCCATCCTGGGCCAAAATTGTGTAACAGTCACGAGAAGGCGGGGGGAATACCTCAAACACCTCGAGAGGGACCAATGTAACTTGTGGAAACTTTCAAAACTAGCACAGAACTCCCGATTTGAAAATTAAGTCGAAAAAGACACTTTTTTCACACTTAAGCTTGAAAATAGGCCATTAGGGGCCGAAATCCTGTAACAGTCACGAGAAGGCCTAGGGAAGATTACGCCAAACTTCGTTGAAGGGCCAACAACATATGTCCACTATATTTTCCAGAACTTGAGCCATCAATGATGCCGATAAACTAAGTGGGGATGATCTAGCTGGTGAAGAAGGGGTACTCTAAACAGTTGATGCGACTTTTGTTCTTCTGTTTCGTGTGATCGGTGGCAAAAAAACTAACACTGGCTATCTTTAAACCAAATTTGTAGTCTTACAAAGTCTACCTACATGAGTCCACAGAACTTGGGTATATTTGACTGTTCTGAAACTATGGTGCCCAACTACCTTGCAAAAATAAAACAGAACCCCCATTCAAATTTCAGCAGCATGCCGGTTCAATTGATTACTACTAAATCACACTGAAAAAATGAACTCAAACCCCACAAACTGAAATGCCTGAACCAGTCATCTGAATCTGAGAATCCCTATACATTGCACATAACACATAGTAGGAAAGAGAACAAACACCCCTATGGGGGCTAGGGTTACCCTCTCCTAACTTTGAATTGATCTAAGGCTTCACTATTCAAACAAGCGATATCATAAATCCTAGAAATGGGAGAGCATCATGTCCTAATTTTGGAAGGTACTATAGCTCACTATATGCATAAGGTTGGCTGTCACGACCCCAACCCGCCCCTAGTAGGATGGTGCCGTGATGGCCAGTAATCCGTAATTACTGAAGGCCATCTTATCGAAAATTCAAAGACAATCAGAGTATGATGTACGGGGCTTACAAATGCGGAAGCAATAAATCAAATACAAATGGTCCATAAGAGCTAGTGCGTAGATCAAATGAGACAACATATACCATATGGTTTACATTCAGTCCAAAATAACAAAATACAATTTACAACTTGATCAAAAGGCTTCTCAGCCGACAAGAATAAAATACGGCAACTACAAGCGAAGAAGCATGATTTTCAAGTGCTGCCGACGTAAATACAAAATGCCGACATGATTACAAAATAGCCGATGTGAGCACAAAACTGCCGACGTAAAACAGGTTAAGCCGACATATCAAGAGTCCAAAACAAGCTTTGCAAAATAGACTAGGCGTCGCCGCCGTCCTGCTCATCACCTACATATATAGAGAGAGGGTGAGTTTGACAACTCAGTGAATGGTACGAATAATAAAGGTTTTTGCATGAATAGCCGAGGTCCTTCAAAGCGAAACAAAACTTTACCAAATCAAGGGATGAACCATATTCATCTATCAAGTCTTACCATATTTCAAGAGATGCTTACCAACATCGGCATAACACAAATCAAAGCTATCAAATCAAGTGATGAACCGTATTCATCTAACAAGTCTTACCATATTTCAAGGGATGCTTACCAGCATCGGCATAACACAGATCAAAGCTATCAAATCAAGTGATGAACCGTATTCATCTAACAAGTCTTACCATATTTCAAGGGATGCTTACCAGCATCGGCATAACACAGATCAAAGCTATCAAATCAAGTGATGAACCGTATTCATCTAACAAGTCTTACCATATTTCAAGGGATGCTTACCAGCATCGGCATAACACAGATCAAAGCTATCAAATCAAGTGATGAACCGTATTCATCTAACAAGTCTTACCATATTTCAAGGGATGCTTACCAGCATCGGCATAACACGATCTTACAAAACTTGCAACTTTGTGTGACTTAGGCCCGTAGCCCTCTTTCACCTTATTGTGTGACTTGGGCCCGTAGCCCTTTTTCACCTTATTGTGTGACTTAGGCCCGTAGCCCTTTTTCACCTTATTGTGTGACTTAGGCCCGTAGCCCTTTTTCACCTTATTGTGTGACTTAGGCCCGTAGCCCTTTTTCACCTTATTGTGTGACTTAGGCCCGTAGCCCTTTTTCACCTTATTGTGTGACTTAGGCCCGTAGCCCTTTTTCACGAGGTGATGCTGCGAAAGTTTAGAGTCCTCCAGCACAAGGGACTTTCTTACTTGGTACTGCAAAAGTTTATAGTCCTCCAGTACAAGGGACTTTTACACTTAACATCGAAGCAAGGCTTATAACTAATACATCGAAATAGGCTACTCGTTCATGCTTTTCAAAGACTTTCTTCAAAACAAAGCAAGACAAGATTTATCAAAACATTATAACATAGCTTTATTAAAAGCACCACTCACCTCGGTGTTCAGGTGTAGGCTCAAAGCAAAGATCAAGGTCCTGGCAATCACAAGGCAAACCACATTCTCAAAATAAGCTTCGTATGCACATAATGATCTCGGCACTCTCACCGAATCCAAGTCAAAAGTAAAGCAAGCATGACAAGGGTCAAACGCTGTTTTCCACCTCATGGAAACACACTGGGTACTACCCAGGTCTAGCCGAGGTCCCACACCTCCTTGCCGAGGTGTGAACCTGATGGCCACACACAAAACGAAATCGGGAAAAACCTGGGTTTCCCTTTGAGGAACGCAAAGGACAAAATAATCAAGAACATCAAGAACATGCATGCTGGAGTTCATAACTAGTACATTCAAAATCTGAGATCCCATGCAAAGAGCTCAAAACATGGACCTGGGCATTCGTACAAGGAAAACATGCAAGAACAAACACAAAAACATGGTTCTTGTTCCAAACTTTCGGATCAAAACGAGACTTTACTCAAGAACACATGAGCATAAATTTTCTCTTTCAAAACCGACTTCAAATCGTTGCATGGCATGCAAAACAAACACAATCATGCAATGCAACTTGATAACCAATAAGAGCAATCAAAGTAGAGCAAGAATCTAACCTCAAAACTCAGATCCAACGGTTGGATCGCCAAAGATCAAGATCGAAAATCAACTTCTCACTCTAAGACTCCTTCTCTCTTCTTTGAGAGCTTCTCTCTCTAGAGACAAGGATTTGAGACAAAATGATTTGTCTCCAAGCCTGCCGGCTGTCTATACACACAGCTCGGACACGTGGCTCAACCGGGTTGGCTCAGCTCAAAAGGTGACTGATTGATAAGACAAGTCACTGACAAAGCGTACACGACAAGCTGAGGCAAAGTGCCTCGGCGATCAAAGACATCGGCTAAAGACAAGGCCTCGGCAAAGCGTAACAAGGACATCGGCTAGGGAGGACGACACTTACTAAGTCGTGCCACACCTGACCTGGAACAAGACACCAGGTGCAAAGACATCTCGGCCTGGAAGGTACACTTCTCGGCCTTGGTTCTGAACATCTCGGCAATCATGCTGGAGTGAAGATGGAGGTCAACAGATGGCTCCAGAATAGCTTCTAAGTGCAAAGGTTCAAAAGTGGACTACACTGAGCTGACCTCGGCCACACACACCAAGCACGGAACAAGATCAAGCAAGCACACATAACAAAGCAAGCCGAAACAAGATTAATAAGATTGTAACATATCAAGGCAAGGTCTCACATGAATGTATGCAAGTATAGCTAAGTCAAGAATGAGGGTTGTTACATCCTACCCCCCTTAAAGAAGTTTGGTCCCCAAACTTAAGTTACCTTGTTCCAAGAATAGTTCTGGGTGTCGAATTCTCATTTCCTCTTCCATTTCCCAGGTGGCATCCTTGCCGTAATGCTCTTTCCATTCAACCTTTACCATTGCTATCGATTTGTTCCTCAATTGCCTAACTTGTCTGTCGATAATACCCATTGGCCTCTCTTCGTAGCCCATATTCTCATTGACTTCAACCCCAGAGTAATCAATCACATGCAATGGATCCCTGACATACTTTCTTAACATCGAAACATGAAACACATTATGGACTTGGCTTAATTCAGGCGGTAAAGCAAGTCTGTAGGCAACAGTGTTAACCTTGTCAAGAATTTCAAATGGCCCAATATAACGAGGTGCTAACTTACCTCTCTTCCCAAATCTGGAAACTCCTTTCATTGGTGAAACCTTCAGGAATACATGATCCCCAACTTCGAATTCTAACTCATTCCTTCTCTGGTCGGCGTAGCTCTTCTGCCGGCTTTGGGCAGTTTTAATCCTCTGCTGGATAAGTTTAATCTTCTCTGTTGTTACTTGAATCAATTCGGGACCAAGCAGAGCTTTGTCTCCCACTTCGGTCCAACATATCGGCGACCTGCATTTCCTCCCATACAAAGCCTCATACGGCGCCATGCCAATGCTAGCCTGATAACTGTTGTTGTAAGCGAATTCAACTAAGGGTAAATGCATTCCCCAACTTCCCTGAAAGTCCAATACACAAAGTCGAAGCATGTCTTCAAGTGTCTGAATTGTTCTCTCTGTTTGCCCATCCGTTTGGGGATGAAAAGCTGTACTAAATCTTAACTCGGCTCCGAAAGCTCTTTGTAGACTCTGCCAAAATCTTGAAACGAACTTCGGATCTCTGTCTGATACAATTGACATCGGCACTCCATGAAGTCTAACAATCTCGCTCACATATAACAAGGCAAGCTGGTCGGCGCTGAAGGTAGTCTTGACTGGCAAGAAGTGTGCTGACTTAGTTAATCTATCAATAACAACCCAAATCGAATCCATACCTTTCTGTGTCTTCGGCAAACCAACCACAAAATCCATGGAGATGTGTTCCCATTTCCACTCAGGTATCGGCAAAGGTCGTAGAAGTCCCGCTGGTCTTTGGTGTTCTGCTTTCACTTGCTGGCAATGCAGACATTGGGACACGAATTCGGCGATCTCTCTCTTCATGTTCAGCCACCAATAGGTATTTTTCATATCTTGGTACATCTTGGTGTTCCCTGGATGAACAGCAAACTTGGAATTATGAGCTTCCAACAAAATTTTCCTTTTTAGCTCTGGAACATCGGCCACACACAACCTTCCTTCAAACTTGAGTATTTGGTTCTCAAAAGTGTACCCTGATCTCGGCTTTGTGACAATCTCCTCGGCTATCTTTCTGAAGAATTCATCCTCCATTTGTCTTGTCCTTACTTCATCCACAATAGTCGGCTCCACTGCTATCACAGTCAAACATGCTAAACTTCCAACTGACTTCCTACTCAGAGCGTCGGCTACGCTATTAGCCTTCCCTGGGTGGTATTGAATCTGCATATCATAGTCCTTCAGTAACTCAAGCCATCTTCTTTGCCTCAAATTTAATTCCTTCTGAGTGAATAGGTACTTCAAGCTCTTGTGATCTGTAAAAACTTGACAAGAAGCTCCATACAAGTAATGACGCCAAATTTTTAAAGCAAAAACAACAGCTGCTAACTCCAAATCGTGTGTAGGATAGTTCTTTTCGTGTGGCTTCAACTGACGAGATGCATATGCTATAACTTTACCCTTTTGCATTAATACACAACCCAAGCCCTTATGAGATGCATCACTGTAGATATGAAACTCTTCATTACCTGATGGAAGTACAAGCACTGGTGCTGTAACTAACCTTGTCTTCAGTTCTTGGAAAGCTGACTCCCGATCTTCGGTCCATTCATACGGCGCTCCCTTCTTAGTCAATTGCGTCAATGGAACTGCGATCCTTGAAAAATCTTTCACAAATTTCCTGTAGTAACCTGCCAAACCCAGAAAACTGCGAACCTCGGACACACTAGTCGGCCTCGGCCAATTCACTACGGCTTCCACCTTGTAAGGATCAACCGAGATACCCTCTTCATTAATCACATGACCCAGAAATGAGATAGTAGAAAGCCAAAACTCACACTTGCTAAATTTAGCATACAATTTCCGATCTCTCAAAATCTGCAAAGCAAGTCTCAAATGATTCTCATGTTCAGCTTTACTCTTGGAATAGATTAATATATCATCAATGAAGACGAGTACAAACTCATCTAAGTATGGCTTGAAGACTCTGTTCATTAAGTCCATGAATGCAGCAGGGGCATTGGTCACTCCAAAAGGCATCACTAAAAACTCATAGTGGCCATACCTCGTCCGAAAAGCAGTCTTCTCGACATCCTTGGCCTTAACTTTAAGCTGGTGGTAGCCCGACCTAAGGTCTATCTTCGAAAAGACTTGTGCTCCTTGCAACTGATCAAGTAAATCATCAATCCTAGGTAATGGGTACTTGTTCTTGATGGTGACCTTATTAAGCTCTCTGTAATCAACACAAAGACGGAGGGTGCCATCCTTCTTCTTAACAAATAAAACGGGTGCTCCCCATGGTGAAGTGCTCGGCCTAATAAATCCCTTATCCAACAAGTCCTGTAATTGCAGTTTCAATTCCCTAAGTTCAGCTGGGGCCATCCTATACGGTGTTTTGGAGATCGGCTGTGTTCCCGAGATGACATCGACAGTAAACTCTATTCCTCTATCAATTAGGTGGCCAGGCAGCTCGTTTGGAAAAACGTCGGGAAATTCATTAACGACTGGAATGTCGGCCAAATTAATACTCCCGTCCTGATTACTCAGTATACTACACAGATAACCCTTACACCCTTTTTGGATCAACTTATAGGCCTTCATAGATGAGATCAAGTAAGGCGGGGGTACTACTCCTTTACCCTGAAAAATAACCTCGGCTAGGTTTGGGGGTCTCAGTGTGACACTCTTCGAAACACAATCTATGGATGCGCGATTCACTACCAACCAATCCATTCCCAGTATAACATCAAAATAAGCTATGTCCAATGGCATTAAGTCAACTAACAGTTCAACATTCTCAACCACAATAATACATGCTCTATAGATGGATGCAGCAATCATAGGTTTCCCAGATGGGGTAGACACAGATAATGTATAACCAAGAGGTTCTAGTTTCCCATTAATCTTCTCGGCAAATATAGCAGATACAAACGAATGTGTAGAACCCGAATCAATCAATACATAAGCATCTTGAGAGCAAATAGGGAGTATACCTGACACCACTGCCTCAGCATTCTGAGTGTCTCCTGGTACTAGCGCAAACACTCTGCCCTGCCTCATCTGAGCTTTCCCAGTATTACCCTTCTGAACGGTACCCGAGGTGCTTTCACCCTTCTTACTGTTATCAGTCTTTGTCTTAGGGCAATCTTTCGCATAATGACCCATCTCTCCACACTCATAGCAGGCTCCAGACGTCCGACGACAAACCTCGAAATGTTGCTTCCCACAATCAGAACACGTCGGCCTAGTATTACCTTCCTGCTTCGGATAACTAGTACTGCCCTTGTTCGTCTTCTTCCTAGCGTCCAACGGTGCTCGGCGACTGTCATAGTTCTGCCTCTTTCGCTGATTCTCTCCCGTGCCCTGGTACCTGTTCAAGTTAGCTTCGGCCAGAATGGCCTTGTCCAATACTTGGGCGTAGGTCGGCAGATCGTGCAAGTTAACTCGGTCTTGAATGGGTCCGCGAAGCCCGCTCTCGAATTTTCTTGCCTTCATGTATTCATCATTGGCCATGTGGGGTACAAACCTTACCAATTCAGTAAAAGTGCGGTCATATTCTGCCACTGTCCGGTTACCCTGCGTCAAGGTCTGGAATTCGGTAGCCTTGCGGTTTCGGACACTAAGGGGAAAATGCTTGTTGTAGAACAGCTCCAAAAATCTGGTCCAGGTTAAGTCTGGATTGCTTCCTCGAACCATCACCCACCATCTGCGAGCATCGTCATCTAGTGTGAACGTTGCCAATGTTACCTTTTGAGTGTCGGTGCTGGGGAAAATCTCGAACAACTTTTCCATTTCCAAAACCCATGCCTCGGCCTTCATCGGCTCTATACCTCCAGAGAATCTCGGCGGTTTCATTTTCTTGAATTCCCTGATCAAAGCTATTGTGCCATCCCCATATAAGGCTGGTTGTTGTGGAACTAGTGGCACTGGAGGAGGTGGGGGCGGAACTACATTTCGGCCGTTCGTCTGCTCGGCCTGAGTCGAAGTGGCACTAGCAAACTGCTGTCTTGTTTGCCTCAATTCACGGGCCAGACCTTCAACCAGTCTTTCCAATCTGTCCATCCGGTCTTCGGACTGATCTCGGCCCAGCGGAGGTCTACCTCTCCTCATGATGCTAGATGTAGGCAAAGTGTGACTTTTAAACAAACAATTAAATAACCACATAGGCAAGTAGCAAGTAGACACGTCAAGACAATGCACACCTTGTTCAAATAGCAAACACAATGATGCAGTCCTAGCATCTTTCTAAAGGGAATCCTACGCTCTTTAGGACTCAAAGTGTGTGAATAACGTATACTAAGGAACTTGTGCTCTGATACCATTCTGTCACGACCCCAACCCGCCCCTAGTAGGATGGTGCCGTGATGGCCAGTAATCCGTAATTACCGAAGGCCATCTTATCGAAAATTCAAAGACAATCAGAGTATGATGTACGGGGCTTACAAATGCGGAAGCAATAAATCAAATACAAATGGTCCATAAGAGCTAGTGCGTAGATCAAATGAGACAACATATACCATATGGTTTACATTCAGTCCAAAATAACAAAATACAATTTACAACTTGATCAAAAGGCTTCTCAGCCGACAAGAATAAAATACGGCAACTACAAGCGAAGAAGCATGATTTTCAAGTGCTGCCGACGTAAATACAAAATGCCGACATGATTACAAAATAGCCGATGTGAGCACAAAACTGCCGACGTAAAACAGGTTAAGCCGACATATCAAGAGTCCAAAACAAGCTTTGCAAAATAGACTAGGCGTCGCCGCCGTCCTGCTCATCACCTACATATATATAGAGAGGGTGAGTTTGACAACTTAGTGAATGGTACGAATAATAAAGGTTTTTGCATGAATAGCCGAGGTCCTTCAAAGCGAAACAAAACTTTACCAAATCAAGGGATGAACCATATTCATCTATCAAGTCTTACCATATTTCAAGAGATGCTTACCAACATCGGCATAACACAAATCAAAGCTATCAAATCAAGTGATGAACCGTATTCATCTAACAAGTCTTACCATATTTCAAGGGATGCTTACCAGCATCGGCATAACACAGATCAAAGCTATCAAATCAAGTGATGAACCGTATTCATCTAACAAGTCTTACCATATTTCAAGGGATGCTTACCAGCATCGGCATAACACGATCTTACAAAACTTGCAACTTTGTGTGACTTAGGCCCGTAGCCCTCTTTCACCTTATTGTGTGACTTGGGCCCGTAGCCCTTTTTCACCTTATTGTGTGACTTAGGCCCGTAGCCCTTTTTCACCTTATTGTGTGACTTAGGCCTGTAGCCCTTTTTCACCTTATTGTGTGACTTAGGCCCGTAGCCCTTTTTCACCTTATTGTGTGACTTAGGCCCGTAGCCCTTTTTCACCTTATTGTGTGACTTAGGCCCGTAGCCCTTTTTCACGAGGTGATGCTGCGAAAGTTTAGAGTCCTCCAGCACAAGGGACTTTCTTACTTGGTACTGCAAAAGTTTATAGTCCTCCAGTACAAGGGACTTTTACACTTAACATCGAAGCAAGGCTTATAACTAATACATCGAAATAGGCTACTCGTTCATGCTTTTCAAAGACTTTCTTCAAAACAAAGCAAGACAAGATTTATCAAAACATTATAACATAGCTTTATTAAAAGCACCACTCACCTCGGTGTTCAGGTGTAGGCTCAAAGCAAAGATCAAGGTCCTGGCAATCACAAGGCAAACCACATTCTCAAAATAAGCTTCGTATGCACATAATGATCTCGGCACTCTCACCGAATCCAAGTCAAAAGTAAAGCAAGCATGACAAGGGTCAAACGCTGTTTTCCACCTCATGGAAACACACTGGGTACTACCCAGGTCTAGCCGAGGTCCCACACCTCCTTGCCGAGGTGTGAACCTGATGGCCACACACAAAACGAAATCGGGAAAAACCTGGGTTTCCCTTTGAGGAACGCAAAGGACAAAATAATCAAGAACATCAAGAACATGCATGCTGGAGTTCATAACTAGTACATTCAAAATCTGAGATCCCATGCAAAGAGCTCAAAACATGGACCTGGGCATTCGTACAAGGAAAACATGCAAGAACAAACACAAAAACATGGTTCTTGTTCCAAACTTTCGGATCAAAACGAGACTTTACTCAAGAACACATGAGCATAAATTTTCTCTTTCAAAACCGACTTCAAATCGTTGCATGGCATGCAAAACAAACACAATCATGCAATGCAACTTGATAACCAATAAGAGCAATCAAAGTAGAGCAAGAATCTAACCTCAAAACTCAGATCCAACGGTTGGATCGCCAAAGATCAAGATCGAAAATCAACTTCTCACTCTAAGACTCCTTCTCTCTTCTTTGAGAGCTTCTCTCTCTAGAGACAAGGATTTGAGACAAAATGATTTGTCTCCAAGCCTGCCGGCTGTCTATACACACAGCTCGGACACGTGGCTCAACCGGGTTGGCTCAGCTCAAAAGGTGACTGATTGATAAGACAAGTCACTGACAAAGCGTACACGACAAGCTGAGGCAAAGCGCCTCGGCGATCAAAGACATCGGCTAAAGACAAGGCCTCGGCAAAGCGTAACAAGGACATCGGCTAGGGAGGACGACACTTACTAAGTCGTGCCACACCTGACCTGGAACAAGACACCAGGTGCAAAGACATCTCGGCCTGGAAGGTACACTTCTCGGCCTTGGTTCTGAACATCTCGGCAATCATACCGGAGTGAAGATGGAGGTCAACAGATGGCTCCAGAATAGCTTCTAAGTGCAAAGGTTCAAAAGTGGACTACACTGAGCTGACCTCGGCCACACACACCAAGCACGGAACAAGATCAAGCAAGCACACATAACAAAGCAAGCCGAAACAAGATTAATAAGATTGTAACATATCAAGGCAAGGTCTCACATGAATGTATGCAAGTATAGCTAAGTCAAGAATGAGGGTTGTTACATTGGCTCTACTCTAGGGGTTAATGTCAAGGTGACGCTACGAAAGAGTCCTTTGGGTAATAACCAATAAAGATCCCAGGAAATCAGAAGAGTCAATATAGCCTCTCATCAAAGTCTGAGAACCTTAAATAGCAGAACTACCTTTTTGACAAATCTCAAAAAGTTATAACACAAGGGCTCTAAAGTAACGTAGAGATAGGTATAGTGTCACGAAAAGTTTGCCTGCACTCCTACCAAAATCTAGGCAACACAGGAACTTTAAGTTCACCATTGCATGCAATGCAATGAATATATAATTGAAAATAAAATTCATATCATAGAGGTCGAGTCAAGGTTTCTTAATATCCCCAACGAAGTCACCAAAAACTGTCACATACCCGAGGGGTACCCATGGGCGTTAAACAGTTCGGGCCCTCTATTTATTTGATCTAGTCTCAGGAGTGCAATGTGAAACATAGATGAAAGTCCAGATTTGACAACTTTTATAGAAAATCCATTTTATTGCAAAACCATTGCCAGAAATGGACTGCATCACCAGATCTTAGAGTCATTTTGGGAAATTTAGAAAACCAGTGACTTGTGCCAAGGTCATTGTTCCTCGTAACCAAAGATGCTTTGCTCAGAACCTTAGGTATGAGAGAGGAAGGTTATTAATTGAGCACCTCCGTTCACCCGATTAAAGATCGGCCTCTACTAAACGATGATATGAGTTTTATTAACTTTATATGTTTATATTCTGATTATTAAATAAATCTTAAAAGTTACTATGTGAAGCAAACAAGTATAGACTATGCCATTCATTTTGGAACAACGTGATTTCATATGTTTTGAAGGAGTTTTGAAGATGTACAACTAAAAGAAATTGAGTTTACAATCATGAAAATCAACATCATTCCAAATTAAGCGACATAACCTCATCCATCAGCATTCATACAATTATATCAAGTAAGCAAGTAGCTATATGGTAAGATACTTAAACATAGTAAACAAAACACACACAAACGGGATGCTAAAGCATGAAAAACTTACATATTTACCGACGTCCCGCAAACAGCTACAAAACAATTAGAAAACTATGCATGATCTTATATATACAATTTTAATGCAATTCACTCATGAAATGCAACTAAAGATTTGACTTCTAAGATATGACATGTGAATCATCTCAAGAATATGAAGTAGCGCACATAATTACATAGGAATTGATTAAAACCATAAATGCAAACTTAGCTGAATTAAGGTGCATGAAATATGGATGCAAAGCATGGACATGATTAAAAAAAAAAATGATGCTTATGCACAAATAAGGAAAGCAAGTAAAAGAATAGGATAAAAAGAAACGAGGTGGAGAATTATTACAACACTTGAAAGAATAATTACAAACCAAATTAGAGAGGGAGGAGGAAAATATTACAACAAAATAAAAACCTCACAAAACACTCAAATAAAAAAAAAACAAAATAGAAGTTTCATGCGTCTTGGAAACCACCGAAAATTGGTCAACATCGGAAGATTACGCCATTTTATCAAAAAAAAGTTAACCGTCTGGCCTAGGCTTAGCAAAACCTGTCTTGTTGCAACACCGAGAAAAGAACAAACAAGAAATATGTAGGCGACTCAACTAACCACTTCCGGTTAACTTACAACAAAACTAATATACAACTTAAAATAGGAAAATGACTATAAGATTAAAAGTGCAAGAAAATGAAAGAATTGAAAACTAACCGCTTCCAGTTAGATTACAACAAAACAATATGAAACAAGAGCAATAAAACAAATATGAGCTAAACTAACTATTTGGATTACAACAAAACACTATGAAATAAAAAGTGAGAAAATAAATATGAGCTAAACTAACCACTTGGATTACAACAAAACGCTTTAAAATATGAAGTAAGAAAATAAATATGAACTAAACTAACCACTTCCAATTAGATTATAACAAAATACTATGAAATCGAAAGTAAGAAAATAATTATGAAATAGAAAATATAAGAAAATGAAATACTTGAAATTCACATTCCAGAGAAAGATTGAACTTCTCGATTTCCAAACTTCATCTTGATCACCCTCAATGTTGTGAATTTTGATCTCAATCCTCAATTCAAGAGCTTGGAATTTGAGCTTAGAATAGTGTTTTGGACAAGTGTATGATCACTGTTTAATCTTCTTCAACTTAGCAAGACTACTCTCACTTTGGTCAAAGTTTTAGGACTTGGTTCTTGAGTGGTGTTTGCAAGGAAATATGAGATGTATAGAGGCTTTATAACTTCATTAATTTGGAAAGACAACTCTCTTGCTTTCAAGGATTTTTTTTTTTTTTCTCTCAAATTCTAACTCAAATTTAGTATTCTCTCTACACTTCTCTTCTAATTCATTTCCTCAAACTCAAGACTATAGCTCTCATTATATAGGCAATGCTAGTGGAGCAATGGTGGAAGACAAAGTGGATCATTTAGAGAAGATAAGGGAGCTAATAGGGCACTAAAATGGAGCATTATCCTCGTTGGCTCAAGCACTAGTCAATGGAGGATGAGTAAGCATGCATTTGGTGCAAAAATATGTAAGAAATAACATCACAAAGTGCCCCACACAGTAAAAAAACTCGCCCAATGTGAATAGGTCGCGACCGTAGTAAGGCAAGTTGCACCCGCGATCACATTGGTCGTGCCCGAGATGGTGCTACCGGTTGACCGGCTAGGGTGGATTTTGTCCCTTTTTGCTCCGGTTCGGTCTTGTTTCGCTCCGGTTTGGTCCCATTTATTATTTATATTAACTTAAGTCATACAAATTATTTTAATTCTATAAATTTTTATATATGTTAGATTATTAATTTAAATTTTTATTAAATATGTGAAATATTAGTTGCATTTTAAAATTTTAAATATATTTTTAGAACAATATCAATTTTATAAAAATAGAATTTGTATATTAAATATTAAATATATTTTAATAAAATAAAATAAATTTAAAAATATAAAGATAAATGTTTTTTATTAAAAGAATGAGGTGAGTGTATGTGTGCTGGGATAGAACTAGGAGAAGATTATGAGGGGTCATGACCCTTCTGTCTCTGTGAAAATTTTATTTTCCGTAGTACTTCTAAATATATATATATATATATGTATTATTTTATAAATAAAATAGCATCTTAGTATAAAAGATATATACTTCATTCTTTTCTCATCTTTTATTCTCTGTTATTTTTCTAGAAAAAAATTTATTCATTCTATTAGAGATTGTTTATATGATATTTAAATTTTTTTTATGTGTATATAATTTATACATCATATTATACATATATGTGTATTTGTCTATACGGTAAAAAAATATTATTTATCATTTAACCCCTGTAGTAATAAAATTCTAATTTCATCTCTGTATGAGAGAGAGAGAGAGAGAGAGAGAGAGAGAGAGAGAGAGAGAGAGAGAGAGAATGTGCAAGGCATATTAGTGAGTGTAAGAGTTAAGGGTAAAATCCGTTTAGTTTAATTTTATAATTATGATTTAAGTGTGAAATTGTGATTTAAAGTGTGGAGTTGTGAGTTCAATTTTAAAAAAATAAAAATTTATTTGGTTATGAGTTTTGAAAATATTTTTGAGTTTTTGAATTTTGAAAAGAATTTTGAGTTTTGAAAAGAGTTTTAAGTTGTATTTTGTGTTTTAAGTTTTTGAATTTTGAGTTGTATTTTGAAATTTTTCAAATTTATTTCTTTTAAATATTTAAAAACGTTTAAGAAAAATTTATTTTTTATTTTAAATATTTTATTTCATTTTTGTAAATTTTTTAAATTCAAAACACAACTCCACACTCAAATCATAAGCAAACACATAACTCCAAACTCAATTCAAAAACTATTTTTAAAACTCATAACCAAACACATAACTCAAAACTCAAAACTCAATTCAAAACATTTTTAATCAAAATATTTTTTTTATTATTTTATTTTATTGAAAAATATTTTTTGTTATTTTTTTAAGTATTGGTCAAATAATTTGTTATGGTTTAGATATATATGGCCATCCAAATTTTTTTGAAATTAAAAAAAAATTAAATATTTTAAAAAATAAAATCATGATTTTAAAACATAAAATAAAAAAATATTTTTAAAATTTTTTCTTTAAATAAAATTTTAAAAAGAGTTTGGTTATGAGTTTTAAAAAGAATTTTAAATTAAATTTTGAGTTGTGTGTTTGATTGCACATTTAGAAAAGATTTTTGAATTTTTTTTATTTGAATTACAATTCAAAAGAGTTTGGTTATTAGAATTTTTATTAGAATTTTGAGGGGTGTGTTTGGTTACTAGCCAACAATGGCTATATTCACCACTGCCCCCACCCAACAGTACATTTCTCTCACAAAATTGCAACGGAGACAAATGTTCCTCTTACATCTTTTTATCCTCCTCTCTCCTCATTGCGATTAAGCTCACATCCCGAACCCACTATCGCTCTCTGAAAAGTTTTGGTTAGAGTTTCTCTCTCTCTCTCTCTCTCTCTCTCTCTCTCTAGAATGGACAGTGGGAGTCCACCAGCAACAGCGAAGGCTTCATCAGATGAACTGCTAAGGAAATTTGCGGAAGTGGGTTCGGGATCCACCGCGAAGAAAGAGCTTTCGCAGTTGGCAAAACGACGCCACCACCACCGGAAAAAAATCACCAGAGAAAATGACTTTAATGATGATGAGCAGTACCGTGAGAACCCCTCCTCCTCCTCCTCCTCCTTAAGTTGCCGGGCCAGTTTGGTTGAGAGGAAATCGCTTCTTCCTGCTGTGGCGGCATCCACCCGACCCGGATGTCGTCTGCGCTGATTCGGCGGCTGGGGATTGGGAGGTCACAGCTCAGGTCCAGGGATTTCAAGAACATGTCCATTTTCGCCATAATTGACAAGGTTAGTAATTTTACATACATAATATGTGCTACATATTTACATATATACATATTAATTGTGCCAAATTTAGTTGTTTGAATTCTCAACTTATATCTGTAGAATTTGATTCTCTTTGTGTTATATATTCATTTTTGTGTTCAATTTGGCTTCTAAATTAGACTATTCCAAGGATGAGAATGTTCGAGATGGGTTAGTCAGAGGAATGTGCATTCTTAAGTTTTTGCCTTGGAAATTGAATACACGTCCCGAGAGTGCCCTCATTTTCCCTTCCTCCCTTTTCAGGCTCAATGATTTTCCTATCTCCTCTAACTTTGCCGAGTCAGAGAATTGGGTGTCATTTTTTTCGAACTCTTCGGTCGCACTGTCCTGCCCCTGTTCTTGCTCTGTTTTGTCTCTGATGCACTTTTCATCTGTACCGGAAAAGGTTCAACATAAGAAGATATATTCCAAGGATGCATAAAAAAAATGATGTACTTTGAATACTACCAAATTTTTTATTCTTCTGATAAAAATAATATATTAACTTCCATCTAAAGAAGATTGATTCTGATGCCATTGTTATTGTTGTTTTGCAAGGTATTAGTATAACTTACTTTCCTATGGCAATTACATCAAATTTGAAACTTATCGCATAAATAGATGCATGTGTGTATGTGTGACAACATAATGTGATTGATCAAAATAATAATTAAAAAAAAAAACCCACAAATTAATTAATTTGAAGTTCATTTTATTTTAATATTTGAAACGCGGGAAATGGGCTATACAGCAGGAAATGGTGCCTGAAATGGAGTCATCCTCCTTTGAGTCCAAGGAGGAAGAGACTTTCCCATGCTGTTTCTTCAGCGCACTTTTAACCTCCATGAGAATCTCCATTTGTTTTTTCAATGACTCTCCTCTCTCGAGGAACTCTCTCTCTTTTGTCTGGTAAAATTGGTTCACTTTGTTGAGCTGGAGGTCCAAACACGAGAAAATTTGGTTCACTTTGACAGGGATTCAAAGGTCTTCCTGGAGATGCATTACAATCGGCACAAGTTCTTGATAAATGATATTGCTTAGACCAAGCTATTTCACACTCTGGAAATTTTTATCTGACCTAGGGTGTTGGGAAGGAAAGTTTGGCCCTTGTGCACTACTAGTGTCTAACTTATATTTACTTATTCTTGTATATGTATTTTATCACCACAGCAAAATAATTGTTGAATTTTGTGTCATACAAATTAAGTTTTGCCCTCAAAGTTGTCTTTTATGGAGCTGTGTGATTTAAATTGGTCATCCAATTTTCCCATTATGATTTATAAAATCCAGTAAACATTTTGTTGTGGAAATTTTTATCTAACTTGGGGTGTGGTGGAAGGAAAGCTTGGTCCTTGTGTGCTTCTAGAATCTAACTTATATTTACTATTCTTGTGTATGTATTTTTATCACCACAACGAAATAATTGTTGTATTTTGTGTCATATAAATTAAATTTTGCCCTCAAAGTTGTCTTTTATGGAGCGATGTGTGACTTAATTTGATTATCCATTTTTCCCATTCTGATTTATAAAATCTAATAAACATTTTGTTGTTGGTAAGCAATATTGATCTTGTGACAACCCTGTTAATCATTGGTTTTGAATGTTATTTAAGTGCTTTGTGTGAATTTGAATGCTTATTATGTGTTTAATATGATTTTTAGGTTCATATCTGTTAACTGTAGGAATATCTGTTGTGATTTCGGTTATAATCTGAAATTGAAGGCCTTAATGACGTCAGAAGTTTGATTAAAATTTGATTCAGATTAAATCAATTAAATTAAGCCTTGATTAATTAGTCTTAAGCTCTATTTAACTAACTTGATCCCTAATTAAGGCCCTAAGCTAATCTATGAGAAATGTTAATTAATCTCATTTAGACACAAAAATCTGTCGACAATTAAGTTTAGAGAGAGAGGAAACTCAATTTTAGAGAGAAGAGCTTGGAAGCTTGGAATTTTGCTTGAGAATTGAAGAATTGAGGAAGACAACTTAAGAAATTGCTAGAATTAGCGTTCTTGAAGACTTTAGGTATGTGTTTAATTCCGAATTCATGAACTGAAGTCGAAAAAGTTACTTTTTTCACACTTAAGCTTTAAAATAGTCCATCGGGGCCAAAATCGTGTAACAGTCACGAGAAGTCCTGGGGAACACCTCAAACACCTCGGGAGGGACCAATGTAAGTTGTGGAAACTTACGGAACTAGCTCGGGACTCCCGGTTTGAAAACTATGTCAAAAAATGCACTTTTCAATCACTTAAGCTTGAAAATAGGCCATTGGAGGCCAAAATCGTGTAACAGTCACGAGAAGGACCGGGGAACACCTCCAACACCTTAGGAGGGACTAACGTAAGCTGTGGAAACTTACGGAACTAGTACAAGACTCCTGATTTGAAAACTAAGTCAAAAAATTCACTTTTTCACATTTATGCTTAAGAATAGGCCATCGAGGGCCAAAATTGTGTAACAATCATGAGAAGGCTAGGGGAACACCACCAACACCTCGAGAGGGACCAACAGAAGTTTTGAAAACTTACGGAACTAGCACGGGACTTCCGGTTTGAAAACTAAGTCGAAAAAGTCACTTTTTTCACATTTAAGTTTGAAAATAGGCCATCGGGGGCTAAAATCATGCAACAGTCACGAGAAGGATCGGGGAACACCTCAAACACCTCGGGAGGGACCAATGTAAGTTGTGAAAACTTATGGAATGACTCCCGATTTAAAAACTAAGTCGAAAAAGACAATTTTTTCACACTTAAGCTTGAAAATAGGCCATCGGGGGCAAAAAAAGTGTAACAGTCACGAGAAGGCCCAGGGAACACCTCAAACACCTCAGGAGGGACCAATGTGAGTTGTGGAAACTTACAGAACTGGTACGGGACTTCCGGTTTGAAAACTAAGTCGAAAACGACACTTTTTTCACGTGTTAGCATGAAAATAGGCCTCGGTGTGCCAAAATCATGTAACAGTCATGGGAAGGCTGGGCTACACCTCAAACACCTCGGGAGGGAACAATGTAAGTTATTGAAAATACGGAACTAGCACGGGACTCCCTGTTTTAAAAGTAAGTCAAAAAATTCACTTTTTTCGCATTTAAGCTTGAAAATAGGCCGTCGATGTTCAAAATCGTATAACAGTCACGAGAAGGCCCAATGAACACCTCAAACTCCTCGGGAGGGACCAATGTCAGTAGGGGAAACTTACGGAATTAGCACGAGATTCCCAGTTTCAAATCTAAGTCGAAAAAGGCACTTTTTTCACACTTACAATTGAAAATAGGCCATCGGGGGGCCAAAATCGTGTAACAGTTACGAGAAGGCACGGGGAACGCCTCAAACATCTCCAGAAGGACCAATGTAAGCTGTGGAAACTAACGGAACTAGTACGAGACTCCCAGTTTGAAAACTAAGTCCAAAAAGGCAAATTTCTCACACTGAAGCTTGAAAATAGGCCATCAGGGGCCAAAATAGTCTAACAGTCATGAGAAGGCCCAGGGAACACATCAAACATCTCGGGAGGGACTAATGTAAGTTGTGAAAACTTACGAAACTAGCACGGGACTTTCGGTTTGAAAACTAAGTCAAAAAAGTCACTTTGTCACACTTAAGCTTGAAAATAGGTCATCGTGTATAAGTTATGGAAACTTACGGAACTAGCACGGGACTCCCGGTTTGAAAACAAAGTCAAAAAATACACTTTTCAAACACTTAAGGTTGAAAATAGGCCATTGGAAGAAAAAATCATGTAACTGTCACGAGAAGGCCCAGGCAAAACCTCAAACACCTCGGTAGGGACCAATGTAAGTTGTGGAAACTTACGGAACTAGCACGGGACTCTAGGTTTGAAATCTAAGTCAAAAAATGCACTTTTTTCACACTTAAGCTTGAAAATAGGCCATCGGTGGCCAAAATTGAGTAACAGTCATGAGAAGGCTCGGGGAGCACCTCAAACACCTCAGGAGGGACCAATGTAAGTTGTGGAAACTTACGGAACTAGCACGGGACTCCCGGTTTGAAAACTAGTTCAAAAAATGCCATTTTTTCACACTTAAGGTTGAAAATAGGCCGTTGGGGCCAAAATTGTGTAACAATCACGAGAGGGTTCAGGGAACATCTCAAACACCTCGAGACGGACCAATGTAAATTGTGGAAACTTACAGAACTAACACGGGACTCCCTGTTTGAAAACTAAGTCGAAAAATGCATTTTTTTCACACTTAAACTTGAAAATAGGTTGTCAGTGGGCGAAAATTGATTAACAGTCACGAGAAGGCCTGGGAACACCTTAAACACCTCGAACACCTCGGGAGGGACCAATGTAAGTTGTAGAAACTTACAGAATAGGCATGGGATTCCCGGTTTGAAATATAAGTGAAAAAATACACTTTTTTCATTAAAATAGGCCATCGACGGCCAAAATGGGTGTAACAATCACGAGAAGGCCTGCGGAATACCTCAAACACCTTAAGAGGGACCAATGTTAGTTGTGAAAACTTACAGAACTAATACGAGACTCTCGGTTTGAAGACTAAGTCGAAAAATGCACTTTTTTCACACTTAAGCTTGAAAATAGGCTTTCGTGGGCCAAAATCGTGTAACAGTCACGAAAAGGCCTGGGGAACACCTCAAACACCTCGGGATGGACTAATGTAAGTTGTGAAAACTTACGGAACTGGCACAGGACTACCGGTTTGAAAACTATAGTCAAAAAATGCCCTTTTTCACATTTAAGGTTGAAAATATGCCATCGGGGGCCAAAATCGGGTAAAAGTCACGAGAAGGCCTGGACCTCGAGAGGGAGCAATGTAAGCTTTGGAAACCTACGAAACTAGTACGGGACTCTCAGTTTGAAAACAAAGTCTAAAAAGGCACTTTATTCACACTTAAGCTTGACAATAGGCCATCGAGGGCCAAAATCGGGCAACAGTCACGAGAAGGCCCATGGGACACATCAAACACCTCGGGAGGGACCAATACAAGTAGTGAAAATTTACAAAACTAGCACGGGACTCCCTGCTTGAAAACTAAGTCAAAAAATGCACTTTTTTCACACTGAAGCTTGAAAATAGGCCATCGGTGGCCCAAAATTGTGTAACAGTCACGAGAACACCAACAGAACACCTCAAACAACACCTCAAGAAGAACCAATGTAAGTTGTGAAAACTTACAAAACTGGCACGGGACTTCCGGCTTGTAAACTAAGTCAAAAAATACACTTTTTTCACAATTAAGGTTGAAAATAGGCCATCGGGGGCCAAAATTGTGTAACTGTCACTAGAACTCCTGCGAAACACCCCAAACACCTCGAGATAGACCAATGTAAGTTGTGAAAACTTACAGAACTAGCATAGGAGTCCAAGTTTGAAAACTAGGTCGAAAAGGCACTTTTCTTACACTTGAGCTTGAAAAAAGACCATCGGGGGCCAATATCGTGTAACAGTCAGGAGAAGGCCCGGGGAACACCTCAAACACCTCGGGAGGGACCAATTTAAGTTGTGGAAATGTATCGAACAGGCACGGGACTCCCGGTTTAAAAACTAAGTCAAAAAATGCACTTTTCTCACACTTATGGTTGGAAATAGGCTATCGAGGCCCAAAATCGTGTAAGAGTCACGAGAAGGCCCTAGGAAGACCTCAAATAGCTCGGGAGAGACCAATGTAAGTTGTGGAAACTTACGGAAGTAGCACGGGACTCCCGGTTTGAAAACTAAACCAAAAAGGCATATCTCTTTACTTAAGCTTGAAAATAGGCCATCGGGGCCAAAATAGTGTTAAAGTCACGAAAAGGCCCAGGGAACACGTCAAACACCTTGGGAGGGACCAATGTAAGTTTTGAAAACTTACGGAACTAGCACGGGACTTCCGGTTTGAAGACTATGCCGAAAAAGGCACTTTTTGCACACTTAAGCTTGAAAATAGGCCATTAGGGCCAAAATCATGTAACAGTCACGAGAAGGCCTGGGGAACACCTCAGAAACCTTGAGAGGGAATGCAAGTTGTGGAAATTTACAGAACTAGTACAGGAGGGTTTGAAAAATAAGTCGAAAAGGGAATTTTTTTCACACTTAATCCTGAAAATAGGTCATGGTGGGCCAAAATTGTGTAACAGTCACGAGAAGGCCCGGGAACACCTCAAACACCTCGAGAGAGACCAATATAAGTTGTGAGAACTTACAGAACTAGCAGGGGACACCCGGTTTGAAAACTAAGTCGAAAAAGACACTTTTCTCACACTTAAGCTTGAAAATAGGCCATTGGGGGCCAAAATCGTGTAACAGTCACGAGAAGGCCCGGGGAAATACTTCAAACACCTCGAGAGGGACCAATGTAAGTTGTGGAAATTACAGAACTAGCACGGGACTCTCGTTTTGAAAACTATGTCCAAAAAGGCACTTTTCTAACACTTAAACTTAAAAATAGGCCACTGGGGGCCAAAATCGTGTAACAATCACGAGAAGGCCTGGGGAACAACTCTGTGGGAGCCAAATATATAGAAGAGGAAGAAGGGGTATATCCCATAAGTCAGAGATTGTTCGGCGCCGTACCAATCAACTAAGATGCCGAATATACTAAGATCGCCGAATAGACGGAGATTTGTGATTGGGACAAACAGAAGGATAATAAGTAAAAGGTGGGCACTGGGTTTGAGGTCAGAAGAATGAATATAAATACAAGAGCTTCGGATTTAGAAAGGTATGTAAAAAAATACACTTCACTAAACTTAGAAAACAAGCTTTCTTAAGTAGAGGAACTGACTTGCCCGTCGGAGTGCTAATCCCGGCACCCCCGACCGGAATATTTGTCTTTGCAGGTGACTAGCTGAGAATCCAGAGCGTCCTCCCGGATCAGAAGAGTATTTCCAAAAACCACTCCCCCACAATTGGCGCCGTCTGTGGGAATACTCAAATACATCCATGGAAGGCGTGACTCAAGATTCTCCGATAGCCACCGATGTGATCACACAGAGAGTCGACCTCACTCCGGCAAACATGCTCGAGAAGGAAATCATTGCTGCAAGACGTGCCTTGAATGTCGATTCACAAACCACTTCGATGCTAGCCATCTTGGAACGAGCTAGAAAGACCAAACAAAGTTTAGACAGCACCATCGCTGAGAACAAGCACCTTCGCCGCGATCTGGCCTCGGAAATAGCAAAGCCCAAACAAACAGTGCGCCAGGTCTCTAAGCGACCCCCAAGGGCAGGAAACCAACGGTCTTGGGCCCGACAGCAAAACACCAATGCTCGTTGTGCTTCAACCGATTACTCTGAGGAATTGACACAAGACGAACGTCTCCAGCGAAGTGTTCCGCACGATAACATCCATATGATATACAGCCTGCCGGAAGCCCCGGCCATACATGCAATCCAGTCTTTCCCAGGCCCTCAGCAGCAACTCACGCCAGCAAAGCGACCCCGAGAATCACCAAGCATCACCTTCGACGATTCTGATTTGATCGGCGTAACGCTCCCTCATATTGATCCACTGGTTGTCGCGCTACGCGTTGACCGGTTCACCGTCGAACGCGTTCTTATAGACCAGGGCAGCACTTCGGAGGTCATGTATTATAAAACCTTCATCAAACTCGGTTTCACCGAATCAGATCTGACCCCGGCCCCTTATCCACTATTCGGCTTCAATGCCAATCCCGAATACCCACTGGGAAAAATCAACCTACCCGTCCGAGCGGGTTCCAGAACGGTGGATGTAGAATTCCTGGTCGTCTGACTGCCGTCGCTGTACAATCTCATTATGGGGCGATCGTGGTTGCATACCTTGCAGGCCGTCCCAAGCACCTACCATCAATTGTTACGTTTCCCGACAGAACACGGCATGGAGCAGATCCGCGGATCCCAAAAATCGGCACAAGCATGTTACCTCTTGGCCGCCAAAACGCCAAAGGAATTGCAGGTAAACTCCATCAAGGCACCCAATCGGGAAATCCTGGATGACGTCGGGCGGCAGCCAACCGAAAAGGCCACAGAAATTTTAGACCGAGTTGACATCGACGGAAGCCCGGAAAAGTTCTTCATGATCGTCACCTCGTTACACCAAACCGATAGACAGCAGCTGATCTCTTTTCTACTTGCCAACCTCGACGTCTTTGCGTGGACCCCGTATGAGATGCCGGGTATAGACCCATCAGTTTCACAGCACCACCTGAACGTCGACCCCACTTGCAAGCCCGTCATTCAGAAAGGTCATCGGTCTGCCGCAGAGCACACTGCTGCCGTCGTAGAAGAAGTCGACAGATTGCTTGACGCCGGGGCAATTAGAGAAGTCACCTACCCCACGTGGCTCTCCAACACAGTGGTGGTGAAGAAGAAAAATGGAACTTGGCGAGTGTGCGTGGACTTCACGGATCTGAACAAAGCTTGCCCCAAGGACTGCTTTCCCCTACCTAGAATCGACCAACTCGTCGATGCCATGGCACGCCATCGACGCATGAGTTTCCTCGATGCTTACAGAGGCTACCATCAGATTGCCATGCATCCAGATGACCAGGACAAAACTGCATTCCTCACCCCAAGAGGAACCTACTGTTACAAAGTTATGCCTTTTGAGCTGAAGAACGCAGGGGCAACTTACCAAAGACTGGTCACCGCCATGTTCAAAGAACAACTCGACCACACCATGGAAGTCTACATTGACGATATGGTGGTCAAGTCCAAGGAAGAACAGGATCACATAGCCGATCTAGAGAAGACATTCGGCATCTTGCGCAAATATAGAATGAAACTGAACGCCTCGAAGTGCGCATCTGGAATCGGCTCCGGCAAATTCCTGGGTTATATCGTCAACCACCACGGAATCGAAGCCAGCCCGAGGCAAGTCACAGCAATCTTGGAACTCAGTTCCCCCCGATCAGTAAAAGAAGTCCAAAAGTTAATGGGGATGGCCGCTGCACTCAATAGATTCATCAGTCGGTCAACAGACCGATGCAGACAATTCTTCCAGACGTTACGTCAAGGCAAAGCTTTTGAATGGTCCGCCCAATGCGAAGCAGCTTTCACCGGGCTCAAGACTTACCTCCGGTCAGTGCCTCTCTTGACAACACCAGCTGCCAGTGACCCCCTCATTCTGTATCTAGCAATCTCCGATAGGGCCGTCAGCGCCGTATTATTAAAAGAAGAAGAAGGGCAGCAGCGGCCAGTGTATTATGTGAGTAAGGCAATGGTCGATGCCGAGACACGTTATCTTCCGCTGGAAAAACTCATCCTAGCCTTGGTCATGGCAGCAAGAAAACTGATGCATTACTTCCAAGGGCATAGTATTGGGGTGATAACAGATTACTCCCTCCGATCAGTACTACGAAGTGCGGAAGCATCAGGACGTGTTTCAAAATGGGCTCTTGAACTCGGCCAATATGACATTCAGTTTTTACCCAAAACCGCAATCAAGGGACAGGTGCTTGCCGACTTTGTGGCCGAATTCATAGGCGGGCTTTCCGACCTTAAACCTGCCGACGTTCTTCCAAAGGTTGAAGCTCAATCAAAGTCGAACTGGAGAATTTATGTCGGGGATATTTGGCAGCTATACTGTGATGGATCGTCTAATCAATGGGGCTGCGGCGCCGGCGTAGTAATCATGTCTCCCGACGGCGCAATAATAGAGCAGGCCGTGAAGCTTGGCTTCGAAGCATCAAATAACGAGGCCGAGTATGAAGCCCTCTTAGCCGGTCTACGAAATGCACATATTCTTGGCGCTCGGCGTTTGCTAGTGTTCTGTGACTCCAAATTGGTCATGAACCAGCTAAAGGGGGAATACGCTGCAAAAAACGACCGTATGGCTGCCTATATGAAAACGGCCAACTCTTTGCTAACAAAGTTTGACCCTCACGAACTGAACCAAATAACACGTGATCAGAACACACACGCAGATGCCCTGGCATGCCTAGCCTCCGCCATCAATTCTAAACTCAAACGGACCATTGAAGTAGGTTTCATCCCGGAGCCGAGTATCGGCCCTTCGGAGGAAATCCACATTAATATTATAGAATCTGCACCAAGTTGGATGGACCCCATAGCCGGATTCCTCTCTTCTGAACAACTCCCAGAGGACAAAAAAGAAGCACACAAGCTACGCAATAAGGCCCTGCGATACTATCTGGATCCACAGGGAGGGCTTTACAAAAAGTCCCTCTCCGGTCCCTATTTGGAATGCGTACACCCGGATAAAGTGGAGGAACTTCTAACTGAGATACATAAGGGCAGTTGTGGAGCCCACTCTGGCGGACGCTCTCTTGCCCATCGAGCTATAACACAGGGGTATTATTGGCCGACAATGAGAGCCGACGCAGAAAATTATGTTAAAAGATGCGAACAGTGCCAAAAGTTCTCCCTACTAACCCATCTGCCCGCCGAAGAGTTGAACTCTATCACCAGTCCCTGGCCGTTTGCTCAATGGGGGCTTGATATTGTAGGACCGTTGCCCAGGGCCCCAGGAAACAAGCGATTCCTAATCGTAGCAACAGATTACTTTACAAAATGGGTCGAAGCGGAGGCTCTAACACACATACGAAATGCCGACATAAAGTGATTTATATGGAGGAACATCATTACGCGATTCGGCATTCCAAGAGCTCTCATCTCAGACAACGGCACCCAGTTCGATTGTGGCTTATATCGAGAACTATGCGGCAAATACGGTATCACGCCCTACTTCTCTACGCCCGCCTACCCCCAGAGCAACGGTCAAGCCGAAGCCTCAAACAAAACCATCTTGGACGGCATCAAAAAGAGACTGGAAAAAGCTAAAGGCAAATGGGTCGAAGAATTGCCAAGTGTATTGTGGGTGCACCGGACAATGCCGAGGAGGTCCACCGGAGAAACGCTGTTCGCCCTGTGCTTCGGAACCCAAGCAATTTTACCCCTGGAAATCGGCTTCCCGACTTTGAAATCACAAGCCTTTGATACGGGCCGAAATGACATGATGCTCGCCCTGGACCTGGATCTAATCGAGGAACGAAGAGACCGCGCCCTGGCCTCCATGGCACAGTATCAGCAGCAGCTCGCTAAGTCATACAATCAACGAGTTCAGTTGCGTCGCTACACTCTAGGAGAGCTGGTCCTAAAGAAAGTACTTCCAGCCGATCGGAGACCGGCCGACGGAAAGCTGGGTCCGAATTGGGACGGCCCCTATCAAATAGACTCCATTGCAGGAACAGGGGCATATCGGCTCTCGGACATGACAGGAAGAAGCCTGCCACGGCCTTGGAATTCAACGCATCTACGAAAATTTTACCAATGACCCGATTTGTGGGCTTGGTACTTGTACATACTCTACCGTAATGAAAAAGTTGCTCGTTCTCATGCTTCAGTTCATACGCTTCTTGATGGCCAAATAAGTCTCCGGATTTGGAGCGCCCTTCGTGGATATCACGATTGGCCGAATAAGTCTCCGGATTTGGAGCGCCCTTCGTGGATACCACGATTGGCCCAATAAGTCTCCGGATTCGGAGCGCCCTTCGTGGATACCACGATTGGCCGAACAAGTCTCCGGATTCGGAGCGCCCTTTGTGGATACCACGATTGGCCCAATAAGTCTCCGGATTCGGAGCGCCCTTCGTGGATATCACGATTGGCCGAATAAGTCTCCGGATTCGGAGCGCCCTTCGTAGATATCACGATTGGCCGAATAAGTCTCCGGATTCGGAGCGCCCTTCGTGGATATCACGATTGGCCCAATAAGTCTCTGGATTCGGAGCGCCCTTCGTGGATACCACGATTGGCCCAATAAGTCTCCGGATTCGGAGCGCCCTTCGTGCATACCACGATTGGCCCAATAAGTCTCCGGATTCGGAGCGCCCTTCGTGGATACCACGATTGGCCGAATAAGTCTCCGGATTCGGAGCGCCCTTCGTGGATATCACGATTGGCCGAATAAGTCTCCGGATTCGGAGCGCCCTTCGTGGATACCACGATTGGCCGAATAAGTCTCCGGATTCGGAGCGCCCTTCGTGGATACCACGATTGGCCGAATAAGTCTCCAGATTCGGAGCGCCCTTCGTGGATATCACGATTGGCCCAATAAGTCTCCGGATTCGGAGCGCCCTTCGTGGATATCACGATTGGCCCAATAAGTCTCCGGATTCGGAGCGCCCTTCGTGGATACCACGATTGGCCCAATAAGTCTCCGCATTCGGAGCGCCCTTCGTGGATACCACGATTGGCCGAATAAGTCTCCGGATTCGGAGCGCCCTTCGTGGATATCACGATTGGCCGAATAAGTCTCCGGATTCGGAGCGCCCTTCGTGGATACCATGATTGGCCGAATAAGTCTCCGGATTCGGAGCGCCCTTCGTGGATGTCACGATTTACCTGACCAAATACATGGTTCCTACATTGGAGCCGATCGATGTATTTCCGAACGTTTACATTACGCAGTACAAAAGCTGACAATAAATTGACATAGGGCGTTTAATTACACGCAAAACATTTCAAAATCTGCTAATAAAGAAATTCTATTTATTCAAAGGCCGCTATACATTTCGATACATTTCGAGCATTCGATAAAATAGTCCTATTTACTCCACATTGTAGCGCACTCAGCAGGCATCTTCGTCGTCACTTTTCTCAATATCGAACTCGGAATACGGAAGGTAATGCCGATGATATAGGGGCGAAGCCGAATTTATGCCCATGGACCCAAGAGCTTCCACAATTTGAAGGGCCTTGATCCAGCCATGCTTGAAACCACGGTTTTCGCATCGGCAGACCTCCTCCGCTAGGTCTGTTTTGGCCTTCCTCATCCCGGCTTTCACGCCGTCCTTAAATCCGCTCTCATAACCCGGGGCCTCTCGGTTCGCCCTCTCCCCCATGATTTTCGTTTGACCGTCCACCACCGACTTGGCCGCTCGAACACTCTTTAGCTCCCGAAGCTCATTCTCAGCTTTTTGCGCATGAGCCTCCAGACTGCGATTCTTTTCGTTGTTCTTCTCGTTCTTGCGGCGGGCTTCGCGCAGACGTATCCCGATTTCATAAGCGCTATACAGTCCTTTGATAGCCCCGTGAATGCCATCCCGAAATACTTCGAAATCTCGACGCCCGACCATCGACTGTTGTACCTCCGGCGGAAAAATCTACCGGGCGAACTCGACCGCCACATCCGGGTCTTTAATTATAGAATCCGCTTCCGTCATTGGTCTATTCTTCACGAGAACCGCAAAACTCAACGGTCGTGGCTCTGCATCTGGCTCAACAAGGGGTCGTGGGCGCGGGGAACCTCCCCGTGGTCCATCTTTTCGGGGTGATCTGCTTCGACGACTGGGGGACCGCTCTTTTTCCCGATCCACGGACGCTCTCCTTCCCGTGCGAATAGGCTCGTTTCTGCGACTCATTTTAATCTCTAAACCCAGCCAATGTTGGCCCCTGCCAGGTCTGGTTCAAGCCTGAATAAGGAACGAGTTAAGTTGTTGGCATGAACTCGCCCATTTATTCTGGGGTACATGCAGCTCCCCCGAGAAAACGTCAAAAGTCGCATGCCCCTTACCCAACCTATTCGGCTGAATGTCAAGCGCTATCGCTGGGGCAAGGGCTAGATTTATCAACCTAGACGGCTAGATTTTCAAACAATCACGCCGAGTAATTTATGCCTTACCCAGCCCCCGATTCAGAGCCATCGGCTCATTCGGTCCCTCGCTCGCGCCCTGGCCAAGGCAAGGGCAGATTCATTAATCTATTAGGTTGAATGTCAAGCGCTATCGCTGGGGCAAGGGCTAGATTCATCAACCTAGACGGCTAGATTTTCAAACAATCACGCCGAGTAATTTATGCCTTGCCCAGCCCCCGATTCAGAGCCATCGGCTCATTCGGTCCCTCACTCGCGCCCTGGCCAAGGCAAGGACAGGTTCATTAGTCTATTCGGCTCGCGACATTTTTATGTGTAGAAAATCAATAAGCCATTAATATATTCGGCTCTCGACATTTTATATGTAGAAAATCAATAAGCCATAAGCCCGCACAAAAATATCAAGATTCATTCATTTGTATATTCGGCTCGCGACATTTTTTATATACAAAATGAATACAAAAATGTCAAGATTCATTCATTTGTATATTTGGCTCGCGACATTTTTTATATACAAAATCAATACAAAAATGTCTGATAAAGCTTAACAATACATTTGTAAAATCCTAATACATTTGTAAGTTCCTAATACATTTGTGAAATCTAAGTCATTCGCCCAGCTCAGCCTTCAGAATCAGTCTCCAACGGCTCGACATCCACTTGCTCATACGGCACTGGTATAGTCAGTGAAACTCCAGCTGCAGCAAGGGCTTTGTGCCAGCCGTGCTTGAAGCCCCTGTTTTCGAAGCGCGAGACCTGGTCCACATATTCGGCGAGCCCAGCATCTTTTCCGGCTTCGAATGCTTTGGAAGCAACCGCCTTCACGACAGCCAACTCAGCCTCCAGGCTGGCAACCGCCTTCTGGGACAATCCCAGCGCCGTTTCTCTCGCGTCCGCCCTCTTCTCGGCGTCCGCTCGGGATTGATCTGCAATACGAGCCTTTTCTACCTCGGCCTCGGCCCAAGAAGCTTCCTTGTTCGCTCTCAAAGCTGCATCTTCAGCCCTCTTCCTTTGGCCCTCTACTTGCTTTCGTAGGCGGCCAATCTCTTTGACGGCGTCGAGTTGCCGACGCCCCATGTCGGCTATCCTGCCGACGGTCTGCAAAAGAACCCAAAAAACTTAACCTCAACAGTACTTGGATGAGGTGAAGAAAAGTCAGAATACGTACTAGGAGTGCCGATTGCGCGGCCAATGCTGTCGCATTCATATTTGGTTCCACCCGGAAAGCCTCGACATCAGACGACAATGACACGGAAGTAGCCACACCAAATGCGACTTCTGGATCTTTAAGCGCTGAAGCGTTAGAGGGAACCAGCATGTCCTTTACCATTGGACGAATGACAAAAGGAACAGCCTCACTAGACCCCTCTAACTGAGGACGCTTACCACCTTGTTCGTCTGAGCTGGCCTTAAGGTCAGCAGGGCGTTTCCCTGCCTTTTCCTCAACTTTTCGGCCGACTTCCCCGACCAACGGAGATTCGGCATCCCGATCTTTTTCCGTCTCCTCTAGAACCCCCAAAGACTCGGATTTGGCAGCAGGAAGGGGAAGTCGAGATTCGGTGGCGGGCGGTATCTCAAACGAAAGGCCCTCCGCTCTTCGCCGTGCGGCTAACCTCTCCGCATTCGCCTTTTTGGCGAGCTTTGTCAGACTCAATCCGGCCATATCCGCAGAGTCTGAGACGGGAAGATCCTGTGTGTGTCGAAAAACGTCGGCAGAAGGAAGATTCACTGGTCCCGACGTAAATAGAGGGGCGGCGGAATCCAATACCTTCTCAAACTCGGCCTCGGATTGATTTGATTCGGCGATATCAGATACCTCGTTCCGCTCCGAATCGGACCCTTCAAAGCCTATCTGCCTCAAGTTTTTGAAGTCGGACAGAATAAGGGCAGTAAGGGAATCTTCACCCTTTGGAATCGGTATGTTTTCCGCCGCCGAGAAGGTTGTGTATGTCGGTTCGTAACAAAGCAGAATGTGAGCCGCCCTCCCCTGTTTCTGAAGACTTCGCCGGCCGAAATACCTAAGAACGACCTTGATATCTGAAAGGGTGACATCGTGGGTTGAAGGTAATATCTTTTTCAGACCCCTCCCTGCACGAAACGAAGCCGTAAGATTTCAATGAAATAGGTCCTACAATAAAAATGAATACATGACAAAAACAAGGGGATACTCGGCGACCTGGCTCACCCCTCCATCTAGGAATAGGGTCGACACGATCTTCCCCTTCGCCGAATTCCCAGTTACCCTGGACAACGACCATAACGTCATCAACTCGTTTCCCAGAGCTGGAAAGCATAGTGATTAGCTGATGGTCGGTGTCCTTAGCTCTAAGGAAATAACGTCCTTGCCGGCCGGAGGACTTAGCCAAGGCATAGCAGTGCCGGATAGCCGGAATGCCAAGGTTAATTCCAAGGCAACGATTCAACGCTATAACCCCCATTATAATTCTAAAGAAATTCACGTTAGGTTGAGAAGGGATTAAATCCCAATGGCGAAGCACAGTCCTAAGAAACGGGTGCAAGGGGAAGCGGACTCCACCCTCCGCGATTGACAAAAGAGGAAAGACGATTGAGGTTTCGTCCTCCCTCTCCATGTCAAGGGTGCCGTCTGCCAAAAGCGATAGACGGATGTCATCAGGAATAGAGAAATGGCGTCTAAAACCAGCAATTCGATTTGACGAAAGGAGGTCCTTCAAATGTTTCGCCATGCCCTAAAGGTTGACACAGATATGCCAAAGAATAAAATGGGAATACTTTTCAAAGCAAAGAAGTGGAAAACTTACGGAGGGAGAAGAAGATATTGGAAGAGACAAAATTGCAAGAACGATCCGAAAGGCAACCTAGTGACCAGTACTGTAGAATGTGAATCCGAAGGGACGCCAATCTTTAAAATCACAATGAATAGGCATGTACGAAGAGACGGGAAGTCGATACGACAACCAAAAGGGGGTGTACCTAGACGAATATTGTGTGGGCTCAATTGACAAAATTTTGGTTGAATGTTCAGAACCCGGAACCAAGCACTCCAGCCAACAGATGTTGGGAGAATGCTTGGGGGGCAATTGTGGGAGCCGAATATATAGAAGAGGAAGAAGGGGTATATCCCATAAGTCAGAGATTGTTCGGCGCCGTACCAATCAACTAAGATGCCGAATATACTAAGATCGCCGAATAGACGGAGATTTGTGATTGGGACAAACAGAAGGATAATAAGTAAAAGGTGGGCACTGGGTTCGAGGTCAAAAGAATGAATATAAATACAAGAGCTTCGGATTTAGAAAGGTATGTAAAAAAATACACTTCACTAAACTTAGAAAACAAGCTTTCTTAAGTAGAGGAACTGACTTGCCCGTCGGAGTGCTAATCCCGGCACCCCCGACCAGAATATTTGTCTTTGTAGGTGACTAGCTGAGAATCAAGAGCGTCCTCCCGGATCAGAAGAGTATTTCCAAAAACCACTCCCCCACAAACTCAAACACCTTGGGAGAGACCAATGTAAGTTGTGGAAACTTATGAAACTAGCACGACACTCCCAGTTTGAAAACTAAGTCAAAAAATGCACTTTTTTCATACTAAAGGTTGAAAATACGCCATCGGGGTCCCAAAATTGTGTAACAGTCACAAGAAGGCCCGGGGAAAACGTCAAACACCTCAGGAGGAACCAATGTAAGTTATGGAAAATTACGAAACTAGCACGGGTCTCCCGATTTGAAAACTAAGTACAAAAGACACTTTTCTCACACTTGAGCTTGAAAATAGGCCATCGGGGGCCAAAATAGTGTAACAGTCATGAGAAGGCCCTAGGAGCACATCAAACACCTCGGGCGGGACCAATGCATGTTTTGGAAATTTACGGAGCTAGCACGGAACTTTTGGTTTGAAAACTAAGTCGAAAAAGGCCATTTTTTCACACTTAAGCTTGAAAATAGGCCATCAGGGGCCAAAATCGTGTAATAATCATGAGAAGGCCCAGGGAACACCTTAAACACCTCAAGATTAAGTGTGAGAACTAGCATGGGACTCTCGGTTTGAAAATTAAATCGAAAAAGGCATTTTTCTCACACTTAAGCTTGAAAATACACCATCAGTGGCCAAAATCATGTAACAGTCATGAGATGGTCCGAGAAACACCTTAAACACCTTGGGTGGAACCAATGTAAGTTGCGGAATCTTATAGAACTGGCACGGGACTCCCGGTTTGAAAACTAAGTCAAAAAATGCACTTTTTTCACACTTTAAGCTTGAAAATAGGTCATCGGGGGGCCAAAATCGTGTAACTGTCATGAGAAGGCCTAGGGAACACCTCAAACACCTCGGGATTGACCAATTTAAGTTTTGGAAACTTACGGAACTAGCACGGGACTCCTGGTTTGAAAACTATGTCTGAAAAGGCACTTTTCTCACACTTAAGCTTGAAAATAGGCCATCGGGGGGCCAAAATCATCTAATAGTCACGACGAGGCCCAGTGAACACATCAAACAACTCAGGAGGTACCAATGTAAGTTGTGGAAACTTACGGAGCTAGCACGGGACTTCCGTTTTGAAAACTAAGTCGAGAAAGACACTTTTTTCACACTTAAGCTTGAAAATAGGCCATCGGGGGCAAAAATCATGTAACAGTGACGAGAAGGCCCAAGGAACATCTCAAACACCTCGGGAGGGACCATTGTAAGTTATGAAAATTTACGGAACTAGCACAGGACTCCCGGTTTGATAACTATGTCAAAAAATGTACTTTTTTCACACTTAAGCTTGTAAATAGGTCATCGGGGGCCAAAATCGTGTAACAGTCACGAGAATGCCCGGGGAGCACTTGAAACACCTCAGGAGGTACTAATGTAAGTTGTAGAAAGTTACAGAACTTCAACAAGACTCCCGGTTTGAAAACTAAGTCAAATAATTCAATTTTTTTACACTTAATCCTGAAAATAGGCCATCGGGGGCCAAAATTGTGTAACAGTCATGAGAAAGCCTGGCGAACACCTCGAACACTTCGACAGAGACCAATGTAAGTTATGAGAACTTATAGAACTAGCACGGGACTCCCGGTTTGAAAACTAAGTCCAAAAAGACACTTTCTCACCCTTAAACTTGAAAATAGTCCATCGAGGGCCAAAATCGTGACGAGAAGGCCCATGGTACACATCAAACACCTCGGGAGAAACCAATGTAAGTTGTGAAAATTTAAGGAACTAGCACGAGACTTCCGGTTTGAAAACTAAGTCAAAAAAGCCACTTTTTTCACACTTAAGTTTGAAAATAGGCCATCAGGGGCCAAAATCGTATAACAGTCATGACAAGGCCTAGTGAACACATCAAACAACTCGGGAGGCACCAATGTAAGTTATTGAAACTTGCAGAACCGACATGAGACTCTCGGTTTGAAAACTAAGTACAAAAAGAAACTTTTCTCACACTTAAGCTTTAAAAAAGGCCATCGGCAGCCAAAATCGTGCAACAGTCATGAGAAGGACCAGGGGACACCTCGGGAGGGACCAATGTAAGTTGTGGAAACTTACGGAATTAGCATGGGACTCCCGGTTTGAAAACTAAGACAAAAAATGTACTTTTTTCACACTTAAGCTTGAAAATCGGCCATCGGGGGCCAAAGTCGTGTAACAGTCACGAGAAGGCCCAGGGAACATCTTAAACACGTCAAGATGGACCAATGTAAGTTTTGGAAACTTAAAAAACTCGGATAGGACTCCTGACTTGAAAACTAAGTCGAAAAAGGCACTTTTTTCACAGTAAAGCTTGAAAATAGGCCATCGGGGGCCAAAATTGTATAACATTCACAAGAATACCCAGGAAAAACCTCAAACACCTCGACAGAGACCAATGTAAGTTGTGGAAACTTACAGAACTAGCATGGGACTTCCGATTTGAATACTGAGTCGAAAAAGGCACTTTTTTCACACTTAAGCTTGAAAACAGGCCATCGGGGGCCATAATCGTGTAACAGTCACGAGAATGCCCAGGGATTATCTCAAACACCTCGAGAGGGACCAATGTAAGTTGTGAAAACTTGCGGAACTAGCACGGGAATTCTGGTTTGAATACTGCGTTGAAAAAGGCACTTTTTCACACTTAAGCTTTAAAATAGGCCATCGGGGGCCAAAATCGTGTAACAGTTACGAGAAGTCTCGGGGAACACCTTAAACACCTCGGGAGGGACCAATGTAAGTTGTTGAAACTTACGGAACTAGCTCGGGACTCCCGATTTGAAAACTAAGTCAAAAAATGCACTTTTCAAACACATAAGCTTGAAAATAGGCCATTGAAGGCAAAAATCGTGTAACACAAGAAGGACCGGGGAACACCTCCAACACCTCAGGAGGGACTAGTACGTTGTGGAAACTTACGGAACTAGTACGGGACTTCCGATTTGAAAACTAAGTCGAAAAAGTCATTTTTCTCACACTTAAGCTAGAAAATAGGCATTTGGGGGACAAAATCGTATAATAGTCATGAGAAGGCCTAGGGAACACCTCAGGAGGGACCAATGTAAGTTGTGAAAACTTACAGAACTAGCATGGGACTCCTGGTTTGAAAACTAAGTCAAAAAATTCAGTTTTTTCACGTTTATGCTTGAAAATAGGCCATCGGCGGCCAAAATTGTATAATAATCATGAGAAGGCCTAGGGAACACCACCAACACCTCGGGAGAGACAACGTAAGTTTTGAAAACTTACGAAACTAGCACAGGACTTCCGGTTTGAAAACTAAGTCGAAAAAGCCACTTTTTTTCACACTTCAGCTTGAAAATAGGCCATCGGGGAACAAAAATCGTGTTACAGTCACGAAAAGGCCCCAGGAACACATCAAACACTTCGGGAGGGACCAATGTAAGTTGTGAAAATTTACGGAACTAGCACGGGACTCCCAGTTTGAAAACTAAGTCAAAAAATATATTTTTTTCACACTTAAGCTTGAAAATTGGCCATTGGTGGCCAAAATTGTGTAGCAATCACGAGAAGGCCTGGGGAACACCTCAAAACATGACAGGGACCAATTTAAGCTGTGGAAACTTATGGAATCAGCACGGGACTCTTGGATTGAAAACTAAGTAAAAAATGCACTTTTTTCACATTTAAGCTTGAAATTTGGCCATCGGGGGTGAAAATAAGGTAACAGTAACGAGACTTCCCGGGGAACCCCTCAAATAGGTCGAGAGGGACCAATGTAAGTTGTGGAAACTGATGGAATTGGCACAGGACTCCAAGTTTGAAAACTAAGTCAAAAAAATACACTTTTTTCACACTTAAGGTTGAAAATAAGCCATTGGGGATCAAAATCGTGTAACTGTCATGAGAAGTCCCGGGGAACACCTCAAACACCTCGAGAGGGACCAATGTATGTTGCGGGAACTCACAGTACTAGCACGGGACTCCCAGTTTGAAAACTAAGTCGAAAATGCACTTTTTTCACACTTAAGCTTGAAAATAGGCCATCAGGGGCCAAAATCGTGTAACAGTCACGAGAAGGCCGGGAGAACACCTCAAACACCTCGGAAGGGAGCAATCTAAGTTTTGAAAATTTACAGAACTGGCACGGGACTCCCGGTTTAAAAACTAAGTCAAAAAATGTACTTTTTCACACTTAAGGTTGAAAATAGACCATCGGGGGCCAAAATCGTGTAACAGTCACGAGAAGGCCTGGGGAAAACCTCAAACACCTCGGGAGGGACCAATGTAAGTTGTGGCACGGGACTCCCAGTTTTAAAACTAAGTAAAAAAATGTACTTTTTTCACACTTAAGGTTGAAAATAGGCCATCGAGGGCCAAAATCGTGCAACAATGATGAGAAGTCCCGGGGAACACCTCAAACACCTCGCGAGGGACCAATGTAAGTTGTGGAAACTTACAGAATTAGAACGGGACTCCCGGTTTGAAAACTAAGTTGAAAAAGGTACTTTTTTCACACTTAAACTTGAAAATAGGCCATCAGGTGTCAAAATCGTGTAACAGTCACGAGAAGCCCCAGGGTACACATCAAACACCTCAGGAGTGACCAATGAAAGTTATGGAAACTTATGCAACTAGCACGGGACTCCCGATTTGAAAACTAAGTCAAAAAATGCACTTTTTTCACACATAAGCTTACCATTAGGGGCCAAAATTGTGTAACAGTCACGAGAAGGCCCAGGGAAAACCTCAAACACCTCGAGAGGGACCAATTTAAGTTTTGGAAACTTATAGAACAAGCACGAAACTCCGCATTTGAAAACTAAGTCGAAAAAGGTACTTTTTCATACTTAAGCTTGAAAATAGGCCATCTGGGGCCAAAATCATGTAACTATCACGAGAAGGCCCGGGGAACACATCAAACACATCGGGAAGGACCAACGTAAGTTGTGGAAAATTACGAAACTGGCACGGGATTCTAGGTTTGAAAACTAAGTCAAAAAATATATTTTTTTCACACTTAAGGTTGAAAATAGGCCATCGGGGGCCAAAATTGTGTAGCAGTCACGAGAAGCCCGGGGAAAAACTCAGACACCTCTAGAGGGAACAATGTGAGTTGCGAAAGCTTACAGAAGTAGCACGGGACTCCCAATTTGAAAACTAAGTCGAAAAAGGCACTTTTTCACACGTAAGCCTTAAAATAGGCCATCGGGGGCCAAAATTGTGTAATAGTCACGAGAAGGCCCAGGAAACAACTCAAACACCTCGAGAGGGACCAATGAAAGTTGCAGAAACTTACAGAACTAGCACGGGACTCCCGGTGTGAAAACTAAGTCGAAAAAGGCACTTTTTTCACACTTAAGCTTGAAAATAGGTCATTTGGGGCCAAAATCGTGTAACAGTCACGAGAAGGGCTGTGGAACATCTCAAACCTCTCAGGAGGGAGCAATGTATGTTGTGAAAACTTACGGAACTGGCACAGGACTCCCGGTTTGAAAACTAAGTCAAAAAATGTACTTTTTTCACACTTAAGGTTAAAATAGCCATCGGGGGGCAAAAATCATGTAACAGTCATGAGAAGGTCCGGGGAAAACCACAAACACCTCGGTAGGGACCAATGTAAGTTGTGGAAACTTATGGAACTAGCACGGGACTCTCAGTTTGAAAACTAAGTCAAAAAATGCATTTTTTTCACACTTCAGGTTGAAAATGGGCCATCGGGGCAAAAATTATGTAACAATAATGAGAAGGCTTGGAGAAGACCTCAAATACCTCGGGAGGGACCAATGTAAGTTGTGGAGACTTACGGAACTAGCGCGGGACTCCCGATTTGCAAACTAAGTCACACTTAAGATTGAAAATAGGCCATCGGAGGTGAAAATTGTGTAACAGACATGAGCAGGACCCCGGAAACACATCAACAACCTCGGGAGAGACCAATGTAAGTTGTGAAAATTTACGGAACTAGCACGGGACTTCTAGTTTGAAAACTAAGGCGAAAAAGGTCATTTTTTCACACTTAAGCTTGAAAATAGGCCATCAGGGGCCAAAATCGTATAACAGTCATGAGAAGGCCCGGAGAGCACCTCAAACACCTCAGGAGGGACCAATGTATGTTGGGAAAACTTACAGAACTAGCACGGGACTCCCAGTTTGAAATCCAAGTCAAAAAATGCACTTTTTCACACTTAAGCTTGAAAATAGGCCATCAGGGGCCATGATTGTGTAACAGTCACAAGAAGGTTCGGGGAACACCACAAGCACCTCGAGACGAACCAATGTAAGTTGTGGAAACTTACAGAACTAACAGGGGACTCTCTGTTTGAAAACTAAGTCGAAAAAGACACTTTTTTCACATTTAAACTTGAAAATAGGCCGTCGGGGGCGAAAATTGATTAACAGTCACGAGAAGGCTCAGGGACTCCAGGTTTGAAAGCTAAGTGAAAAAATGCACTTTTTTCATACTTAATCTTTAAAATAGGCCATCGGAGGCCAAAATTGGGTAACAGTCACGAGAAGGCCCGCAGAACACATCAAACATCTGAAAAGGGGCCAATGTAAGTTGTGGAAATTTACAGAACTAGCACGGGACTCCCGGTTTGAAGACCAAGTCGAAAAAGGCACTTTTTTCACACTTAAGCTTGAAAATAGGCCTTCAGGAGCCAAAATCGTGTAACAATCACGAGAAGGCCAGGGGAACTCCTGAAGCACCTCGGGAGGGACCAATGTAAGTTGTGAAAACTTACGGAACTAGCATGGGACTACTAGTTTGAAAACTAAGTCAAAAAATGCACTTTTTTCAAACTTCAGGTTGGAAATATGCCATCGCGGGCCAAAATCGGGTAACAATCACAAGAAGGCCGGGGGAACACCTCAAACACCTCGGGAGGGACCAATATAAGCTGTGGAAACTTACAGAACTAGCACGGGACTCCCAGTTTAAAAACTAAGTCCGAAAAGGCACTTTTTCACACTTAAGCTTGAAAATAGGCCATTGGGATCCAAAATCGGGTAATAGTCACGAGAAGGCCTAAGGAACACCTCAAACACCTCGGGAGGGACCAATGCAAGTTGTGAAAATTTATGGAACTTGCACGGGACTCCCCGCTTGAAAACTAAGTCAAAAATGGCACTTTTTTCACACTGAAGGTTGAAAATAGGCCATCAGGGGCCAAAATTGTGTAATAGTCACAAGAACCCCAGCGGAACACCTCAAACACCTCAGGAGGGACCAATGTATGTTGGGAAAACTTACGGAACTAGCATGGGACTCCCAGCTTGAAAACTAAGTCAAAAAATGCACTTTTCAAACACTTAAGCTTGAAAATAGGCTATCGGGGGCCAAAACCGTGTAACAGTCACGAGAACCCCCATGGAACACCCCAAACACCTCAAGATGGACCAATGTAGGTTTTGGAAACTTACAGAACTAGCACGGGAGTCCCGGTTTGAAAACTAGGTAGAAAAATGCAGTTTTTTCACACTTAAGCTTGAAAATAGGCCATCGGGGGCCAATATTCTGTAACAGTCAGGAGAAGGCCTAGGGAACACCTCAAACACCTCGGAAGGGACCAATATAAGTTGTGGAAACTTACGGAACTGGCACGGGACTCTCGATTTCAAACTAAGTTGAAAAAGACACTTTTCTCACACTTAAGCTTGAAAATAGGCCATCGGGGGCTAAAATCGTGTAACAGTCACGAGAAGGCCTGGCCAACACCTCAAACACCTCAGAAGGGACCAATATAAGTTATGAAAACTTACGGAACTAGCCAGGGACTCCTGGTTTGAAAACTATGTAAAGAAATGACTTTTCTAACACTTAATCTTGAAAATAGGCCATCGGGAGCCAAAATCGTGTAACAGTCACGAGAAGTCCCGGGGAATACCTCAAACCTCTCGGGTGGGACCAATGTAGGTTATGGAAACTTACAGAATTAGCATGGGACTCTCGGTTTGAAAACTATGTAAAGAAATGCACTTTTCTAACACTTCAGCTTGAAAATAGGCTATCGGGGGCCAAACTCATGTAACAGTCACAAGAAGGCCCGGGAAACTCCTCGAACACTTCGAGAGGGACCAATTTAAGTTGTGGAAACTTACTGAACTTGCACGGGACTCCCGATTTGAAAACTAAGTCAAAAAAGGCACTTTTCTAACACTTAAGCTTGAAAATAGGCTATCGAGGTCCAAAATGGTGTAACAGTGATGAGAAGGCCTGGAGAACACCTCCAACACCTCGGGAGGGACCATTTGTGAAAACTTACGGAACTGGCACGGGACTCCCGGTTTCAAAACTAAGTCAAAACATGCACGTTTCTAACAGTTAAGCTTTAACATTGGACATCAGGAGCCAAAATCATGTAACAGTCACGAGAAGGCCCGAAGAACACCTTAAATACCTCAAGAGGGATCAATGCAAGTTGTGGAAACATACGGAACTAGCATGGGACTCCCAGTTTGAAAACTAAATTCAAAAAGGCATTTTTCTCACACTTAAGCTTGAAAATAGGCCATCGGGGGCCAAAATCGTGTAACAGTCATGAGATGGCTTGGGGAACACATCAAACGCCTCGGAAGGGACCAATGTAAGTTGTGGAAACTTACGAAACTAGCACAGGACTTCCACTTTGAAAACTAAGTCGAAAAAGGCATTTTTTTCACACTTAAGCTTGAATTGAAAATAGGCCATCGGGGGCCAAAATCACGTAAGAATCATGAGAAGGACCGGAGAACACCTCAAATACCTCGGAAGGGATCAATGTATGCTTTAGAAACTTATGGAGCCAGGACGGGATTGCCGATTTGAAAACTAAGTCGAAAAATACTCTTTTTCACACTTAAGCTTGAAAATAGGCCATTGGGGGCCATAATCGTGTAACAGTCACAAGAAGGCCCAGGGAATACCTCAAACACATTGGGAGGGACCAATGTAAGTTGTGGAAACTTACGGAACTAGCACGGGAATTCTGGTTTGAATACTAAGTCGAAAAAGGAACTTTTTTCACACTTAAACTCTAAAATAGGCCATCGGGAGCCAAAATCGTGTAACAGTCACAAGAAGTCCCGAGGAACACCTCAAACACCTTGGGAGGGACTAATGTAAGTTGTGAAAACTTACGGAACTAGCTTAGCACTCCCGTTTGAAAACTAAGTCAAAAAATGCACTTTTCAAACACTTAAGCTTGAAAATAGGCCATTGGAGGCCAAAATCGTGTAACAGTCACGGGAATGACCGCGAAACACCTCCAACACCTCAGGAGGAACTAACGTAAGTTGTGAAAAATTACGAAACTAGCACGGGACTCCTGATTTGAAAACTAAGTCAAAAAATTCACTTTTTCACATTTATGCTGAAAAATAGACCATTAGGGGTCAAAATTGTATAATAATCATGAGAAGGCCTAGGGAAAACCACCAACAACTCAGGAGGGACCAACGTAAGTTTTGAAAACTTACGGAATTAGCACGGGACTTCCGGTTTGAAAACTAAGTCGAAAAAGTCACTTTTTTCATACTTAAGTTTGAAAATAGGCCATCGGGGGCAAAAATCGTGTAACAGTCACGAGAAGGACCGGGGAACACCTCAAACACCTCGGGAAGGACCAATGTAAGTCGTGGAAACTTATGGAACTAGCACGGGATTGCCGATTTGAAAACTAAGTCGAAAAAGACAATTTTTTCACACTTAAGCTTGAAAATAGGCCATCGGGGGCGAAAAATGTGTAACAGTCATGAGAAGGCCCAGGGAACACCTCAAACACCTCGAACACCTCGGGAAGGACCAATGTAAGTTGTGGAAACTTACGGAACTAGCACGGGACTTCCGGTTTGAAGACCATGTCGAAAAAGGCACTTTTTTCACACTTAAGCTTGAAAATAGGCCATCGGGGTCCAAAATCCTGTAACAATGACGAGAAGGCCCAAAGAACACCTCAAACACCTTGGGAGGGATCAATGTAAGTTGTGGAAACTTACAAAACTTGCACGGGACTCCCATTTTGAAAACTATGTCAATAAATGTACTTTTTTCATACTTAAGCTAGAAAATAGGCCATCTAGGGCCAAAATTGTGTAACAATCACGAGAAGGCCCGGAGAACACCTCAGACACCACGAGAGGGACCAATGCAAGTTGTGGAAAATTACAAAACTAGTACGGGACTCCTGGTTTGAAAACTAAGTCGAAAAAGTAACTTTTTTCACCCTTAATCCGGAAAATAGGCCATCGTGGGCCAAAATTGTGTAACAGTCACGAGAAGGCCTGGGGAACACCTCAAACACCTCGAGAGAGACCAATGTAAGTTGTGGGAACTTACAGAATTGGCTTGGGACTCCCGGTTTGACAACTAAGTCAAAAAAAGCACTTTGCTCACACTTAAGCTTAAAAATAGTCCATTGGTGGCCAAAATCATGTAACAATCACGAGAAGGACTGGCGAACACCTCAAACACCTCAAGAGGGACCAATATAGATTGTGGACACTTACGAAACTAGCACGGGACTCCCGTTTTGAAAACTATGTATAGAAATGCACATTTCTAACACTTAAACATGAAAATAGGCCATCGGGGACCAAACTCGTATAACAGTCACGAGAAGGCAAAACACCTCCAACACCTCGAGAGTGACCAATGTAAGTTGTGGAAACTTAAGGAAATATCACGGGACTCCCGGTTTGAAAACTAAGTAAAAAAATGCACTTTTCTAACACGTAAGCTTGAAAATAGGCTATCGGGGGCCAAAACCGTGTAACAGTCATGAGAACCCCCACGAAACACCCCAAACACCTCAAGATGAACCAATGTGAGTTTTGGAAACTTACAGAGCTAACATGGGAGTCCCGGTTTGAAAACTAGGTCAAAAAGGCACTTTTTCACACTTAAGCTTGAAAATGGGCCATCGGGGGCCAATATCGTGTAACAGTCAGGAGAAGGCTCGGGAAACACCTCAAACACCTCGGAAGGGACTAATGTAAGTTGTGAAAACTTATGAAACTGGCATGGGACTCCCGGTTTGAAAACTAAGTCGAAAAAGGCTCTTTTCTCACACTTAAGCTTGAAAATAGGCTATCGGGGGCCAAAATCATGTAACAGTCACGAGAAGACCTGGCAAACACCTCAAACACCTCGGGAGGGAACAATGTATGTTGTTGAAAATACGGAACTAGCACGGGACTTCCGGTTTTAAAAGTAAGTTAAAAAATCCACTTTTTTTCACACTTAAGCTTGAAAATAGGCCGTCGATGGCCAAAATCGTGTAACAGTCACGAGAAGGCCTAGGGCACACCTCAAACTCCTCGGGAGGGACCAATGTCAATAGGGGAAACTTACGGAATTAGCACGGGAGTCTCGGTTTGAAATCTAAGTTGAAAAAGGCCCTTTTTCACACTTAAGGTTGAAAATATGCCATCGGGGCCCAAAATCGTGTAACAGTCATGAGAAGGCGCAGGGAACACCTCAAACATCTCGAGAGGGACCAATGTAAGTTGTGGAAACTTACGGAACTAGCACGGGAGACCCAGTTTGAAAACTAAGTCCAAAAAGGCAAATTTCTCACACTTAAGCTTGAAAATAGGCCATCAGGGGCAAAATAGTCTAATAGTCATGAGAAGGCCCAGGAAATACATCATACATCTCAGGAGGGACCAATATAAGTTGTGAAAACTTACGGAACTAGCACAGGACTTTCGGTTTGAAAACTAAGTCGAAAAAGTTGCTTTTTTCACACTTAAGCTTGAAAATAGGCCATCGGAGGCTAAAATCGTGTAACAATCACGAGAAAGCCTGGGGAATACCTCAAACACCTCAGGATGGACCAATATAAGTTGTGGAAACTAATGGAACTAGCACGGGACTCCCGGTTTGAAAACAAAGTCAAGAAATACACTTTTCAAACACTTAAGCTTTAAAATAGGCCATTGGGGGCTAAAATCGTGTAACAGTCACGAGAATGCCGGGGGAACACCTCCAACACCTCGGGAGGGACCAACGTAATTTGTGAACACTTACGGAACAAGCACGGGACTCCCGGTTTTCAAAACTAAGTCGAAAAAGGCACTTTCTTCACACTTAAGTTTGAAAATAGGCCATATGGGGCCAAAATCGTGTAACAGTCACAAGAAGGCCAAAGAAACACCTCAAAGGCCTCGGGAGGAACCAATGGATGTTGTGGAAACTTACGGAACTATTACAGGACTTCTGGTTTGAATACTATGTCGAAAAAGACACTATTTTCACACTTAAGCTTGAAAATAGGCCATCGGGGTCCAAAATCCTGTAACAGTCACGAGAAGGCCCAAGGAACACCTCAAACACCTCGGGAGAGACCAATGTAAGTTGTGAAAACTTACGGAACTTGCACGGAACTCCCCGCTTGAAAACTAAGTGAAAAATTGCACTTTTTTTCACACTTAAACTTGAAAATAGGCCATCGGGGGGGCCAGAATTGTGTAATAGTCAGGAGAACCCCCGTGGAACACCCCAAATATCTTGAGATGGACCAATGTACATTATGGCAACTTATAGAACTGGCATGGGAGTCCCGGTGTGAAAACTAAGTCGAAAAAGGAACTTTTGTCCCACTTAAGCTTGAAAATAGGCCATCAAGGGCCAAAATCGTGTAACAGTCATGAGAAGGCCCGGGAAACACTTCAAACACCTCGGGAGGGACCAATGTAAGTTGTGGACATTATGGAACTGGCACGGGACTCCCGGTTTGAAAACTAAGTCGAAAAAGCCTATTTTCTCACACTTAAGCTTGAAAATCGGCCATTGGGGGCCAAAATCGTGTAACAGTCACGAGAAGGCCCGCGGAACACCTCAATCACAATGGGAAGGACCAATGTAAGTCGTGAAAATTTATGGAAGTGGCACGGCACTCTGGTTTGAAAACTAAGTCAAAAAATGCACTTTTTTCACACTAAATGTTGAAAATAGGTCATCGGGTGCCAAAATCGTGTAACAGTCACGAGAAGTCCTGGGGAACACCTCAAACACCTCAGGGGGGACCAATGTAAGTTGTGGAAACTTATGGAATTAGCACGGGCCTCCCGATTTAAAAACTAAGTACAAAAAGACATTTTTCTCACACTTATGCTTGAAAACAGGCCATCGGGGGCCATCGGGGTCAAGAGAAGGCCCCGGGAACCCATCAAACTCCTCGGGCGGGACCAATGTAAGTTTTGGAAATTTACGGAACTAGCACGGGACTTCTGGTTTGAAAACTAAGTCGAAAAAGGCATTTTTTTCACACTTAAGCTTGAAAATAGGCCATCGGGGGCGAAATAGTGTAACAATCACGAGAAGGCCCGGGGAACACCTCAAACACCTTGGGAGGGACCAATATATGTTTTGGAAACTTATGAAACTAGCACGGGACTCCCGATTTGAAAACAAAGTCGAAAAAGGCACTTTTTTTATACTTAAGCTTGAAAATAGGCCATCGGGGGCCATAATCGTGTAACAGTCATGAGAATGCCCAGGGAATACCGCAAACACCTCGGGAGGGACCAATATAAGTCGTGGAAACTTACGGAATTAGTACAAGACTTCCGGCTTGAATGCTAAGTCGAAAAAGACACTTTTTTCACACTTAAGCTTTAAAATAGTCCATCGGGAGCCAAAACTGTGTAACAGTCATGAGAAGTCCCGGGGAACATCTCAAACCCCTCGGGAAGGACCAATGTAAGTTGTGGATGCTTACGGGACTAGCTCGGGATGCTTATGGAACATCTCAAACCCCTCGTGACTCCCGGTTTGAAAACTAAGTAAAAAAATGCACTTTTCAAACACTTAAACTTGAAAATAGGCCATTGGAGGCCAAAATCATGTAACAGTCACGAGAAGGACCGGGGAACACCTCCAACACCTCAGGAGGGACTAACGTAAGTTATGGAAACTTATGGAACTAGCACAAGACGTCCGGTTTGAAAACTAAGTCGAAAAAGTCACTTTTTTCACACTTAAGTTTGAAAATAGGCCATCGGCAGGCAAAATTGTGTAACAGTCATGAGAAGGACCGAGAAACACCTCAAACACCTCATGAGGGACCAATGTAAGTAGTGTAAACCTATGAAACTAGCACGAGACTACCGATTTGAAAACTAAGTCGAAAAAGACAATTTTTTCACACTTAAGCTTGAAAATGCTATCGGGGGCGAAAATCGTGTAACAGTCACGAGAAGGCCCAGGGAGCACCTCAAACACCTCGGGAGGGACCAATGTAAGTTGGTGAAACTTACGGAACTAGAATGAGACTTCCGGTTTGAAAACTAAGTCGAAAAAGATACTTTTTTCACACTTCAGCTTAAAAATAGGCCTCAGTGTGCCAAAATTGTGTAACAGTCATGGGAAGACCGGGGTACACCTCAAACACCTTGGGAGGGAATAATGTAAGTTGTTGAAAATACAGAACTAGAACGGGACTCCCGGTTTTAAAAGTAAGTTAAAAAATTCACTTTTTTTCACACTTAACCTTGAAAATAGGCCGTCGATGGCCAAAATTGTGTAACAGTCACGAGAAGGCGCATGGAACACCTTAAACTCCTCGGGAGAGACCATTGTCAGTAGGGGAAACTTACGGAATTAGCATGGGACTCCAGGTTTGAAATCTAAGTCAAAAAATGGACTTTTTTCACACTTAAGGTTGAAAATAGGTCATCAAGGGCCAAAATCGTATAACAGTCACGAGAAGGCACGGGGAACACCTCAAACACCTTGAGAGGGACCAATGTAAGTTATGAAAACTTACAGAACTAACACGGGACTCCCGGTTTGAAAACTAAGTCCAAAAAGGCAAATTTCTCATACTTAAGCTTGAAAATAGGCCATCAGGGGCCAAAATAGTCTAACATTCATGAGAAGGCCCAGGGAACATGTCAAACATCTCGGGAGGGACCAATGTAAGTTGTAAAAACTAACGGAACTAGCATGGGACTTTCGGTTTGAAAACTAAGTCGAAAAAGCCACTTTTTTCATACTTAAACTTGAAAATAGGCCATCAGGGGCCAAAATAGTGTAACAGTCACGAGAAGGCTCGGGGAACACCTCAAACACCTCAGGAGGGAGCAATATAAGTTGTGGAAGCTTACGAATCTAGCACAGGACTCCCGGTTTGAAAACAAAGTCAAAAAATGCACTTTTCAAACATTTAAGCTTAAAAATAGGCCATCGGGGGCCGAAATCGTGTAACAGTCATGAGAAGGCCTAGGGAACAACTCCAACACCTTAGGAGGGACCAACGTAACTTTTCAAAACTTATGGAACTAGCACGGGACTCCCGGTTTGAAAACTAAGTTGAAAAATGCACTTTTTTCACACTTAAGTTTGAAAATAGGCCATCTGGGGCCAAAATCGTGTAACAGTCATGAGAAGGCCAAAGGAACACCTCAAAGGCCTCGGGATGGACCAATGTAAGTTGTGGAAACTTACAGAACTAGCACTGGACTCCCGGTTTGAAAACTATGTCAAAAAATAAACTTATTTGACAATTAAGCTTGAAAACGGGCCATCGGAGCCCAAAATCATGTAACAATCACAGGAAGGATCAGGCAATACCTCAGACACCTCGAGAGGGACCAATGTAAGTTGTGGAAACTTACAGAACAAGCACCGGACTCCCGGTCTTAAAACTAAGTCGAAAAAGGCACTTTTTTTCACATTGAAGCTTGAAAATAGGCCATCGGGGGCCAAAATCGATTAACAATGTACCAGACTCCCGGTCTTAACAAGAAAACCCGAGGAAAACCTCAAACACCTTGGGAGGAAACAATGTAAGTTGTGGAAACTTACGGAACTGCCACGGGACTCTCGGTTTGAAAACTAAGTCTAAACACGCACTTTTTTCACACTTAAGGTTCAAAATAAGCCATCGGCGGCCAAAATCGTGTAATAGTCACGAGAACGCCTAAGGAACATCTCACATGCCTTGGGACGTACCAATGCAAGTTTTAGAAACTTACGGAACTAGCACGGGACTCCCGGTTGGAAAACTAAGTTAAAAAATACACTTTTTTCACACTTAAGCTTGAAAATAGGCCATCGGGGGCGAAAATTGTGTAATAGTCACGAAAAGGCACAGGGAACACCTAAAACACCTCAAGAGGGACCAATGTAAGTGGTGGAAATTTACAGAACTAGCACGGGAGTCCCAGTTTGAAAACTAAGTGGAAAAAGGCACTTTTTTCAAACTTAAGTTCGAAAATAGGCCATCAGGGGCCAAAATCGCATAACGGTCATGAGAAGGCCTGGGGAACACATCAAACACCTCGGTGGGGACCAATGTAAGTTGTGCAAACTTACGGAACTGGCACGGGACTCCCGGTTTGAAAACTAAGTTAAAAAATGCACTTTTTTCACACTTAAGGTTAAAAATAGGCCATCGGGGGCCAAAATCGTATAGCATTCAGGAGAACACCCGGGGAACACCTTGGGAGGGATCAATGTATGTTATTGAAACTTACAAAACTAGCACGGGGCTACCGGTTTGAAAACTAAGTCAAAAAATGGCACGTTTCTCACACTTAAGCTTGAAAATTGGCCATTGGGGGGCAAAATCGTGTAACAGTCACGAGAAGGCCCATGGAACACATCAAATAACTTGGGAGGGACCAATGTAAGTTGTGGAAACTTACGGAACTAGCACGGGACTTCCGGTTTGAAAACTAATTCGAAAAAGGCACTTTTCTCACACTTAAGCTACAAAATAGGCCATCGAGGACCAAAATCGTGTAACAGTCATGAGTAGGCCCATGGAACACCTCAAACACCTCGGGAGGGACCAATGTAAGTTGAGAAAACTTACGGAACTAGTAGGGGACTCCTGGTTTGAAAACTATATCAAAAAATGCACTTTTTTCACATTTAAGCTTATAAATAGGCCATCAGGGGCCAAAATCGTGTAACTATCACAAGAAGGCTCGGGGAACACCGCAAACACCTCGGGAGGGACCAATGCAAGTTGTGGAAACTTACGGAACTTGCACGGGACTTCTGGTTTGAAAATTTAGTCAAAAATGCACTTTTTCCCACTTAATCATGAAAATAGGCCATTGGGCGCCAAAATTGTGTAACAGTCACGAGAAAGCCCAGAGAATACCTCGAACACCTCCAGGGGGACCAATGTAAGTTGTGGAAACTTATAGAACTAGCACAGGACTGCCGGTTTGAAAACTAAGTCGAAAAAGACACTTTTTTCACACTTAAGCTTGAAAATAGGCATCGGGGGCCAAAATCGTGTAACAGTCACGAGATGGCCTAGGGAACACATCAAACACCTTAGGATGGACCAATGTAAGTTGTGGAAACTTACAGAACTTGCACGAGACTTCCGGTTTGAAAACTAAGTCGAAAAAGCCACTTTTTTCACACTTAAGCTTGAAAATAGGCCATCGGGGGCCAAAATCGTATAACAAGCACGAGACTTTTCGGGGAACACCTCAAACACCTCTAGAGGGACCAATGTAAGTTGTGGAAAGTTATAGAACAAGCATGGGACTCCCAATTTGAAAACTAAGTCAAAAAATGTACGTTTTTCACTTAAGCTTGAAAATAGGCCATCGGGGGCCAAATTTTTGTGACAGTCATGAGAAGGCCCGAAGAACACCTCAGACACCTCGAGAGGGACCAATGTAAGTTTTGAAAACTTACAAAACAGGCGCAGGACTCCCGGTTTGAAAACTGAGTCGAAAAAGACACTTTTTTTCACACTTAACCTTGAAAATAGGCCATCGGGGAACGAAATCGATTAACAGTGAGGAGAAGTCCTGGGGAACACCTCAAACACCTTAGGAGGGACCAATGTAAGTTGTGGAAACTTATGAAACTGCCACGGGACTCCCGATTTGAAAACTAAACAAAAAAAACGCACTTTTTCACACTTAAGGTTGAAAATAGGCCATCGATGTCCAAAATCGATTAACAGTCACGAGAAGGCTCGGGGAACACCTCAAACACCTTGGGAGGGATCAAAGTAAGTTTTGGAAACTTACGGAATTACCCCGGAACTTCCGGTTTGAAAACTAAGTCCAAAAAGTCACTTTTCTCACATTTAAGCTTGAAAATTGGCCATTAGGGGCCAAAATCATGTAACAGTCATGAGAAGGTACAAGGAACACATCAAATACCTCGGAAGGAACCAATGTAAGTTGTGGAAACTTACAAAACTAGCACGGGACACCAGTTTAAAAACTAAGTCAAAAGATGCATTATTTTCACACTTAAGATTAAAAATAGGCCATCGGGGGCCAAAATCGTGTAACAGTCTCAAGTAGGTGTGGGGAACACCTCAAACACCTCAAGAGGGATCAATGTAAGTTGTGGAAACTTACAGAACTAGCACGGGACTCTCGGTTTGAAAACTAAGTCAAAAAAGGCACCTTTTTCACACTTAAGCTTGAAAATAGTTCATCAGGGGCCAAAATCGTGTAACAGTTACGAGAAGGCCCAGGGAACACCTCAAACACCTTGGGAAGGACCAATGTAAGTTGTGGAAACTTATGGAACTGGCACAAGATTCCGGTTTGAAAACTAAGTCAAAAAATGCACTTTTTTTCACTTAAGGTTGAAAATAGGCCATCGGAGGCCAAAATCGTGTAACAGTCATGAGAAGGCCCGGGAAACACCTCAAAGGAACTAGCACGGGACTCCCGGTTTGAAAAATAAGTCCAAAAAGGCAATTTTCTCAAACTTAATTGGGAAAATAGGCCATCATGGGCCAAAATCGTGTAACAGTCACGACAAGGCCCAAGGAACACATCAAACAACTCGAGAGGCACCAATGTAAGTTGTGGAAACTTATGGAACTAGCACGAGACTTCCGGTTTGAAAACTAAGTCGAGAAAGACACTTTTTTCATACTTAAGCTTGAAAATAGGCCATCGGGTGCCAAAATCGCGTAACAGTCACGAGAAGGCCCAAGGAACACCTTGAACACCTTGGAAGGGACCAATGTAAGTTGTGAAAACTTACAGAACTAGCACGAGACTCCCGGTTTGAAAACAATGTAGCAATCACGAGAATGTCCGAGGAACATCTCAAACACCTCAGGGGATAAGTTGTGAAAACTTACGGAACTTCAACGGGACTCCCGGTTTGAAAACGAAGCCAAAAAATGCACTTTTTTCATACTTAATCTTGAAAATAGGCCATCAAGGGCCAAAATTGTGTAACAGTCACGAGACGGCCCGGGGAACACCTCAAACACCTCGAGAGCGACCAATGTAAGTTATGGGAACTTACCGAACTAGCATGGGACTCCCGGTTTGAAAACTATGTCGGAAAAGTCACTTTTCTCACACTTAAGCTTAAAAATAGGACATCGGGAGCCAAAATCATGTAACAGTCACGAGAAGGCCCAGGAAACGCATCTAACACCTCGAGAAGGACCAATAGAAGTTGTGGAAACTTACGGAACTAGCACGGGACTTCCGGTTTGAAATCTAAGTCAAAAAATACACTTTTTTCACACTTAAGCTTGAAAATAGACCATCAGTGGCTAAATTCGTGTAACAGTCACGAGAAGGCCCAAGCAACACCTCAAACACCTTGGGGGGGACAAATGCAAGTTGTGAAAATTTACGGAACTTGCACGGGACTCCTCGCTTCAAAACTAAGTAAAAAATTACACTTTTTTCACACTTAATCTTGAAAATAGGCCATCGGGGGCCAAAATTGTGTAACAGTCATGAGAACCCCAGCGAAACCCCTTAAACACCTCGAGAGGGACCAATGTAAGTTGTGAAAACTTACAGAACTAGCATGGGACTCCCGGCTTGAAAACTAAGTCAAAAAATGCACTTTTCAAACACTTAAGCTTGAAAATAGGTTATCAGGAGCCAAAACCGTGTAATAGTCACGAGAACCCCTGCGGAACACCCCAAATACCTCGAGATGGACCAATGTAAGTTTTGAAAACTTACAGAACTAGCACGGGAGTTCCGGTTTGAAAACTAGGTCGAAAAAGGCACTTTTTCACACTTAAGCTAGAAAATAGGCCATCGGGGGCCAATATCATGTAACAGTCAAGTGAAGGCCCGGGGAACACCTCAAACACCTCGGGAGGGGCCAATGTAAGTTGTTGGAACTTACAGAACTGGCACGGGACTCCCGGTTTGAAAACTAAGTCAAAAAATGCACTTTTCTCACACCTATGGTTGAAAGTAGGGTATCGGGGGCCAAAATCGTGTAACAGTCACGAGAAGGCCTGTGGAACACTTTAAACAGCTCGGAAGGGACCAATGTAAGTTGTGGAAACTTACAAAACTTGCACGGGACTCCCGGTTTGAAATCTAAGTCCAAAAAGGCACATCTCTTTTACTTAAGATTGGAAATAGGCCATCGGGGCCAAAATCGTGTTACAGTCACGAGAAGGCCCAGGGGGAAAACATCAAACACCTCAAGAGGGACCAATGTAAGTTGTGGAAACTTATGAAATTAGCACGGGACTTCCGGTTTCAAGATTATGTCGAAAAAGACACTTTTTCCACACTTCAGCTTGAAAATAGGCCATCGGTGTCCAAAATCCTATAATAATCACGAGAAGGCCCCCGGAACAACTCAAACACTTCGGGAGGGACCAATGTAAGTTGTAGAAACTTACGGAACTTGCATGGGACTCCTAGTTTGAAAACGATGTCAATAAATGTACTTTTTCACACTTAAGCTTGAAAATAGGCTATCGGGGGCCAAAATCTTGTAACAGTCCCAAGAAGGCCCGGGGAACACCTCAAACACCTCAGGAGGGTATGCAAGTTGTGGAAACTTACAGAACTAGTATGGGACTCCCGGTTTGAAAACTAAGTTAAAAAAGGAACTTTTCGAGGGAGACCAATGTAAATTGTGGGAACTTGCCGAACTAGCACGGGACTCCCTGTTTCAAAACTAAGTCGAAAAAGGCACTTTTATTGCACTTAAGCTTCAAAATAGGCCATCGGGGGGCCAAGATCGTGTAACATTCATGAGAAGGCCTGACGAACCCCTCAAATACCTCCGGAGGGACCAATATAAGTTGTGGAAACTTACGGAACTAGTAGGGGACTCCTGGTTTGAAAACTATGTAAAGAAATGCACTTTTCTAACACTTAAGCTTGAAAATAGGCCATCGGGAGCCAAAATCGTGTAACAGTCACGAAAATTCCTGAGGAACACCTCAAACACCTCGGGAGGGACCTATGTAGGTTGTGGAAACTTACAGAATTAGCACGGGACTTCCGGTTTGAAAATTAAGTCAAAAAATGCACTTTTTGAACACTTAAGCTTGAAAACAGGCCATCGGGGCCAAAATCGTGTAACAGTCACGAGAAGGCCCGGGCAACGCCTCAAACACCTTAAGAGGGACCAATATAAGTTGTGGAAACTTACAGAACTAGCACGGGACTCCCGGTTTGAAAACTATGTAAACAAATGCACTTTTCCAAAACTTAAGCTTGAAAATTGGCCATCGGGAGCCAAACTCATGTAACAGTCATGAGAAGGCCCAAGGAACAGCTCCAATACCTCGGGACGAACCAATGTAAGTTGTGGAAACTTATGGAACTTGCACGGGACTCCCGGTTTGAAAACTAAGTCAAAAAAGGCAGTTTACTGACTTAAGCTTGAAAATAGGCCATCGGGGGCCAAAATTGTGTAACAGTGATGAGAAGGCCTGGAGAGCACCTCCAACACCTCGGGAGGGACCATTGTAAGTTGTGAAAACATACGGAACTAGCACGGGACTCCCGATTTCAAAACTAAGTCAAAACATGCACGTTTCTAATAGTTAAGCTTTAACATTGGACATCGGAGCCAAAATCGTGCAACAATCACGAGACGGCCCGAAGAGCACCTCAAATACCTCAAGGAGGGACCAATGCAAGTTGTGGAAACATATAGAACTAGCACGGGACTTCCGGTTTGAAAACTAAGTCCAAAAAGGCATTTTTCTCACACTTAAGCTTTAAAATAGGCCATCGGGGGCCAAAATCGTGTAACAGTCACGAGAAGTCCCGGAGAACACCTCAAACCCCTTGGGAGGGACCAATGTAAGTTTTGGAAACTTACGGAACTAGTTCGGGACCCCCGGTTTGAAAACTAAGTCAAAAAATGCACTTTTCAAACACTTCAGCTTGAAAATAGGCCATTAGAGGCCAAAATCGTGTAACAGTCACGAGAATGACCGAAGAACACCTCCAACACCTCAAGAGGGACTAACGAGAGTTGTGGAAAATTACGGAACTAGCACGGGACTTCTGATTTGAAAACTAAGTTAAAAAATTCACCTTTTCACATTTATGCTTAAAAAAAGGCCATTGGGGGCCAAAATTGTGTAACAATCATGAGAAGGCCTGGAGAACACCACCAATAACTCAAGAGGGATCAACGTAAGTTTTGAAAACTTACGGAACTAGCACGGGTCTTCCAATTTGAAAACTAAGTCGAAAAAGTCACTTTTTTCACACTTAAGTTTGAAAATAGGCCATCGGGGGCCAAAATCGTGTAACAGTCACAAGAAGGACCGAGGAACACCTCAAACACCTCGGGAGGGACTAATGTAAGTTGTGGAAACTTATGGAACTAGCACGGGACTGCCGATTTGAAAACTAAGTCGAAAAAGATAATTTTTTCACACTTAAGCTTGAAAAGAGGCCATCGGGGGCGAAAAACGTGTAACAGTTACGAGAAGGCCCAGGGAAAACCTGAAACACCTCGAACACCTTGGGAGGGACCAATGTAAGTTGTGGAAACCTTACGGAACTAGCACGGGACTTCTGGTTTGAAGACTATGTCGAAAAAGTCACTTTTTTCACACTTAAGCTTGAAAATAGGCCAGCGGGGTCCAAAATCCTGTAACAATCACGAGAAGGCCCAAGGAACACCTCAAACTCGGGAGGGACCAATGTAAGTTGTGGAAACTTACGAAACTTGCACGGGACTCCCAGTTTGAAAACTATGTCATAAATGTACTTTTTTCATACTTAAGTTTGAAAATAGTCCATCAGGGGCCAAAATCTTGTAACAATCACGAGAAGGACCATGGAACACCTCAAACACCTTGGGGGGGAATAATGTAAGTTGTGAAAACTTACGAAACTAGCCCGGGACTCCCGGTTTGAAAACTAAGTCAAAAAATGAACTTTTTTCACACTTAAGCTTGAAAATAGGCCATCTGGGGCCAAAATTGTGTAACAGTCATGAGAAGGCCCGAGCAACACCTTAGACACCTCGAGAGGGACCAATGTAAGTTGTGGAAACTTACAAAACTTGTACGGGACTCCTGGTTTGAAAACGAAGTCGAAAAAGGAACTTTTTTCACACTTAATCCGGAAAATAGGCCGTCGTGGGCCAAAATTGTGTAACAGTCACGAGAAGGCCCGGGGAACACCTCAAACACCTCGAGAGAAACCAATGTAAGTTGTAGAAACTTACAGAACTGGCTTGGGACTCCCGGTTTGAAAACTATGTAAAGAAATGCACTTTTCTAACACTTAAGCTTAAAAATAGGCCATCGGGAGCCAAAATCGTGTAACAGTCACGAGAAGTCCCGAGGAACACCTTAAACACCTCGAGAGAGACCAATGTAAGTTGTGGGAACTTACAGAACAGGCTCGGGACTCCTGGTTTGAAAACTAAGTCGAAAGAAGCACTTTTCTCACACTTAAGCTTAAAAATAGGCCATCGGGGGCCAAAATCGTGTAACAGTCACGAGAAGGCCAGGTGAACGCCTCAAATATCTCAGGAGGGACCAATATAGGTTGTGGAAACTTACGAAATTAGCACGAGACTCTCGGTTTGAAAACTATGCATAGAAATGCACTTTTCAAACACTTAACCATGAAAATAGGCCATCGGGGACCAAACTCGTGTAACAGTCGCGAGAAGGCCCAGCGAACACCTCCACCACCTCGGGAGGGACCAATGTAAGTTGTGGAAACTTAAGAAAATATCACGGGACTCCTGATTTGAAAACTAAGTCAAAAAATGCACTTTTCGAACACTTAAGAATGAAAATAGGCCATCGGGGGCCAAAATCGTGTAACAGTCACGAGAAAGCCCGGGGAACAGCTCAAACACCTCAGGAGGGACCAATATAAGTTGTGGAAATTCACGAAACTAGCACGGCACTTTTGGTTTGAAAACTATGTAAAGAAATGCACTTTTCTAACACTTAAGCTTGAAACTAGGCCATCGCGAGCCAAAATCATGTAACAGTCGCGAAAAGTCATGGAGAACACCTCAAACACCTCGGGAGGGACCAATGTAAGTTGTGGAAACTTACAAAACTTGCACAAGACTCCCGGTTTGAAAACTAAGTCAAAAAAGTCACTTTACTAACACTTAAGCTTCAAAATAGGCCATCGTGGGCCAAAATCGTGTAACAGTGATGAGAAGGCCTAGAGAACACCTCCAACACCTTGGGAGGGATCATTGTAAGTTGTGAAAACTTAAGGAACTGGCATGGGACTCCCGGTTTGAAAACTATGTAAAGAAATGCCCTTTTCTAACACTTAAGGTTGAAAATAGGCCATCGGGGGCCAAACTCGTGTAACAGTCATGAGAAGGCCTGGGGAACACCTCCAACACCTCTGGAGGGACCAATGTAACTTGTAGAAACTTACGGAACTTGCACAGGACTCCCAGTGTGAAAACTAAGTCAAAAAAGGCACTTTACTAACACTTAAGCTTGAAAATAGGCCATCGGGGGCCAAAATCGTGTACCAGTGATGAGAAGGCCTGGAGAACACCCCCAACACCTCGGGAGGGACCATTGTAAGTTGTGAAAACTTACGAAACTAGCACGGGACTCCCGATTTGAAAACTAAGTCTAAACATGCACGTTTCTAACAGTTATGCTTGAAAATTGGACTTTTTCACAGAGTCTAAAAAGGCACTTTTTCATACTTAACCTTGAAAATACGCCATCGGGTGACGAAATCGATTTACAGTCACGAGAAGTCTCGGAGAACACCTCAAACACTTCAGGAGGGACCAATGTAAGCTAACTACCACGTGACTCCCGGTGTGAAAACTAAACCAAAACACGCACTTTTTTCACAATTAAGGTTGCAAATAGGCCATCGATGGCCAAAATCGAGTAATAGTCACGATAAGGATCGGGGAACACCTCAAACACCTCGAGAGGGACCAATGTATGTTGTAGAAACTTACGGAACTAGCACGGGACTCACGGTTTCAAAACTAAATCAAAATATGCATTTTTTTCACACTTAAGCTTGAAAATAGGCCATCGGGGGCCAAAATCGTGTAACAGTCTCGAGTAGGTGTGGGGAACACCTCAAACACCTCAAGAGGGACCAGTGTAAGTTGTGGAAACTTACAGAACTAGCACGGGACTCCCGGTTTGAAAACTAAGTCAAAAAAGACACTTTTTTCACACTTAAGCTTGAAAATAGTCCATCAGGAGCCAAAATCTTGTAACAGTCACGAGAAGGCCTAGGGAACACCTCAAACACCTTTGGAAGGACCAATGTAAGTTGTGGAAACTTATGGATCTGACACGAGATTCCGGTTTGAAAACTGAGTCAAAAAATGTACTTTTTTCACACTTAAGGTTGAAAATAGGCCATTGGAGGCCAAAATCGTGTAACAGTCATGAGAAGGCCCGGGGAACACCTCAAAAAAAAAAACATCGGGAGTGACCAATCTAAGTTGTGAAAACTTACGGAACTAGCACGGGACTCCCGATTTGAAAACTAAGTCCAAAAAGGCAATTTTCTCACACTTAAGTGTGAAAATAGGCCATCATGGGCCAAAATCGTGTAACAGTCACGCAACAAACAACTCGAGAGGCACCAATGTAAGTTGCGGAAACTTACGGAACTAGCACGGGACTTCCGATTTGAAAACTAAGTCTAGAAGGCACTTTTTTCACACTTAAGCTTGAAAATAGGTCATCGGGTGCCAAAATCGTGTAACAATCACGAGAAGGCCCAAGGAACACCTCGAACAACTCGGAAGGGACCAATGTAATTTGTGAAAACTTATAGAACTAGCACGGGACTCCCGGTTTGAAAACAATGTCAAAAAATGCATTTTTTCACACTTAAGCTTGTAAATAGGTTATCGGGGGCCAAAATCGTGTAGCAGTCACGAGAATCTCTGCGGAAAACCTCAAACACCTCAAGAGTGACCAATGTAAGTTGTGGAAACTTACAGAACTTCAACGGGACTCCCGGTTTGAAAATTAAGTCAAAAAATGCACTTTTTTCACACTTCATCGTGAAAATAGGCCATCGGGGGCCAAAATAGTGTAACAGTCACGAGAAGGCCAGGGGAACAGCTGAAACACCTCAAGAGCGACCAATGTAAGTTGTGGAAACTTACTGAACTAGCACAGGACTCCCGGTTTGAAAACTATGTCGAAAAAGTCGCTTTTCTCACACTTAAGCTTAAAAATAGGATATTGGGAGCCAAAATCGTGTATTTTTCGACCTAGTTATCAAATCGAGAGTCCCGTGCCTGTTCGTTAAGTTTTCACAACTCAAATTGGTCCCACCTGAGATGTTCGAGGTGTTCCTCGGGCCTTCTCGTGATTGTTACACGATTTCGGCCTGCCGAGGCCAATTTTCAAGCTTAAATGTGAAAATAGTACCTTTTTCGACCTAGTTTTCAAACCAGAAGTCCCGCGCTAGTTCCGTAAGCTTCCACAACTTACATTGGTTTCTTCCGAGGTGTTGGAGGTGTTCCACGGGCCTTTTCAGGACTGTTACAGGATTTTTGGCCCCCGATGGCCTATTTTCAAACTTAAGTGTTTAGAAAGTGCATTTTTTGACTTAGTTTTCAAACCGGGAGTCCCATGTGAGTTCCGTAAGTTTCCACAACTCACGTTGGTCCCTCCCTAGGTGTTTGAGGTGTTCCCCAGACCTTCTCTTGACTGTCACATGATTTTGGCCCCCCGATGGACTATTTTCAAGCTTAGGTGCGAGAAAAGTGTCGTTCCGGACTTAGTTTTCAAACCGGGAGTCCCGTGCTAGTTCTGTAAATTTTCACAACTTATATTGGCCCCTCCCACGGTGTTTGATGTGTTCCCCGGGCCTTCTCATGACTGTTACACGATTTTGGCCCCCGACAACTTATTTTCGAGCTTAAGTGTGAAAAAAGTGCATTTTTTGATTTAGTTCTCAAACCGAGAGTCCCGTGCTAGTTCCGTAAGTCTCCGCAACTTACCTTGGACCCTCCCGAGGTGTTTGCGGCATTTCCCGGCCCTTCTCGTGACTGTTACACGGTTTTGGCCCCCCGGTGTCTTATTTCCAAGCTTAAGTGTGGAAAAAGTGTCTCTTTCCAACTTAGTTTTCAAACCGGGAGTCCCGTGCTAGTTCCGTAAGTTTTCACAACTCACGTTGGTCACTCCCGAGGTGTTTGAGGTGTTCCCGACCCTTCTTGCGACTGTTACACGATTTTGGCCCCCCGATGGCCTACTTCCAAGCTTAAGTGTTAGAAAAGTGTATTTTTCGACCTAGTTTTCAAATCGGGAGTCCCGTGCCTGTTCGTTAAGTTTTCACAACTCAAATTGGTCCCTTTTGAGATGTTTGAGGTATTCCCCGGGCCTTCTCGTGATTGTTACACGATTTCGGCCGGCCGAGTCCTATTCTCGAGCTTAAGTGTGAAAAAGTACCTTTTTCGACCTAGTTCTCAAACAAGAAGTCCCGCGCTAGTTCCGTAAGTTTCCACAACTTACATTGGTTTATCCCGTGGTGTTGGAGGTGTTCCACGGGCCTTCTCGGGACTGTTACAGGATTTTGGGGGGCCCCCGATGTCCAATTTTCAGACTTCAGTGTTAAGGAAGTGCATTTTTTGACTAAGTTTTCAAACCGGGAGTCCCATGCGAGTTCCGTAAGTTTCCAAAACTCACGTTGGTCCCTCCCTAGGTGTTTGAGGTCTTCCCCGAACCTTTCCTTGACTGTCACACGATTTTGGCCCCCCGATGGACAATTTTCAAGCTTAGGTGCGAGAAAAGTGCCGTTTCGGACTTAGTTTTCAAACCGGGAGTCCTATGCTAGTTTCGTAAGTTTTCACAACTTACATTGGTCCCTCCCGGGGTGTTTGACGTGTTCCCCAGGCCTTCTCGTGACTGTTACACGATTTTGGCCCCCGACGGCTTATTTTCGTCATAAGTGTGAAAAAAGTGCATTTTTTGATTTAGTTCTCAAACCGAGAGTCCCGTGCTAGTTCCGTAAGTCTCCGCAACTTACCTTGGACCCTCCCGAGGTGTTTGAGGCATTTCCCGGTCCTTCTCGTGACTGTTACATGGTTTTGGCCCCTCATGTGTCTTATTTCCAAGCTTAAGTGTGAAAAAAGTGTCTCTTTCCAACTTAGTTTTCAAACCGGGAGTCCGGTGCTAGTTCCGAAGTTTTCACAACTCGCGTTGGTCACTCCCGAGGTGTTTAAGGTGTTCCCGACCCTTCTTGCGACTGTTACATGATTTTGGCCCCCCGATGGCCTACTTCCAAGCTTAAGTGTTAGAAAAGTGTATTTTCCGACCTAGTTTTCAAATTGGGAGTCCCGTGCCTGTTCATTAAGCTTTCACAATTCAAATTGGTCCCTCCTGAGATGTTCGAGGTGTTCCCCAGGCCTTCTCGTGATTGTTACACGATTTCGGCTCGCCGAGGCCAATTCTCAAGCTAAAGTGTCAAAAAAAGTACCTTTTCCAACCTAGTTTTCAAACCGGAAGTCCTGCGCTAGTTCCGTAAGTTTCCACAACTTACCTTGGTTTCTCCCGAGGTGTTGGAGTTGTTCCCCGGGCCTTCTCGGGACTGCTACAGGATTTTGGGGGGCTCCCGATGGCCTATTTTCAAACTTATGTGTTTAGGAAGTGCATTTTTTGACTTAGCTTTCAAACCGGGACTTCCATGCGAGTTCCGTAAGTTTCCACAACTCACGTTGGTCCCTCCCTAGGTGTTTGAGGTGTTCCCCGGATCTTCTCCTGACTGTCACACGATTTTGGGCCCCCGATGGACTATTTTCAAGTTAAGGTGTGGGAAAAGTGCCGTTTCGGACCTAGTTTTCAAACCGGGAGTACCGTGCTAGTTTCGTAAGTTTTCACAACTTACATTGGTCCCTCCCGGGGTGTTTGACGTGTTCCCCGGGCCTTCTCGTGACTGTCACACGATTTTGTCCCCCGACGGCTTATTTTCGAGCGTAAGTGTGAAAAAAGTGCATTTTTTGATTTTGTTCTCAAACCGAGAGTCCCGTGCTAGTTCCGTAAGTCTCCGCAACTTACCTTGGACCCTCCCGAGGTGTTTGGGGCATTTCCCGGTCTTTCTCGTGACTGTTACAAGGTTTTGGCCCCCCCCGGTGTCCTATTTCCAAGCTTAAGTGTGGAAAAAATGTCTCTTTCCAACTTAGTTTTCAAACCGGGAGTCCCGTGCTAGTTTCGTAAGTTTTCACAACTCGCGTTGGTCACTCCCGAGGTGTTTGAGGTGTTTCTGGGCTTTTCTTGCGACTGTTACATGATTTTGGCCCGTCGATGGCCTACTTCCAAGCTTAAGTGTTAGAAAAGTGTATTTTTCGACCTAGTTTTCAAATCGGGAGTCCCGTGCCTGTTCATTAAACTTTCACAACTCAAATTGGTCCCTCCTGAGATGTTCGAGCTATTCCCCGGGCCTTCTCGTGATTGTTGCACGATTTCGGCCCGCCGAGGCCTATTATCAAGCTTAAGTGTGAAAAAAGTACCTTTTCCGACCTAGTTTGCAAACCGGAAGTCCCGCGCTAGTTCTATAAGTTTCCACAACTTACATTGGTTTCGCCCGAGGTGTTAGAGGGGTTCCATGGGCCTTCTCGGGACTGTTACAGGATTTTAGGGGGGCCCCCGATGGCCTATTTTCAACTTAAGTGTTTAGGAAGTTCATTTTTTGACTTAGCTTTCAAACCGGAAGTCCCATTCGAGTTCCGTAAGTTTCCACAACTCACGTTGGTCCCTCCCTGGGTGTTTGAGGTGTTGCCCGGATCTTCTCTTGACTGTCACACGATTTTGGCCCCCCGAAAAACTATTTTCAAGCTTAGGTGCGAGAAAAGTGACGTTTCGGACTTAGTTTTCAAACTGGGAGTACCGTGCTAGTTCCGTAAGTTTTCACAACTTACATTGGTCCCTCCCCGGGTGTTTGACGTGTTCCCCGAGTATTCTCGTGACTGTTACAAGATTTTGGCCCCCGACGACTTATTTTCGAGCTTAAGTGTGAAAAAAAAGTTCATTTTTTGATTTAGTTCTCAAACCGAGAGTCCCGTGCTAGTTCCGTAAGTCTCCGCAACTTATCTTGGACCCTCCCGAGGTGTTTGGGCCATTTCCCGGTCCTTCTCGTGACTGTTACACGGTTGTGGCCCCCCCTAGTGTCCTATTTCCAAGCTTAAGTGTGGAAAAAGTGTCTCTTTCTAACTTAGTTTTCAAACCGGGAGTCCCATGCTAGTTTCGTCAGTTTTCACAACTCGCGTTGGTCACTCTCGAGGTGTTTGGGGTGTTCCCGGCCCTTCTTGCGACTGTTCCATGATTTTGGCCCCCCGATGGTCTACTTCCAAGCTTAAGTGTTAGAAAAGTGTATTTTCTGACCTAGTTTTCAAATCGGGAGTCCCGTGCCTGTTCGTTAAGCTTTCACAACTCAAATTGGTCCCGCCTGAGATGTTCGAGGTGTTCCCTGGGCCTTCTCGTGATTGTTACACGATTTCGGCCCGCCGAGGCCTATTCTCAAGCTTAAGTGTGAAAAAAGTACCTTTTCCGACCTAGTTTTCAAACCGGAAGTCCCGCGTTAGTTCCGTAAGTTTCCACAACTTACATTGGTTTCTCCCGAGATGTTTGAGGTGTTCAACGGGCCTTCTCGGGATTGTTACAGGATTTTGGGGTGCCCCCGATGCCCTATCTTCAGACTTAAGTGTCTAGGAAGTGCATTTTTTGACTAAGTTTTCAAACCGGGATTCCCATGCGAGTTCCGTAAGTTTTCACAACTCACATTGGTCCCTCCCTAGGTGTTTGAGGTGTTCCCCAAACCTTCTCTTGACTGTCACATGATTTTGGCCCCCCGATGGACTATTTTTAAGCTTAAGTGCGAGAAAAGTGTCATTTCGGACTTAGTTTTCAAGCCGAGAGTCCCATGCTAATTTCGTAAGTTTTCACAACTTACATTGGTTCCTCCCAGGGTGTTTTATGTGTTCCCAGGGCCTTCTCGTGACTGTTACACGATTTTGTCCCCCGACGGCTTATTTTCGAGCTTAAGTGTGAAAAAAGTGCATTTTTTGATTTAGTTCTCAAACCGAGAGTCCCGTGCTAGTTCCGTAAGTATCCGCAACTTACCTTGGACCCTCCCGAGGTGTTTGCGGCATTTCCCGGCCCTTCTCATGACTGTTACACGGTTTTGGCCCCCCCGTTGTCCCATTTCCAAGCTTAAGTGTGGAAAAGGCGTCTCTTTCCAACTTAGTTTTCAAACCGGGAGTCCGGTGCTAGTTCCGTAAGTTTTCACAACTTGCGTTGGTCCCTCCCGAGGTGTTTGAGGTGTTCCTGGCCCTTCTTGCGACTGTTACATGATTTTGGCCCCCCGATGGCGTACTTCCAACCGTAAGTGTTAGAAAAGTGTATTTTCCGACCTAGTTTTCAAATCGGGAGTCCCGTGCCTGTTCGTTAAGCTTTCATAACTCAAATTGGTCCCTTGTGAGATGTTCGAGGTGTTCCCCGGGCCTTCTCATGATTGTTACACGATTTCGGCCCGCCGAGGCCCATTCTCAAGCTTAAGTGTGAAAAAAAGTACCTTTTCCGACCTAGTTTTCACACCGGAAGTCCCGTGCTAGTTCCGTAAGTTTCCACAACTTACATTAGTTTCTCCTGAGGTGTTGAAGGTGTTCCACGGGCCTTCTCGGGACGGTTACAGGATTTTGGGGGGGCCCCGATGGCCTATTTTTAAACTTAAGTGTTTAGGAAGTGCATTTTTTGACTTAGCTTTCAAATCGGGAGTCCTACGGAAGTTCCGTAAGTTTCCACAAGTCACGTTGGTCCCTCGCTAGGAGTTTGAGGTGTTCCCCAAACCTTCTCTTGACTGTCACACGATTTTGGCCCCCTGATGGACTATTTTCAAGCTTAGGTGCGAGAAAAATGCCGTTTCGAACTTAGTTTTCAAACCGGGAGTCCTGTGCTAGTTCCGTAAGTTTCCACAACTTACATTGGTCCCTCCCAGGGTGTTTGAAGTGTTCCTCTGGCCTTCTCGTGACTGTTACACGATTTTGGCCCCCGACGGCTTATTTTTGAATTTAAGTGTGAAAAAAGTACATTTTTTGATTTAGTTCTCAAACTGAGAGTCCCGTGCTAGTTCCGTAAGTCTCCGCAACTTACCTTGGACCCTCCCGAGGTGTTTGCAGCATTTCTCAGTCCTTCTCATGACTGTTACACGGTTTTGGGCCACCCCTCCGGGTGTCCTATTTCCAAGCTTAAGTGTGGAAAAAATGTCTCTTTCCAACTTAGTTTTCAAACCGGGAGTCCCGTGCTAATTCCGTAAGTTTTCACAACTCGCGTTGGTCACTCCCGAGGTGTTTGAGTTGTTCCCGGCCCTTCTTGCGACTGTTACATGATTTTGGCCCCCCCGATGGCGTACTTCCAAGCTTAAGTGTTAGAAAAGCGTATTTTCCGACCTAGTTTTCAAATCGGGAGTCCCGTGCCTATTTGTTAAGCTTTTACAACTCAAATTGGTCCCTCCTGAGATGTTCGAGGTGTTCCCTAGGCCTTCTAGTGATTGTTACACGATTTCGGCCCGCCGAGGCCCATTCTCAAGCTTAAGTGTGAAAAAAGTACCTTTTCCGACCTAGTTTTCAAACCGGAAGTCCCGCGCTAGTTCCGTAAGTTTCAACAACTTACATTGGTTTTTCCCGAGGTGTTGGAGGTGTTCCACGGGCCTTCTCTGGACTGTTACAGGATTTTGGAGGGCCCCCGATGGCCTATTTTTCAAACTTAAGTGTTTAAGAAGTGCATTTTTTGATTTAGCTTTCAAACTGGTTGTCCCATGCGAGTTCCGTAAGTTTCCACAACTCACGTTGGTCCCTCCCTAGGTGTGGTGATGTGTTACCCGGACCTTCTCTTGACTGTCACACGATTTTGGCCCCCCGATGGACTATTTTCATGCTTAGGTTCGAGAAAAGTGTTGTTTCGGACTTTGTTTTCAAAACGGGAATACCGTGCTAGTTTCGTAAGTTTTCATAACTTACATTGGTCCCTCCCGGGGTGTTTGACGTGTTCCCCGGGGGGCCTTCTCGTGACTGTTACACGATTTTGGCCCCCAACGGCTTATTTTCGAGTTTAAGAGTGAAAAAAGTGCATTTTTTTATTTAGTTCCCAAACCGACAGTCCCATGCTAGTTTTGTAAGTCTCCGTAACTTACCTTGGACCCTCCCAAGGTGTTTGGGGCGTTTCCTGGTCCTTCGCGTGACTGTTAGACGGTTTTAGCCCACCCGGTGTGTCTTATTTCCAAGCTTAAGTGTGGAAAAAGTGTCTCTTTCCAACTTAGTTTTCAAACCGGGAGTCCCGTGCTAGTTCCGTAAGTTTTCACAACTCGTGTTGGTCACTCCCGAGGTGTTTGAGGTGTTCCCGGCCCTTCTTGCTACTGTTACATGATTTTGGGCCCCCGATGACCTACTTCCTAGCTTAAGTGTTAGACAAGTGTATTTTCCGACCTAGTTTTCAAATCGAGCGTCCCGTGCCTATTCGTTAAGTTTTCACAACTCAAATTGGTCCCTCCTGAGATGTTCGAGGTGTTCCCTGGGCCTTCTCGTCATTTCGGCCCGCAGAGGCCTATTCTCAAGCTTAAGTGTGAAAAAAGTACATTTTCCGACCTAGTTTTCAAACCGGAAGTCCCGCGCTAGGTCCGTAAGTTTCCACAACTTACATTGGCTTCTTTCGAGGTGTTGGAGGGGTTTCACGGGCCTTCTCGGGACTGTTACAAGATTTTAGGGGGGCCCCCGATGGCCTATTTTCAAACTTAAGTGTTTAGGAAGTGCATTTTTTGACTTAGCTTTCAAACCGGGAGTCCCATGCGAGTTCCGTAAGTTTCCACAGCTCACGTTGGTCCCTCCCTAGGTGTTTGAGGTGTTCCCTGGACCTTCTCTTGACTGTCACACGATTTTTGCCCCCCGATGGACTATTTTCAAGCTTAGGTGCGAGAAAAGTGCCGTTTCGGACTTTGTTTTCAAACCGAGAGTCCCGTGCTAGTTCCGTAAGTTTTCACAAGTTACATTGGTCCCTCCCGGGGTGTTTGACGTGTTCCCTGGGCATTCTCGTGACTGTTACACGATTTTGGCCCCCGATGGCTTATTTTTGAGCTTAAGTGTGAAAAAAGTGCATTTTTTGATTTAGTTCTCAGACCGAGAGTCCCGTGCTAGTTCCGTAAGTCTCCGCAACTTACCTTGGACCCTCCCGAGGTGTTTGGGGTGTTTCCCCGTCCTTGTCTTGACAGTTACATGGTTTTTGCCCCCCCTAGTGTCTTATTTGCAAGCTTAAGTGTGGAAAAAATGTCTCTTTCCAACTTAGTTTTCAAACCGAGAGTCCCGTACTGGTTCCGTAAGTTTTCGCAATTCGCGTTGGTCACTCCCGAGGTGTTTGAGGTGTTCCTAGCCCTTCTTGCGACTGTTACATGATTTTGGCCCCCCGATAGCCTACTTCCAAGCTTAAGTGTTAGAAAAGTGTATTTTCCGACCTAGTTTTCAAACCGGGAGTCCCGTGCCTGTTCGTTAAGCTTTCATAACTCAAATTGGTCCCTTCTGAGATGTCTGAGGTGTTCCCTGGGCCTTCTGGTGATTGTTACATGATTTCGGCCCGCCGAGGCCAATTCTCAAGCTTAAGTGTGAAAAAAGTACCTTTTCCGACCTAGTTTTCAAACCGGAAGTCCCGCGCTAGTTCCGTAAGTATCCACAACTTACATTGGTTTCTCCCGAGGTGTTAGAGGTGTTCCACCAGCCTTCTCGGGACTGTTACAGAATTTTGGGGGGCCCCCGATTGCCTATTTTCAAACTTAAGTGTTTAGGAAGTGCATTTTTTTACTTAGCTTTCAAATCGGGAGTCCGACGCGAGTTCCGTAAGTTTCCACAACTCACGTTGGTCCCTCGCTAGGAGTTTGAGGTGTTCCCCGAACCTTCTCTTGACTGTCACACGATTTTGGCCCCCTGATGGACTATTTTCAAGCTTAGGTGCGAGAAAAATGCCGTTTCGGACTTAGTTTTCAAACCGGGAGTCCCGTGCTAGTTCCGTAAGTTTTCACAACTTACATTGGCCCCTCCCAGGGTGTTTGAAGTGTTCCTTTGGCCTTCTCGTGACTGTTACACGATTTTGGCCCCCGAGGGCTTATTTTCGAACTTAAGTGTGAAAAAAATACATTTTTTGATTTAGTTCTCAAACCGAGAGTCCCGTGCTAGTTCCGTAAGTCTCCGCAACTTACCTTGGACACTCCAGAGGTGTTTGCGGCATTTCCCTGTCCTTCTCGTGACTGTTACACGGTTTTGGGCCACCCCCCCGATGTCCTATTTCCAAGCTGAAGTGTGGAAAAAGTGTCTCTTTCCAACTTAGTTTTCAAACCGGGAGTCCCGTGCTAGTTCCGTAAGTTTTCACAACTCGCGTTGGTCACTCCCGAGGTGTTTGAGGTGTGTTCCTGGCCCTTCTTGCGACTGTTACATGATTTTGCCCCTCCGATGGCCTACTTCCAAGCTTAAGTGTCAGAAAAGTGTATATTCCGACCTAGTTTTCAAACCAGGAGTCCCGTGCCTGCTCGTTAAGCTTTCACAACTCAAATTGGTCCCTCCTGGGATGTTCGAGGTGTTCCCCGGGCCTTCTCATGATTGTTACACGATTTCGGCCCGCTGAGGCCTATTCTCAAGCTTAAGTGAGAAAAAAGTACCTTTTCCGACCTAGTTTTCAAACCGGAAGTCCCGCGCTAGTTCCGTAAGTTTCCACAACTTACATTGGTTTTCCCCGAGGTGTTTAGAGGTGTTCCACCGGCCTTCTCGGGACTGTTACAGGATTTTGGGGGGCCCTCGATTGCCTATTTTCAAACTTAAATGTTTAGGAAGTGCATTTTTTGACTTAGTTTTCAAATCGGGAGTCCCATGCGAGTTCCGTAAGTTTCCACAACTCACGTAGGTCCCTCTCTAGGTGTTTAAGGTGTTCCCCGGACCTTCTCTTGACTGTCACACGATTTTGGCCCCCCGATGGACTATTTTTCAAGCTTAGATGCAAGAAAAGTGCCGTTCCGGACTTAGTTTTCAAACCGAGAGTCCCGTGCAAGTTCCGTAAGTTTTCACAACTCACACTGGTCCCTCCCGGGGTGTTTGACTTGTTCCCCGGGCCCTCTCGTGACTGTTACAAGATTTTGGCCCCCGACGGCTTATTTTCGAGCTTAAGTGTGAAAAAAGTGCATTTTTTGATTTAGTTCTCAAACCGAGAGTCCTGTGCTTGTTCCGTAAGTCTCCACAACTTACCTTGGACCCTCCTGAGGTGTTTGCAGCATTTCCCGGTCCTTCTCGTGACTGTTACACGGTTTTGGCCCCCCCTCCGGTGTCCTATTTCCAATCTTAAGTGTGGAAAAAGTGTCTCTTTCCAACTTAGTTTTCAAACCGGGAGTCCCGTGCTAGTTCCGTAAGTTTTCACAATTCGCGTTGGTCACTCTCGAGGTGTTTGAGGCGTTCCCGGCCCTTCTTGCGATTGTTGCATGATTCTGGCCCCCCGATGGCTTGCTTCTAAGCTTAAGTGTTAGAAAAGTGTATTTTCCAACCTAGTTTTCAAATCGGAAGTCCCGTGCCTGTTCGTTAAGCTTTCACAACTCAAATTGGTCCCTCCTGAGATGTTCGAGGTGTTCCCCGGGCCTTCTCGTGATTGTTACACGATTTCGGCCCGCCGAGGCCTATTCTGAAGCTTAAGTGTGAAAAAAGTACCTTTTCTGACCTAGTTTTCAAACCGGAAGTCCTGCGCTAGTTCCGTAAGTTTCCACAACTTACATTGGTTTCTCCCGAGGTGTTGGAGGTGTTCCACGGGCCTTCTCGGGACTATTATAGGATTTTTGGGGGTCCCCGATGCCCTATTTTCAAACTTAAGTGTTTAGGAACTGCATTTTTTTACTTAGTTTTCAAGCCGGGAGTCCCATGCGAGTTCCGTAGTTTCCATAACTCACGATGGTCCTCCCTAGGTGTTTGAGGTGTTCCCCGGGCCTTCTCTTGACTATCACACGATTTCTCAAGCTAGGTGCGAGAAAAGTGTCGTTTCGGACTTAGTTTTCAAACCGGGAGTCCCGTGCTAGTTCTGTAAGTTTTCACAACTTACATTGGCCCCTCCTGGGGTGTTTGACGTGTTCCCCAGGCCTTCTCGTGACTGTTACACGATTTTGGCCCCCGACGGCTTATTTTCGAGCTTAAGTGTGAAAAAAGTGCATTTTTTTGGTTTAGTTCTCAAACCGAGAGTCCCGTGCTTGTTCTGTAAATCTCTGCAACTTACCTTGTACCCTCTCGAGGTGTTTGGGGCATTTCCCGGTCCTTCTCGTGACTGTTACACGGTTGTGCCCCCCCCAGTGTCCTATTTCCAAGCTTAAGTGTGGAAAAAGTGACTCTTTCTAACTTAGTTTTCAAACCAGGAGTCCCGTGCTAGTTTCGTAAATTTTCACAACTTACATTAGTCCCTCCCGGGGTGTTTGACGTGTTTCCCGGGCCTTCTCATGACTGTTACACGATTTTGTCCCCCCGACGGCCTATTTTCGAGCTTAAGTGAGAAAAAATTGCATTTTTTGATTTAGTTCTCAAACCGAGAGCCCCGTGCTAGTTCCGTAATTCTCCGCAACTTACCTTTGACCCTTTCGAGGCATTTGGGGCATTTCTCGGTCCTTCTCATGACTGTTACACGGTTTTGGCCTCCCCGGTGTCCTATTTCCAAGCTTAAGTGTGGAAAAAATATCTCTTTCCAACTTAGTTTTGAAACCGGGAGTCCCGTGCTAGTTCCGTATGTTTTCACAACTCACGTTGGTCACTCGTGAGGTGTTTGAGGCGTTCCCGGCCCTTCTTGCGACTGTTACATAATTTTGGCCGCCCGATGGCCTAGTTCCAAGCTTAAGTGTTAGAAAAGTGTATTTTCCGACCTAGTTTTCAAATCGGGAGTCCCATGCCTGTTCGTTAAGCTTTCACAACTCAAATTGGTCCCTCTTGAGATGTTCGAGATGTTCTCCGGGCCTTCTCGTGATTGTTACACGATTTCGGCCCGCCGAGGCCTATTCTCAAGCTTAAGTGTGAAAAAACTACCTTTTCCGACCTAGTTTTCAAAACTAGAAGTCTCGCGCTAGTTCCGTAAGTTTCCACAACTTACATTGGTTTCTCTCGAGGTGTTGGAGGTGTTCTGCGGGCCTTCTTGGGACTGTTACAGGATTTTGGGGGGCCTCCGATGACATATTTTCAAACTTAAGTGTTTAGGAGGTGCATTTTTTGACTTAGTTTTCAAACCGGGAGTCCCATGCGAGTTCCGTAAGTTTCCACAACTCACGTTGGTCCCTCCCCAGGTGTTTGAGGTGTTCCCCGGACCTTCTCTTGACTGTCACACGATTTTTCAAGCTTAGGTGCGAGAAAAGTGCCGTTTCGGACTTAGTTTTGAAACCGGGAGTCCCGTGCTAGTTCTGTAAGTTTTCACAACTTACATTGGTCCCTCCCGGGGTGTTTGACGTGTTCCCCGGGCCTTCTCGTGACTGTTACACGATTTTGGCCCCCGACGACTTATTTTCGAGCTTAAGTGTGAAAAAGGTGCATTTTTTGGTTTAGTTCTCAAACCGAGAGTTCCGTAAGTTTCCGCAACTTACCTTCGACCCTCTCGAGGTGTTTGGGGGATTTCCCGATCCTTCTCGTGGCTGTTACGCGGTTTTGGCCCCCCCACCCGTTGTCCGATTTCCAAGCTTAAGTGTGGAAAAAGTGTCTCTTTCCAACTTACTTTTCAAACCGGGAGTCCCGTGCTAGTTCCATAAGTTTTCACAACTCGCGTTGGTCACTCCTGAGGTGTTTGAGGTGTTCCCGGCACTTCTTGCGACTCTTACATGATTTTGGCCCCCCGATGGCCAACTTCAAAGCTTAAGTGTTAGAAAAGTGTATTTTCCGACCTAGTTTTCAAACCGGAAGTCCTGTGCCTGTTCGTTATGCTTTCACAACTCAAATTGGTCCTTCCTGAGATGTTCGAGGTGTTCCCCAGGCCTTCTCGTGATTGTTGCACGATTTCGGCCCGCCGAGGCCTATTCTCAAGCTTAAGTGTGAAAAAGTACCTTTTCCGACCTAGTTTTCAAACCGAAAGTCCCGCGCTACTTCCGTAAGTTTGCACAACTTATATTGGTTTCTGCCGAGGTGTTGGAGGTGTTCCTTGGGCCTTCACGGGACTATTACAGGATTTTTGGGGGGCCCCGATGGCCTATTTTCAAATTTAAGCGTTTAGGAAGTGCATTTTTTGACTTAGCCTTCAAACCAGGAGTCCCATGCGAGTTCCGTAAGTTTCAACATCTCATGTTGGTCCCTCCCTAGGTGTTTGAGGTATTCCCCGGACCTTCTCTTGACTGTCACACGATTTTGGCCCCCCGATGGACTATTTTCAAGCTTAGGTGCGAGAAAAGTGCCGTTTTGGACTTAGTTTTCAAACCTGGAGTCCTGTGCTAGCTCCGTAAGTTTTCACAACTTACACTGGTCCCTCCCGGGGTGTTTGACTTGTTCCACAGGCCTTCTCATGACTGTTACATGATTTTGTCCCCCGAATGCTTATTTTCGAGCTTAAGTGTGAAAAAAGTACATTTTTTGATTTAGTTCTCAAACCGAGAGTCCCGTGCTAGTTTCGTAAGTCTCTGCAACTTACCTTGGACCCTCCCGAGGTGTTTGCGGCATTTCCCGGTCCTTCTCGTGACTGTTACACGGTTGTGGCCCCCCCAGTGTCCTATTTCCAAGCTTAAGTGTGGAAAAAGTGTCTCTTTCTAACTTAGTTTTCAAACCGGGAGTCCCGTGCTAGTTTCGTAAGTTTTCACAACTCGTGTTGGTCACTCCCGAGGTCTTTAAGGTGTTCCCGGCCGTTCTTGCGACTGTTACAAGATTTTGGCACCCTGATGGCCTACTTCCAAGCTTAAGTGTTAGAAAAGTGTATTTTCCGACCTAGTTTTTAAATCGGAAGCCCCGTGCCTGTTCGTTAAGCTTTCACGATTCAAATTGGTCCCTCCTGAGATGTTCGAGGTGTTCCCCAGGCCTTCTCATAATTGTTACACGATTTCGGCCTGCCGAGGCCTATTCTCAAGCTTAAGTGTGAAAAAAGTACATTTTCCGACCTAGTTTTCAAACCGGAAGTCCCACGCTAGTTTCGTAAGTTTCCACAACTTACATTGGTTTCTCCCGAGGTGTTGGAGAGGTTCCACGGGCCTTCTCAGGACTGTTACATGTTTAGGAAGTGCATTTTTTGACTTTGCTTGAAAACCGGGACTCCCATGCGAATTCCGTAAGTTTCCACAACTCACGTTGGTCCCTCCCCAGGTGTTTGAGGTGTTCCCCGGACCTCCTCTCGACTGTCACATGATTTTGGGCCCCCGATGGATTATTTTCAAGCTTAGGTGCGAGAAAAGTGCCGTTTCGGACTTAGTTTTCAAACCGGGAGTTCCATGCTAATTTCGTAAGTTTTCACAACTTACATTGGTCCCTCTTGGGGTGTTTGAAGTGTTCCCCAGACCTTCTCGTGACTGTTACACGATTTTGGCCCCCGACGGCTTATTTTCGAGCTTAAGTGTGAAAAAAGTGCATTTTTTGATCTAGTTCTCAAACTGAGAGTCCCGTGCTAGTTCCGTAAGTCTCCAACACTTACCTTGGACCCTCCCGTGGTGTTTGGGGCATTTCCCGATCCTTCTCGTGACTGTTACACGGTTTTGGCCCCCCCCCCCGGCGTCCCATTTCCAAGCTTAAGTTTGGAAAAAGTGTCTCTTTCTAACTTAGTTTTCAAACCGGGAGTCCCGTCCTAGTTCCGTAAGTTTTCACAACCCGCGTTGGTCACTCCCGAGGTGTTTCAGGTGTTCCCGACCCTTTTTGCGGCTGTTACATGATTTTGGCCCCCCGATAGCCTACTTCCAAAGCTTAAGTGTTAGAAAAGTGTATTTTCCAACCTAGTTTTCAAATCGGGAGTCCCGTGCCTGGTCGTTAAGCTTTCACAACTCAAATTGGTCCCTCCTCAGATGTTCGAGGTGTTCCCCGGGCCTTCTCGTGATTGTTACATGATTTCGGCCAGCCGAGGCCTATTATCATGCTTAAGTGTGAAAAAGTACCTTTTCCGACCTAGTTTTCAAACCGGAAGTCCCGCGCTAGTTCCGTAAGTTTCCACAACTTATATTGGTTTCTCCCGAGGTGTTGGGGGTGTTCCACGGGCCTTCTCGGTACTGTTACAGAATTTTGGCGCGCCCCCGATGGCCTATTTTCAAACTTAAGTGTTTAGGAAGTTCATTTTTTGACTTAGCTTTCAAACCGAGAGTCCCATGCGAGTTTCGTAATTTTCCACCACTCACATTGGTCCCTTCCTAGAAGTTTGAGGTATTCCCTGGACCTTCTCTTGACTGTCACATGATTTTGGCCCCCCGATGTACTATTTTGAAGCTTAGGTGCCAAAAAAGTGCCGTTTCAGACTTAGTTTTCAAACCGGAAGTACCGTGCTAGTTCCGTAAGTTTTCACAACTTACATTGGTCCCTCCCGGGGTGTTTAACGTGTTCCCCGGGCATTCTCGTGACTGTTACACGATTATGGCCCACGACGGCTTATTTTCGAGCTTAAGTGTGAAAAAACTGCATTTTTTGATTTAGTTCTCAAACCGAGATTCCCGTGCTAGTTCTGTAAGTCTCCGCAACTTACCTTGGACCCTGCCGAGGTGTTTGGGGCATTTCCCGGTCCTTCTCGTGACTGTTACATGGTTGTGGCCCCCCCGATGTCCTATTTCCAAGCTTAAGTGTGGAAAAGTGTCTCTTTCTAACTTAGTTTTCAAACCGGGAGTCCCGTGGTAGTTCCGTAAGTTTTCATAACTCGCGTTGGTCACTCCCGAGGTGTTTGAGGTGTTCCCGACCCTTCTTGCGACTGTTACATGATTTTGGCCCCCCGATGGCCTACTTCCAAGCTTAAGTGTTAGAAAAGTGTATTTTCTAACCTAGTTTTCAAATCATGAGTCCCGTGCCTGTTCATTAAGCTTTCATAACTCAAATTGGTCCCTCTTGAGATGTTCGAGGTGTTCCTCGGGCCTTCTCGTCATTTCGGCTCGCCGGGGCCTATTCTTAAGCTTAAGTGTGAAAAAAGTACCTTTTCCGACCTAGTTTTCAAACCGGAAGTCCCGCGCTAGTTCCGTAAGTTTCCACAACTTACATTGGTTTCTCCCGAGGTGTTTGAGGTGTTCCACGGGCCTTCTCGGGATTGTTACAGGATTTTGGGGGGCCCCCGATGTCCTATTTTCAAACTTAAGTGTTTAGGAAGTGCATTTTTTGACTAAGTTTTCAAACCAGGAGTCCCATGCGAGTTCCGTAAGTTTCCACAACTCATGTTGGTCCCTCCCTAGGTGTTTGAGTTGTTCCCCAAACCTTCTCTTGACTGTCACACGATTTTGGCCCCCTGATGGACTATTTTCAAGCTTAGGTGCGAGAAAAGTGCCGTTTCGGACTTAGTTTTCAAACCGGGAGTTCCATGCTAATTTCGTAAGTTTTCACAACTTACATTGGTCCCTCTTGGGGTGTTTGAAGTGTTCCCCGGACCTTCTCGTGACTGTTATACGATTTTGGCCCCCGACGGCTTATTTTCGAGCTTAAGTGTGAAAAAAGTGCATTTTTTCATTTAGTTCTCAAACCGAGAGTCCTGTGCTAGTTCCGTAAGTCTCCGCAACTTACCTTGGTCCCTCCGGAGGTGTTTACGGCATTTCCCGGTCCTTCTCGCGACTGTTACACGGTTTTGGCCCCCCCCGGTGTCCCATTTCCAAGCTTAAGTGTGGAAAAAGTGTCTCTTTCCAACTTAGTTTTCAAACCGGGAGTCCCGTGCTAGTTCTGTAAGTTTTCACATCTCGCGTTGGTCACTTCCGAGGTGTTTCAGGTGTTCCTGACCCTTTTTGCGACTGTTACATGATTTTGGCCCCTCAATGGCCTACTTCCAAAGCTTAAGTGTTAGAAAAGTGTATTTTCCAACCTAGTTTTCAAATCGGGAGTCCCGTGCTTGGTCGTTAAGCTTTCACAACTCAAATTGGTCCCTCTGTAGACACCCCATTTTAACCAGCCCTAAGACTTGGGCACTTTGTTTTGACCATCCTCACCAAAAAAATCAAATTGAAATTTTAATCCCAAACCTCACTTATTGTGGCCAAATTAGTTTATATCATATAGTTTATTATTTTGTTGTATTTTATAATTTTATATGATGTGTGTGTATATATTTTGAGGTGGTGTATTTTAGAAATAAAAAATAACAAAAACAAAACAAAAAAAAAAAAGAAAAATAGAAAATAAAATAAAAAAAAGAAGAAAATAGTGGGGCGGTTTTAAACCAAAGAAAAAAAAAAAGAAAAAAAAGACAAACAGGTGGGGGAAAGCATTTTCAAAAAGAGAAGTGAGTAGGTGGGAGATGAGCTGTGGGGGAGAACATTTTCAAAAAAGAGAAGTGAGTGGGTGGGAGATGAGCTGTGGGGGAGAATAATGAACAAAAAAAAACAGACTCTAATCACTTACTCAACACATGCACTAGCTCTCTCTCTTCTCTCTCTAGGACATACGATACCAGACTCACTCTCTGCTATAACACACCCATACCCACAACTCTCTCTCTCTCGGCTTGGAGAGGGAGACCATGGACACGCCCACCTCTCACACCATACATACACACACGGTTTAGAGAGAGAGAGGACACACTCAACACACACCCAGAGACAGCACACGACACACACACACGGCACACACCAAACCCAGCTCTCTTCTCTCTCTAGATTCCTAGGCTGCTCTCTCTCTCTAAGACACCATACCCACACTGCAACACACACATGTCAACACACACATGTCAACACACCCACACACCATTAACACTCATCTCCCTCTCTCTTGGCTAACACACAGACCCAGCACACACCCCACACACCCAGCACCTCCCACACACACACCCACGGGATGGAGAGACAACACACATGCACACGACACACACCCATGCATGACGCACACACACCCACCACTCTCAACACACACAGGAAAACACAGAGACACACACGGGTTGATCTCTCTCTCTCTAGGACACACCACGCACGGGTTCTCTCTCTCTCTCTCTCTGGTTGTTTGGTGAGGAAGTTGAGCATGGGAAATTCACCCACGTTGAGCAGAATTACCACCTACAAAGTTGTCTTCTATCACGCGGGATGATGATAGGATTTGTGAGATATTCTAAAGTGGGTGTGAGTTGGGAGGTGAAGCTTTGAGATTAAAGAAGTTTTGCGGCTAAAGCAATTGTTTTGTTTGAGCATCTTGGTCTTGGATCACATGCTTTTGTATCAAGCATGTGGGTCTAGTTGGATTTCCGTGGGTTTAGTTTTGTTTACATGGGCTGAAGTTTGTGCATATTATCATATATGATGTTGAGTGGCAAATGGGGTGAATGGGCCCACTGTAATTGAGTTTGGCTACATGGGCTGGTTATACGAATTTGGGCAAATTCTTTGCTAGTGTGGAATTATAAAATCATTTGAAATCACACGTTGATGTTCAGAGAGGTGGGGCCCTCCATTGAAGATGAATTGAGTACATGGACTGAGGTGTGCAAGTCTGTTGGATGAAAGATTTTATTTTATTTTATTTTGAGTGTTTGTGAGGATTTTATTTTTCATTCACTTCTCTTGGATCTGTAATAATCAAAGTATTGTAATAATTTCCCCCATCCCGCTCCTTTCTATCCCATTCTTTAATCATTTTCCCTAACTGTACATATATGTATATATTTGACATGCCATGCATATCCATGCTTTACATTCATGTCTCATGCATTAAGATTCGGCTACATTTACATGTGTGGATTTAATCAATTCTTCTGTGATTCTATGCGCTACATCATGTTCTTGAGATGATTCACATGTCATATCTTAGAAGCCGAATATTTAGTTGCATCTCATGAGTGAATTGCATTAGGATTCTGTATATAAGATCATGCATATTTTACTAACTTTGTTTTGTAGTTGTTCGAGGGACGTCGGTCAATCTGTGAGTTTTTATGCTTTAGCATATCATTTGTGTGTGATTTTCTTATTATGTTTAGCATCCTACCATGTGGCTATTTGTTTAAGTGATATAACTGTATGAATGCCTGTGGATGAAGGCTTATTACCTGAATTGGAATGATTCAATAAATGTACGTTTTAAGCCCACTTTGCAGTGGCAAATTCACAAACTTTAAAGCCCACTTGATGGTGGTAAAATCAAACCGTTTTCAAAACAAACATGAGATTGAATCGTTCCAATTTGAGCAAACTAGTCTATACTTGTATGCTTCACATAGTAAATTTTAGGATTTACTAAAATAATCAGAACATAAACATATAAAGAAAATAAAAAGTCATATCATGGTTTAGTAGAGGCCGATCTTTTGATCGGGTGAGCGGGGGTGCTCATTATCGACCTTCCCCTCTCATACCTAAGGTTCCGAGCCAAGCATTTTTGGTTACGACGAACAGTGGCCTTGGCACGAGTCATGGGTTTCCTAATTTCCCAAAATATTAGGTGGCGACTCTGAGATCTGATGATGCAGTCCATTTTTGACAAAATTGCAATAAAATGGATTTTCACTAAAAGTTTCCAAATCTGGACTCTCGTCTATGTTTCACATTGCACTCGTGAAACTTGAGATCAAAGAGATCTCGGGAGTCCGAACTGTTTAACGCGCGCGGGTACCCCCCGGGCATGTTACACCCTCCTGAGATGTTCGAGGTGTTCCCCGGGCCTTCTCGTGATTGATACATGATTTCGGCCAGCCGAGACCTATTATTAAGCTTAAGTGTGAAAAAGTACCTTTTCCGACATAGTTTTCAAACCGGAAGTCCCGCGCTAGTTCCATAAGTTTCCACAATTTATATTGGTTTCTCCCGAGGTGTTGGGGGTGTTCCACGGGCCTTCTGGATACTGTTACAGAATTTTGGCGGGGCCCCGATGGCCTATTTTCAAACTTTAGTGTTTAGGAAGTTCATTTTTTAACTTAGCTTTCAAACCAAGAGTCCCATGCGAGTTCCGTAATTTTCCACAACTCACATTGGTCCCTCCCTAGGTGTTTGAGGTGTTTCCTGGACCTTCTCTTGACTGTCACATGATTTTGGCCCCCCGATGGACTATTTTGAAGCTTAGGTGCGAAAAAAGGGCCGTTTCGGACTTAGTTTTCAAACCGGTAGACCCGTGCTAGTTCCGTAAGTTTTCACAACTTACATTGGTCCCTCCCGGGGTGTTTGACGTGTTCCCCGAGCATTCTCGTGACTGTTCCACGATTATCGCCCCCGACGGCTTATTTTCGAGCTTAAGTGTGAAAAAAGTGCATTTTTTGATTTAGTTCTCAAACCGAGAGTCCCGTGCTAGTTCTGTAAGTCTCTGCAACTTACCTTGGACCCTGCCGAGGTGTTTGGGGCATTTCCCGATCCTTCTCATGACTGTTACACGGTTGTGGCCCCCCTCCCCGAATGTCCTATTTCCAAGCTTAAGTGTGGAAAAATGTCTCTTTCTAACTTAGTTTTTAAACCGGGAGTCCCGTGGTAGTTCCGTAAGTTTTCACAACTCGCGTTGGTCACTCCCGAGGTGTTTGAGGTGTTCCCGGCCCTTCTTACGACTGTTACATGATTTTGACACCCCGATGGCCTACTTCCAAGCTTAAATGTTAGAAAAGCATATTTTCCGACCTAGTTTTCAAATCGGGAGTCCCGTGCCTATTCGTTAAGCTTTCACAACTCAAATTGGTCCCTCCTGAGATGTTCGAGGTGTTCCCTAGGCCTTCTAGTAATTGTTACACGATTTCGGCCCGCCGAGGCCCATTCTCAAGCTTAAGTGAGAAAAAAGTACCTTTTCCGACCTAGTTTTCAAACCGGAAGTCCCGTGCTAGTTCCGTAAGTATCCACAACTTACATTGGTTTTTCCCGAGGTGTTTGAGGTGTTCCACGGGCCTTCTCGGGACTGTTACAGGATTTTGGGGAGCCCCTAATGGCCTATTTTTCAAACTTAAGTGTTTAAGAAGTGCATTTTTTCACTTAGCGTTCAAACTGGGAGTCCCACGCGAGTTCTGTAAGTTTCCACAACTCACGTTGGTCCCTCCCTAGGTGTGTGATATGTTCCCCAGATCTTCTCTTGACTGTCACACGATTTTGGCCCCCCGATGGACTATTTTCAAGCTTAGGTTCGAGAAAAGTGCCGTTTCGGACTTAGTTTTCAAACCGGGAGTCCCGTGCTAGTTCCGTGATTTTTCACAACTTACATTGGTCCCTCCCGGGGTGTTTGATGTGTTCCCCGGGCCTTCTCGTGACTGTTATACGATTTTGGCCCCAGACGGCTTATTTTCGAATTTAAGTGTGAAAAAAGTGCATTTTTTGATTTAGTTCTCAAACCGTGATTCCCGTGCTAGTTCCGTAAGTCTCCTCAACTTACCTTGGACCCTCCTGAGGTGTTTGGGGCATTTCCCAGTCCATCTCGTGGCTGCTACATGGTTTTGGCCCCCCCCACCCGTTGTCCGATTTCAAAGCTTAAGTGTGGAAAAAGTGTCTCTTTCCAACTTACTTTTCAAACTGGGAGTCCCTTGCTAGTTCCGTAAGTTTTCACAACTCGCGTTGGTCACTCCCAAGGTGTTTGAGGTGTTCCCGGCCCTTCTTGCGACTGGTACATGATTTTGGCCCCCCGATGGCCAACTTCCAAGCTTAAGTGTTAGAAAAGTGTATTTTTCGACCTAGTTTTCAAATCGGAAGTCCCGTGCCTGTTCGTTAAGTTTTCACAACTCAAATTGGTCCCTCTTGAGATGTTCGAGGTGTTCCCCGGGCCTTCTCGTCATTTCAGCCCGCCGAGGCCTATTCTCAAGCTTAAGTGTGAAAAAAGTACCTTTTCCGACCTAGTTTTCAAACCAGAAGTCCCGCGCTAATTCCGTAAGTTTCCACAACTTACATTGGTTTCTCCCGAGGCGTCGGAGGGGTTCCACAGGCCTTCTCGGTACTGTTACAGAATTTTGGCAGGCCCCCGATGGCCTATTTTCAAACTTAAGTGTTTAGGAAGTGCATTTTTTGACTTAGTTTTCAAACCGGGAGTCCCATGCGAGTTCCGTAAGTTTTCACAACTCACGTTGGTCTCTCCCTAGGTGTTTGAGGTGTTCCCCAGACCTTCTCTTGACTGTCAGACGATTTTGGCCCCCCGATAGACTATTTTCAAGCTTAGGTGCGAGAAAAGTGCCATTTCGGACTTAGTTTTCAAACTGGGAGTCCCGTGCTAGTTCCGTAAGTTTTCACAACTGACATTGGTCCCTCCTGGGGTGTTTGACGTGTTCCCCGGGCCTTCTCGTGACTATTACACGATTTTGGCCTCCGACGGCTTATTTTCGAGCTTAAGTGTGAAAAAAGTACATTTTTTTATTTAGTTCCCAAACTGAGAGTCCCGTGTAAATTCCGTAAGTCTCCACAACTTACCTTAGACCCTCCCGAGGTGTTTGGGGCATTTTCCGGTCCTTCTCGTGACTGTTACACGGTTTTGGCCCCCCCAGTGTCCTATTTCCAAGCTTAAGTATGGAAAAAGTGTCTCTTTTCAACTTAGTTTTCAAACTGGGAGTCACGTACTAGTTCCGTAAGTTTTCACAACTCGCATTGGTCACTTCTGTGGTGTTTGAGGTGTTCCCGGCCCTTCTTGCGATTGTTACATGATTTTGGCCCCCTGATGGCCTACTTCCAAGCTTAAGTGTTAGAAAAGTGTATTTTCCGACTTAGTTTTCAAACCGGGAGTCCTGTGCTTGTTCATTAAGCTTTCACAACTCAAATTGGTCCCTCTTGAGATGTTCGAGGTGTTCCCCGGGCCTTCTCGTGATTGTTACACGATTTCGGCCCGCCGAGGCTTATTCTCAAGCTTAAGTGTGAAAAAAGTACCTTTTCCGACCTAGTTTTCAAAATCAGTAGTCTCGCGCTAGTTCCGTAAGTTTCCACAACTTACATTGGTTTCTTCCAAGGTGTTGGAGGTGCTCCACGGGCCTTCTAGGGACTGTTACAGGATTTTGGGGGGCCCCCGATGGCCTATTTTCAAACATATGTGTTTAGGAAGTGCATTTTTTGACACAGCTTTCAAACCGGGAGTCCCTTGCGAGTTCCGTAAGTTTCCACAACTCACGTTGGTCCCTCCCCAGGTGTTTGAGGTGTTCCCCGGACCTTCTCTAGACTGTCACACGATTTTGGCCCCTCGATAGGTGCGAGAAAAGTGTCGTTTCGGACTTAGTTTTCAAACCGGGAGTCCCGTGCTAGTTCCGTAAGTTTTCACAACTTACATTGGTCCCTCCCGGGGTGTTTGACATGTTCCCGGGCCTTCTCGTGACTGTTACACGATTTTGGCCCCAGACAGCTTATTTTCGAGCTTAAGTGTGAAAAAAGTGCATTTTTTGAATTAGTTCTCAAACCAAGAGTCCCGTGCAAGTTCCGTAAGTCTCCGCAATTTACCTTGGACCCTCCCAAGGTGTTTGCGGCATTTCTCGATCCTTCTCGTGGCTGTTACACAGTTTTGGTCCCCCCCTCCGTGTCCTATTTCCAAGCTTAAGTATGGAAAAAGCGCCTCTTTCCAACTTAGTTTTCAAACCAGGAGTCCCGTACTAGTTCCGTAAGTTTTCACAACTCGCGTTGGTCACTCCTGAGGTGTTCCCGGCCCTTCTTGCGACTGTTACATGATTTTGGCCCCCAAATGGCCTACTTCGAAGCTTAAGTGTTAGAAAAGTGTATTTTTCGACCTAGTTTTCAAACCGGGAGTCCCGTGCCTGTTCGTTAAGCTTTCACAACTCAAATTGGTCCCTCCTGAGATGTTCGAGGTGTTCCCCAGGCCTTCTCGTGATTGTTACACGATTTCAACCCGCCGAGGCCTATTCTCAAGCTTAAGTGTGAAAAAAGTGCCTTTTCCGACCTAGTTTTCAAACCGGAAGTACCGCGCTAGTTTCGTAAGTTTCCACAACTCACATTGGTTTCTCCCGAGGTGTTGGAGGTGTTCCATGGGCCTTCTCGGGACTGTTACAGGATTTTGAGGGGCCCCCGATGGCCTATTTTCAAACTTAAGTGTTTAAGAAATACATTTTTTGACTTAGCTTTCAAACCGGGAGTCCCATGCAAGTTCCGTAAGTTTCGACAACTCACGTTGCTCCCTTCCTAGGTGTTTGAGGTATTTCCCAGACCTTCTCTTGACTGTCACACGATTTTGGGCCCCCGATAGACTATTTTCAAGCATAGGTGCGGGAAAAGTGCCGTTTCAGACTTAGTTTTCAAACCGGGAGTCCCGTGCTAATTCTGTAAGTTTTCACAACTTACATTGGTCCCTCCCGGGGTGTTTGACATGTTTCCCGGGCCTTCTCGTGACTGTTACATGATTTTGGCCCCCGACGACTTATTTTCGAGCTTAAGTGTGAAAAAGGTGCATTTTTTAGTTTAGTTCTCAAACCGAGAGTTCCGTAAGTATCCGCAACTTACCTTGGACCCTCCCGAGGTGTTTGGGGCATTTCCCAGTCCATCTCGTAACTGCTACACTGTTTTGGCCCCCCTACCCGTTGTCCGATTTCCAAGCTTAAGTGTGGAAAAGTGTCTCTTTCTAACTTAGTTTTCAAACCGGGAGTCCCGTGGTAGTTCCGTACGTTTTCACAACTCGCGTTGGTCACTCCCGAGGTGTTTGAGGTGTTCCCGGCCCTTCTTGCGACTGTTACATGATTTTGGCGCCCCGATGGCCTACTTCCAAGCTTAAGTGTTAGAAAAGTGTATTTTCCAACTTAGTTTTCAAATCATGAGTCCCGTGCCTGTTTGTTAAGCTTTCACAACTCAAATTGGTCCCTCTTGAGATGTTCAAGGTGTTCCCCGGGCCTTCTCGTCATTTCGGCCAGCCGAGGCCTATTCTTAAGCTTAAGTGTGAAAAAAGTACCTTTTCCGACCTAGTTTTTACACTGGAAGTCCCACGCTAGTTCCGTAAGTTTTCACAACTTACATTGGTTTCTCCCGAGGTGTTGGAGGTGTTCCACAGTCCTTCTCGAGACTGTTACAGGATTTTGGGGGGGCCCCGATGGCCTATTTTAAAACTTAAGTGTTTAGGAAGTGCATTTTTTGACTTAGTTTTCAAACCGGGAGTCCCATGCGAGTTCCGTAAGTTTTCACAACTCACGTTGGTCCCTCCGTAGGTGTTTGAGGTGTTCCCCGGACCTTCTCTTGACTGTCACACGATTTTTCAAACTTAGGTGCGAGAAAAGTGCCGTTTCGGACTTAGTTTTCAAACCGGGAGTCCTGTGCTAGTTCCGTAAGTTTTCACAACTTACATTGGTCCCTCCCGGGGTGTTTGACGTGTTCCCTGGGCCTTCTCGTGACTGTTACACGATTTTGGCCCCCGACGGCTTATTTTCGAGCTTAAGTGAGGAAAAAGTGCATTTTTTGATTTAGTTCTCAAACCGAGAGTCCCGTGCTAGTTCCGTAAGTCTCCGCAACTTACCTTGGACCCTCGCGAGGTGTTTGGGGAATTTTGTGGTCCTTCTCGTGACTGTTACACGGTTTTGGCCCCCCCCCCGGTGTCCTATTTCCAAGCTTAAGTGTGGAAAAAGTCTCTTTCCAACTTAGTTTTCAAACCGGGAGTCCCGAGCTAGTTTCGTAAGTTTTCACAACTCGTGTTGGTCACTCCCGAGGTGTTTGAGGTGCTCCCGACCCTTCTTGCGACTGTTACATGATTTTGGCCCCCCGATGGCCTAATTCCAAGCCTAAGTGTTAAAAAGTGTATTTTCCGACCTAGTTTTCAAACTGGGAGTCCCGTGCCTATTCGCTAAGCTTTCACAACTCAAATTGGTCGATGTTCGAGGTGTTATCCGGGCCTTCTCGTGATTGGTACACGATTTCGGCCCGCCGAGGCCTATTCTCAAGCTTAAGTGTGAAAAAGTACCTTTTTCGACCTAGTTTTCAAAAATGGAAGTCATGCACTAGTTCCGTAAGTTTCCACAACCTACATTGGTTTCTCCCGAGGTGTTGGAGGGGTTCCGTGGGCCTTCTCGGGACTGTTGCAGGATTTTGACGGGCCCCCGATGGCCTATTTTCAAACTTAAGTGTTTAGGAAGTTCATTTTTTGACTTAGCTTTCACATCGAGAGTCCCATGCGAGTTTCGTAAGTTTCCACAACTCACGTTGGTCCCTCCCTAGGTGTTTGAGGTGTTCCCCGGACCTTCACTTGACTGTCACATGATTTTGGCCCCCCGATGGACTATTTTCAAGCTTAGGTGCAAAAAAAGGACGTTTCGGACTTAGTTTTCAAACCGGCAGCGCTGTGCTAGTTCCGTAAGTTTTCACAACTTACATTGGTCCCTCCGGGGTGTTTGACGTGTTCTACGGGCATTCTCTTGACTGTTACACGATTTTGGCTCCTGACGGCTTATTTTCGAGCTTAAGTGTGAAAAAGTGCATATTTTGATTTAGTTCTCAAACCGAGAGTCCCGTGCTAGTTCCGTAAGTCTGCACAACTTACCTTGGACCCTCCCGAGGTGTTTGGGGCATTTCCCGGTCCTTCTCGTGACTGTTACACGGTTTTGGCCCCTCCCATGTCGTATTTCCAATCTTAAGTGTGGAAAAAAGTATCTCTTTCTAACTTACTTTTCAAACCGGGAGTCCCGTGCAAGTTCCGTAAGTTTTCACAACTCGCGTTAGTCACTCCCGAGGTGTTTGCGGTGTTCCCGGCCCTTCTTGCGACTGTTACATGATTTTGGCCCCCCGATGGCCTACTTCCAAGCTTAAGTGTTAGAAAAGTGTATTTTCCGACCTAAATCGGGAGTCCCGTGCCTGTTCATTAAGCTTTAACAACTCAAATTGGTCCCTCCTGAGATGTTCGAGGTGTTCCCCGGGCCTTCTTGTCATTTCGGCCCGCCGAGGACTATTCTCAAGCTTAAGTGTGAAAAAAGTACATTTTTCCACCTAGTTTTCAAACCGAAAGTCCCGCGCTAGTTCCGTAAGTTTCCACAACTTACATTGGTTTCTCCCGAGGTGTTAGAGGGGTTCCACGGGCCTTCTCTGGGCTGTTACAGGATTTTGGGGGGCCCCCGATGGCCTATTTTCAAACCTAAGTGTTTAGGAAGTGCATTTTTTACTCAGCTTTCAAACTGGGAGTCCCATGCGAATTCCGTAAGTTTCCACAACTCACGTTGGTCCCTTCCTAGGTGTTTGAGGTGTTCCCCGGACCTTCTCTTCACTGTCACACGATTTTGGCCCCACGATGGACTATTTTCAAGCTTAGGTGCGAGAAAAGTGCCCTTTCGGACTTAGTTTTCAAACCGGGAGTCCCGTGCTAGTTCCGTAAGTTTTCACAACTTACATTGGTCCCTCCTGGAGTGTTTGACGTGTTCCCCGGGCCTTCTCGTGACTGTTACACGATTTTGGCCCCCGACGGCTTATTTTCGACCGTAAGTGTGAAAAAAATTGCATTTTTTGATTTAGTTCTCAAACTGAGAGTCTCGTGCAAATTCCGTAAGTCTCCACAACTTACCTTGGACCCTCCCGAGATGTTTGCGGCATTTTCCAGTCCTTCTCGTGACTGTTACACGGTTTTGGCCCCCCCCCGGTGTCCTATTTCCACGCTTAAGTATGGAAAAAGTGTCTCTTTCCAACTTAGTTTTCAAACCGCGAGTCACGTACTAATTCCGTAAATTTTCACAACTCGCGTTGGTCACTTCCGAGGTGTTTGAGCTGTTCCCGGCTCTTCTTGCAACTGTTACACGATTTTGGCCCCCTAATGGCCTATTTCCAAACTTAAGTGTTAGAAAAGTGTATTTTCCGACTTAGTTTTCAAACCGAGAGTCCCACATCTGTTCGTTAAGCTTTCACAACTCAAATTGGTCCCTCCTGAGAGGTTCGAGGTGTTCCCCGGGCCTTCTCTTGATTGTTACACGATTTCGGCCCACCGAGGCCTATTCTCAAGCTTAAGTGTGAAAAAAGTACCTTTTCCGACCTAGTTTTCAAAATTAGAAGTCCCGCGCTAGTTCCGTAAGTTTCCACCACTTATATTGGTTTCTTCCAAGGTGTTGGAGGTGCTCCACGGGCCTTCTGGGGACTGTTACAGGATTTTGGGGCGCCCCCGATGGCCTATTTTCAAACTTAAATGTTTAGGAAGTGCATTTTTTGACCTAGCTTTCAAACTGGGAGTCCCTTGTGAGTTCCACAAGTTTCAACAACTCACGTTGGTCCCTCCCTAGGTGTTTGAGGTGTTCCCCGGACCTTCTCTTGACTGTCACACGATTTTGGCCCCCCGATGGACTATTTTCAAGCTTAGGTGCGAGAAAAGTGCCGTTTCGGACTTAGTTTTCAAACCGGGAGACCCGTGCTAGTTCCGTAAGTTTTCACAACTTACATTGGTCCCTCCCGGGGTGTTTGACGTGTTCCCAGGCCTTCTCGTGACTGTTACACGATTTTTTCCCCCGACGGCTTATTTTCGACCTTAAATGTGAAAAAGTGTATTTTTTGATTTAGTTCTCAAACCGAGAGTCCCGTGCAAGTTCCGTAAGTCTCTGCAACTTACCTTGGACCCTCTCGAGGTGTTTGCGGCATTTCCCGGTCCTTCTCGTGGCTGTTACACGGTTTTGGCCCCCCCCCCGGTGTCCTATTTCCTATCTTAAGTATGGAAAAAGCATCTCTTTCCAACTTAGTTTTCAAATCGGGAGTCTCGTACTAGTTCCGTAAGTTTTCACAACTCGCGTTGGTCACTCCTGAGGTGTTTGAGGTGTTCATGGCCCTTCTTGTTACTGTTACATGATTTTGGCCCCCCAACGGCCTACTTCCAAGCTTAAGTGTTAGAAAAGTGTATTTTCCGACCTAGTTTTCAAACTTGGAGTCCCGTGCCTATTCGTTAAGCTTTTACAACTCTAATTGGTCCCTCCTGAGATGTTCGAGGTGTTCCCTGGGCCTTCTCGTGATTGTTACACGATTTCGGCCTGCCGAGGCCTATTCTCAAACTTAAGTGTGAAAAAAGTACCTTTTCCGACCTAGTTTTCAAACCGGAAGTCCCGCGCTAGTTCCGTAAGTTTCCACAACTTACATTGGTTTCTCCCGAGGTGTTGGAGGTGTTCCATGGGCCTTCTCGGGACTGTTACAGGATTTTGGGGCGCCCCTGATGGCCTATTTTCGAACTTAAGTGTTTAGGAAGTGCATTTTTTGACTTAGCTTTCAAACCGGGAGGGCCATGCGAGTTCCGTAAGTTTCGACAACTCACGTTGGTCCCTTCCTAGGTGTTTGAGGTATTCCCCGGACCTTCTATTGACTGTCACACGATTTTGGGCCCCCGATGGACTATTTTCAAGCATAGGTGCAAGAAAAGTGCCGTTTCGGACTTAGTTTTCAAACCGGGAGTCCCGTGTTAGTTCCGCAAGTTTTCACAACTTACATTGGTCCCTCCCAGGATGTTTGACGTGTTCCCCGGGCCTTCTCGTGATTGTTACACGATTTTGGCCCCCGACGGCTTATTTTCGAGCTTAAGTGTAAAAAATGTGCATTTTTTGGTTTAGTTCTCAAACCGAGAGTTTCGTAAGTATCCGCAACTTACCTTGGACCCTCCCGAGGTGTTTGGGGCAATTCCCGGTCCTTCTCGTAACTGCTACATGGTTTTGGCCCCCCCTCCACCCGTTGTCCGATTTCCAAGCCTAAGTGCAAAAAAAGTGTCTCTTTCCAATTTACTTTTCAAACCGGAAGTCCCGTGCTAGTTCTGTAAGTTTTCACAACTTGCGTTGGTCACTCCCGAGGTGTTTGAGGTGTTCCCGGCCCTTCTTGCGACTGTTACATGATTTTGGTCCCCTGATGGCCAACTTCCAAGCTTAAGTGTTAGAAAAGTGTATTTTCGAACATAGTTTTCAAATCGGGAGTCCCGTGCCTGTTCGTTAAGTTTTCACAACTCAAATTTGTCCATCCGGAGATGTTCGAGGTGTTCCCTGGGCCTTCTTGTGATTGTTACACGATTTCGGCCCGCCTAGGCCTATTCTCAAGCTTAAGTGTGAAAAAAGTACCTTTTCCGACCTAGTTTTCAAACCGGAAGTCCCGCGCTAGTTCCGTAAGTTTCCACAATTTACATTGGTTTCTCCCGAGGTGTTGGAGGTATTCCACGGGCCTTCTCGGGACTATTACAGGATTTTGGGGGGCCCCCGATGTCCTATTTTCAGACTTAAGTATTTAGAAAGTGCATTTTTTGACTAAGTTTCAAACCGGGAGCCCCATGCGAGTTCCGTAAGTTTTCACAACTCACGTTGGTCCTTCCCTAGGTGTTTGAGGTGTTCCCCGACCTTCTCTTGACTATCACACGATTTTGGCCCCCCGATGGACTATTTTCAAACTTAGGTGCGAGAAAAGTGCCGTTTCGAACTTAGTTGTCAAACCGGGAGTCCCGTGCTAGTTCCGTAAGTTTTCACAACTTACATTGGTCTCTCCCAGGGTGTTTGACGTGTTCCCCGGGCATTCTCGTGACTGTCACACGATTTTGGCGCCCGACGGCTTATTTTCGAGCTTAAGTGTGAAAAAAAATTAAAAAACAAAAACAAAAAGCTCTTTATCATACAAAGCACATAATTTTCAGTTTACAAAATTATAAAAATTTGGAGCTTGAATTTATTGCATATCAAACTGCATAAATTTTATGTTTCAAAATTACAAAAATTATCAATTTGTAGTTTCAACAATAGAAAAATCATTAGTTTGCTCATTTGCAGTTTATGAAAACACAATTTCACATTGCGGTGATAGTGGAGATCTCAGATTAGTAGTTTCAAAGGATTTGTAGCTTCAGTTTGTCAATATTTGCTAATTTTTTTGTTAATTTAATAAAGTGAAAAAAAAAGGGTTAGAGTCGAACATAAAAGCATAAATGTATATTCAAAACTGTAAAAAATTTCAATTTCCACTGCCAGTAACTAAAACTCAAAAAACATTTGTTTAGAATTTGAAAATTTTCTCCATTAAAACAGGAAAAGAGAAGTGTATAGTAGAGAAAAAGAAGAAAAACTGGGAGATTGAAGGAGAGAGACAAACATAAAGAGATAATTGTACTCCAGCAACTATTTTTTGTTTAGATCTTGTCAAATATGATGTAGATCTACTCATATCTAGTCTAAATCTGAACATTCTGGTGAGTCTTGTCTTGTAATCTTGGCCAGATCTGAGTAGATTTGAGTATATATATGACAAAAATATCGTCGGAAACTCATTTCCTTCACCATAGGTGAGGGAGAAGTAAGGAGTCAATGATTAGTGGTTGTCGGTGAACCCCAATCGATGGTGGTCGTCAGTCGCCAATGAGCACATATCAGAAAGAGAAAGAGAACAAGAAAGGAGCTTTAGGTTGTGGTCTCTAGTCGCCAATAAATGCATATCAGAAGACAAAGAGAAGAAGAAAGGAGGTTTAGGATTTTTGGGTCTACAAAAAAAAGTTATGCAACTATATGGGATACAAGTCTTTACATCAAGACTTTTGAATAATTTGTCCTTATTTTTTTATTTTATATTATGTTTCAATGGTATTCGATGTAGGTGACATGTAATTTCAATAATACATACATTACATAATTATGTAATAAGGAAAATTGTTTGTTAGGAAAAAGGTGACTTACGTGTAAGTATTAATAGGTGAACTTATTATACAATAGGTCCTATGAGAATTAATGGCACTTTTCATCAAACACTATTAAAAAAGTTACTAATTGTTAATTTTCAGCGACAGTTTAATTTTTTGTCCAAAAAAAAAAAAAAATCACTAATTATAAATTTTAGCAACAGCTTAAAAAAATCATTACAAAAAAAAAAAAAAAAAAGTCATTAATTTTCAACTTTCACCGATAGTTTGAAAAATTCGTCATAGAAAAATATCACTAATTGTAAATTTTAGCGACAATTTATAAAAATTGTGGCAAAAAAAATAAATTCACTAATTGTTAATTTTTAGCGATATGCAAAAAAATTGTCATAAAAAAAATATATTTTTAGCGATAATTTTACTATGATTTATTTTCAATAGGACTTGTAAAAATTAAGTCTAACTACTAAGAATTATTAATAATTTACCATAAAAAAAAAAAAAAAAACCTATAAAACATGTGTTGTTTCAATTTTAGGTGAAATACCAATAAATCTCAAAATGTGATCTTATAAACGGTTTAGTCCTCCCTTTTTTATTATAAACCCAAAGGTCCCATTAAAGTGGAAATTACATAAAAGGGTATTCACTTACATGTTTGAGTTTAATTTTTTAGGGATAAAAGTGATTTTCTCTAAATGTAAAATTACACATTTGGGCAATTTAAACTATAGAAGTTTTAGATTTTTCCTCATTCTAGAACAAATCTCACATTACAAACAAAAACCTAACACTCTAACGTAACACTCCAATAACGTAACACTTCCATGTAATACACTAAACTCAATGGTGTACTTTTTCCAAACATAACAACGTAACACAAAAAAATCTTTGGTGTATACCAAACGTAACGCTCCAATGTAAAAATATATATATAAAAAAAAAATTTAATGTACTTTTCCCAAACGTAACACTTCAATCAGTGTAATCCCAAATGTAACACTCTAATGTAACATACTCCAATGTAACACATGAAAACACTAAAAAAAAACCCTTCGTGTACTTTTTTTTTTTTTTCAAACGTAGCCCTCACAGTTTGAAATTATAAATTTGTTCAAAACTTATTAAGGCATATTTGTACTCCTTTTGGAATGAATTGAAGAATCTCACATTCTTTTTTTTTTTTTTTTTTTTTTTTTTTTTTTTTAGTGTTACATTGGAGTGTTATGTTTAAGAAAAGTACACTAAGTTTTTTTTTTTTTTTTTTTATGTTACATTAGAGTGTTACGTTTGAAAAAAAATACACCAAATAATTTTTTTGTGTGTTACATTAAAGTGTTACACTAAAGAATTTTTTTGAAATGTTATATTGAAATGTTACGTTTAGAAAAAGTACACTAAAGAATTTTTTTTGTGTTATATTAAAATGTTACACTAAGGAGTTTTTGTGTGTTACATTAAAGTGTTACACTAAGGATTATTTTAGAGTATTATATTAGAGTGTTACATTTGGAAAAAGTACATCAAGAAGTTTTTTTGTATGTTATATTAGAGTGTTACACTAAGGAGTTTTTGTGTGTGTTACATTAAGAAGTTTTGATGTGTGTTATATTAAAGTGTTATGTTTAGAAAAAAATACACTAAGGAGTTTTTTTTGTGTGTTACATTAGAGTATTACAATAAGAAATTTTTTTGTGTATTACTTTAGAGTGTTAAACTAAGGAGTTTTTTTAGAGTGTTATATTGGAGTGTTACGTTTGGGAAAACTATAGTAAGGAGTTTTTTATGTGTTACATTAGTGTTACGTTTTGATGTTAATTAATGTCAATGTTACAATAGGGACAAACACTATAAAAAGGAACAAACACCACACCAATAACACCACAAATGGGGTAACATCATCCACCTACAAATCACTCCACTAAATCCCTACCAAAAAAATAGAAACGTAAAAACTTACTTTATCCACGCACGCCCAACATTAGGAAAAACAATTCAAACAAAATCACACACAATGACAAACAAGTAAACTTTTAAATCCCAAATCAAGGAAATACAACATACCCAAAATAAAAAGGACTAATTGGTTTGAAAAAAAAAAACTTCTAGGACTAAGGCCTGGTTTGGCATCTTCAAAAATATCAATTTGTTTAAAATGGATTTGTAAAATTTAGGTTATGAGATTTTTAAGTATTTTAGTACAAAAGAAAACAATGATAAATCTGCCTAACAGAAAATGCATCTCTTTATAATCTTAAGAATTTAGAGCTTATAGTGATTGTCAAATAAATTTGAAATTTGAGTTTATTATTAAATGCATCAAAAAAGTATAAATCTTTAATTAATAATTGTTTTCAATTACTTTAAATTTATATAATATAATATATTAATTTATGGGAGGAAAGAAAGCATCAATAGCATATAAAGTATTTGCAACTAGAGATTAAGGGGTGGTTTAGAATATTCTAAATAAGTGTACTTTTTAATTTTTAAAAAAAAATTATAAAAAAATAGAGAAAGTGATTAAAAAAGTAGAGAAGAGATGTTGATTGATGTGACCTAAATAAGCGTATGTATGTAAAAAAAAGTACACTTTTAATTTTTCCCAAACACTTGCTACATCAAAAAAGCCTAAATCTTTAATTAATAAATGTTTTCAATTACTTTAAATTTATATAATATAATATATTAATTTATGGGAGGAAAGAAAGCATCAATAAAGTATTTCAACTAATAGAGACGTTTAGAACAAAAATACACATAGAGCATAATTAGTATTTGGGAGGTGCTATTTACACACTATGTATAAATCCTTTCAATACACACCATTTAACTATTAAATTTATATAATGATAATACCTTCAACTAAAATGACTATTAATGACAATATGGTTGTACATGTTAGAAGTGTGCACAGGTCGAGTTGGGTCGGGTACCCCTCAACCCACCAACTGAACCGAAAATATCGGGTCCAAGCTTTACATTTCGATCCATTTCATATCGAAATCATGTGTCTTTGAAACTGAAATCAGCGGGTGGTCATGGTCGATTCTGACAACATATACATACAACACACACAGAGAGAGAAAGAGAGAGAAAAGAAAAACGTAAGGCATCTCAGAGTATGAGACAATGTTTTAATAGAAGATGAGAGATAAAATTTCAAAGGAGAAGATAAAAGAGGAGTAACAAGCATAAAAGATCAAAGATATCCGAAATCAACACCACATCTCAGCATTATCGTCGGTCGTCCACTAAGACTCATCGTCAATGCCGGTCTTGCAATTCGGCAAGAAAGCCTAAGAAGAAGGGACATCTATCTGGAGGGGTGAGAGAGAGAGAGAGAGAGAAGAATAGAAGTCTCAGAGACAGAAAATTAGGACTCTTGATGTGACCCTATGTAATTTAATATATCAAATAACTTTGAATTTGCAGACTCTTGCTTTGGACGGAGAGAAAATTGAATGGTTAGTTTCGGTGATTTGGAGTTCGGTCCTCGGCCGCTTTTTCCTGCTGCGGTTCATGTCGCGGGACAAAAATGACGTCGTTTTTGATTTTTTTTTTTTTTTATATATATTTGGGTCTCCCCTCTTTTCTCTTCTCTGTCACCTAACCAAACCTAACAGAGAGACGTGAACTGAGAGACGAAGAAGAACGACGGCGAAGGAGATGACTCCGATGGCGACGCGACGGCGGCGGCGGCAAGGTGAGATTGCGGGGGCGACGAGTTTTGTTCCACAACCCTCACCATCATTCTCATTTGTTCCTGTTTTATATGTTATATATATAGATTTATGTATATATATATAGATATAGATATATGAATTTGTTGAATTTGTTGAAGAAATACCAACATAAAGTGTGATAAAATACCAGTTAAAGAAAATCCCTTGATCTCTCGCCTTGTCAAATTGCTCGGCTCCCATTGTTGCCACTATGAAGCGAGTGCCCTCATCATCATTCTCATTTGTTCATTAATATAAATTTGTTCCTTTTTTTTTTTTTTTTTTTTCTTCAATTTGAGTTGAATTTGTCGTTGATTTTTTAAATGGGTTTGATAAGTAGTTTGATTTCTTGAGTTTTATGGATTTAATGATTTAGGGTCATTGATATCAGATTTTTTTGACCTGATGAAAGGAAAATGGTGAATTGATTTGATAAATTTTTGCAAATTAGGGATTTTGATTTGATAATAAATTTTGTAGACAGATTCATAGAAGAATCCATGGCGATGATGGTGTCGAGAATGTTGTCGGTGTGATAAGTGAGGTCTCTGACTTGGTGAACCCAGGTTTGGAGCTCTAAATCAGTGTCTTCAATTGCATCAGCAACTCTCAAGAAGGCACTCATGCTCTAAATCTCATCTCTGATGAACACAATTTCTACCTGAACTCCACCCAATGATTTCAACACTT